>CM062582.1:1200000-1780625 GCA_031468815.1 Morus bassanus
ACCATCGGGGCTGTTGGCATCTTTGGGAAAGGTCAGCCCAGCCCCATTGCAATGGCTATGTAAGATTTGACCCTTTTGGCTCTCAGTGATGCAGCACTGGATACTATTTCCCCAAGTCCCAGCCAGGGGAAGCCTTTCTGCAGCCTGGGAGCTGGATACGGGCATCTGGGGGGCTTGTGGCACTGCATGTTGTGGAGACGTCCAGGTAAGAACAAGCAGGGCTTTGAGATCAGCAACAATGTTGTGCCAATGTGATGTTCGTCCTCTCCTGAACACC
Source organism: Morus bassanus (assembly GCA_031468815.1). Lineage (NCBI taxonomy): Eukaryota > Metazoa > Chordata > Aves > Suliformes > Sulidae > Morus > Morus bassanus. The sequence continues at coordinate 1,200,278 of CM062582.1, forward strand.
TAAGGAAGAATAAGAGCATCCCCACAGCTAGAACCGTCGAGAACAGCCTCAGCAACTAGGCCACCCTCGCTTGAAATAGCCCATGGGGCAGGATTAGCATCGTTTCCCCCAAGGAGCATCCCATGCATTAGGAGATCTCCCTGGCAAATTTGATCTTTTTCTTTTTTTCTCATATCGAGCCTAAAGGAGGTTCTCTTTGCTCTTCGCCCCCCACCCTTTCTGACTCTCTCTCGTATCCAGGACTGTAAGCAATACCCTGACGCTCCTTAGGCTCATGGCTGGTCCTGGAGTTACTCACAAGCAACGAGCCATTTCCATGCACACATCATCACCATACAGTTGTCCCTGAAAGCTGGGCTGCCAACATCTGACAATTATAAATAGCCCAGAGTTTGTAGGAGGCAGGAAAACACCCTTGAACTCCCCTGAAATCTGATGGAACTGGAGAGCTGCAAAGGGACAAATCATAAATATTTGGCTAAAAATACACCTGAGCTCTGTCTGTTGGTGGGATGGGTGGGGGAGGTTGGAGGCAGCATGAGCTAGTGGTTAGAGCGGGCGAGTAGCCTTTGGGACAGACCGGTCCCATTGGAAGTGCAAATGGTGATGCTCTCCGCGAGCAGGAGGGAGCTGGTGAAGGTTTGATTTCAGACCAAGAGATGCGAGCAGAAGGGACGCCACTGTGCTCGACGTGCGATACAGCCGAGTCAGGCCCATGGTCCAGGAAGGTCCAAACCTTCCTGCTGCCGTCTCTCACCTTCCTCCCCATCAGCCCACCCTCCTCCTCCTCCTCCTCCTCCTCCCGTCGTCCTGGAAACCAGAGGCCAGGATGCCTTGGCCCGGGTGACAGCCCAACAACAAAGGCGGCTTTCACAGTGCCGGCGGATGGGGTCGTCCCCAGCGCCCCTTCCTCCCCGAGCGCTGGGGGTGGCCCGAAGCCCTGGGGGATGCCCAGTGCTGGCCAGCCTCGGCGGGTCCCGGCTTCCCCCCCTCGCTGCCTCCTCCCTTTCACGTTTCGCAGGTCGGGGGACAGGGTTCATGGGCTCCTCTTGGCGACGGGGCGAAGGTGGATTAAGGAGGGGGCAAGGGCTCATTCTTGTCACTGTTGCAGGGTGGAGACCGGGTCAGCTGTCCTCATAGCTCCCGCACACACCCTGGTGGGTCCCCAAGTGTCATTCAGCGTGAAGGAAGTTGTCCATCAAAGCTGGGGGGGACTGTGGGAATACCTGCGGGCAGTTTGCAGGCCAGGAGATACGGACTATCTTGGTGAGCTGAGCGGAGGGACAGCAAAGCAAATTTCTGGCCCTGCTGCTTTTCCCTTTTCCTTCTTCTCCCACAAATAAACCGCACTTTCCCAGGCCCGTCAGACCTGAGGAACTCACTGGTGCAAGCCTGGAAACAATTTCCCTGCAGCAAGACTTTGCATTTGCTTGGGAAAAGCATGGGGGCTGGAAAGTAATTTCAGGGGAAAATCTGATCTGCAGATAAATATTGGTCTACCAGGTCTTCTTGCCTAAACCAGAAGTAAATTTACCTCAAAGTCCCAGAAATGTCAGATACATAGCAAGGGCAGGCACATAATTCTGGAGGCAGACAGACCACTGAGGCAAATAGGTTTTCCCAAAAATATGAGGCAAGAAAGAAGAAACCCTCCTCAAATACACACAAAACCTGTGGGACACGCATTGCTGGGCAGGTAGGTGCAGAACATGTTAGGAAATACACACCAGCGGGTTTGCCCCTAATTATCACATCTGCTTTATGTGCATAGAGACTGACTGATGAGGGAATGTGCCCTCTGTGTTTTTGCAAGCAAGGAGGCTGGGGCTCTGCCACGTCTCTTCTCGCTGCCGTGCTGAGTGGGGGGCATCATCTCACTGGCAGAAGGCAAATGGGGATAGAGGTGACATGCTGAGATCAGACAGTCCCTTGATTTGAGGGTTTGCCTTAGAGCCTGGGAACCGCAGCTTCAAGCTGTTCTTTTTCTTTTTATTCCTCATCTATCGTGTTTCTTGGGTGAAGAAGCTGTCCTCCAGCATCATACTGATGCCACCCAGGCACCATCAGAGCAGAAAGCTCTCAATCCTGTCCCATGAGCCTGCGGAGGACCTGGTAGCTTGGGTCAGCAGCCCTTGCCAGGCACCCCAGAGGCATCGGGGTGCTGCTGGGGCAGCACTTTCAGGGCTGCAGGCACACAGGGAAGATGGGAACCTCAGGGCTCCCTCCAGCACTGGGGAGGGAGCATCTTCTGCCCTCTGTGCCTGGGACCAAACTCTTTCCAGCCTGCTGAGGTACCCTACTTAGGCATACTTATGGGCATCTAACTCATGCCTGCTTGCTGAGTTGCAGCAGTGCAGCTCTCAGGCTCTCCCAGTCCTCTCCTTGCAGCACCCTTCCCGTGTGCTGCAGCATTGCAGCCCCTTGCCAAGCAAATCTGCCTCACTCCACAGCCCCATCCTCCCAGTGCACCCACCAGCAGTGGATGGGGGCAAAAGCCAGTGACTGGTGTGGCCTCTGCAGGGGACATATCCCCAGGCTGGGGTCTCACGGGTTGCTCTTGGAAGATCCTCTCCTCCCACCACCGCCTCTGCCCTCTCCTGTCCTGCCCCCGGTTCGGCACGGGGCCCCTCTGCGGTCCTTGCGTGCACAAGTGGGCAAGCAAGTGTCTTCCCCTTGGGCGGCTGTTTCTGGGAAGCTGGTGGTGTGTGACAGAGGAAGGAGCCGCAGAGGCTGCAGGCAGGGAGTGCTCCTCGCACCCACCCTCTGGCTCCTTCCTGCCTTGCTAAGCTCCGCTTTCCTGCAGCCAGGTCCAAGCTCTTCTTGGCCCTTGCCTCCTGCCTGCGGTGTCTAAAAATAACTCCCCTGTGCAGGTCTGGGGAAGAGCTTCTGGGCTGGAGTTCAGCCCTGGAAGAAAAATGAAATAAAGAAGAGGCATTCAGTGCCCCCTGGACAAGCTGACCCGCAGCGTGTTCAGGCTTGGAGCTGCTGAGCTGTGCTGCTCCAGCCTTTGAGGGCAAATGTTACCTTCTACCCAGGGATGGAGTGGCCCCAGGGCTTTGGAGATGCTGGTCCCATCAGCGTGCAGCCTCCATGTACAGAGGGGTGTGCGGGGTTGGGAGGTCATGCCCACCGGGGCTGCCCAGGGCTCAGCCCCTTACAGATCACAGCTGGACACAGCACAGGGGGATCTTCAGGTTGGTAGAGGGGATCCACCCCTGGAAACATCCTGGAGCTGTCTGTGCCCCATGGGATCTCATGGGGCACTCCTGCCCTCCTCAGCCTCAGCTGCTGGGTCTCAGCCCTGCCTTTGGGTACCTGTGTGATCCATTGTTCGGGTATCTGCAGAGGGATGGGTAGCGGGAAGCAGATCCACATGCAGTCTGATGGGGTGATAAGTTTTTTTGGGGGGCTTCACTCTCTGCACTAGCTCACAGCTCATGGTGCCACATGGGGCCAGGTATGCCCTGCATGGGGGTACCACCTCTCCCTTCCCTCCATCCCTCCCTCCCACCTTTCCCCTCTCCCTCTCTGTCCCCAGGAACCTCATACCTTCCAGGAAACGGGGTATTAAATGGCGTTAATGAGCCTCTCTGGCAGAGGTTTCAACAAATGGCTCTTCCCCAGCCTGCTGGATGGGAATGGATGGGTTCAGGGGAGGGGAAGGCGAGGGGGCACATCTGGGGCTGATGAACCTCCTTCCTCTGTGCATCGATCAGCTGTCAGGCCAGTGGAGAGGCTCAGAGCATTAATTCCCTGGCGACAGCCCAGCTCTGGGGTGGAGAGGGATGGTGTCCTGGACGGGCTGAGACCCGCTGGCTCTGCCAAGCTGGGTAGGGAAGAGGAGAAGTGGTCTCTGGATGCTGGATGGTTTTATTCTCTTGACACTTGCTGCATTTCTATTTATGCATGTTCAGCATCGCAGCTGGCTGGTGAGGAGTGGAGGGTGCACAGAGCATTTCTGGGGATGGATGCAGAAAAACAAGGGGTTGTTTTAGACTGTGGGTAAAGTTTTATGGGATATCTCTGCAGCGTGGGCAGCAATTTGACCTGGACAATATTTCCCAGGATGCAAGGTGGTGTCCCCCGAGGCTCCCTGGAAGATGGGAAACTGCATAGCTTTGTGACAGAGGCCCTCCAGCCCGTGAGGGCAGCTGTTCCCATCCGCACCACCCTCACCCCATCCCTTCCCTCCTGCCAGCTGCTGGAGTCCCTCTGCTGCCACTGGGACACCCAACCCACCAGGTCACCCCATGTTCCAGGACACAGGGTGGGAGGAAGTTCTCCCATTGTTTCCTCCCCATCAAGACACCCTTGGCTGGGGCCAGCAGTGGATCTGAAGTTAATGGCTTTCCCTAGGGGTGAAATTTGAGTCCTGCTGGGATGATGATCCACATCCTGTTGGGATGATGGGAGCTTGATGGCAATTGGGGTGCTGAGGCTCTAGAAAACCCCTACTGCCCCCCCCCCCCCCCCCCAAGTTTTGCTGCAGGAATTTTTGTCTGCCGAGCTATGGTTTGGACCTGCAACCCTGCCCACTGCCCGATCCAGCAGGCTCTGTCCACTGTATTATGGAAAAGAAAATGTTTGAAGGCTCTTCCTTGCAGAAGCAGCCCCTTCATTTCATTTCCCTGAGGTTTATCTCACTGTGGATGAGGACGCAAGCACGCATCTTTCTGCTGGCTGGCTTACACTGGCTGCACGGTCACAGGAAAGGTCAGCCAGCGTCAGAGCTGCCCTGCTCTGCACAGGCTGGCCCAGCCAACGTGCCCGTCTTCAGGTGGGCTGGTGGTCCAGGTGGATGTCACAGGGCCCTGGCACGTCCCATGTCCTGCCCCTCTGCCTCCTGACGCAGCCCCGATCTTTATATAGCCGATGCTTCCTGTTTGTGGGGTGTGCAGGGAGGCTTCTCGCTCCCTCGCTCGCTCTTTTCCCTCTTGGCTGAGGGCAGGAGGGAGTCAGTGTCCTGGGAAAACTAAAACTTGAAAGCAAAGCTGGAATTTTCATTGTCAGGAGGCTCTTTTTTTTTTTTTTTTTTTTTTTTTTTTAATGAATTTCCTTTGGGTCGTTTCCTTTTCATTCGAATGCGGGTTAAAAATATGTTTCCGCTGACATCACCCCGCTGTCCCTTTTCGGAAGAGATCTGGTGCTGGTCTCCATGAACACCCCAGGGCTTTGCATTCCTCCAACGGCCATGAGAAACACGCCTGGAATGAGCAGCCGGGCCAGCCTGGGGCAGCTGGTGAGGACAGGGGAAGGACCAGCCAGGGAGATGGGACCCTTGGACTTTTTGTGGGTTGTTAATGGGGCTTGTTCATGCTGCTCTTTGCACGGGGGAAATTTGGCCTCGTTTGCTACCTGACAGGTGAGGGCAGCTTGGGAAAATTTAGCTGTTCTCTCATCCCAAGCAGGGGGTCTCATGAAGGAAGAGGATGAGAGACTGCATGGTGCCCTGCTGCTGCTTGTGACTGTTGTCTGGTCTCTGCTGGAGAAACCCATTGCTGCTCTGGATCTAGTCAATCCTATGCAGGTGCCATGGGACAAGCAGATCCTGAGCAGTAATAGGCAAATCTTGTCCCCGCTGCCTCTGTCCAAGCCCCATCAGTCATCAGCACAGGTCTCAGCAGGCTGGGACTGAGGGGGTTTGACCCACACACACTGGTGGGCTCAAGTGGAGTGGTCACAGGCTCTCTGTCTCCCAGACGCCTCAAGCCCTGTGGGGCCAGCACCTTGCTGTCTCACATGGATTCAGCCCAGGGCCTTCCTCCCATCCCTCCAGGCTCACAGGACTCCCCCTGCACATCCATGGTGTCTATGCTGCTCAGGAGATCACCTGGCACCTTCTCCACCCATCTACCCTGTGGTGGTGAGACCTCAAGTTATGGTTCCTTGTGGAAAGGCTGGAGCTGTTGGCAGCAGGTCAGCGGCTCAGAGATGTGTGGAGGGATGAACACAAGGGTTGCTTGAAACCCAAGACCTTTTCTGCACCCCAGCTGCAACTCCATGGGAGAGAAGCTCCTCTCTGCAGCTCACTGGGGATGGGGGTGAGGCTCAAGCATTTCTGCCTCGGTTGCCGCACACATGCTGAGAGGTCCCAGGGATCCCGGAGGAAGAGTAATGGCCAGCAGCCCCAGATATTTATACAGCTGTGGCTTCATGCTGTTTGCTTTGTGCTGGGTGGCCCTGAACTTCCATGAAATATTTGGTGTGTGGGGCAAAGGGTCTGTGCAGCCATGCCTTGTGCTGCTGGCTTGGATGGGGAATAAGGAAAGTAGCTGGCCTGGTCTCTGATGGCCGAAGTTGCTGAGAAAGGATTTCTCCCCAAGCTCTTGCAGTTTTCCCATCCTGATGAAAGCTTTTGGGAAGTGAGAGGCCAAATGACTATCTTGGAGCTGCTCACTCCAAAGAGGATGTTTTGTTGTGCCAATCAACTTCAGAGTGAGTTTCAGGAGGGAAAAGCTGTCCTAAGAAAAATGTGCCTGTGGAAAAACGGGATGTTTCAACTACTTCCAAACATGTTTTTAATGAGGAGAGATCTCGAGGAGTGGAACAGCTCCAGTTCAAGTGAACCATCATTTTCTAATGAAAGTGGTTTGCTTGGGAGGCTCCTGGCTGGCACAAGTCACAGCAAGTCCCTAGGAACAGCCACACTGAGCCTCTTCTTCATGGCCAGATCAATGGTGCAATGGCTCCCTGGCACACTCTGCGATCTCACTGCTCCACCTCTCCAGATGTGCCACATTGGCTGAAAAAGGGGCATCTTGCCCCATTTTATTTCTTTCCCCAGATACATCCTCCAAGAAAACACTTCATCGCTCACCTCCTCCATCGCTCCTCTACCTCCACCTTTCCCACGGGCAGATGTCAGCCTCCCACATCCCTCCCTGGCTATTTTCTCCCTCTCAGCCTTTCCTGGGCTGGCTGTCTCCTCCCTGCCGTCGTGCTTGCAGGCAGGCCATCAGACAGTCCTGCTGTCCCCTGAGCTATGGGGAAACCCTTCCTTTGTCCCCGATGCTCCTGGAGAGTTGTGAGGTGCAGCCACACCCCAAAATACCAGACTGTGACCTGTGTGGTTCCCAACGGGAGTTCTGCATGCCAGATGGGATCTCAGCTGCCTGCTGAAGCATGAGGGCACTTGGGCATGAAGATCTGAACCCATGCTGCGCTGTCAAAGGCATGTTCATCCCCAGGAGCTTTGAAGAGACCTGAAATCTGGGGATAAAGACATTTCTGGGTGCTGCTCTGGGGCAGCACCCACCTCCTAGATGCAGAGAGCCCAATGGTGGGACAGACCATGGCGCTGGCGCAGAGTTGGGACGTGGGCACAGGAAGGCAGCTGGCGTGGATGGCCCGAACGGGCAGCAAAATCTGGGCACACTGTGTTGGTTGCTTGTGCAGGGAATGTGGTGCCACAGGGGGAATTTGAGGAGCGGGTTTCTCCAGACTTGGGTATCCGTTGGGGCAGGGACCTGGGACCTGAGCAAAGAAAAACCCACTGATCCAGGCTGCAAAAATCCCCGCCGCTCCCCAAAGACAGGGGCCGAGGACAGCCCGGTGGTTTCCAGCCAGGAATGACAAATAGGGAAATTGCTCCATCTTGTGACCCAACCTGCAAATGCAGCAAAACTGTCGGGAATGATAATGGGAATTAACGTCGAGGCTGCTCCTAGCTTGGCCTCTCCATCACCAAGTCCGTCAGAGCTCCATGTCCCATTGCTCAGGCAATGAGCTGGTGAGGGGGCATGATCCAGTAGCAAACTATTTGTGTTGGGTCAGCGTTAATTAGATCCAGTTCCTGATCTGTCTCACCGTATCGTAGAAACCACTGAAAACTCCATGTAGGATGGGACCTCTGCAAGCCTGAGGGCCACCCTCTTGCTTTCCCTTATTCAGCTGGAGTTTTCCTTATAGCAGTTTTTGGCCATTGACGTTTTGCAGTGCACCTTTGGGAGTCTGGCTCCATCTTACCTGTGATGCCCCTACAGGTAGCTGTAGACAGCAGTTAGATTCCGTTCCTGGACTTCTTTTCTCTGGAGTAAGAAACCCTGTTTCCTCAGCATCTCCTTGTATCCCATCTGCTTCATCCCCCTGACTTTCTTGATGGCGCAGCAAATCCCAATATCCTCAGGAGAAGGAGAGAGGGAGAGGCAGATGAACAATTGGGGCATCTGGTGTTTTTGGGAGCAGTTTGGACTTGTGCTGAGACAAGGTAGCATGTGCCCAGAGCCCATGAGTGAGGGTAACAGCCAAGGCATGCCCTGTGCTAGCTGGCGTGCTGACAGGAGACTCAGGAGGCCCGATGACAGCTGGTGCGTAGGGACATGAGGAGACAAAGTGCAGAGGAATTAGAGGGGTGGAGACTGGGTGCAGACCTTGCAAAAGGACAGGATTAGGAGGAAATGCATTGCCACTGGTAAAGAAAATGGTAAAAATGGTAATGGTACTGGCAATTGTAATAGTAATGAGCTGGGACAGTGGAACAGGAGGAACCAGCCTCCTTGGTCCAACTCAAGGGGCTGAAGCTCAACATGTTGCTGTTAGAAATGAGATGACTGATTTCTGGCAAGGGATGAGGTGGGCTTTTTCATGGATACAGAAACCTGTATCCCATCCCCCCACCCCCCAACCCCCCCCACCCCCCACCCCCGCCCAGGGTGTCCCTCCCAAGGGGCTGGTCTTGTTCAGCAGGGCTGACTTTGGTTGTGGCTGAGCTCCAGGGGAGGCCAGCGAGCAGCATCCCAGACACTGTGAAGCTTTTTGCAGCCTCTCTGCTTTTCCATGCATGCCACCTCCACGGTGTTAACAGAGAAGGGGCCGGTGTGCTCACCCATTACCGCTCTGCTCAGCGCTGGGACCTCGGGCTGCTCGGGGTGATGAGTGGGACAGTGGTGTGCAGGCAGCAGAGGCAGCTCAGCTTGCAGGAGTGGTGGAGGCGCTGGCAGGGACATGGGCTGGGTCTGGCGGCATGGTTAGCCCTGCCGGGGATGCCTGGCCAGACTGACACGCCTGTCATGGGATATGATGCTGTCTGTGGAGGGGCTGCATGGAAGCATCCCAGAGCAAAGGCTTGAAGCTGATTTTTATACTACCTGAGGACTGACTCCCATCTGAACAAGCTCTTGGATGCAGATGTGAGGGCTGGTGCTTCCTTTGGACACATCTTCCCCATGCCCTGGACTGTTAATTTGTAGCTGGGGTTTGGCAGTGTTGGAGATCATAGGTGTGCTGCTCTGCAGGAGATCACACCTCTCTAGCAGCCATGTTTCAGGTTCCTCTGATTTCATGGCATGGTTTTGGCAGTGCGTGTGATGTTTGGGCTGGTCATGGTGTTTCCTGTTTAACGACCTCAGCTTTCACCTCGCTAGAGCCCAAGATGTTTATGAGAGTGGAAAAGCTGGTGGCTTGCTAGTAAGGGGTGCATTTGCACTGACAGGCACCACGGAGGGGAGATCCTCAAACCAGTGCTGCTCTCAGGCTGCCAATCTGATCAAATCCAGCCTTGCCTTGGCTAACTCAAACTAGATTCATGATGTTAGGTTGCACCAAGGTCCCTGTGGGCTTGTGACCCGCCAGCTAGCGTGCCTCTGACCCACGTCCCCTGCCTGCCCAGTTCTGCATGCCACACAGGCAGTGTGAATCGGTGCCTCTGTCTGTACTGGATGATTTGGGACGATTTTCTCAGTCACTGTCCCACAAGGGTGCAGAAGCCATGGCAGTGCTGCTGGGAATGCAGTAAATACCATGCTGGAAGGAGCCTTGCTCCCATATCCCAAAAAAACCTTCCCCACCTGCAGCCTTATGGCTTTCTGTCCTTCCTCTCCCCAGAGACTGACCCGCCTTTCCTTGTCTCAGAAGGGTGCAATACAACCACCTCTGCTCATAATCCACCTCTGCAGGGATGCTGTCTGCGCACGCCTGAGCACAAAGCACCTCTGCAAGGAGGGGCCGAGCCCGAAGGCGGAGATGTTGGAACGCAGCAGCCCCAATAAACCAGGGATGCCCCAGCAGGCGCAGCGCCATCTCCCTTTAAGGCTTCACTACCTCCTTCCTCCTGCCAGTGAGAAATGGCGCCGTGGAAGAGGTAATTATTGGGCACCAACTGCATCTGTCCATCTCCGGCTTGGGCCTGGGAATGATCTTGACCGACAATGAGCCTCCTCGGCTTTGCTTTAGGGCTGCGTGTTGATGGGAAAGCAGAAAAAAAAAAGGCTGAGAGAAGCCCGAGAGCTCTGTGGGAGAACCAGCAGCAATCTGTTGTGCTATAGATTACGCAGTTCCCCCTCCGAACATAAAAACAAAAATTAAAACCATTTACGAGAAAAGTCACTTGCTGGTAATTTATAGCCCTTGGCTCTGGAGCAGCCGGGCAGAGGAGTTCAGGGCTGCGGCACGGGAGATGTTGCTCTCCCCACCTTTCCTCCTTCCGTTAGTATTTTAATTTGGGAAAGGCACTGGCATTCAGATCAGCCCCCAAAAGCCCATCGCTCACACTATTCAGAGGAAACCTTACCGCTGAAAGGGTTTGCAAGAGTAATTTAGAAGTCATTTAAATCTGCATGGTTGCAGCTTGCTGCGAGGACTCTGCTTGCTTTGACAGCGAGGAAAGTCTTGAATTAAATCTGCTCCCGATTCCTGAGAATCTCATTTCAGGCTGCCGGGGTGCTCCTTTGGTGGCTCAGGCTGGATGACCCACCGAGAGCAAGAGGCTGTTGCTGATTTACTGGTGGGTCTGCAATCTGAGAGCGAGGACATCTCTAACAGAAAAGCAGGTGTTAAGGAAAACAGCTTTACTCTGCCCCTCTCTCAGAGTCCAGGACTGTTGTGCTGCTGCCCAGAGGGTCTTCTGGAAAACCTAACTCTGTTTTTTGATTTTGTTTGCGTAATTTGCCCAGTGCAAGGGTGGGGAAGAGGTACCGAATATAATCAGGACCTTTTGCTGAGGCATAGGATAGTATTTCTCTTAGTTTCATGCATAAAACACCAGTTTGGGGCTTGGGACACCTGGCCTCAGCCCTGTGCCCATCCCAAATTTCCTGCGTGAGGTCACCTGTCCCCGAGCCCTGACTGCCACTGCTGTGACACACGAGGAGTCGCACTGCCTTTGGTGGGGCTGCTCCATGCCTCAGGACCCTTCCTCCTCCCCCCAGACAATTCTGGGGGCAGGGGAGCACTGGTGGCTATGGAGTTAGTCCAGACATCGCAGAGAGGAGCAAACCAGAAAGTTCAAAAGCAGCCATTGGCGCTTCAGGCATGTCCGTGGATTTTTTTTTTTTTCTTTTCTTTTTTAAATGAAAGTGCAAGTAATGTGTTTTCTCCTAGGAAGTATTGCTGCCTGCTGGACTGAGTGCCGACGCCATCACCCCCAGCAGTGACGGGTGTCTCGTGGGAGAGCGTGGTGGAGAGGCAGCAAAGCAGAAAACTCAGAGATGTCACGGTGCAGAGGAAGGTGGCATGCCTCATGCATCACAGTCCGGGATGTCACCGGTCTCATTGAGATAAATGGGGAGGTGGCCCCAGGAGAACTTGGAAGTCACTTCCACTTAGCAGCTTGCAGGAGCGGGCCTGAGACGGGTCAGCAGGAGACAAATCACTCCATGGTGGTTGTGGCTCAGCTCCTCCTGGAAGGGCGAACCTGTCCCACCCCGTAACCCCTCTGTGCAGGCAGGGAAGGGACTCGGGGTGTCCTTGTAGGCAGACACATGAGCCCCAGCAGCCCTGTGGTGCTGTGCTGGAGGGGCAGAGCGTGTGCTTGGGGACAGTGCCATGGGTCTGTCCCACGATGGAGATGAGTCATGAACAGGAGATGGCACACGTGCGAGCTGTGACATGTGGTGACATAGCAGGGCATCTTTGGAGGGGTTTGCTGAGGGCATGGCACGTAGAGGATGGCCTGGCTCTGCTCAGCTCCAGGAAGATCCTCTTGATGCACCCTCTGGACACTTCATGGAGCTCTCAGGCTTCAAGATATGGGAAGTGTCTAAAGTTTTAATGCATCAGCATAAAAATCAAGACAGGCCAAGGAAAGATGACAGGCAGGGTGAAAGGGCCAGGTGTGCGGTGCTCCGAAAGGACGATGCGTCAACTGTTTCTCAGCAAAATGGGTATGCAGGGAGGGAAAGGACATGTCAAGGCATAAAGGGAACGCAACGAAGAAGAATGGGGCTTTTAATTTAAAATGAAATGCCCAGGGAAACCTCTTGACAGAGAGTTGTGTCAGGCCATGGAAGATTACCCAGGGAAGCGCTGGAGATCCCATGGGGGACACTCGAAAGCAGATTAGAGAAGAATGCTCTGGTCCCGGTGAGGCATTCAGCAAGGCCAGCAGCAGCGGTGAGTGAGGGAGCTTGGCCCCCTCCAGCCTCAGTCACCACTGCTTGCCTCCAGCTGGGAGTGGGGTTTCTGTTTGAGCAGTTTTATCACTATTTTAGGCTGTGAAACACCAGTCTCTTTCATCTTTGGACTGAGCTAAGAGATTCTCCACTTCACAGAGAACCTCGTGAACTTAAGACCTGCCGGTCCCCTATGGAGGTGATTTCTTGAACATGAAGGAGAGAAAGTCCAGCCTGGTGGAGGATCCCCAGGGAAAGGGAGATGTCACTTCCCCAACCCCTGGGGAACAGAGCCATCCAGATCCTGCCAACGTGTGGACCTGGGCTGCATTTAAGGCCTGCATTTCTATGTGCCTCCTTTGATTCGACTAATTGGCCAGCGAGCTGCAGGGAGACCCAAGTGCCGTGTTAAAAGGATGAGATGAAATAAGAGTGCAGAATAAATCATGAGCCAATTTCCAGCATTTTCTTGGCTGAAATGGAATGGCTAATCATTTTGATGGCAGAATTAACATAATTACTCTACCCACTGGCCCAGGCCAGGCTGAGCAGTGAGAAAAACAGGCTGCTGTTTCAAAGGGAGATGTTTATGGAAGTGATTGAGTGAGTCGTGGGACTCGGATCTGGGAAGAGACTGGCTTGGTCTCAGGGAGCCACGACTGCTGTGCTGGACCTGAGCGTCCCGTTTGCTCTGTGCAGGTGTTGCTTCTGAGACAGAGCCACATAAGCAGGATTTCCCATTCAATATTTCCCCCTTTCATGCACAAGATTCAGCGAGTGATGGCTGAAACAAGAAGGAATTTGAAAACCAGAAGAAAACCAGAAGAAAGTTGACAATGTTGTGTTGCACTGGTTAGTGCAGCAGGACCTCAGACCTTTGCTTACACCCTGAACAGCCAAAGAAATCGAACCCAGAAAACTTTCTTGAAGGACCCAATCTTACAGGCTACTTTGCACCTACATCTCCCTCTTTCAGTAATGTTTAACTTGATTTTACTGCAAGCAGGTGCTATCTTTGTTTTCCTCTCTTTTCTGATGTCACACTCCTATTTTTCTATACTTTATGCAAAACCATCACAGACTCCATAAAGGCAATATAGCAATTATCACGACTTTTGGCAAATACGGTGTTTGTAGGACTTTGACTTACCTGAATTGGGAAGGTTTGTGTTGCATGAGACTTCTGTTTTTAATTAGGCTTCATCCTGAGATCAGCAGCTAAAAATTAACAGCAATAAATCTCACACTCTTTCTCACCCAGGTATTTTGGGTTGGATGCTTTATAATGAAATCTTAATCTGCATCTTGTGTCTTTCCAGATCTCCCATTTGAGCATCTGTCTCCTGCAAGCAGCCGAACTGGGTGAGAGCTTGAGAGAGCTGTAAAATCCCTTAGCTCAGGCAATAGAAGACCGTGTGAACAGATGCGGGGACTCCTGGTTTCACCTCCCTTCCCAACAAGAGATGTCAGGACATTTTCACGATGGTTTCAATCCTTTCTGCTGCTTGTCTTGCTACACTAAGACTATCTAAGGTGGTGAAGCTATAGTCAGCTTGGCTTCTTGACTCTATTGCCTTGGTGCCGAACTATAGTCTTAGGGCTGAAAATATCCCTACCCCCTGAGGAGCATTTCGGGGTTCTAGGACAGCCCCTGAGATGCTAGGAATTGATCCAGTCAAGCCATGAGGTCCTGTGCAGCCCTGTGTTTCTCTGATCCTACTGTAATGTTTGAAAGAAATTCTCATATTGCTTGGGGAAAAAAAATCTGATCAGCAAAGCAGAAACCTTTTAATGACAATCTGAGTTAATGTAGTAACAGAGCCTCCAGCCACCCGAGTTTCCTATGAGGTTATCGATTGTAGAACAACACTTGTATATTGTGTTAACATCGTTCATAAGGAGGACAATCCTTGTTTACTTGTTTTGTTAACATTGGAAGACTCCAGGGCCTTCCCACACACATTCATTTGCATGTTTCTTCCAATGAAAAGTAATAAAATATTAATATCATTAAAAGAAGGGGGGAAAGAAAGAGGCCTTGGACTGCTCCTCTGATTGAATGAGTGGGTGAGCTGGATGTTCTCCAGCAGAAGAGCTGGGAAGGGAGGATGGAGGGTAGAGGGTGCACACAAATTTTAACCCGGTCACCTGGCCCTCATGAATGTGACTGCAGCAAAGACTTGCACAGCATCCTGCAGCATCTCACCTGCCGTGCCACGTGGCTGTGCTCCAGCAGACCTGGATAAAACAGGGTGATGTTCTGCAAAGGTTCCCCTTCCCTGAGTCACATGTCAAGACTGTGGCTGTCTGAGGTGGAAGGAAACAGCTGAAAGTGGATCTCTGGGGCCTTTTTGGTCCCTGCTGATTTCTCTCATTCTGTTTCTCACCCAGAATGAATGGGTTGGCCCCATTTTACACCCTGCCGCAAGGCATCAGCTCATGCATGCACCCACTGTGCCACGCTTATCAGCAGGAAGGTCTGCAGGGCTCCATGGGGTCGTGATCTCTCCGTGCCAATGTGCAGGGCCCTGGATGGCCACCCTGCCCGCTGTGATGGACCACCTGCTTTTATTTCCTTGGTGAAGAGCAGAAACACCCTGGACTCCAGGAGCTGAAGTCATGGGCTAATCAGGATGTATAGCCAGCCACTGAGGCCATGTATATTTAATGAGCCCTGTTAAAGGATTTTTAGAAGTGCTCTCCCCATGGACGCAACGATGACTTCTTTGTTTATAGTTTTTTTCCCCCCTTTCCTGTTGCCACTAATCACTAACCCTCTGCTCCTTAATGGCACCTTTGGGGAGCTCTGGGGATGACTTATTTATTTATTTATTTACTTGCTCCAGACCAGAGAAAAACTCCCTCCCTCCCTGCCACTGTCGCGGGTGGTCGCAGGTCTCAAGGTCCGTCTGCACAGGAGCCTTGTCCAGGGCAGTGACTCCAGGTTGTGGTGGGCTGACAGAAGTAACATCTGGACCCATCCCCTCCCTGGCTGACAGCTGAGAAAGGCTGAAGCGACGAGCGGAGAGGAAGAGGAAGGGAGAGCTCCTGCACTGGAAGGTGGCTGCAGGAAAACAGGCTCCTTCCACCTGGGCACCTGGGCTGCGAGGTGAGCGCTGTGGATAGCTGCCTGAGAGCCCAGGTGGTGGCCCCAAAACATGGGTAGATGTTTAAAGTTTATATTCGGTGCCTGTAAGATGGCACTATAAATGCTAAGCACTGCCAGTGCAGCAGAGTTGGTCCATCAGCCTCCTCTCTCCCTGCCTGTGCTACCCACCAGCTGGAGTACCCAGCCACTGCCTGGCCCAGGGGATGGGGTGCCCCTAATCCCATTCTCCTGGGCTTTGGAGCCCTCCTCTAGGACTCTGGCACCTGCCTCCTCCTCCTCGTGCCTCCCACATGTGAAGGCAGCGAAGCCCCGACTCCTCTCGCAGGCAGCAGGCTCCATCTCCAGGAAATTCCCCCCTCTCTGCACATCACGAGGGTTGGACTCTCTGCATCTCTTCCCAGGGCCTTTCTTCTTCAGGGCTTTGCCAGTGAGAGGAAGGAGCAGCTAGGTCCAGGGGGACCCCGGGGGAGGAGCGAGTGACTCGTAATGTTAATGCTAATGTAACACCAGAGCATCCCGTTTCGCTCAGCCAGCCTCTTGTTGACGTGACCTACTTTGCTAGAGATAGACTTATGCACTTAGTGCTGTGTGCGTGTGAGTGTGTCAGCTCACGTCCTCTTTGACCATGTCCTTCTCTTGCTAGGCTCCCTTCGAGCCCAGGGAACCACACTCTGTCCGACACCTTGGTGCAATCCACCTGGCTTACACTTTGATGCGCTGAGCTTCAGTATGACATAAAACCAAGGGTATGTCACAGGGGATCATCATTCTCGCCCTCCTAGGAAGCTCATAGGAAGCTGCTGTCCATGTCCCAGTGCTGAGATTATTGTAGCCTAGGATGGGGACCCCATCAGTGCCACTTCTGGGGGCTGGAAGACCTCACCGCTGGGTATCTCTCTGAGCTCAAAGTCCCAGGGAGAGCCTTCCTTAATCCTGAATATGAAACTTTGGGGAAAAGCTGGAATTCAAAGACTTCAAGTGAAGTTTAGCTTTAGCCCAAATCAGGCTGGGAAGAGAGACCTGGGAACATCCGGAGTTGTGCAGCACTTGGGTAGTGCTGGTTATTCCTGGTTAATTTAGATGGGTACCTTGTGTCATCTAAACTCACCTACAGGCAGCAGGAGGAAGAAGGGGAGCTCTCTAGCTTTTGGGATTCGATAGTTTTGAGCCATCTCTGAGTATTTCTCTTCCTCTTGGGCTCTTGGACTTGTATTCCTTTGCTACAGCTACCAGATTCGAGGACAAGGCGTCTAAGAACCAGATGCAGGGGCGCATCCTGCACAGGATGGAGGAGCCAGGGTATACCTCAGTTCTTGGCCCAAAGACCCACATGACAGCCCTGATGCCCCTGGTGACCCTAGAGGGATACTTGTTTGTGATGTTTAGCTTGCTGGCCTTTTTCTGAAGTGTCTCACACAACCTTGAACATTGCCAGTTGGGCTTGGAAATCACTTCCAGGAGAAAAATTGCCTTTTTTTAAAAATTTAGAATTTTTTTTTTTTTTAAGATGGAAGACAGAAAACTGTCTGCTTCAGATGAAAGTGTTACATCTTTAATTTCGTGAAGAAGAAGAAGAGCCGAGAGCTGAAACTTGCTGATGCAGGTTTCCAGGCTTCTACCACTGATACTTGTGCCCCAGTGTCACTCAAAATCTTCCTTCTTGCGAGGTCACACATGTCAATTTGCTCAGGAAGGCTGGTGGTCTGGACCTCCCTCTGGCCCCCTGCTAACGCGGCCCAGCTGACGGCAGTCTCCCCCAGTCTCATGTAATGTAATGCAATTAGAGAAAAGCAGAGCTGGTCCCAGCCCCATGCTCTTCCCAGCTGAGGTTGCTTCACATTGGGGCTGCTCAGGCTGCTGAGTGGCAGAAAACTCTCCTTCCTCTGTGCATTAATTTGCACTTGGTTCTGTTGCTGGCTCTTCCTCCAAGCCAACTGGTAGTGCTTTTTAATTGACTGGAGGGAGCCAGCTGAGCTGAGGAAGGGCTCTCCAGAGCCCGAGCCTTCTGCCTCTGTAGCCTTTTCAGCCACCGGTAGGTTGAGCAGCAGGAAACCAAGATGGGGAATTGTGCTGGCTCTTGTCTGTGAATGCTCCCATATCTCTGTGGTTGGAAACTGGTTTTCCAGCCCATATATTCATTCCTCTAACTGGAAGGGAGTCCCCCTTCCCCAGTGCTGCTGTAAGAGGTGTCACAAGGCAACCAGTTACTAGTCCCAGGTGTCCTACTCCTTCCCAGTATACTGCACTGTAATGGGGAGCTGTGGTCAGCCCAGGACAACCTGTTACCATCAGGTGAGCCAGATCTTTTAGTATTCATGAGCTTACTCTAATGCTTTACGTCTGTCTCTGGCCCCAGACTTGTCCCTGGCCAGGGATAGCTGCCCACAGAAGCCAGGAGATGTTGGTGCAGGGACCAGCCATGCACCCAGCCCTCGAGACCCCCCCAGGGGCTAGAGGGCTCATCCATGACGCTCAATCCTTGGTTTAACTTGTGGACCCCTTTCCTGCACTCCCCCAGCCCCTGCTCTGGGGAGCTGGAGTGGTCCCGCTGCCCAGAGAGCTTCTTGTACTGGTGTCAAGACCAAGGACATGGTGGCAGATGCCACAACACAGCCTGGGTCTTGTGCATTCAAATCCCGTTCTCTGGGTGACCTGCCTCACCCAGTCTGACTTCTGTGCACTTGGTGCTTGAGCCATATGCCAACTTATCTCAGGCGAGAAACCATATCTTGTTCCAGATGTGACCCTGGTGGCACTGAAGCAGAGGATTGGAGGATTACCCCATGCTCTCTCTCTGCTCCCAGACTAGCACAAGGCCATCTCATCCTGCAAAAAATAAAGGCAAGAAGCATCCAAACCCTGGCCAGGATTGCTCTGTGTGTTTTACCCTACAGGCTGCATTCCCAACCCAAGGAGGCTGGAGAAATGGCTGCACCTGAGCCCTGACTCCCAAGGCCCTGCCTGCTTCTGAGTGCGCCTGCGTGTGTCTGTGCGCGCATGCCATGCACGGAGAGTTCTGCAGCAATGCTAATGGCATGGAGAAAAGCCATTAAAGGAGGAAGAGTTGAGGTTACAATATTGTGCTGAAAAGTTTATTGCTGCCTGTAGAGACATCAGGTCTGTACTTCCAGGATTACTCAGTGCTTAATGCCGAGTGCCTGCACATTAGTTTTGCCGGGAAGCCCATTTGGGGTTCTTCCAAAACGGAAAAATTAAAGGGCTTCCCTAATAAATGTGCTTTCCAAAAAAAAAGGCTCCAAACCCAGCCCAGGAACCCAAATCGAAGCAGCCAATGTGGGAGAAAGGCAGCACTCTGGAGCCTGGGGTGGAGGCGGGGGGGCAGTCCTGCTGTCTGAGCTGCGGATGGAGCAGCATTTGCAGCTGGAATTTGTGGGAAGTAACATTTGTACCTGCTCCCTTCCTCTTTTAGGGTCTTCTGAGACTGAGCTACATAAGAATAAAATGCAAATTTACACAAGAGTTTGGATGCATAGCAGGTAGATTTGCTTGGGAAATTCTTCTCCCTATTTTACTGGCAAAAGGAAACTGAGCTCCAAAAAGACTTGCTCATAGCCTTGCTCTCCATCTATTCTCTGCACACAAGGATGAGAAACCACGTCTTGCAAGTCCCAGCCTTACATCCAGGCTGTTGGGCCACCCTTTTCCCAGCATTTAGTGTACATCTGGGAAAACAATTAGTGCCTGAAATAGATGCAGACTAGATGGTGTGGCAGCAATGATTTGGGGAAGCGGTAGTATTTCAGTCCTAAGTCAGGTGGTTCGGCTCACTTTTTGCTCCTGTTCTGGCACCTAACTCCTATCTGAAATCAATGAGAGTAAGGTGCCAAGATGCAAGTTAGACTCTGTGTCTCTTTGCAACTAGTAGATACTATAACTTCACATAGGCACTGCCTGGAAACCGAGTTGAGTGCAGACCAGCAGTTTTGTGCTGTTCTCAGTAGGTCTTTAAATTGCCCGTGTCAACAGAAAATGCTTGAGACTACCTTGTGTAGGTTAGGGATGGTTCGTCTTCTCCTGCCTTCTCCAAGAGGGATGAGGTGGGGGAGTGCAGGGAGGTATATGTGTTCCTAGGTGGGGGTTTTGGTTTAGTTGGCCATGCCAGTGTGTTCTGGGGAATGGCACCGTGGTTCAGCTTGCCTTGGGAGCAGAGGCTGGGAGCTCTGCAACAGCTTTCTGCTCCCAGGGAGGTTTATTCAGCAACGTCAGATCTTTCACCAAGAAATGTCATCTACACAGGGGAGTTTTCTCTTCATGGTTTCTTAAGAAGGGAGTTAATGGTTTCCCTCATTTGGTGAGCCCTTAGCTGGGCCATGTGATGGAGCATCTTGTAAGACCTGACCTGGCTGATGTGTGGGACTTGTTGGGTACTGGTATGTGCTGCCTTTAGCTGCAGGGCTGGGAAGACAGCTGCAGCCCAGCTGTGTGCTGCACTGCAGCTGTTGTTGGCGTTGGTTAAGTCGTACTGATGCTCAGGCTTAAGAAAGAAGCTCGAGGCTGTTCTTGTTTTGCAGTCAGGTCACGAGATAGCCAGAGAATTCTCTCACTTGGTTTCCATTCCATTTCAACATATTATTTTTTCCTCCAAATAAACCCCATTGTCCTTGTTCCTGCTTCAATCCCTCTTTAGCAAGTCAATGCCAAGCAGTGGATTTGCACATATGCCATCACCCGCTGTTGTCAACCTACCTTTCCAGTGCCCTGGAGAGCTATCAGAATATTCCTCATGTCTCTATACTTGAGGAAAAGCAATCAGTGTAATACAGAGTTATTGCTTAAGAGTGCTTTGGCCACACACATGCAGCATGGTGGCCCGCTGCCTCAGTGAGACGCCTCAGACTCATTGGGTTTCCCTTGCAGAAGGTGTTTATCTCCCATGGTACTTTCACTCCTGGCGATGTCTCCTCTCCTTGCCCTCCTCTCTCACATGGCAGCATGCTCCTGGTGGGGATGGCAGGGGAGGCTGAGGTCAGGCAGGCATTACAGCCTGTCCTGGTCTTCAGTGGGTCCCCTGGGAAACTGCTGCTTCCTAGTCCTTCTGCAAGCTCTGTGTTCTCCCACCTCCCAGCGTGGCTCCTCCAAGGCTTGCCAGGTTTCAACCATTGCCCTTCCAAAGGGCTTGTAGGGAGGACCTGCTTGGTCATTCCTTCAGGCTGCTTGTTCCAGACCTCCCCATCCATCCCCACTAACAGACACAAGCAGATATCGTTTTGGTGAGCTGAAAGTGATCTGTTTGAAGTCATGCACCCACTGAGCTGTATCCTTCAACCTGCTGTCCTGATCAGTTGGTGGACTCATACAGTTATTGGAGATTACACATACTTTCAAAGGTTTTGTGGTCTCTAGAACCAGAGAACCAGGTGTGGGAACCAGATGTCTGCTCTCCTTTCGCACAGCCATCTGGGCATTCCTGAGGCTAGGTCCTTGTCCAGTACCTGGGGAGCTCCAACTGTCTGTAGCAACTGGGAATCAGTCCTTCTGGTGCAGTTTTTGGCATAGTTACTGTGCCAGGGACATTGACTGCAGTGGGACTGCAAAGATTACATGAGAGATAAGTCAAGTGAGAGGATATTTTGGGAAAAGCAAGGAAAAGCAGAGGAAGAAGAAGAGAGAGCAGAACAGCACAGGCAAGGAAAGCCCAACTAGCAGCAAGGCACAGAGTGCTTCCCAGTGCGGAGGTGGGGGCGGGGAGGCAGTGGGGCAATGCTGATTTGCATCACTTGGGCCAGCTCCACTTCTTGGGGCTTATTTGGACTGCCGCTCCCAGTTTCATGCCCGAGACCGTGCAGAATGCACCAGCTCTCTTGGGTGCCCTGCAGGAGGGCAGACAGAGCTCAGCGCTGCCACTCACCCACAGAGCAGCCCACGAGTCTCTTGCTTCAGCTGCTGAGGGGCTCCTGGTTATCAGTCGTGTCTGAAAGACAGGGGTTCAAAAATTCCACTGTCATCTGCTCCCTTGGCTTCCCTCTTGTTCACCCTGTCTCAATATACAAGGCATCCCTGTAGGGCTGTCCTGAACTCACTCTGGAAGTCTTCTGAAGGCACCAGCCCTCCTTCCCACTAAACCTCCTTCAGCAGGGGAAGAGCTCACATTCAGAGCTAGGTTTGGCAGGGTGGATGCTCACCTGGAGCTGGGTCTGAATCTCTCCATGAGGTGTATTCAGCATCTTTAGATGAAATTAGAAGAGAGAAACCTCCTGTGCCCCAAGTTAGTAGAAAAGAGGTGGCAGTAGAGGATGGGTGGGTAAGATTGCAGGTTATGGGGAAACAATGGTGCTTGGGGAGGGGGAAGAAGAGTATTTTAACCTCAGGGAGCTGTGAATTTCCTTGCAAGGACAGAAAGTGAGTATGTCCAAGTTTCACTCTTCCAGAGTCTGGGTGCTCTGCCCACCGAGGGATCTCGAAGCCCATCTGTGTCTCCCTCTTTAATGCCTGAGGTTGCATTATTCTCCATTTACAAATCCTGCCAGGGAGAGCTGGGAGAGCAGACACTTCGCACTCCCCCAGGCGGAGGCTTGGCACACAAATCCATTGCATGGGGGCAATGCCAGCTTTTCTTTTCACCACAAATCCCTCTCCTGCTTTCCCAGGAGAGCAGCTCAGTTCACTCTCTGAGCCGCTTGGGCGGTAGGTTCATTAGTGCACATTAGACAGGTCTGGTCCAGAGCTCAGAGTGTGAGACAATGAGTTGTGAACTCGGGGGAATATGTTCTGGTTTCTCCACTCTTTCCTTCTCTCAGCTCCTTTCCCCGGGCCTCAGTTTCCCAACCTGTGCAAAACAGAAGCTGTCTAACCTCAGTGCTCCTGGCTGCTGTTTAAATCCATGACTTCTTGTCCTGTCCACCAAGGACTGTTGCCTCCCTCCTTGCAGGAACACCTTGCATATTTAAGCTTATTAGTGCGTCTCCTCTCTGGTCTTGTCTTTTTTGCCATTGCAATTTTTTTCTAGATCTTTTATCTTTATCTCTGGACTTCTTACAGTTTATATCTCTTACTAGAGACACTTCTGTTTCTACTTCCTAGGGTGGTGGTTCATCAAGACTGGTGACAGCTGAGTGACAGCTATAGGCAGAACTAGGCAGCAAGAAGGGAGGGAAGGCCAGTATCTCAGTTTATTAGGCTGTATACTGCCTAGGGAGGGGCTATCGTGGTTGATATCACTGTGACTGATACGAGGAGTTATTGTGATGGAGCTTACAGGTCAGGAGATGGAGTTAAATTCAGCTTTGAAAAACGGGAGAGAACAGGGACCTGAAGGAGAAACGCCAGCAGAAGTCATAGCGTTGGGCAGTCAGGGGTGTGGAGACAGTGCATGTGAACTTTGGGACAGGGGCCCTTCTCCTTTTTGCTACCCAAGGGAAACCTTTTGAGAATTGCTGCTGAGCACTTTATCTACTTCTTGGGCAGGTGATGTGGTCTGTTAGTACCTGAGGAGACAAGTTAGAGAGAGTGCAGCTATAACAGCCCATCTCAACTGAAGAGGGACTCTGCATCATTTCACACTGTGATCTGCTCCCTGGATTAGCTTTTCCTGTTTCTTCCTCAACCAAACTCTCCATGGGGAAAGCAGGAAGGTTCAAACTGCGGATGAGCTCAAGCCCAGAGTAGGAAGATGCAGTGGATAATTCCCCTCTGTCCAAAGTCTCAACTCCATCCTTGCTCCCTTCCTTCCTGTACCCAGCGGCCCTGGAACAGAGCAGGGACTGTGTCTGTTGGCAGCTTGTAGCCCTCCGGGAATTGTGCTCTGTGTTAGAAATTCCACAGGGGAAGATAATGTTGTCTTTCACAACTCATGTGTCAGCTCTGCCTTCCTCTGGAGTCTTCAAGCTGGTTCTCTGATTAGACTGATGCAAATGAGCTTTTAGCATTGACACAGAACCTGAGATTTAGGAGAACAGGATGAAGTATTTAGCAGGGTGCTTGAGAGCTGGACCGCTTACTGGCCTCATGACAGTCAAAGGGTCACCCTGAGAGAATGAGGCGGGACTTGGGCTTGTCTTTTCTAGTGTTTCTCCACCATTTTTACTCAGAAAACTCCCTTGCCTTTGGGGAAGAAGGTCTGTTGCTCCTCTCCTGGCTTCTTTCTGGGTCCTGCTCTGCTGACCACTGCAGAGGGTCTACAGGCTGCCAAGGCTGAGTAACTCCAATCTATTCGTCCATGGCTATTTTCCAGTCTCTTGCATTTGGTACTGCTGTGGGACAAGTTCCTGGTGGACTTGTGGAGACTGGCTTCTCAAAAACAGCTCTTTTCACCTGCAAACCAAGGGCCCCATGATACAGAAGTCACCCACAGAGGGGAAAAATATGAGGGACATCCAATCTTGTACCACTGCTTTTCTAACCAGAACTGCACTTTAAAACCAGGCATTTCCTTTCTCAAGTCAGACACCTGTTTCTGCTAAAAAGCCACCCACCACTAGTCTCTCTGACTTGAGAGGCTAGTATTTTATTTAGGGCTGATCCATTTTTCTTTTAATTCAGATCAATGCGGGTTAATTGAGAGCAGCTTATTTTTACTTCTGCTGGTATCTGCCTGCCAAGATCAATACCAGTCATTTCCACTTAAACCGTTGTACCTTTACTGGAACTACCAGAGCACCCAGCTCTCCACGCAGCAGCATATTACGGACCAGCCCCGTACATGTGGTTCCTCGTGTTATAATTGAAACCAGTCTCTCGTCAGTCTGGCTGCAGCGGCATCCTCGTAATGCTGGAAGGAAATGGAGACATGCTCACCCTCAACCAGGGGATATATATCACAGCATGAAACATTTGCACACTAAAAATACTCGGCAAGGGGCAACCGTTCATTGATCTCTCCTGTATTAATGGGGCCGCAGAGATCCCTCTGGCCACCCTTTGCCACTAGATGGGGCGATGCATCAGCAGCTGCAGCCCCAGAGCCGTGGCCTCAGAGGTGGCTTCCCCTTCCCTGTCCCAAAGACACCCAAGGGGTGGCTTTGCTCAGCCCAGGAGAATAATTAGCCCTGTGTCCCCGGACCCACGACCTCTTTTTGCAAGGGCTGGCTGGGTGCAAAAATCCCCACGGCATCCCCAGGAAGCTTTCTGCAGAGGTTGGAGGTGGCATGAGTACTCTCTTGCTGTCTGTGTTTCTGTATCTCCAGAGGTAAATCTTCACAGAGGGACCGATGGGGCGTGGGTTTGGGACCAGCCTGTTGCACTCCAGGGTTTGTGCTTGCCCAGTAGAAGTCTTCATCAGTGGAGATTGCTGGGGAAGGCTCAGCTTTCCCAGCAGAGTGAGGGGCTGTGGCTGGGATGGGAAATGCTGAGCTGTGCAATAGGGAAGGGGCAGTGCAGGAGGAGTGAAATGTTCTGCATCTTGCCATTTCTGCCAAGCTGGACCGGTCAGACAGGAACGCTGGTGGGGCAGAGTGTGATGGCAGGGTTTGCTTCACGTCTCCGTCTGCGCAGGTATGGTGGCAGCAGGATGCATGGCCACAGCTGGGCAACACAGGGAGGACCTGACCCGGAGCGCAGCTGGACTTGACTTTTGCTGAGTCTCACACAGGGTTGCAGGGCACTCAGAGCAAACATTAAGGGGAGAAACCAGGAAAAATAAAATTCAGATGGGAGCTCTGGAAGCTGCGTCCAGCCTGAATTCAGGTGAAGCCCTGTCCCCTCTCTCTGTATCATTGTAGCATCTCCTTTCCCACCCTGTGCTATTGCACAGGGATGCAGAGTGATGAATAACCACAAGCTCGTTATATCCCCTCACCCTGAGAAAGCTGGATGTGGGGAACGTCGCCAGAGGATGGTGGGACAGGAGTGTACCTCATCTACGTGGAGCCAAACCCGGGCAGTCTGCAGGATTTTGTGGCATACAAGGTGCGTGTTTAGGAGAACCTGCATAACTTAGGTCTTGCATCAAACCCTATGGCCAGCGTTGTGGCCCGAATGCAGCAGTCTCCACGTTCTCCTGCCACTGTCCCCCTGATCTGCCTGCTCCCACCTTCCTTCTCACCCTGCCCGGCCACCATCCCTGTGTCACCCAGCTCACCGTTCCCTCTCTGCTCTCACAGCAGCTGAGCACCCGGTCCTCTTGCATCAGCTGCTGTGGAGGAGCCTGTGGAAGCATTTTAAGAATTATTTTTGGCATTTCATTAGCTGATACATTAATGGAGAGCAAAATCAGATGGACACAGGGGAGGTAGAAGATCCTCTGCAGTGCATCAGTTCAGTGTTTAAAGGACCTTTTCCTCGCAATCTGCTTATTGGGCAGAGGCACGCTTTAGCCGGAGCTTTGCTGGAGCAGCTTTCTGCTCCGGTGGTGGTCTGTCCATCTGTACAGATGAGGGCCAGCTCTGGAGGCTGCTGGGTCTTCTCCACATGGAGTGGAGGCAGGTGAAGGAAAGGGAGAAGGAACTATCAAAGCGACAGGAAAATCATTCCTTCCCTCTCCTTCCCTCGCAGCGGTCCCTGCCATTTGCTGCTCTTTCCAGACCGGGCAGGTTGAGATCTCCCAGCCCAGCTGTGGCACCTGATGTTTGGGGAAGAGAAGAATTACCAGTTTCCTGATGGGTAAAACTAGCGGGCTTGCAGAAGCCGTAGGGACAGAGCAGTCACTAGTCCTGGTCGTAAATATCAGAGGATAATGGCTTTGGCCCATACCCCTCAAGCAGAACTGATTTAAAGGGTCATTAAGAACTGTTGGTGTCCATAAGGGTGGGACACAGGGGCTCCAGCCCAGGTCTTTTATTCCCTCTGGCTGTATCTGTCAAGGCGATGGACTTGGAGAAGCCATATGTCAGCTCAACGTGTCTCTGTGATTTGTGGATGTGCATGGAGTGTAAACATTTTACCAGTCAGAGAGCAGCTGATCAGGAGAGGAGGAAAGATGGTGGTGGGAGGGGAAAGGATGGGAGAAAGTCTGGTGTGAAGCGGTGGGGGAGTGTTGGAAAACGACTTTTGTCCAGACCCATCAAACCCCAATTTACCACTGCCCCTCCACGGGGTTCCCTGGTAATGGAGTCACTCCCAGGGCAAAAGTTAACTCCAATTAGAGGGTTTGAAGGAAGGGTTTTCAATACCATGTCTGCCCGCAGGAACCATGTCAGCTCACGTTATGGAGATGGGCCAGCAGCGGGCAGGGGAGCAGCTGGGAGCAACGTGTGGACAATGAGGGGTGTCCTGGGAATCCTCCCCGTGCGTGGATGCGGCCCCCTCCTCCTCTGCCTCCTCCTCCTCCTCCTCCTCCTGTCTCCCAGCGATGGACAACTGGCTGTGGACCTGCTCGCACTCGTCGCTCCTCACCTTCGGGGAGCCCTGTGGCAGCGGGGACGCAGGGCACGCACCGTGCAGCCTGTGTGCATCCAACCCACAGACCTCTGCAAGGGCACAACCTCCCCCCCCAGACTGTACCTTCAGTACAAATTTTGTGTTCGCAAACTGGCAGATGCCCCGTAAACCCTGTCTATTTACTCATCCCTCTGCACAGCCCCTCTTTTTAACCCCTTCTTTGCCACCTCACAGGTGGCTCACAGGTGAACCCCGCTTTTCAGCCCTCTGTGTGACCAGCCACCCTGGTGACACTGGACAAAGCCTGATGGGACCGAAGAGGTAAATCAATGAAAAGGCTGGTGCTGCCCTGCAAAGCTGATGGTCGAGAACCAGAAAACAGGTACAGGCAGCTAGGGGCAGCGTGTGGGAAAGGAGAGGTGAGCGTAGGAGCAGTGTTAACCTGTTGGGTCACTGGGATTTTTATGGAGAGGTGGCCGTGAGGCAAGGAGGAGGGCCAAAGCCACAGTGTCACCCCATGTGAGAGCCCCAGTGGCATCTGAGACCCCCAGGGAAATCTGCGCCCAATGTCACCAACACCACCAGGGTGGTTCCCAGGATGCCACTCTGGCTGTATTTTCTTTCTCACCTCACCTCTTAGCTGCCACCTGCCCAAGGACGGGCTGTTCAGATGATAAACAGAGATGGAAAATCAGAGATCTTTAATCGTTCAGATTCCCCAGATTCACCTTTCAAGATTTTACTCCAGAGCCACAAAGAGTAGGGAGGGTTTGGGGGTTAGCTTTCCGAGCATGAAAAATAAGGTCCCTAAGAAATCTCCTACTTCAACTCTAGAAATAATCAGCTCTAATGAGCCCTTTGATAAAACCACAAAACTGAGCAGATCTACTTCCTTTACAGAATATTGTGGAACTTTTTATTGGAATAAAACACAATGGATTGTGCTTCAAACCATGTTTTTCTTTCTTTTTCCTCTCCAAGCCTGTGTTATGCAAAGCTTTCACTTGACTTGGATTTCATGAACATGTTCACCTGGGCAGAACTGAAACCCGTTCACGAAACCCAAGTCAAGTTCAAAGAGAAGAAGAAGTCGGGAAATTATTAGAAAATGTTAAACAGCATTGATTTATGGGGGAATTGGGGTTTTTTTTGCTTCAAAATGGCAATCTGGTTCTTGAATAGTCCTGAACTGGGAAATGACAAGCTGAAAACAGGTAAGAGCTGAAGTCCAAATAACTGCCAAAGGAAATACAATGTTTTGTTCAGAAATAAGGTAAGGCATCTTTTTCATAGGAACATCTTTTCTTCCCCAGGAGGGGGGAAAGAAGTCCAGCCTTCCTATGTATCCAAACTGAATTTTTTCCTGATGTGACTCAGTGGGTTTCGCTGTACCTGTTCGCACAGGCTGGGGCAGGAGCTGCGTTTTCAGCATGCACACATGCTGGGTGACGCCTCGCTGCCGCGGCACCCCACTGAAAAGCCTGAGCTCCAGCTACGCTTTCACCCCCTCGCATTCCCCCGGCCCCATCTCATCCCCACCGTCTGTGTATGCCCTCCGGCCACGAGCAGCCAGGGTGGGTAATTGTGGCGGGTGGCTCTGCCTGACAGCTGACGCCGGCTCCGGTGACCCCACGGGCCCCCGTGCCGCGGTGGTGGCCCCCACGCTGCATCCCGCCCCACGTCTGGCGCTGGACCGCGTCGCCTGCAGCCAGGGCTGGGACGGGCGTTGCGTGTGTGCTGGGAGCGGCGCCCGCCACTGCCTGCAGCAAACCTGCCTCGCCAAAGCTTTTCAAGCCTGGGCTGAGGCGCACAAGCTGCCGGCTGTCAGGCTTGGGGATGGGAGAATAGCTCTACACGGTGATTACCCCGAGCTGGAAATTGCCAGCAATATGGTGAGCACGACAGGTAGCGGTGCAGCCCCTGAGCGAGGCGGCAGATGGAAATCCGTGTGGTTGAAGCGGGCAGGAGCGCAGCAGCTTCCTGCATGTGCCAGGTCCAGCCCTGGCTTTCCCTGCGATGAGCTTGCAAAGGCCTCCTGGGTTAAAGTGCTGGCAGGGGAGGATTCGGGGCTGGGTTGGGATTTAGTGAGAGCAACTGCAGGTGGGAGCGTTGAACCCCATCTCAAGCTCTCTCCCCACCTCCTGGGGAAGACGACTCCTCTCTTACCCTCCCAGACATCTGCACTGATTTTTATTCCAATCTCACTGAACCATCCTCCCTCTGGGTTTGAAGGTGAGCATCCTCTGCTCCAGGAGCCACTCTTGCAGCAGTTGCCGGCTGTGAGCAGCATGCAGCGCAAGGCGTGGACGTGCACGGCCACCCGCCGCCCCGTCACGCTGCTGCCTGCAGGCAGGGTCACCGCTGCAGCTGGGACAGGACAGCATTCCACGCCTCGGCAGCATGCTCCATCTGTCCTTGCTGTGCCGATATAACTCCCATCACTGTTATGTTTGAGAGCATTCCAGTCTTGCATGGACCCCTTGCAGTGCACGATGCATTTTGCAGAGGGTGCCGATGCCCAAACCCCACCTGGAGTCACACCATGACCATGCAGTGGTGGTGCAGAACCACAGGGGGAACAAGACGTCTGCAACAAGGGAAAAGGCAAAGGGGGAGCTGAAAGTACCAGGAGGTGTCTGTATGGAGGATGAGATTCCCACAGAAATGGAAACTTCAAGGCTTTTTTGCCCCCCTGGGATTTGCAGCATGGCAGAGCCCCATACGGGTTACGGCTCCTGCGAGCAGTTTCTCTTCTCATTGTGCAGCTGGTGGATGTGAACAGTCTGTAGTGGGGTGGGAGAGGGATGTTCAGCCCCGTGACCTGAGGAGCTCATGGAGTAGCAGGTACCAGCAGGGTTGGGACATGTCATCCCTTCCCCTGGATGCTCAGCTGGGCTCTTTCACCCTCTGGCAGCCGGGAGACTCAGCTCACTGAGGATCTGATGGTCCTTGGCTTTTCCCAGCTATCTGCAAACTTTGGCAGTGCCCAAACACCTGGGGAGAGGGGCAGGAACCTTCTGCAACTGCAGTTTTTGGGACCAAGCCTTTTCTGAACATCTCATCCTTCCTCCCAGGGGAGCACAAGCCCTTGTGCCCTGCAGCACAGAGGGAAACTGCAGGGTGCAGGGAGCGGGTTTACGGTAGCATGGAGGGTGCTGCGTCCCACATGTGTCTGCCTCTGTCAGTGGGGAGAGGAGGGAGAAGAGCGTGCTTGGGAGTTTGAGGTCTATTAAAAGAGGAAAGCAGCACCAGTGAATTCCTTGCTGCTAAGAGCTGGCTGCAGAGGAGCTGTGCCTGGTTTTATTAGGCAGTGCAAACCTGAAATGATATAGCTGGCTTTCTGCAAGCGTTGGAAAGGAGCTGTTTTTTTGTAGCAAGCCCCCACATGTGCTCTCCTTAGAGGAGACTGGACCCAGCGACACCGAACAGGCAAAGGTCAGTGCAACGCTTCAGCAGAAGCAAGATGGGGTGGTCGCTCTGGACATGGTCGCAGCCCTTCTGTGGCAGTTTGGGTGCCTCATTCCCCAGCAGGATGCTGAGGACAGCGGGATGTGCCATGCCGCCATGAGGAAGCCCACCGCCCTCCAGCTGGAGAGCGCGGGGACCGTGCTGGGGGCGGCCGGGAAGGGCAGGGTGTGAGCGGACGGTTGCTGCAGCATCTGCCCATCGCCTACTGCGCTTTCAGAGCTGGTGGGGGGGAGGCGAGCGTCAGCCGGTCCCTAAGAAACTGGGCTCTCATTTCCTCCCCAATAGACATCTATTGGCCGAGCACCAGATCGTGCTCGAGGGATGCATATCGGGTGGCCGCGGCTCACATTATCGGGCGGCTTCCCCGCTCCATTTCTGTCCATGTGTCCCTGTGACGGAGATCAGGTTACGGGACCTTCACAAAGCACCAGCCATCTATTATTCAGCCGCTGTGTGCTACTGTATATGTTGGCGTGCAGAGCTGAGCCGACCCGGCCTCACGCCTGCTCGGGCAAGGTGGGCCTCAGTAAGTGCCTGTGTGGGGGGATGATGCTGTAAATCACCCGCTGTGAATTATCAGGATGCAAGCAGAAGGCTGGCGGAAACCACCCGGAGGTACCTGGCTCCAGTAATGCTTTATATAGCGTGAGCGAAACCCGTCCCACGAATTCCCGTCAGAGGGACAGGCGGGCGAGACCAGCATCTTCCCGCGTGCGCCGCCGAAACATGGGGAACCTCTCACCGGGTCAGACCATGGGAGATGGGTCTGACCTCCCAGACCGCCGGGTAGATGGGGCGCAAAAAGCCGATCAGTGGGATAAACCTCAGCCTCAAGAGGCTCCGGGTCCGGGAGAGCCGGGAGGAGGGAGCAGTGAGCGGACTCTTGGCCGTGGCTCTTTGTTCAGGGCATCATTCACGTCTCCTGGCTGTCAGCATTGAGGACCTGGAGACACTTAGTGAACGAGATGCTCATGACAGAGCGAAAGGAAATATTTCTGCACTGTTCCTTGGGGAAAACTTCCCCCGGGTTGTGTCTTTTGCGGGGAAATGTTGTTTTGTTGACACTGAAACTGAATTTGGGGTTGGAGGGATAAATCTGCTTGGATGAAATTTCAGTTTGGAAGCAAACAGACAAATAAAAATGAGCAGAGTTGGCGAAAATGGAGTTCTGTTTTACTACAGCTAGAATATAATATTTTTATTTTGTTTCCACATCAACTTTGTTCTAAGTCATTGAACTTACTTTGATTTAAATTTTTATTCGTTTTTTTAAGGCCCAGTAAAAACCTAAGTATTATAGTGCTATCAGATTGGAATATCCCATTCAATCCAAACATCAAGCCAGTCTCCCCCGCTCCCTTTCTCCAAATACCATCTTTTACAGGAAAAGCCAATCTTAGCTTTTTCCATCAAACAGAAATTCAAGTTCCTGCATGGCTCTATGTTTCTCACCAACACACCTGTAGAATTAACTGTCCCAAGTAGCAAAGACATAAGAAAGCATGAGACCTCTGTGCAGGAGTGGGGTCTCTGCAGCCCCACTGGTGGAAAAACACCTCATTGCTTCCCAGTTTACGCCATCCAAGTTTTGGCCTGATCGGTGCGTCTTTCCCTTTCTGGTTTCCTCCATCTCTCTTTCCATTGGAGGCTGGGATGTGGAGCAGGACAAGATGGAAACACCAGCAGGATACCCGGCTTTGCAAGATTTTAAATGCTGCTGGAGATCAGGAGTCTCTAGATCATCAAGTCCGTGGGGAAATGCCCACTTTTGATCAATGACAGTTTCCCAAGGATCTCACAAAAATAGACCCCCTGCTCTTCTCTCCCTGCCTTCCAGGGGAGCCTGGTGGGGCTCGTGGGCTCCGTGACCGCCCAGCTATCCTCTCCCACCCTCCGACTCCTGCTCCAAGGCTTGTTTTCCACGTGGAGCTGTGCTTGCAGAAGGACTGAGTGTCCACTCCATGCTGTGCCGTTCGGCTTCCCAGTCTCGCTTGCCCTGCGTTTTATTTCTCAATGGACAAGCTTAACAGAGATGTCTTGGGTTTTTAAAAATAGTTAATATTTAAATATTAATTGAGCCATTAATTACATCTGAGCCCCAGAACAAAACAGCTGTGAATAATTAATGAGAGGGCCTATGGTAAATGCCTCTAATAATTCACAAAGCAACAGAACCAGGTATTTTCAGAGCATTCAGTGAGAGGAGAAGTGGGGGAGAGGGGAGGCAAGCAAATACAAGAATGTCGAGGGAAGGGGCTAAAAGGAAAGGTGAAGCATTATGGGCTGTTTGGTGCTGTTCCTCCAAGGCTTTCTCAGCATTATGCATCTCCGTACATCCAGCTACTGGGGAGGGGATTTCCTCTGCGATTTGTAGTGGGGAAACTGAGTCATGGGGAGGCTGAATCTCTCCCAAAAGCAGACTTAGGAAGGCAACCAGGACTCCTGGCACACTCTCCCACAGCTACATCTCAGGCGTTTGGGACCGTGGCTCTCTGAGAAACGTCTCTGGCAGAGGTCTTGTGCCGTAGAGAGGAGGCTGCTGCCTGAACAACCTGCACTGCAAAAGAAAACAGTCCATAAGCAGGAGGGAGGTTTTTGTTCATGCTCTCCCTTTCTCCCTCCTCCAGGATGTTTCAAACATGCACTCTGGAGGCTGCAGTAAGGAAGATGATGCTCTGTAAATACACACCTATACTTTGCAGGGCCTGGTAATGGACCAAGATAGGATATTTGTGCTTAATAACTGTAATTCTTAATTACAGGTGGTTTGAGCCTCAAGTAAGGCCAAGGGCTTCAGCACTGAACACACACGGCCAGATGACGGAGATCCCCTCTCTGCCTCCTGGAGCTGGGCATCTTAATGGTCTCTTTGTGCTTTGGTTTGTTTGTGCAGGAGAGTGTGACTAATGACCCCATTCACGGACCAGCTTCTGCCTGTAGCTGGCGAGGTCTTCGAGGCAGAGATATTTCACCTCCTGTAACCGCCTGTGAGCCCCGCGTCTCAGAGGCGATCACTGGGTCTCCGTCCATGGCTGCTGGAGACGGGATTTGTCACAGCTGCCTTGGCGAGACATGAATCATGCTCTGGCAGCGCCGATCTCTCTCCGTAGCTAGAGAAAGCCCAGGCAGCGAGTTTGGACTTACCTTTAGGCACTGACGTTATGAAAGAGGAATCCCACCTCTCACTCCACAACAGGCAGCGCAGGACAGCTTTTGTTGCTCTCAGATGCAGTGAGTAATAATTGCATCACTGGCAGAGAGCAGACCCTTATGTATGTTTTACGATCCCATTTTCCAGTACTCCAGTCTCTGCTGTTGAGTAATAACCCCATCCTCGCTCTGTGGTTGATTGACAACCATTAAATGAGTGCGGGTTGCCATTCTCCTTGGCAGCCCTATAGATACATGACACACACCCCACTGTTACCAAAGCAGCTTCTCTTTGCAAGGGATGAAAATGATACAACTCACCATGTGCTTGAAAATTGTGACCCTCTCAACCATATTAAGAACCGTGTAATCAGCGAGCATCAGGACCTTTCTAATGAAGTGGTGCCATTCTCCCCAAGCCACATAAAGTGTTCGCTAAATGTGTCTTTGTTCCTTTTAACAGATGAAAAATTCAGTCATCTTCCTTAGCTTATTGACCTCCTACAAACACAGGAGAGTAGGAAATGGATCCTTTTCTTTCTCTAATAGCATGATATTCACAACTTCGAGTTGTATAGAGAATAACAAAATGTATTTGAATAATTATTATCAATGTCTACTTCTCTATGTGGATGTAGCATTTATAAATTAACCAAAAACACTTGCAAATCTGCATAACCAGTTACCCATGTTCCTAATGCTTTCAATTTATCCTAATAGACATTTAATGAATACTTTATAAAGCCTTAGATGGGGAATTTTAAAATCAATGGTGCTATTTTATTGCTGTTTGTATTATCTTTATTTGGATGGTGTCTTAGCACTCTGATGCCCATCGATTTCAGGCCTTGATCAATGAAACAAGGTTTCAGCTTAAATACATTGAGATGCACATGAGGAGCTGGGTTTGGGGGTAAAGGGTTCGTTCCTGGGTGAGGCATGGCTGAATTCACGCTCACGGCTCAGACTAAGGGTAGTCCTAGACAATGTCCTTGCACGGCTCTCCTCTTACCTTGCAGCTTCTGGGGTAACAACAACTAATTATCCTCAAAGCACCTCTGCGATGGAGGGGGCAATCAGCAGATCTGGGCCCCTTCTTTTGCTCAAGCCGATTCAGTCCCAGGCTGCTAGCGACACTCGGGTGTTTTACCCGCATTCAGATCATGGGTATTCTCCTAAATACCTCTGAAAGTCTTGTGCTAGTGCTAGCTCAGCAGCACTTATGTGTTGTGGCGACTATGCCCAGAACTGATGGATAGATATGAAGCTTGACAGCTTCTCCCATCAGTATCAGCTCATTCAGTTCCATGTCCATTGATTTCCCTTTTCTGTCTCTGGTTCCCTCCAACCTGGCTGAGTATAGGTCAATCCTGTAATGAAATGGATGAGGTCCACAGTAACACCAATGCTTTTTTGGATGGGTTTTGGGGAAGGGCTGTCTGAGCTAGGAGGCATCGTGGAGATTTTTCCTTGGATTTGAAATCAAAAACAAATTTGCAAGGCAACCTGGAATTTTTTTCCCGTCTAGAGGTGACAGCAAATTTCACTCAGTTTGTCAAACTGTTGCATGAAGTATGACTGTTTATTACATGATTTATTATGAATTTCCATTTAAAGAATGGAAATATGCAGAATTTAAAGCTCTATTATGAAAGGTTCATGCAGCTTTGCTGTTCAGCCCATTCTATCATTCATGCAACAGCTGAGAGCCCTTAAAACCACTTCCTGGCAAGTTGGGAGGTGCCCCGAATGGTTTTCAGCAACAGAAATTTGAATTACAGGCTGGAAATCAGGTTTAAACAGCAAAATCAGATCCCCTCTCTTCTTCTTGGCTAGTCTGGGACTATAGGCTCTCAGTGTAAGGTGGGTACCATAAACCAGAGCGTTGGTCTGGACAGCATTGGGGTCTGGACGTTTGGTTTTGCTCCCACTGTAGCAGGAAAGTTTCCTTAAGGATGTGTCTTATATCCCACGTTAAATTGCTTTATGCACAGTGCTGGATCTCTGGGCACGCCGGCACTGAGCATTAAGGCAATGCTGGTCTTCCTGGTAACCTCCTGGCTTCAAGGAAAACTGGAAGCGCTGGTGCGTGCTAGAAGCAGCTTCCAGCCTTCACACAAACCCGCTAATAATGAGGGGAGAGCTCGAGTATTTTCCCAGGTTTGGCTCCAGCCAGGATCAGCTGGAGACTTTATTCCCTTTACTACTAGGCAGACCCTCGGGTGTGTTTGAGTAAAGGGAACTGGAAAGTGTCAGCTGGGGAAAAAGGGAAGAAACATCTTTTGGAAGCTAATACCACCAAACTGAGTAGAAAGAGGTGCGTCCCTTCCCACCAGGGACAGGTGAAAGCTCTCACTCAGCCAACAGAAGGTGCTGCCTTCTGGGACCTGAATCCACATTCCCCTTTACATTGCAGGAGGTCTTGGTGATGCACTTTCCTGAGAGATCTGCTTTACTTTGCATTGATCACTTGAAAATTCACAAGTATAAAGGCTGAAGTGGAGATGTCTTCACCACTGGACTCAAATCATGGTGACACCCACCCCCATGTGGATATTGAATTGTTCCCAGCCAAGTGGAAGAGGTTTCACAGGAGTGGAGAGCTTGGAGTCCCAGAATAGCCTGAGGTCAGGATTTAGCTCTAGCATGAGTGACCTGAGTTTAAGTCCCTTCAGGACGTGATGGGAATCATACTCAAGGCTTCCCCTGGGATATTGAAGGTTTCCATCATGAAAAGACAATCTTTTCTCATCGTTGCCCTTGTGAACAGCATGTACCTGAGTCCTGCCATCCATCCGCCTTCCTTCTGTGAAAGTCATCTGCTTTGCTTGGCCATGCTGTTTTTACTTGACTTGGGAGGTTTTCAGGTTTAGGCAAGAAAATCCCAAATCAGATCACTTCTGAAATCTCCCTTCTGCTCTCCCTCTGCAATTTCTTAGTTCAACCAAGCAGCCGCTCTCTGTACAGCCCTACTTTCGTGTCAGGGCTGTGGCTCAGCTGCACCCCTCGTGCTAATGCATTGCTGAGGGCACTAATTAGGACTCCCAGGAACCAGTGCACAGCGGGTTCAGCCCATCGCATGTCTGCCGGGCAAGGCCAGAGCTCACACAAGACTTCGTGTGAGCCCTCCCTGACCTATGAGCAGCAGCTTTTCCACCTACCTCAGCCTGCCACTGAGCTCCTTGCTGGCTGCCTGGCTTATGCAGCTCTAGGTTTGTCCACAAAGTCCCATCCCAGAGACTTCTGCACCTCCTCGTGAGGACCTTTCTGCCCTTGAGTCTCTGATGCCCTTTGGGAACACCCAAGCTCCAAGGACTGGACCTCTCTCCCTCAGAGCAGAAAGCTGATTGTTATTCTCCACTGTCCCTGCACATCCTTTCCCCTTCCAGCCCTCTGGACCTATTCTTCCTCCAGCCCTTTTCTGCCTCCAGCACGGACATCCAAGCAGTCCTCTGCCCTTCATCTCCAAAGTGCCTGCGGGGCATAGACCAGGTTAATCTGCTGGCTGCTAATCTCCCCAGTGACAGGGGATAAGAAAAGGGACAATATGGGAAGGTCTGTGGGTCAGCCCATGGCCTGGAGGGCTCTTAACCCTTTCCTCCCCTGAGTCCCCCGGGTCCTGCCTGGAAGAATTCTGCCTGTCAGAAAGGACAATGAAGATTTATGCATGAAGGTCAAATAAACCATCCCACTCAGCTATTCCCCCCATCATGTCCCTCCTCCTCTCTGAAAAATGTTCTCTCCTGTAGGGCTTGTTAGACATTTTCCTCTTCTATGGCTGCAGAAGACCTCAGGGGATCCAAAGATGTTTTGTCACCTTATTGTTCTTGCTGTTTTGGTGGGAAGTTAGAAATCTGTGTCTGTTGTGTGTCCAAGTCTAAGTCCCTCCACTGCAGTGGAGATGGCCACGGACACTTGGCTGAAGCTAGCCTCACCTGGCGTGAGACTTCTGGTTACCCTCATGCGGTTGCTGAACAGGACAGCTCGGAAGTAACTTGCATGTTAGGTGCAAGGACTGAGCCCATTTCAGATGGTTTTCTTCCAAACTGTGCATTGCTTTTCGGCGAAGGAAGCTGTCCTCTCATGGTGCGTGAGCTCCTCCAGGCAAACCCAGGGGAGAGATGCTGTGGTCGTAGGACGACCCTATGGGTGGGCAGTCACCTCCGGGCTGCTCACCTGACCGCTACAAGGATGACCGCCGCTGGAGAGGAAAAGTGCTGAACACCAGCCTCTGAGCGACCAAAGCAGCAGGGAGTGCACTGGGAGCGCTAGGACCAGAAACATGGGATTAAAAACAGGGGGATAAGTGCAGTGGGAATACGGTACCTGAGCCACAGGGCTGCTTTGATCCCATTCCCCAGGAGATGCGGGTACACAGGCGCTGTGGAAGCACAGACAGCTTTGTTTCCTCTGAGAGGAAAGAAACCTGCTGACAGGATAAACTTTCCCTGCTTTAGATGCCTCCCCTCTGCTTCACTGACGCCCTGTGCTTGCTTTCCCCTGGGGATTAGGGACAAAAGCGTGATCCTGTCACCAGATAGCCTTGCGAGGACTCTTGGCTGCCCGTGCGGGCAACCTGCCGGGCCTCGTCCCGCACGGCCGGAGGCACTGGGGAGGGTTGGTTTGCCGACGGGCACTTACCGCCTGGAAAGCCTGGCTGAACTGCTGCCCGAGTGCAATTTTGGCTCAGCCCTCCTTTGTCCCCAGAACAAAACCAGCCTGCACCGTACAGCTGCTGCCGCATGCTCACGGGCCGTTGTC
Organism: Morus bassanus; assembly: GCA_031468815.1. Taxonomy (NCBI): domain Eukaryota; kingdom Metazoa; phylum Chordata; class Aves; order Suliformes; family Sulidae; genus Morus; species Morus bassanus. The sequence goes on from CM062582.1 coordinate 1,238,366, forward strand.
ACCCGCAGAGGGGCTCTGGGCTAAAATCACCTCTTGTTTCCCACCCATGGATGTTGGTGCTGACCCTGCACCTCCAGAGCAATCTGCTTGGACCGCTCCACCCCTCGACCTGGCTCGCAGAGCATCAGGCTGGGCTTTTCCTCCCCCGTGACCTCTGCTGGTATAAGAGGAGGGGGAGCAGGGCTTGAAGGGTGCTGGGCAGGGGGGGGCCGAGGGTGGGGACAAGCCTCTGGGACAGCAGTGACAGTACACGAGTGAGTCGTGGAAGTTTCTGTGACTGGCGGAAGGGAGACTCATTTATTCAGATGAGCTTTTCTGCCCATGGCAAAGCAATTTCCTCAAGTGGCTTTGACACTTAGAATTAGTCCTTGATTTGTTTTTGGTAATTTCCCTTCCCCGCTCTGCTCCAGGAGGGTCAGGATTCAAGGTGCTCAGGTGGTTCAGTGGGGCCGTCTCAGATCAGCCCAGCCCGATGCAGATCCTCTAGACTTTGCTGTGCTGAGTCCCGCTGGCATCAGAGGCTTTTGGCTTCAGCCCACATTGGCAATGCTCGCTGGAGGCATCGTGTCAGTCACAGCCCAGGTGTCCAGGTGAATGGAAAACTGGTCCAGCCCAGGAAGGAAAGACATTCCTATTTCAGGTGGTCTTGGTGATGCTGGTGTGGGTTTGGCATTGGTCAGTGGCTGCCAGATATGGCCAAGGGGGTAAGGGCAGAGCACGGGGAAGAGACGCGGTAAGACAGGATTTGCAGTCAGAACCGTGGGGAAATGGCTGTCCACCTGCAGATACACAGGACACAGCCTGGCTGCCTTCGCTTAACACCCCTTTAATGAGACGACCTCTTTCTGCACTGAGTTTCCACCTTGTGAACATCAAGGCATAGTTGTCTCTGTAGAAACCGGGGGATTGTGCCCAAATCTTGCCCGAATCCAGGAGCGTCTGCCAGGGCTGTGGACCTGGAAGTGCTCTGGATTCGGAGCAGAGGCAGTGCTCTCTCAGCCAGGCAGAAATGGTGCAGCCAGATCAAAACAAGTACAAGCAAAACCCTCTGGATGAATTTTCGCCAACTCAAAATGCTGCCTTGAATGCTCACATGTCCTGGTTTGATGCTTTTCTTGATAGCAGATGTTGACATGTTTTTCATTTCACAATGACTGCTTGAAACAAAGCCTGCTGTTTCTGATCATAAAAATATTTCCAGTAGCTGGAAAAAAGTTGAAATGAAGGTGGTGAGTTTCAAAATTATCTGATAAGCTTCATGAGAGTCCCTGATGATTTATGCTTAAGATTTTTTTCATGCACATTTGGCTTTTCTTTTTTATTCTGTTTAGAAACTGAAAATAACCCCAAACCCTACCAGTTTTCCTAAGGAATAGAGAATCTGATTCCAGTTCAGAGGAACACAAATTGTGTGTGTGTGTAAGGCTGAGATATTTTTGGCATGAAAAGGACCAGGATGATCTGTCCAATGAACACCAGAGCAATGAATATCGCTCATGTAAGGATTTTTCCTCTGGTCTGGTTGCAAGGTGTAGTGAATAACCCAATATTAGAACTACTTAGGAAACCCAAATAGTTTTTACTTTCATCAGATTATCACAAACTGACATTTCCGGAGTAATTAAAAACCCAAACACAGACAATTTCAGAAGAAAGCTAAAAGGAGGTGAGAAAATAAAAATTGTGGGCTGGAGGTCAAAAAAAAATATTAGCTTTTAGGTTTTTGGTTTTCCAGTGAAGAAAGGAATTTTTTAAGGACTCAGAGTGTTTCCCATGAACACTTCTGCTTAATCACAAGGGTATTTTTATGAAAATTAAAACAGTAGTGGAAAATTTTTTGTTTCCCACTTACACAGTTTCTTCGGGGGCTTGGTTTGGAAATAATCAGCTTTCTAGAGGGAGGACTGGGGACATTTTGGCTGTCCTCACAGCTGGGGATGGATCCCTAATGCCAGGAGCCAGGTCTTGAGTCCTGGCTGGGAGGTTTCTGAGCCAGATCCATTCCCAAAGGGCGCAGAGGGGCTCCCCACCCTGGTGCTCTTCTTGGTCTGTGTGGGGTTGTTAAACCCGGCCCCGAGCTGGTGTCAGCAGAAGGCTGACAGGGATGCTCTCTCTGTACAAGGGGTGCTCTTGTACACCAGGGATGCTCTTGTACACAAAGATGTCCGGGGGGTGTCCCACATGGACCAGAGCAAATGTCCTCTGATTTAAACCCATGAGCCCTGCTCCCATTTTTGGCATCCTACCCTTCGGAGGGGATCTCCCTCCTCCCGGCCAGCTTCACTTCCCTTCCCCCATGGCCCCCTCCTCCCCCTCCCAGGAGCCGTGCAAGCCCCGGCTCCTCTGAGGGGTAATTGAAGCAGCACGTAGAGCATATGGCCAAGCAGGGATCCCTGCTGGTGCACCAGCTGTGAACTGGGTGCTGGGAGAGAGCAGGCGGCGAGAGGCTCCCCTCTCCCTGTCTGGCTGCCTCCCTCTGCCCAAGCGGTTATTCAAATGACCTCTTAAGGAGGTCTGCGTTTGGGGTCTCACTGGCTGTCCGGGTGCTGCAAGTGGGAGGGTAGTGGTCAAGTTTTCATCCTGGGCAGCCTTGCATTGCCCTCTTCCCCTCGCCCTCGGGTCCCCCTTGATGGTGTTGCCCCTCCTGCCCCCCCAGCCCAGCTGCTCTGCCCCAGCTCCTGCGATGTAACAGCTCTGTTATGGGATTCAGGGTCCCAGGTGGTGCTGTGGGGCAGCTTGTGGATTTGATGGGCACCTGCCAGCAGCCACCCAGCTGTGGGCCCCCCTGCACGAGTCTGTGTCCCATCAGAAGACCCTGACTTTGCAAGTCAACTTGCTCCAGCTGCTGCAGACCCCCTCTTCTGCCCTCATAGCTGGGCCTTGGTCTCCCCAGACTTGTGTCCTTTGCCCTTCAAGGAATCCCTGAGACTCTGTGGGGTGCAGGAGCTGGGGTGGCACTGCTCTGTGGTGGGAGATGTGTCCCTCTGAGGATGGTCCCGCTACTGCAGCTGAGGTCACTCCCCTCCAGCCACATGGGCTGATGTGGTGGTCCTCCATAAAGTGCTTTCACATGACATGGAAGAAGAAGCCATGTGAGATGTCTAAAGTCCCCTAGTGCCCTTGCATTTCTTCTCAAGTCAGCTGGGGGACTGTCCTGGCTGGGTGGGTTTTCAGCCCCTTCACTGCTGTGGTATAACTTGACAGCTCCATGCCTCAGAGACCAGAGGAAAGCTGGGAGTGGAGTGATTTCTTATTCAGTCTTTTCTATAGGGGACCTTTGAGGAGACGCACAAGAGGATACACGATAGCATGTGGCTCATGGTAGATAGCTGCCCCGTGGGACACATCACGTGGAATATAGGAAATGAAGGCTCCAGCCCTGCAGCAGGCTAGAAAGTGGCAAAAATATCCATGTGGGGAAGAGCAAAATGAGAATCAGCCCGTGCTCAGATCTTCTTTGCCTGGTCAGTACCTGTTGGAGTCTGTGCCTAAGGACAAGACATCTCCTGAGCGTTGTCCGGCTCATCCCAAAGCTGAGCTGCAGAAGGGAAGCATCGCAGCAGGTGTTGGACTTGATCTGAGCCCCAGTGCCAGCCTGAGCTACCTTGTGGGTTGGTGTGTAGTGAAAGGTTGTCCCACTTCTAGTCCAATGGGTGATGTGGCGAGGGTGGGTCACTGTCACTTAAGCTGGTCTCTGAGGCATGGAGCTGTCAAGTTATACCACAGCAGTGAAGGCCCCATGGGGATGTTTCTCAATGACGTTCCCCGGTGTGTTCTGCAGAGCTTGTAACATCCACGCATCCCTTATAGCCAGGTGTCCCTCTCCCTGTCAGCCCACATCACAGAGAGATGGCTGCAGGGTTGCACAGAGCCCGCTCCCTGCGTGGAGGGGCTGGGGAGGTGGCCACCCTCCTGCATCCTGCCCTGTCCTCTGCACCACTCCACACTCCCCAAATAGCCTTTCATCTTCAAGGCTTTGCCCCTGCCTTAGGTAAGGACCCGTGGAAAGAGAGCAGCCAACAGCAAGTCCTCAGGGCAAGGGGGACAGCAGCCCTGCATGCGTGGAGGGGGTGCACTGAAGGCTCTGTGTCCACCGAGGTTGGAAGGACAGCAGTGCTCACTTACTGCGATGGGGATCAAATTAGGGCAGGGGGTGGAAAGGACACCTGCCCTCCTGCCTGGCAGAGAGGGGGATCATGCTGTCCCTGCAGGGCCAGCTGGCTCTCTGGCCTCCCTTTTCAGATGTGCCTGTGACACTGGGGAGGGAACAGCCACTCAGTGCCACTGCTCTGCCTAGATCCAGCTGCCATTCAGCCTTGAAAAACCACGAGGGTTACCAGTGGGTGGCATTTTACCACCAGCATGTCAAATGGTTTGAAAAATCATGGGGAAGATGGGGAATGGATGAATCCAGACGCCCCCAGCCCTCAGGTCTCCCAGCACTAGCTCACATCCAGCCCTGCACAACACGGCACACCTAATTGGAGAGCACCTCTGGGCACAGAGCGGTTCAGGGGAATCAGACTTCCTTCCATCCCAGAGAGGCAGGTCTGGACCTCACCCATCTTCCTGCATGGCTGTGATGGAACAGTGGGTTGGTTGGTCCCATCCCGAGATGGGACACATTTATATGTGGAGTTGGGGATGGTGCTGGTTCCCCTTGTGGTGGATCTGGCTTTGGAATCTAGGATGCTTACAGGTGGCTGGGCAGCGTTAGGGCTCCTCTGGCTCCCCATGGAGCTCATGGTACCTGCCCTGACATACATACCCATCTCCTCCTGTATCCTGCTGCTCCCTGCCCACCTCATCCCTTAGGGAGTCCATGGGGGGTCTGCTGGGCACTGACACCACCCCTACCCCCTATCTCTGTGTCTAGACAAGCAAATACTGTAAAGCCTTGCGTGCTTGTCTGTCCCACTCCTGTGCCAAGGAGTACAAGGTTCACAGGGTTTCCCAGGGTGACACAGTGAGGTCCCTGCTCAGACCTGCAATGCCTGTTTTGTGTTGTTATAGCCAACACCATTCAGCCACCAGGTGCTTACAAGCCATCCCCAGGAGATACACCTGATCTGAGGGGGTTTTGGGGATGGATGTCACCACCCTAGGTCCCCTCCATCAGTGCCCTCAAGAGCTGCAGGAAGAGTAAGGTCTGTGCGAGTGCTGGGGTATGAATTTGCCCTTTGCCCTGAATCCTCCGAAGAACTTGTAATTCTGTCATCCAGGATAGAGACTGAATGTTTCCCCACTCATTGCTCTGAAACCAGATTTGGCTCTGGTGCCTCTTTCTACCCTATGCTGAGTACATTGCCAACACTACCTTTGATGGAGAGATTCACCATTCCTTCTGTCTCCAGGGCTATCACAGCCTTCCACCTAGTCACTGGTAGTGGCTTCATCTTCCTGGTCAGGTCGAGGTTCCCCCAGGCAGAGGAGATGTCCTTCTTCCAGCTTCTGTCTCTCCTGTCTCTTCCTGCCTCCCAGGACCGAAGACCAGGGACGCCAGGTCTTCTCCCTTGTTGCTCAATTGGCTTAACCTGGGAAGGGTGATCTGGTGTTTTGCCACCTCCATCCTTGCTCCACCACTGTCTGGGTGGCAACAACCCCATATACCCGAGTACATGTGATATACAAACTCACTAGCTGGTGGTGCCTTGGCCATGTGGACTATGAGAGGGAGGTGAGTGGTCCAAGACATCCAGGAACCAGCCCTGGATCACATGGCTTACAGCGTAACTGGGATTACCTCCAAGGTGGAAACATTTGGGATGGGACGTCTCTAGTCTTCAGGATCACATCTCCGCATCCTGTCAAAAGCTGAGGAGGCGAAAAAGTCTCCAGTTCCTCCAGCACCTGCCAGGCTCATCTTCTAGGCTGACTGCAGAGCTTCCCCCTCTGGGCATAAGGACAATGTCCCAGCTTCCCATGCTGGGCTCCCAGCTGGTTCCCCATGTAGGGGAGGGGCAGGGGGAGAATCTTTATTGAAAGGAAAGGGGCTTCATTTGGACTAATTATTCTCAAACTGAGGTGGAGGAAGCCATCATTTCAGCATTTCCTTTTTTTTCCCCCTCCTTTTACATTCGTTGTGTATGTTTTTTTAACACTCTGGCAATGGCTGAATATCACACAAGTGCCCTGTCAAGAGATATATTCAATAAACACTTGACACCCAAGCTCAGGAATACATGGCCCATGGCAAACATGAATTATTCAAATGGAAATCAAGATAATTTTGCTTCTAACTCAGAAAACCAAGACTCTCTCTTTCCTTTCTTATTTTTCCTTTCCTCCTCTCCTCATTTTCTTCTTGTTCTTTCTTTCTTTTTTCTTATAATTTCTTTCTTGTTCTTTCTTTTTCCCATTCTCTCTTTCTGGAAATCCTAACTGCAATAATTTCTAGGGAACTCCCTTTGCTGAATAAGCCATGGTGAGGAACAGAAGGAGCCTCCTTTGGATGAGGAGATAGTCTGCATGTTTGTCCCCTGTGGCTGCTGTATCCCTTTGGCTAGGGCTCGTGAGCAGTGGGACCCCTGTGGCTGGGTGCCATGGAGGTGCCATTGCAGCCAGACATTGGATCATCTAGCCAAAAACTCACCTCTTAGTCAAGCGTGACATCTTTGGGAGAAGCAGGATGTCACAACTGGCCTTTAGGATGACTTTCGTGCATGACTGGGCCTTTCCTCTGCTCAAGTAAGTCTCCTGCCAGCTGTGGGAGTTGGTCAGGATGGGGTGGGCTTATGGTATGATGGGTTTGGGATGCTGGGGTTGCATGGGCGGAGCTGCCTGGCGATCCCTGCTCCAGAAGAACTGGGATTGGACTCATAAAACCAGGGATTAGCAGTAGGCTGAAGAGCTGAAAGAATGTAGAAGAATGGGGTCACAAAGTAGAAATGGTAGTGATGACCAAGGCTAGAGGAAAGGAAGGGACCTCTATTCCTACCTCTATTCATTATCTCCCTTCCTCTTCTTCTCCCTCTCTCCTTTCTTAGAAATGTGGTCTTGAGCTGATCAGCAGCAGGTGATACCAAAGGCATTGGCTCATGGTGTCTCTTCTCCAGCCTGGGATTAAACGAGACACTGAAGTGCTGTTGTTCGCTGAGAAGAGCCAGAGGTGACTCTTAGGAAGGCTTTAGAAATGGGATGCCTTGACCAGAGTCGTGGGCAGCAGAGGGGACATTGTCCTGTTTCTTCCCACCATGTGGAAGGTCTCTTTCTAGCTGTTCATGGACTTCTTTTCCATAGACTGAGCTTTGGCTTCTCCACTGAGTAATGACTTGGTGCCAGGGAGCACTGCCTGCTCAGACGTGGGCTGAGATTCTCCACTGAATCATGCCACAAAAAAGAGCTTGAAAAGTTTGTCTCTGCACAGAAACACACTGGCTTTTGATATGGTGCTTTGGCTTGCAAAGAAATACAACACGCTCGAGCCCTCCAGGCACAAAAAGGATGGTTCAAAATGGCACTTCTGGGCTATACGGACTTTGAGGTGTGCAGACACACATAGCAATGCTGCTCCCGTCGGTGTCTGCAGTGCATTACGAGCCACGTGGCTGCAAGATGGGTCAGAGGAGAAGCAACCCCACCAGCAGTCCATGGGGTCTCAGCCACCAGATCCTGGCAGACCCTGATAGCAGGTAGGACAGTGAAGATGCTTTCCACATCTTCCATGGCTGTTTTCATCTGGCCAAAGCTGCTAACCATTTTACAGCTCCTCTTCCTCTCTTCCCTGGTAACATTCCCCCTGGGTGGCAGTAGGCTCCAACCAGCTCCATCCTTCCTTCCTCTCCCTTTCTCCAATGCTGCTGGCAATGCCGGAGTTTCCCTGCTCCTGGTGAATGGCCGTAGTTACTTGTGAGGTTGGGACTGGCTGTCAGCCAATCACAGCCCAGCAGCAGGGATCTAATAGCCCCGGCGCCAGCCATTTAAGAGGAAGGAGAATATAGGTCATCAGTGACATCATCTCTCGGAAAGATGGCGGGGGGGGGGGTGTTGAGAGGAGAGGGGGAAGCAATCGTTTAAATTTGGAGAGGAGCTAACTGGAAATTTGGGCCATCAGGAGAATAATGGGCCGAGAGGAAGAGACGGGGATATTAATAGAGCTGGTTTCTGTAAGAGCTGGAGCGAGCAGCAAGGGATAGAGAACCACAGAGAGCCTCCGTGTCGGCAGGCATGTATGTGTCTGAGCAGGCTGGGAGTCCCCGGGGGCCCAGAAGCATCAGCCTGGATTCCTGCGTGGCCACACTGTGCAAAACCTCCCTCTGCACCCCAGGAGCCCAGCAGATCTCTCCTCCTGCTCCACACCCAGTGGTCTTCCATCCCCCTTCCACCCAAACGTGACCGGCTGCCCTTGTGTCCCAGCCACAGCAACCACCACCCTGAGAAACCCCAATGGGCTCATGGGGACCAGCGCGGAGCTCAGTGTGGGTCTCACTTCCTCCTCTCTGCCCGGCCGCTGGTGCCATCTGAGCCCAGTTCCCTTCATCCACAGCCCTGCAGTGTTTGCATGCTAAATCAGGCAGGTGCAACACACCCAGGCAAGTTTTGGTTGCATTTGTAGATTAAGATCCTTGACAGCCTCTCCCTGCTCACTCAACAGGGGCCCAGAGAGACCATGATCTCTCCATCCTCGGGGATGTTCAAACCTTGATATATAAAGCCCTAAGCAACCTGCTCTAACTGGCCCTGCTTCAAACAGGGTGTTGGACTGGAGACCTCCATGTATCTCTACTAAATCTGGGACTCTGTACCCCTTCAAAGGGCAGAGGACTTGCAGACACCACCCCTCCTGGGGCATGACTTGCACATCCTTTTCCAGAGGACAACACAGCTCCACCTTGCCCCATCTCCCTCACTTGATAGACATCCGAGAGGTACATCTCAGAGCAGGGCTGTGTGTCCGGCTGTGTCAGTAAGTGGAAGAGTGCTGGGAAGCAGCCCTCCTGGGTGCAGAAACTCTCTTGGCAGCATCTTACACTATCAGGGCACTCCCTGGTGTGGTTTGACCTGAACCAACGGGTACCCTGTCACAGCAAACTGGGGATGCCCTCAGGGCGTAGTGCAAGTCCCAGAAAACAGCCTGCACAAGTCAAGGGTGTCCAGCAGTGGGGACACAGGCTGTTCCATGTTCTTCTACCTCTGGACCAAACACCCTTCACAGGTACATCTAATGCTCTTCACTCCTACCAAGCTCTCACTGTGCCTGAGCTGTGGCCACCTCAATTAATTCCCCACCGCCCGTGAGTCTCCGTGTTGCTGCAGGGCTTTGCTGCGCTGCTTGGCACTGCAATGGAGGAGAGCAGGAGAGGGAGAGGGGCAGTGCTGCCAGCTGAAAGAGATGCAGGAGTTGAATATGCATGAAGAGGGGAGGGAGAAAGGAAGGGAGTGTTCCCCTTGTTAAATATTTAGCATCCCAGGCGGGTGATGTGATATTTCCTACCCTCTAGGAATTCCTAGGGACTGGCAAGGTTGACAAGAGAAAAACAGGGGCTTTCTCCCAGCCTTATCTGAGCGGCAAAACCTTGTCCCTATGCCAGAGGCATTTGAGGTCTTGGGGGCAGCGCTGTCCCTGGAAAGGTCTGACCTTTCAGGTGGGGCATGGAGGCTGTTAATCCTTTGCTTGTCAAGGCAGCTGGTGGTGCTGGGGTGGGCTTGGACAGGCTCCAGCAGAGCTGGCCAAAGCAGAGACCTGGGATTTCCTCCCAGCTGGGAGAGGAAGGAGAGAAGTGCTTTATTCCTTGTGGAAGACAGTCTAATGGGGCAGAGTTTACAAATTCACCTTTCCCCTTTCCCTCCTCCTTTTGCAACCAGATCACTATAGCAGCCATTGCAAACTGTCTTCTGGGAGCTCTTCCTTCTTTGGCTGAAGGAGGAGGTCAACCACCTCTTTCCTTTTCTTCACCAGCATCCTCCAGTGACCACCAAACTCCGTGTGCCAATATCTGCCTTTTGTTCCTGTACCTGGGTAGAGCTGGTGTTACAACTGGAGCTGCCCAGACACATGGAGGGTGAATCACTTTTGGCACACGTGCCAGTAAAGCACTACTGGCATATCTTTTCTTAGGAAAGCAGTGCTACCTATTGTATTCTTTGTTCATTTCAGGACCTGCGTCAGTTATTGTGGGTCTTAGTTGCTCTTTGTTGACCTCAATGTTAACTGTGCTCACAGTGAGTTCCCAATGAGCAGTGTTGAATTTCCCCAAAAACACAGTCTCAAGGACAGTCCAGTTGACAGATGCAGGACGTGACCAGAAATGTTTCAGTCAGTGGCTGTTCTTGGCAGAGGGGGATCAGGGCATCACTTCGTCTGTGATACCCAGGCCAGACTGGCCAAGAAAAAAAGGAGAAGCTTCCCAAGCTGAACAGAAATGCTCGTTTGCCTCTTTGCTGCTAGAGGAGTCTTCCTGGTCATGACACAGGGCTCGGCTCGTCTTTGGTAGTCTGTTCCTGGCCGCTGCGTCTCTTTCTTCCAGCTCCTAATTTCATGATGTTTTGTGGAGGAATGTTCTGAGGTCTTTGCAGCTAACTTCAGGCAGGGGGCCAGTACCTGAAGGTCCTGGTTGATGCGCTGGGCTGTTGAACTGCTTTCTGACTGTAACTCAGGGAGGACACTTGCTTAGAGAACAGAAGGGAGATGGTGGGAGCCAAGCTCCCCAGCTGGCTGGTGCTCCAGCCATTTGCAACGCAGGTGTCACTGAACCAGCTCCCTGCTCCAGGAGGGAGGAGGGCAGGCAAATGTCGTTCCAACCCTGGATTTTCCTGGCGGTGCAAATGTACCAGAGACAGTGGCATACTGCAGAGGAAGAGATGCTCTACAGCCCTTTCCCACAGGCTCTGCCAAATTAATTGTGCTACAAATACACACAAATGTGGAAAAGAGTGTGAATATCCCCAGAACCAAAATGGTCCTCAAAGGGCATTATGTGAGGTGACTTTGCCTGCTCCTTCAGCATTTCATCAGGCAGCAGGATTCATCTCCTGTGGCAGCAGAGTCCCTTAAAAGAGAGGTCCCCTTACAACCAGGGAAGCCTTGTGCATGCTTCCCCTTAGTTTTCCAACCAAACTGAGCTGCTGAACTGTGCAAAGGGAACAGCGTGAGCTGGGGCAGATCCCCAAGTCAGGAAACAGGCTTTGTAAGCAGCTGGGCATCTCCCAGGGACAGATCACTCAACTGCTTTGCTGTTCTCCTCTTTGCCTGGGCTAAGGGACAGTTGTGTTCTTGGGAACAGAGCTGCCAGTGGCAAAAGCTGGAGCGGAAATAGCCAGGAGCCGTGCAGTGTCAACCACTGACCTTCCGATCAGTTTTTCAGGCTGGGCTGCAATGCTGCACTCGGCCCAGGGCTGGATGCAGCTGTGGTGGGGAGGAGGGAGCCGGTATGTCCATCCCACGGAGGACAGTCAAGGAGAAGTGTATGGGGCAGGGGTAAGACCTCTTGTGCCTCTCCTCACACCCCTCAGTCATACCCAGGTCACTGAGTTTGTCCGTCTTGCACACTAATAATGTAAAAGCTGTAAAGGGCTGGTTTGGGCTGGGCTGCACAAGCTGGGTGTGAATTTTTTGCAGCCCATCTCTGCTGCTGGTGCCCACAGGCCCCTCTGCTGCCCTTCCCACATCCCGTGTATCCCCATTCCACTCACTATCCTGCAGCCGAGGTTTGAGCCAAGGCCAGACTGTCCTGTGACTGAAGGGCACCTTTGCACAGCCACCATGATCTAGGGCCAGGAGCTGCCCAGGGGCCAACACCTCCAAGCCATGGGCATCGCCGTGGCAATAGCAAAAACTGCTTTTCCTGCTGGACAGCTGAGGAAAATGCTCCCTCTGAAGCACGGAAAGAGAAACTTAGGCTTCTTATGTAAAATAAAACTGTTGGTACAGGGGAAGAGCCCCTATTTTCCAGTGGAAAGCACACGTTCCCACAGAACCCAAGCGCACCCTAAAAGTGGGCTAAAACATGCCCTTTGCAGTCTGCATGGGCTTAAAATGACCGTGCTTACCACCGGTTACACAATAGAAAGGGCTCAGGTACTCTCTGGCTGCAAATACATTTGATACACTGAAAGGGTTGCGGGAGCGTATCAGACGAAGTTCCTTACTTTGCTCAGGCAGCCTATCAAATATTTAACGGGCTGCCATAGGCAATTACATTAGAGGAGATAGTTAAACACCCCCTACCCTAGGGCACCCCCCTGCAATGTAAATCAAACAAATTGGACTCTTTTCACAATTGACACACACGATTTTACTTACTGTAAATAATTTAGTATTAAAAAGTCAAGCTACACTTTGCCCCATCTGGATTTTATTTTCTCTTGCTCTCTCTCCTGCTCCGCAGAGTTGAGCAGCATGGACTCCGGGCTCCTAATGCAATAGATGGAGTGGAGGAATTTTGCTGCCTGGGTGAGCTGTTAAAAGATTCCCATTTCCTAATGGAAGAAACCATACTCAGGAAACTTGTGAAGCTGCCCATTTAAAACAGTCAGAGATGTTCCCTGCCAGCTAACAAGGGATGGGAAAAATCCCTCCCTCCGGAAGGAGTTTAGTCTATTGCTGGTTGGCATCTCCTGGGGTCGTAGCAATCTCCTATAAAAGTTGGCTGAATGGTTGCACTTTTTAATTAAAAGCTATCTTTCACGATTAGGCTCAGCGGGGTTTTGATAAGGATTTTTACAAGCTGGATTGCAGCGTTGGCCTGCACGGACAGTCTTTCTCTTACACCTAAAGTGCTAGACCTGAGCATTAAAATACGCTGTGTTACTCAGGCTAAGGAAGAGCTCTTGTCGTCATCAGGAGCTATTTCTGTATTCATCTCCCAGCCTCCAGAAAAACAGGCATTTTTGAAAGCATGATATTTTGAACCATGACTTGACGTATTTTTCTAATTCCAGCACAGAATTTGGGCTCCCTTGAGCCTTCTGTAACGCCGCCGTTTGCCACAGAGTCGCATGGGGGATCCCTTCGGCATGTCGTGAGCGTGCTTTCGGTCTCACACCAAGTTTAAATCAGCGCAAGTACCCTGCGCAGGCGAAATGTTCTCAATGCCACAGGTCGCTCTCAGAAGAGAGACAAAGTATAGAGTTTAGTTTAGTTAAAATGCGCTTGGGGCTTGATTTTCCCTTCTTGCACTCAAGTGGGCAATTTAAACCGTCACCCGATCACAGTGCACGGACCTCTGGCAGGTAGAGTCGTTTACGCATTTTCTGACAAAACCAATTTTCATCAGAAAATGTCAATTCCAATGAGATCGAAGCATTTAATCCCCAAACATCTTAATTTTGATGGATGGATCCTCCCCAGGGTTTCCACAGATGGCGGCGGGTTGTGTCAGAGCTGCCAAGCGGCCGAGGAGGACAGAGGAGATGTGTTAAGAGGAGCCGTGGCCCTGGGACAGCGAGGATGCTGCCAGAGGCCAGGCAGAGCTGCAGGCAGGGACTGGGACGGCTGCCAGTAGAGAGAACTATTGGCTATTTGGGGCTGAAATGAAGTGTAAGCCTAAAATTTCCAGTGCACTAGAAATTCACCATTTTTGGCTGCTTCCACCTGCTCAGGTCCTGGGAAGGACCACAAGGAAAGGGGAGGGAGGGCGAAGGGTCCCCTTACCTGTCACACTGACCCGATGGGGGGACACCTTCCATGCACTGATTTCCTGATCTCTACATTAGCCCACAGAACGTTTTCCAGGAGCAGTCCTGACGGCCAGTCCATACAGGTGGGTAGCTGTCCCCTAGTGTCTCTACCCGCGCTTTGGGGTGACTCCCACCCTCAGCTGCCCACCAGCATCGACACATTTACCGGCCCACTGCTGGAAAACGTGTCTGAGCTCACACAGGGTGAGCCTGGGACAGCTGAGCCAGACCTCTGCTGATGAGAAGAAAGTGGCAGTGGTCACCTGGGGACAGAGCAATTTCCAGCCAACACAGCTGTCTGCTCGGGAAGGGCCCCTGTGCTCCATCCTTCTGCAGAAAGTCGTGTCCCTTTTCCACCAGACCTTCTCCCAGAGACCTGGAAAGCCCTGTCCCCTCTACTCTGTGTTAGTGTTATGCTGGAAGCTGTTAATCGCTGCCAGCGGGTTTAATTGGTAGCTAGAACACACAGACCCCATTAAAGCCCACGAGGGTGCCAAAGGCTCTCATTCAGGCACAAATGAAGGAGCAATCAAACCCACTTAGGTAATAAAAACAGCTGGAGTCTGGAGGCAACTGCCTGAGGCACCAAACCACATGGCAGGCAGGACAATCCTCTGAAAGTCTGCATTGAGCTGTCCTTTGATTGAAAACGTGGGGATTAGGCAGAGTGTTGCAAGATTTTATTGGTTAGAGACAGGAAGCCAGCCAGAGAAACTATGGGTCATCTTCAAAAAGCAACAGAGAGATGGAGTTTCTTGAACACAGACCCTGCTGGAGAGAGTCTCCAAGATTAGTTTCCAGTGGGAATGACAAACGAGGGCATCTGATGCACTGGCTGCAGACGTCACGATACCCACAATATCCTTGGCCCATTTTGCTAATTTTTCACGCCACGGCAGATAACCACAACATCTGACCATCACAAGGAGCAACGGTAACGTGAAGAACTTTCTGGCTCTTCACTTCTGCATGGGGATTTGTCTCAGAAAGAGTTCCCAAAGCCACCAGCCAGGCTGGGGTGCCAGCTCTTGGCCTGGAAGCTGGGCTCCCCCCAGAAGGAATTTGTTTTCAAAGGATTCAGGTTATGAGGCTTTTTATTCAGTGTTTTTGTTTGGTCTTAATAGGAGAGATTCTGACTCTCCTCTATTTTATCCTGATTCTGGTGACATACCTCCTGCTTCACAGGAGTTACTGACACGGATGGATAAGAGGGGGGAGGCTGGACTATTAAGTTTATGGAGTGATGAGGGAGGAAATCTGGTATACACATGAAGAGACGACAGTGAGCGTGGCAGAGGTGCCCCATGTTCCTCAAGAAAGCCAGAGCTGAGCACTGGCAATCACCTGGAAGTTTGGCCCGTTCCTTGCAAAGCACATTCTCACGATTCGGAAGTGCAAATGGTTAAAGAAACAACCAGCACTCGGTTGCTGTGAAAGTAGTTTACACGTTAGTTATTATATCTGCTGTAGAAACTTTCTTATTTGGTGCTTTGCTATGGTTTTGCACATCCTGGTTGTCAGTCACCACTTTTTTCCCAAGCCGGGAGGAACCTGATAACTCCTGAATATATCCAGAGGCTTTGGGACAGTTGATATGGAGGGCACCTGCTCTCTTCCCTGCTGGGGCTGGCCCACAAATCCATGCAGGAGCTGGTAGGAGGACAGGTTCATCCACGGAAGAGAGCTGGGAGGGGGTTCCTGCTGTTGCCGTGGTGCTGCGCTGTGTCCCTACTAGTGCATGCACGCGTGTCTGTGTTGCGGTCTCAGTGCTAGTGCGTGCAGAGGTGCGTTCGGGGATCCTACCCTGAGTATCTTTTGCTCAAAAAGTTTGTTGCCAAGGTGAAGCAAATCCAGGGCAGGATGCTCAGGGGTGTGACGAGGAGAGAGTCCAAGGGTGGAGGCTTGGCTGTTTGGAAAAGAGGTCTGCTGAACTCTGATACACAGGGGAATGAAAGGGACAAAATGCCATTTACTTAATCTGTTTCTTATCTAATTTTTCTAGATGAACACCCAAGACCCAAGGCTAGTTGGGTCTTTGGGCTGGCCTAGCACAGCTGTTCTGCTCCAGCAATCGTTTCAGTGGTCACAAGTGTGGAAAATGAGATCGGAAATGGCTTCATGTACCAGAAAAGGTGCTTCTGTGCTTCCTGCTGAGCTTGCTAGCCTTGTGCTGTCCTCAGGGTCTGAGTTCATGCAGGTCCTGAGCTTCCTGGAGGTGTGGAAAACCAGCTGCTGAGCCCCTCAAAGAGGAGACTCTCATCCGATTTCCCCCTGCTCCAGCTGACTCTTTGAGTGATGTGCAGAAGAGGAGCGTGCCCAGGTCTAATCCCAGAGTCCCCAACCTCCTGGGCACATTCTGGGGCAGAGTCTGAAGTCAGTTCCTTGCAGCAAAGTGCAACTTGGGACAAGGTTTGCTTCCCTGGGGAGAGTTAAATCCAGGGCTAGGAACTGCTCTCTGCAACCTTCCTTCTCTGAGCTGCTGAAATGCAGAGAGTGAGGAAAAAGATAGAGGGGTCACCAAGAAGAGCCTAGCAAAAGAAATTTTGACATACCCTGACAAAAGCTTCTGGCTGTCATGAGAGAGTTAACAAATCCAAGGTTTGTCAGCTGAAGGGGAGAGAAAGCACCTGGGCCCACTGCAGAGCACCCAGGAGGGACAATTCCCCTTTGCAGTAATTCTGCCTGAGTCCCCGTTGTACAGAAAGCTTCCAGTGAACCTCTCTGGCAGCCGCTCTCCTCTGCCCATCACCTGATGCTGCAATCTCTCCGCAAGCAGCAGAGGGGAGACCATGACTCAGAGAGCTGTGCTGATGGAAAGCAGAAGGGGAAGAGGCTTCAGAGCTCCTGCCTGCTCTTGCCTGTGGATAGTCAGAGCCACAGCACGTTGGCAGGCCGCGCTGCTGGGCCCGGTGGCCTCTGGCACATGTAGGATGCTTTAATGAACAGAAAGGTCAGCTTGGACCGTGGTGTGTAGGGACTGCCTGTTGACCCTCTCCCATCTCTCAGGCCACCAGGGACCGGGCTTTCCTGGCAGCACCAGAGTGCCGATGCCGTTCTTCCCGCAGGCAGGCTACTCCAGAGTCGGGTCGCAGCCCCCTGCGGGCTCTCCTCCATCCCTCAGCACAAGTGATGTGCTACACGGGTCTAGTTTAGAGACCTTCTCGCTGCAGAAGCATCACTCTTTGGTGATGGTGCCTGAGTCTGGGCAGCAACGCAGGTGGTGATGGTTGCTTTCAAAGTATCCTGTCACTGATCTGACCTTTTCCTATGCATGTCCAGACCCAAAGAACCACCTTTTGGGGGACACTCCAGCCTCTCGGGTAGGGCTGCGATCAGGTCAGCATTCTCCTTTCCTTGGGACACTTGTCTCAAGGTGCCCGGCAGGATCCCCGTGATAAGGGATGTCTCAGAGGATGCCGTGTGCAGGCTCTGTAGAGAAGAGGGTGAGTGGGAGAGGGGCCAGGAGAACGGATAATAACCCTGCGTCCTAAAACACCTGCACCGTGTAAAATCATCCTTAACACGCATTGCTGGGGCTGGATTTTCCAGGCTGGATAAACACACACTGTTCCCTTGAGAAGGCGTTTGCTCTGAGCATGACCAAGCACCCTCCTATCCTCCATCAACCCCGTGGCCACCGTCCCCCTCTCCAGCAGACGCTGGGGTTCCCCTCCATCAGTCCCACTGCTCTGGGCTGGCAGTGCTGCTGCCTGTCACACTTCTCACCCGCCTTTCAGCAGGGCTGAGCGCAGCCGGAGCAGCTGGGGGGCTGCAAAGCACCCCTCGATCCAGCACGCAACCACCAAACTTCACCTCCACGCTTTTTTGCAGTGACAGGATCCGGGCTTGGTGGCAGGCAGGGAGGAGAGGGAGGGAAATGCCACGGGGCTGCGTGGAAATTCATAGGGGTGGGGAAGTGCGGAGGCAGAAGGACCGTCAGGCAGAGACAGGCAGTGATGGGCTGGAGAGGGGAGGCTGGAGAGGTTGCAGAGAGACAGACAGATGGATGTGGAGCCCATGGGACACTGCGCTGGCAGCAGGATTTGGGTAATCGAGCCAGGTAGCTCCATGGAAAGAGGGCAAAAATAAAGTTGGTGAAACTATTCTTTATTTTGTTGTTCTTACAGGTTTTAACCCCAGGTACTTTTTCCCTTTGGAAAGCGAGAAGGGGGGTCGGGAAGGCTCCTGTTCACACCCGGGCTCGGATCTGCTCTGCTCCCCAAATCCCCCCGGGGGAGCCAGCCCGGGGCCGCGGGCAGGGGGCGGGCAGGGAGTTGGGCAGGGGTCGGGCAGGGGCGGGCGGGGGTCGGGCAGGGTCTCGGCAGGGAAGGCAGGGCCGGGCGGGAGGGTGAAGCCGGGGGTCCCCCCCGCCCGCGGGGCTGCTCGACGGCGGCGTCCCGGGGCAGGAGCGGGGCTCGGCGGCCGCAGCCTCCCCCCGCCGCCGGTGCGGGCTGGAGGGAGCCCGGAGCGACACCCCCCCCGCATCCCCGCGATGGAGGGGTGCCCCGGGGCGGGGGGGGGGATGTCCGGGAGAGCGGCGCTCCGGCGGGGACCCCCGGGGCTGCGCAGTACCTGGGCGGGGGGCGGTGGGGGGTGGGTGTGAGCCCCGGTTTTGGGGGGGTGGGGGGTACAACCGGAGGGGGGGTGTGTGAGCTCACTGCCCGGGGGCGGGCGGTGGGAGGTGCCTCCCGAAACTCGTCCAATGAGCGGGCGGGGGGGCGGGGGGGCCGGACTATAATGCCATTGATGCCGGGCGGCGGAGCCAGACAATACCGCGCCCCCGGAGCCGGGCTGCCCGGAGCGCCCCTGCCCCGCTCCTCTCCCACCATGATGTCCATGAACAGCAAGCAGGCGTTCAGCATGCACCCCATCCTGCACGAGCCCAAGTACCCCCACCTGCACACCAGCTCCGAAGCCATCCGCAGAGCCTGCCTGCCCGCCCCCCAGGTAAGCCGCACCTCGGGGGGCTCCGCGCTCCCCCCCCTACCCCAACACCCCCCCCCCGGGTGGGTTTCGGGGTGTCCGCACCCGCGGACCACGCTGCGCTGCGCCCTCCCCAACTTACTTAGGCAACCGACGGTTTCCGTCTGGGTTTGGGTTTTGGGGGGTCCCCTCCCTCCTCCGGGGCGGTTGGTGCGGCGGGCTGGGGGCTGTCCCTGCCGCCGGGGGTGCTCGGAGCGGGGAGGGGGGCTGGGGGAGCTGGGGGAAGGGCTGGGGGGTCCGTCCCGGGCTGGGGGGGAGCAGCCGTCCTGCCTAAGCCGTCCGTGCCAGCCGGCGCAGCAAAGGCTCTGCGGGACCCCCGCCGGCTCCCCCCGCTCTGCGGCTGCCCTCTTTTTTGGGGAGGTCCCCCCGGAGGGACGGGTGGGTGCCCGGGGTCCGGCACCCTGCTCCTGGTCCTTTTATTTAGCAGGGGGAGCCGGGTTGAACTCGGTTCATCTCACCTGTCCCAGGCACTGCTGGAGGGGCAGAGTGGGATCTCCATAATGCTGCTTTCTTTTTAATCCTCTCCCGCTCTTCTGGTTTGTTTTTGCTCCCACTTTTACCACCCCACCCTCCCTCTTCTGTCCAGATCCAGGGTAACATTTTTGCGGGCTTTGACGAGACCTTGCTGCGGGGTGCTGAGGCTCTGGCTGCTGTGGATATAGTATCGCAGAAATCCCACCCCTTCAAGCCGGATGCCACCTACCACACCATGAGCAGCGTGTCCTGCACTCCTACCTCGTCCTCCGTCCACCTGCACCACCCATCTGTGCTGACCACGCACCATCCCCACCACCACCACCACCAGCCCTCCCAGGGCCTGGATGGTGAGCTCCTGGACCACCTCAACTCCGCTCTCCCACTCGGAGGGGTGCCGGGCCCGGACGTGGGCTCCACACCTTCGCACCCTCACTCCCACATGTCGGCCATCAACCACATGGCCCACCACTCCCAGCCTATGAACATGTCCCACCCCCACGGCCTCGCTTCCCACGCTGTCATCTCCGGCCCCGAGACGGAGACGGACCCCCGGGAGCTGGAATCCTTCGCCGAGCGGTTCAAGCAGCGGAGGATCAAGCTGGGGGTGACCCAGGCGGACGTGGGCTCCGCGTTGGCCAACCTGAAGATCCCGGGGGTGGGCTGCCTTAGCCAAAGCACAATCTGCAGGTTTGAGTCCCTCACCTTGTCCCACAACAACATGGTGGCCCTCAAGCCCATCCTGGAAGCGTGGCTGGAGGAGGCCGAGCGGGCTCAGAGGGAGAAAATGACCAAACCTGAGATCTACACGGGGGGTGACAAGAAACGCAAGCGCACCTCCATCGCCGCCCCCGAAAAGCGGTCGCTGGAGGCCTATTTCGCCGTGCAGCCGCGGCCCTCCTCGGAGAAAATCGCCGCCATCGCCGAGAAGTTAGACTTGAAGAAGAACGTCGTGAGGGTCTGGTTTTGCAATCAGAGACAGAAGCAGAAAAGGATGAAATTTTCTGCCACCTACTGAAGAAGGGGCTGGGAGGGCAGTGGCGGGGGAGTGCCTGCCCCCCTCCCCAACCGGCCAGCCGCGGTCCTGGCCCCCAGCCCCTCCAAAACGGGCAGGGCTTGGGGTTGTTGGCTTTTTTTTTTTTTTGGTTTGTTTGTTTAAAAAAAAAAAATTGGTGGGGAAAAAAAAAAAGGAAAAATAAACCTAAAAAAGGGAAACCTGCCCAAAGCGAAGCGAACAGTTTGGTGCCTGCTCCTCACCTCCGGGCGAGGCGGCCCCCGCTGGTATGACTGGTAGAGACTGCTTTTGTAGATAAGCCTGGAAAAAAGATGGAGAAAAAGGAAAAGACAAAACGAAAGGCCTGGGGGGGGGGGAGTTTTGGGGTGCCCGGAGTCAGGGCAGCAGCAGCGAGAGCCCGGCGGGTCTTTGTTGCAGCCCCTCGCCCCTTCCCGGCTCGGCTGGGCAGGCGGGGGTCGCGGCACCCCTCTCCCCTCGGTGCCCGGTCCTCTTCTTTTAAAAAATTAAAAAAAAAAAAAAAAAGGAAAAAAAAGAGAACAAATCAGAAAGAAAAAGAGCTCGAAGCCGCCCCGGACGGCTGTAAATATGGAGGTGCCGGCCCGTGCTCCCCGCGCTCGCTGCCAGGGTCCCCATGCACACACATGCACACACACGCACTTGCATGGTTTTGTTCGCTCTCCCCTGCCCCCAGCAAACCCATCGCATTTTTGCAATAACGTTTCTGTTTCTACCTCATCGGCTAAATTAAAAAAGAGAGAGAAAAAAAAAAAGATTAAAAAAAAAAAGGAGAAAATAATTTTAGAAAGAAAAAAAAATTTGGCACGTCCCTGGAGTCATGGTTTGTTCGGGGAAAACGGAGATTTCTTTTGCTTTGGTTTCGCTCAAACTGTTCGATATTCGTATGATTTCACTGTAAAAAACAACCCCCTACGCTTCGACAATCAAGTCATTCGGGCTGACAGGAGCGGCGCGGCCGCGGCGGGACCGGCCCGGGCAGCCCCGGCCCTCCGCGGGCGGCTGCGGGCGAGCGCTGAACTCGGCACTTTCTAAGGCAAGAATACTCTTTTTTCTTTTTTTTTTTTTTCTTTTTCCTTATTTAATAGAGAAATTTGCCTCTTTTTTTTTTTTTTTTTTTTTTTTTTTTAATTAAACGAGATTTCGTTTCGCTGTGTGTGTGCTGAATGAAATTTGGTGTCTGTGTACGCTGCAGCATTTCAAATAAATCATGCACGTTTTACCTCACCCTCCTGCCTCCTGGAGTTACTGCGCCCGCCGGGCCCGGCTCCGGGGACCCCCTTCCCCGGCCCGGGGCGCCCCTTCCCCGGGGCGGCTCCTCCAGCCCATCCCCGCCGCCTCCGGCCGCCGGCTCCCGTCGGGTTGGGGGGCTCGGCCCTTCCTCCTCCGCGGGGAAAGAAAAGAAATGAAACGAAAAGGCAGGGAATGGGAGGGCAGAGCTGCCCTTCCCGGCCCGGGGCGGGCGGGGGGCTCCCCCCCAACAAGCCCCGCCGTGTTTCAGCCCCGCCGACGGCTCAAGCCGGGTCTGGAGCCGAGGGCTGGGGGTTTTTTGCCCCTTCCCCTCCCGGGACCGACCCAAACCCCGCGTGTTTTGCAGCCCCACGTGTCGGTGGCGGGGTGGGTTTTGCTCCGCCGCCCGGCCGATGCCCCCCCGGGCCCCGTTCGTTGCCGGCAGCGGGCGGAGCGCAGCCCGCAGCGCCCGGGCTCTCCCGCAAACGGCGGCGGGGACGGGCTGCGCCCCTCGCCCCCCAGCCCGCCCCCCCGGGGGGGTCCCGCCAGGCAGTCCCCGCCACCCCCCGGCCCTCACTGGGCGCCACCTGAGACGGCCGGGAAAAGGATATTTCAACTCCCGGCTTTGCTCATCCTTGAGTTTCGCCTCTCGCAGCCGCCCGCATCGAAACCTCTCCCGAAAGGAGAGGAAACCTCTCGGCAGCTGGGCGGCGGGGGGGGCAGGCCCTCGGGCTGCCCTTCCGTCCCGGGGGGTACTCGGGGAAAGAAGCGGGGTGCTTATTTTGTTGTTTTGTTTTTTTTTCCTTTTTTTTTTTTTTTTTTTAAATTTAATAACTTATTTGGGAGGGAGAAAAAAAAAAATCCCAACGCACGGAGCCTGGGCGTGCGCGGAGCGGAGCGGAGGTGCGATGCTGCACCCCGACAACCGAATTCGCAGGTTTTACAGCGGGAAGAAAAAAAATAAAATAAAAAAATAAAATAAACTGAAAAGAGGGGAAAATGTGCAGCGCCCGAACTAACCGTCGGAGAAGCCGCTTCACCTGCGGGAGCGGAGCAGGCTCGGGGGGGGGGGGCGTGGGAAGGGGAGCGGCACCGCCACCGGCCGCGGGGGTCACCGGCCCCGGGGGTCACCGGCCCCGGCCCCCCCCAGCCGCGGGGCTCTATTCCTGGCCCCTTGGCAAACCCCATCCCCGCCTTTGTTCTTTCGCTCCGTTCCTGTTTTTTCCATGAAGAGAAAAGCGCATTTTCATAAATAGACCTTGGCCAAGTGCTGGCGATGAAATTTTAATGAAGGCTGGATGCTGAGTGCTGCCCGGGGGGGCCTTGGAGAATCAGCTCCGCGCAGCATTAGCAGGGCCCTGTTCGCTCTCTTCCCCCCCCACTTTCCCCGGCTCTCCCTCGCAGACATAACCCACTCCAGCCTGCCGCTGCTCCTGCCCCGCCGCACCCCCGGCTGCCCCCTTCCCAAAGCCCCCAGCCCTGCCCAGGATGCGATGCGGGGCACCGGAGTCTCTGCTCCCGGCCGGGGTCGGTGCCCGGTGCTGGTGGCTGGCAGGTGCCGCGCTCTGCCCCAGCTCTTAAAAGTTTGTGAAGGCGAGCGATGCAATATTTATCACCCGCGATCATAAAAAGGCGAGTCAGTATTTCCCAGGCACAAATGCAAAGGGCTTAGGCAAATGCACGCTCGGTTCAGGAGCCGGAGCGGGGTCGGCGCTCCCCTGCGGGTGGGGAGCAAAGCCCCGCTCCCCAGACGGCGCTGCCAGCCACCAGGTAAGGTTGGGGGGTCTGGCCGGGGACTAGACCAAAGGATGGGGCAGCCCCGGACAACGGGCAGCGAGCAGCGGGAGCCATGGCCAGCAGGTCCGGCGGCTGGGAAGGGCGGGCAGCGGCTCCGGGAGCGGCGATGAGGCCTGGCGAACTCATCACACATTGGGGACTGGGCAGCAGGCGTCTGGTGGATTGACCCTGGTCCTGCTCCTTCTCCTGCTCCAGCAGCACCCGCTGTGCCCAGGCTGGGCTGGGTGTGAGGCTCTGGGGTGGACGGGGGGGTGGACGGGGGGGGGGGGGGGGAAGGAGGGGCCTTTGCATCCCGCCCCTCGCTCCTGAAAAGCCACCTCCTGGGCACAGGTCGGGGAAAAGCTGCTGGTTTTTCCCAGCAGAAGGTCTGGGAGCCAAGACAGCCCAGGGACAGGTCCCAGCCCTGGTCCTGCATCTCGGTTTCTGTGCCCAGCTCCTGCTGCTGCTCGCCAAGGTGCCAGGGTTGGAGAGAGGCTGGTGGGCAGGGGGGGTGTGAGGGAGCCCATCTCCGAGGCTGTGGGGCTTCCCAACTGCCCCTTTTCTGGGGCAGCACGTGCGGGTCTCCCCCTGAGCACTCAGGCCCAGGCGAGAAACCTAAAAGCAACCCAAACCTCTCTGAGTTCAGCCTCTCTGCAG
Organism: Morus bassanus; assembly: GCA_031468815.1. Classification (NCBI taxonomy): domain Eukaryota; kingdom Metazoa; phylum Chordata; class Aves; order Suliformes; family Sulidae; genus Morus; species Morus bassanus. Next base: position 1,262,133 of record CM062582.1, read on the forward strand.
TGCACTTTGCGCAGGGTGACATCGGGGAAAGTCCAGGACAAGGAGAGTGGGCAGAGCTTTGGGAGAAAGAAAAGAAATGCTCACACAGAGGTGTCACAGGCACATGCACACTCCCTATTCCTGGAGTGCAAAGGACACCCCCGAACCGTCACCCTAGAGCCAAAATAGCATTAAATGAAAGGAATATTGATCGGCCTGGACACTCAGCTCTCACCAATTTTTTTTTTTATTTGAGGTTTGATACATGAGCTAGCCTTGAGATTCATCAAACCTGTTGCTTTGGCAGCAGGTCCACCCCTAAGGGTACTTGCTCACCCACCACTGAGGCTGGCCTAGAGCTCCGTGAGAAGGTGACGGCCACCCTAGAGGACCTGGTCCCTAATCTACCTCCAAGCTGGTGCAATGGATGGGGTTGGGGTGTGCCAGGCCTCCTCCCTTCCCCCAACACTCCAGCCAGGAGACGATTCATCCTGGGAACTCAAAAGCATCTCACACAGCTAATTCACCAGGGATCTGAGGTGCATTTGATAGAGATGCATTTGGGGTCTTCAAAGCAGGGGTGCACAGGTGAGTGTAGACCATTAGGCTCCAGTTACGGTCCATGGAGAGGAGCCAAGGAGTCTACAGTGCAGTTCTTCTCTTTCTAACATCGACTTCTGAAGTGGGGCAGGTGAATCGTACTCTAGAGGCATCTTACTCACCTTAAAGACTATGAAGGTGCTGAATGACCAGCTCGGATGGAGACACCTATAAATGGGGACATGACAGCTTAGCAGAGATGAGTCCTACCCCTGGCGCTGTGAAGGCTTCCTGAGGAAAGCTGCCCACCAGCTCTGGGCCGCTGAAGCAATCAGACATCACTTCTTGGAGCTCTGCCCAGTGAGCCCTGGGAGCTGGTGCGTGACCCTGTAGCAAGGATCTCTCTTGCAATACAGTGCTTACTTCCAAGCTGTTTAGCTCCATGCCACACTCTTAATTTTTTTTCCTGCTATAAAAGCCAAGACCCTCCAAGAATTTGGGCATCTAAGCCCCTTGAGCATGGGTAAACGGTCCAGGCCAGTGCGTCCATGCCACCACCCACCAAAGAGTGCAGAAACATGTTTAAAGTTATCCATGCTCTGCTGAACTTGAGTCTGGTAACTCCAGGCAAACACAGATGTGTTTGAAGAAATCTTGGGGGAAGCAATGTCCCTCCTTTACGTTTTAGAATAGAGAAATTAGGATGGAGCATGGCTCTAATGTTGCACCAGATCCCTTTGACCCTACTTCGTTTCACAGGCACAGGGCCCGACTCTGGTTCCTGAGCTGCAGGATGACAGAAAATGGTGCCAGAACAGTTCTTGTGTCAGCACCACATCACACGGCCAAGGGGCTGATTTCCCCACTGGGAAGGGAAACAAGGCAAGGAAGGTTGTCGATAGCTGGACTGTCTGGGGACCATCAGTGGGTCCCACCTCTCCACCTATGGAACTCGTAGCTCTAGTCCTCATGCAGAGCTTCGATGGATGTGGGCAATCAGCAAGGTGGGCACCACCGCCAGCCATCCCCAGTAATAGCAACAGGCATTGCCTGACCCCAGAGGAATAACTCCAGTCTACACGTGTGTCACTGCAGCCAGCCCGTAACCAGAGGAGGGATACGTAAACCCCCTCGTTCAAATATTACCAGCACGTCACAGCTTTGCACTCAGCTCTGGGTCTGGAGGAGAGAAAATGCTCCTTGTTCTTTAAAAGATTCCTGCCTTTGAAAGCCATACAGGTAAAGGGTGCCCCTGCTGACGGACTCTCTTCTATTATTCTATGTGTTTTAGTGCAGTGCAGAGCAGATGTATTTTTAAAGAGGCCGATGCTTGAAGTAGGCTCTGTTCCACTACAGGGGAAAAAGGAGTAAAGCAGTAATTACAGGCTTCATAGGTGCCCGAGCAGAGAGGAGGACAGCCGGGCTTGAGGGGAACCCAGGAAGAAGGCTAGCAATTACCCGTCTTTGGAAAGAGTTTGGGAAATGGAGCAGGGTATTGCATAGGGCAAACCCCACAGCTGACTGCAGGGTAGGGGAGCAGGCAGGACAGTTATCCCCTTCCCCAGCTGATCAGTCGCTCTTCACAAGCAACAATTCCTCGGTCAGGCCATAAGCTTCCCGTTTGTGCTCTTTGCTGTCTGCTACCAAATCCTTCCCCCAGCTTGGAGAAGTTGCTGGGGATTTTGACTCAGCAGGGAGCGCAGGATCAGGTCCCCTATTGTATGTTCCCACCGGAGCTCAGCTGCACCAGGAAAGGTCTTTCTGTGTTGTCGGATCAGGTCAGGGTATAGTGGCAGGGGTAAGTTGGTGACTTCCTCTGAGTAGAAGAGAAGAGGGAACATCTTGGTGGGCAGAGGAGTTGCCATCCTTGGCAGACGCCCTGACCAGGGAAAGCCTGGGGGAGGTCACGGGGTGGGGGAAAGCTGAGATGGCCAGGCTGGTCTGTGTTACTGCAGCCCGACACTCACGGACCTCAGCTTTTGGTCACCTGGGTATTGCATTCTGCACTGCAGAAATCGGGCCGCTTTCCACCCAGTCTGGTCAGAAGAGCTCCAGAAAGCAACAGAAAAAGCTGGTTGAGACTCACCCTTGAGATATCCCCCGGTTTGCATTTCTAAGAACCAAATTCTGAGTTTTCTCCTCTTGCTAGCAAAATCAGGAGCTGGGCACTCCATCTGCCTGCAGTATAAGCAGCTTTAACATTTGACTCTAATGTGCGAAAATAGAGTTCCACATGCCACACGCTCATCTCAGTGACAATAAGGGATCCTAATAAATCTACAATTATGGGTTTTTTTTTAAGTATGTGTTAAAGAAATACTTCTAGAAATTTAATCTGGCACTTTTCCCATGCAAAGACCAAGATCTTGATCTCACCAACCCTCACCTCTGGGAACAGCCCTCTGCTTACCAGGAATCCTGTAGGAACAGTCCCTCATTTTTAGCCATAAGTTCTAAGGAAGGGCTGTGGGATTTGACTTTGGATCATTGGGTGGATCAGAGAGTAGGGAAGCTCACAGGGGATTTCAGAAACTTTGGGATAGTGGTTATAGAGAGATCAGAGATAAAATCTATATTTCATCTGCAGCATCTCACCACCGTTTCCAGCAGATATAGGAAAATAAGAGCTCTCTGAGAAGTATGAAAATGTCAGCTAACAACGATGTTTTATTTATACCAGGCAAGGAAGGTATTTGTTTCGCACAAGGGAAAAAAGCATGTGTGTTTGTACAAAATCTTGCTCAACTACTCTGTGAGTACCCAGCTGCTACCTGTGAATCAGAGGGAGTTTTGTTTCGCAGAGGGCGTTTTCAGCGATGTACACCGCAACCCTTGTCTCAAACTAGTCAGCAGAAACTCTGCCTCATTCATCACCAGCTCCAGGAAAGCACTTCCCAGCCTCACTGCACATTACTGCTGACTAAATAGTGGAGCAAAGCCACATTTTCCTCTTCCATAAAACAGAGCACCCAACTCAAGGAGGAAACGCCTGTTGGTCTTGCGCTACGATGGGAGAGTATCCACCGCACATGTTCGTCCATTCTGAACCTTGTGATCTATCCAGACTTTGAACTAGTTTCCAACACCAAGATTAGCATTCAGTGCAGATTTTTTTTTTCCTGTTGTTTATCAACATTTGCACTATGTACCTTGGGGTGTCAAGGGAGATCAGCATTCAGGATCCTCAGATTAGGAACGACAAATTTATTGTCCCATTTTTAGCCACGTGCTGCTGACACTAAAACATGGATGTAGGGCTGGGTCAGGGTCCCACTGGTGGTAGTGGAAGTTCAGGGCAGGAGTGTTGCTTTCATGCAGTCACCAAAATCAGTTAATATAATTTTGCAGGCCCCTTCCCTGACTTTGAGTCACACCATGAGTGAATCTGTTCCCTGTCATACCTGCCTTTTGACTTTCTTTCTTCCCCCTTCCTTTTCTCCCTCCACCCCCTCCATCGTCTCTTCTGCTCGTCTCTCCTCCTTCTTTCCCTGCAGGACTCTTGGTCCTTGCAGTCTGCCCTCTCACATGTGGTCCAGCCCACCTGCTCTAACACCAGGGCTCTTGACTAGCACACCGCATGGGAAATGGTGGCAGCATGTCCCAGGCTGAGAACAGCTCCTGTCGTGTCACCGTCTGTGCCGGCTGAGCCAAGAGGGGAGGGTGTTTCCCTCCCAAATCCACCCAGCCTTCCTGGCGTGGGGGACACTCACGTCTGGGGGGTTTCCCTTCTCCTGCTGGGAGGACCATTTGCTCCTTCAGAAGGACCCTTCAGCACGGACCCGCTCACATCTCCCTGCGCAGACAGAGCGGGCGCTGGACGAGCCTGGCCACTGCTCTGCTCTCCCACCTCCTGCAGCCGGAGCTAAGCTGGTCTGCTCCGGCAGACAAACCGGGACCGAACCAACAGCAGAGAGGCACCGAGGGAGTCCCAGGCTCCAGCCTCTCCCATTAGAGACCCAAACCTCCCCGCAGGGAGCCAGGGAGGCAGCACAGCCTCCTGTTCGCGGGCTAATGGCTTCTGACGACTCTTCCCGGAGATGCTTCAGTTGTGTTTGCCTGGGTTTCTCCCTTGCAGGCTGCTCCGCTCAGCACCTCTTATGTACTGTTTCAGCACTATGCCTCTCTCCTGCAGCCAGCGTATGGGAGTGCTGACTACCTCCGGGTTCTCGCATGGATTTTTTCTTACCCTAGCTGTGCTATTTGGTTCAGATCTAAGTGCGCTCTTCAAGCGTGCTGCCTGTATGTCTTTATTAAAAGGCACAGCTTAAGTAGGGGGTTGCGGGGGGGAGGGGGGATGGATCAGCTCTAGATGCACTCTGTAGGCAAAACCATGGGAATCTTCTGCTCCACAACTGTTCACAGCCCCCAACAGCTGTGCAGTACGGCCAGCCGGATCAGCAGGACAAGGGGTCAGTTCTCTGGCCATGACTAATTCATCATGAAGTGCAGCCCCTCCGCTTGTTACCTTTGTGCTGCTGTCTCCTCTGGTGTAAAGGCAGGTGGACAGACAGGGACATGTCCCCGAAGGGTGTGAACCAGCCGTGGGTGGAGGGAGGCAGCGGGCATGCTGATTGGGATGCTGAGTTGTATTCCCCATGGCTCATGGAGGAGCCCAGCTCTGTTGTGAGACAGGGAATGAAAAGTGGTCAGCCTATTCATGATACCAGCTTACGAAGTGTAGGTTTCCCTTGGGAAACTTTGAGTCCTGGGTCAAATTTTGCTCTCAGCTACCTTGAAATTAAGGCAATCATTTCAGGCAGTACTGACATTGCTGAAAGCAGAGTCTCTGGGAGTCCCTTTGCCTGTCGCTGAGATGCAGCCACCTCGGGAGTGTAGGCAGCAGTGCCCAATGCTGCCTGGCCCCTGGGAGCAGGGAGTGAGCAGCGTCCCAAGTCCGGGCATGGACCTCCAGCCTTGACTTGCAGAAGTTGCCAGGAGCTGTTAGTGACTGCAAGGGATCAGAAAAGCAGGCTTGTCTTTCACCTGAGAACTGGTGTCCCATCAAAACCACATGCTGACCAGCACGGTGCTGCACCAGCCCAGAGAAGGGCAGAGACTCGGACGCAATTATGGAACTGTCCCTGTGATGTACTGACCCTCAAGTCCTGGCCAAAGACTCTTCGCCTTCTGCCACCCTGAATCGGCCCTGCAACCAGTTTAGACATAATGTTTTCCTTTGCTCCTTGTCTGGAAGCGTGCTGTTAAGCAGCTGCTGTGCTCTGCACCAGAAGCACCTGCATTAAGCACTCCTCTTGCTGGTGGAAGCGGCTGATTTTTGCCATGATGGCTGTGCATCCCCCCTGTGAATGACTGGCTGTTGTAAGATACTAACTGAGCCAGCCACATGCTTCATAATGTCAATTGTAGTTCGGTGTTAATTATTTATGATAAAACTTCATAATGTGCTGTTAAATGGGCTGCAGGATATTTTGGTTAAATTAAGGAAACCTTAAAGCTCCCTCAGTAGGGCCTTGCTCTTTGGGCCTTGCTGAGAGCAAAGGTTCAATTAAAGCTTGGGCATTGTGGCCTCTGCCCGTGGCCTTCGATTATTGAAATTATGGGAGTGTGGAGATCAATTCAATAGCTCAGCTTCGCTGTTTCCAACAGTAAACTTCTAGGCGAAGTGTTTACCAAGAAGACTTCAAAGCCAGGTCTGCAGAGTCTCCCTGAGTCTGCAGAGAGCCTGGAACACTGCGCTGCCTCCTGAGCTTGTGCTCGCCCCACGCACACACCACGTGGCCACAGAGCCATGCGCCAGCATGCCTGAGGACGCTGCTGGGGGGACAGTGCTCTCACAGACCTTGCAGTGCTTTTGCATGGTCAGCTCTGGGAAAGCCAGTTGGCTTCGGTCTCCTACATGGACCAGTCTGGCAGCCTGAGCTCCGGCTGCTGTTTACACCCTGTGGATGCAGAGAGCTGAGCTGACCTGGCAGGGACACCCCTGCTGCCTTAGCTGCTGAAGGGAACTGGCCTCCAGGCCACTTGTTCTGCCCTTCTTGGGACACAGGTCCTCCACCCTTCTGCACAGGGCCACCTCTGCCAAGCTAGGGAGCTGGCACTTGGTCTGCTTGGCCCTGCAGGGCTCAGATGCATGCAGTGGCCCTAGCACAGAGGTGGGGTGGGAATGGATGATGCTTCCACCAGCCCCGAGAAGCTGCCTAACTGGTATATTTGTTGGTTAAAATCCTCAAGTGATTTGGAGTCCTTCAGAAGCGAAAGAGGCCAAGATGTGACCTCCTCTCACCAGCCCGCAGGCGAGGGGAAGCGCAGGTGTCGAGCAGCTCACACAGGACTTACTGAGCCCCCAGAGGGGATTTTATTCTGACTGTAAGAAAGTTGCAGAGACCAGCAAAACCAGACCTGTGATCAAAAACAGTACTGAGGGACCAGACCCTGCACTCAGAGGTGGTCACTCTTACTTCAGTGCCTGCTTTAAATACGGCTTGACCCTATTTCTGAGCTGGGTGGGCAAGAGCCCCAAACAGGGAGGAGAGGTTCTGGGTGTCTGTCCTTCCTCCACAGCCTTCCTTTCCCAGAAGGATAAGCTTCACACCCTGCACCCTCAGACAACCCTGGACCTTCCTGCATGGTGACTTGCTTGGAGCAGGAGATGGCAGGCTGGGGAGGTCTGAGCATCAGCCAGCTCTGCCAGGGCAGCTCTTCTTCCTGACCAGCACTCTCTGCACAGCTCCGAGCAAAGACATCCTACCCAGTCTGAAGCCAGGTCCCCACAAGCCTCTCCACGCTCTCTGTCTCAGGTTTCATCCCCTTGCAAACCACCCAGATTGCTTCCTCAGCAGCACTCACGCCCTGGCCCTGCTGCCCCTCGTCCCTCACACCAACTGCTTTGGGGACCAGAGCTGCCCCTTGGATGGCCCCTGAGACAAAGTGGATGTTGAAGCTTGGCTCTCTAACACCCTGCCATGCTCTAACTGCTGTACTAGTGCATAACAGGGCTGTGCTTTCTAAAACCAAGGAGTCCTGCTCAGCCCTGCCAGGCAATATTATTGTGTATCCAGTAAGGAGTCCTAACTGGGCAGGCTTAGCAGAGTCCCTGACTGATGCCCTGCTGGAGGTGGGGTTCATATACCACCCTGGGATGGGGTTTCTTCTCCACTGTGTCTCATCCTGACACCTTGCCAGGACACCCTTCTCAAGTGCCTGAATCACTGCACAGACTCAGGAAGCCCAACATGCATTTGGGATCTGTCTGGGAACCAGATGCCTCAGAGTGAGGTACTGTAGCACTTAAGTGGACCCTATACCCCAAAGTTGCATGGGGAACTTGAACCTAAGCAGGGACTTGAGGCCAGCTCCCCTGCTTCCACCCTTGCCTTCACTTAATTTTGGGGGTTTTTACGGGGGCTACAGCTTGGCAGGACAAGACGTTGCATCATGCCTTCGGTGACTCTGACTTCACCAGCCTTTTGCAGGCTGTGTAGATGGGTCAGTTTGCTCCCAGACTCTCTTCCTCATTCATGGGCAGATGCACTGGGTTTTACTCTGATCAAGTGCTTCCCAGCGAATGGTTAAGGAGCTGCTTGCAGGGCCTGTAGCTCCATTTGTTAATGGTGCTTTGCTCTCTGTGCTCGCCCGATGGGTTAGACCGTGATGTTGCAGCTCCCTGCCTGGAAAGGGGCCAAAGCCACAAAGTCCTCTCACGGTGGCTGGTTGAATGCACCTTTCATCGATCTCCCTGCAAACTGGGCCACGCACAAGTGCTCCCTCTGCTCACTGGAAAGCCTATGGGGATGCAAATGAAAACAGCAGTGAACCCCATGGTGGGCTTTACTTCTGCAAATACCTACGTGTTTTCGCAGTGGTCTATGTGCTCTAACAGAGAGCATCATACCTAGACTTGTCTTTAAGCTACCCTAAAGCCTCCACTGGGCAACCACCTGTACTGCAAAAACTTATCTCAGCCCCCACAGCCCCCTCCATGTTGAGTACCTTCACGGGATTTTGCTTTTCCCCCTGTTGGGGAATGCTCAGTTTGGGAGAATCATAGAATCATAGAATCATTTAGGTTGGAAAAGACCACTAGGATCATGAAGTCCAACCGTCAACGCAACACTACCATGTCTCCTAAACCATGCCCTGAAGTGCCATGTCTATGTGTTTTTCGAACTCCTCCAAGGATGGTGACTCCACCACCTCTCTGGGCAGCCTGTTCCAGAAGGGTGACTCTGAAATCAAATTAGGCTTCTCCAGTAGCATAGCTCTGACTCAGAGAGTAGGAGGGAGGAGTGAAGCTTCTAGTACCTAAAGATTAAAGGCTTTTCTTGCATTGGGTGTTGTTGAACAATAGCTTAACCTAAATAGGTCCCTTCCACTCACAAGCCCCTTGCCATTCAGATCTCACACCCTGAAAACAACTCATCCCTGCTCAACTTGACTACCTGACTGTAGACGCCGGGTGTATGCCAAGCCTTGAATTTCCTTCATCGCATCAGATAAAATAATGTCATTTAGTATCAATTTTAATGCCTTCGGCTCTGTGCGTGCATGAGAATGGGACAAATGGACTGCTGTGGTGGCTCCTTAGCAAAATCAGGCCTTAGGACAGCCCCACTCTGGAAAGTCGTGGACTTGCCAATTTGCCCTCTGCTTTCAGGTCTTCCACAGCAGATAGGAATCATTCCTCCTTTTCCCACCCCTGAGATGCTTCTTGAGCCGCCACCTCTCTCACTGTTTTATGCTTTCAGAGGTGATGCCCAAGTCCACTGTGACTGGCTCTGTGGAGTCCAGCTCTGGAAGCATCCTTTGCCCTTCTGACACAATGAATCAATGTTAATTTTCAGGGTCTGCTTTCGACCTCTCCCCTGTGCAGAAAGAGATGAGCTGGCACACAGGGAAGTTGGAAAGGAGTGTGAAAGCAAGACATAAACTTCTGTCTTCCTATGAGGGACTTGTCCCATTAGAGCCATGCTGGGCTGGCACAGATTTATGAGGGGATGGAGTCCAGGCATTGAAAAGGAGTGGGAACAGTTTCTTGGATTCATGAGGGAACACCACAGAAGACCATTTCTTCTGTAGCTGTTCCCAGCATGGTTGCCTTCCTTGTGCATGTCATTTTGCTGACCTGAAAGCCTCGTCCTTCTCCTGCTGCAGGTTACACCCCATGGAGTTCTCAAGGTCCTGAATCCTTTGCCATGGTTTTTCCACAGGAGAAGACACTAATCCAGTAAAGCATGCCATGTTCCCAGCTGGAGAGCAGGGAGGGAGATAAGGTGGGGTGGAAGGACCCTAAAGGAGCCTCTTTCATTGGGTCAGTCTCACACTCCTTCTCCAATTGTTTCATGCCTTGGAATATCTCAAGCCTACTACAAAATAGTGGAGGAGCAGCTCCTAGAGGCATCTGTCAGCAGTGTCACCTCTTGACCCTGGAGGTGAGACCTTTCTAAGGCTGACACTGCTGCCCTGGCACACCCAGGTCTGCAATTGTAGACTTGTCGGTGTTCATGCTTGTAGGTCCTCAACAAGAGGTGGTGTTAAAAAGGACTGATCTGGTTGGTGATGCAGAAATAAAATAGCACCCCACCTGTACTGCACTTGCTGTGATGGCTACAGCAATCCACAGTGATTTTTAGTTGCCCTAGACAGACTTCTTTTGAAGCCTCCTTAAAGAAGCCGATTGACACAACTCTGATAGAAGAGGCATTTTGAACTCTCACCTGAGCATCCCCTCCGGCCATGCTGTTTCTTCCCATTCTCCCACCATTTATTACTAATGTATCGTATTGACATGGCTGGCGATACCACTCATGAATGAGGGAACATCTCTCTCCCTTGATTGATGGATCAATGTCCTTCCAGACCAACTTTCACACCTACCATTTTTGCCAACCTTTCTGTTTCCCTGCTCTTTCTACTGCCAAGAGAAACCTTGATTAGTAGAGGTTTGGGTCTGCACCATGAGATGGGGCCTCCTCTGTGCAGCTGAGAACATCTGCAAGAGAGAGACCACAGATTGGGCAGTGTGATGATCTTGCTTGTGGGGCCACTTCAGTGCCTGCTGGTGTCCCTATCCCACAGTAACACCTGCATGCCCACCTTCCCCACTTCTTGTTGTGACATTTGATACTGGCACCATCAGCAATTAGACAGTTGATGCCAGGTATCTCTGGCTTATGAAGTATATGAAATTGCAGATATAGTAGGAGCAAACCTAACCAAGTTATCACCTCTTCTGCTATTGCTAGAGTACTCACACCCCAAACATCAACTCTCACCACAGCTACTGACTGCAGAAAAATCCCTGTAGGAGCTGTGCATAGTTATCATCAACAGACTGCCTTGCACTGCCCAGGGCCAGCTCGTTAAAGTGTCCAATACAGTTGAGCACTCAACTGCCTGAGCACCAAAGTTTCTGGGAATAACAACCCCAGAAGCATGGGCAGAGTGGGTCCTAGTGGTGAGGTCTCGGTGTTGAACCAGTCATGAGTCTAGTTATTCTCAGACAAGAGCCTCTTTAGATCATCTGTTCTCCCTTTGTCACATCAGACTTTATACGCTTCTTGCAAGACAAAGTCCCTTGTGCATGGCACTGTATTTTCTTCTAAAGTAGCCTCATGGCGCAAATACAGTCTCTTCTGACAGGCCATGAATATAAATAAGGCAGTTGAAGAATGATGACCCTTTGGTGTTACCATGCTTATCTATCTGACCCTAGCAGATGTTTTCAGGCCATCCCTGTGAAAAACTCTGTTTAGCTCTGCTTCAGCTATTTTTTAGCTCCCTCCCTCCCTCTCTCCCTCACATCTCCAGTTCAGCTCTTGCCCAGTTCAGCAGGTCCACTGCAGTACTCCCCAAGATAATGCAAGAGCATCTCTGCTGCTGGTGGTGTTTACCCACCTGCCTTGTTTGCAGTCAGCAGCAGGGCAAGGGGCTGCAGGTGTCTGTTGAGCTCCGGCTCCTTCTCCTGCTGGGCTGGAACTGCCCCTCACAAAGGAGAGCAGGTGATGCGATGGCATCACTCTGGGACGGTGCCAGGGTCTGACTCACCGCCTGTGACCTGGGGGCTGTGGCTTGGGGAGGGCAGGGATAGAGGGGAGGTCACCCTGCGAGGAGCGCCAGTGGAAGGGAAGCTGCTTGTCTGCCTTTTTCTAAGCACTGACGACACACAAATGTTTGGTGGCTGGGGACAGATCACAGCGTCCCGTACTCTTTTTGCTGGACGAGGTTGGAGTCAGGCAGTCACTTGCATGTTATAAGCCATGACCACCAGCATAGAGGATTTGATAAAAACCCACTCCTGGGCATCTTTCCAAAGGTGGGTGGGTGGAGGAGAGAGGACTCGGGCTGATCGGCAAGGAGTTGCTTTCTGCTCCCAACACAGCCTTCCACTCCAGCAAGGCAGCTTGCTCCTGCAAAAAAACAAGCACCTGAAAAGCGAGCACAGATACAGAGAATAGAAAAATCCACTTAAAACAAACCAGGAGGGAGTCATGAACGAGTGACTGTGCACTTTGCAGGGAATGGAAATGCAACTTGCCTCTGCGCCAAGCCTTGATGGCTTCATTCTGCTTTGTAAGGCTCTTACCTCCTGTGGGCTGGAGCCAGCCTCCCTCTGAGGGCTGGGGAGGGAGGAAGGTGGCCTCCTGCAAGCCACTCCAAATATTTAACTCAGTAAAAAACTCTCCTGTTCAGGGGTCTAAATTCTGCTGTAGGTTTTCATGGCAATAGATGCTGATGGCCCTTGGAGGGATCCAGGTGAAGCTGCACGCTGCCAAAAACAAATACCTCCCCAGTGCCCCAAGTCCCACTGCAAAAGCACAGTCACTGCCTCCATATTAAGTTTTTCTGGAAATAATAAAGCATCCAGCAAATGTTTCCATACAAAGTTCTTCTGCCTTCATGGCTCCCTTTGCTAAAATCCTCATTAGATAGCAATTTTCCCTGATGGCCTTAATTCATCAGCTCTGAAACCTTCCTGTGAATAAAAGATCTTCAGTAGTATGATGCTAGGGGAAGAGAGCTGGGCATGGGGAGTGCTGGGGAATTTGAGCTGCTGGGTTGATTTACTGCACTGTGTCTCAAATCGGGGTACTTGCTGGTCCCAGGCAGTTTTGGGGTGAAAGCAGCCCCCTGAAATGACCCTGCTATCCCCCTCCTGTCCTTATTGCAGCTCGGGGTGGGGGGCATACTCCCCGAGATGTGTCTTCAGCATGTCTACACCGCTGTGACTACAGTTTCCACCACCAAGCCTGAGCCCAGCTGAGTACTGAGGTTGTGGTGTCAGGAAGAAAAGCATGGTCATGGAGGCTGTCCCAGAGGTGGCCAGTGCAGGAGGAGATTTGTGGATGTGCCAGCTCTGTCCAAGCCTGGCGAATAAGCTCTGTCACTTCCTCTTATCACAGGGATGCTCCTGATCTAGCATCTGAAGTCCTGGTTTATCCCACTTAATCACGAACCTCAAAAGGTATGGATAACTGGGGAGGGGAAGGCAAGGCAAGGCAAAAAGCATTCTCAGACCACTGCAAAACAAGGGTTCTTGTCTTCACCCTTGCCTGGAAGAGGGTGGGGGCCTGGGCAGTTCCCCATCTGTGCTTCCATGATGGACAGCCCTTTCTCTCAACCCCCCACCTCAGTGCAAGAGGACCCAATCCTGGTAGTATTTTAGCATCTTTGAGTACAGCACAGCCCTGTCCAACAGGAACACCTTCTTCTCTCACCATGCCCACCTTCAGACCTCTCCTGGCTCCTTCCTACTGAGAATATTTGTGTACCCTCCGGAAGATGAACTCGGAGTATGGGCAAAGGCAGCACAAGAGCTGCTTAATTTTGACTCTGGCTGGAGAGTAGCAAATAGCAACTGCTCCAGCAACAGCCCCATATCAATTCTGTGTGCGCCTCACCACAGCAATGGAAGAAGAAAGTGCTCCCACTGTCAGCCTCAGCTCCCACCTTGTCAGAGGTGTCAGCCTCTTCTGATTTTGGAGGGCCCTTTCCTTTCTTTGTCTTTTGCCTTTTTTTTTCCCCTCAAGCTTTTCTCTTCTTTTTTTCTTTTTCTCTTTTTTTTTTACACACACACCCCCCCCCCCCCCCCCTTGCAGCCTCTGTTCTTCATCCATTATTTAGGCTTTTCTGACTGTAACAGCAACATTCGCCTTGTATACCTTGTGTGGGGTTTAAAATATAGATAAAAGCAGAAGGTCGGACTTGAAACACAGATTCTGACGGTTGCTGCTGACTTTGTCTGGAAGCTACAAAATCTGGATCTGTCTGTGCCCAGTGATGGTATTGGTACAGTTGGGTTTTTTGTTTTTTTTTTTTTTTTTTTTTCTCTGGTTGATATTCCTGTGAACTGTCTTGGTGTTTGATGTTTTCATTCAGCCTTTCAGTTTCTAAAAGTTCTGGGGCCTGGCCAGCTTCAGGACAGGGGAGCTGGACTCACGCAACTTTTGCTTTGAGGCTGCAGGTCTAATCCTGACCCAACATTGCAGTGCCTGCAAATGACTGCTGCTCTCCTGTCCAAAAGGAGCTGGGCAGGAATAGGCAGGTGTCTCCATCCAGTATCCATCAGTCTCTAATTGGTACCTTTGGTAGGAGATTCAACAAAGCTAAGGACCTTCCCTTTCAATTATAAATGCCCATGTTTCTTTTATGTCTGATTTCTTCAGCCGTCGAAGCAATTGGATTTCGAGGACAAATGTTTGTGGGAAACAAATTTCAAAGTCAATGTGTGAACAGTCCCAGAAAACATACTTTCTATTTGAAGGCGCACAGGACAGCCAGTGCATCCTTCCAACCAGGAGAGAGAGAGATGCCATGTGATATAGCCAACCAATTGCAAATGAGCTGCAATTTTGAATATTCATGATGGATCCAAAGATCTGCTAATGAGACTGAGTACGAGTGATGAACAAGGAAGCAGCTCACCAGCTAGGGACATTCCTCAAGCACAGAAAAAGAGGTGAAAGTCAGTGAACAGGACGTGGTTATACATTAGTCGCCAACTTTTGCTGTTCAGAAATACACAACACATAACATTAGGAACCAGGAGGTCCGTCCACCCTGAGCCTAATATCTTAAAGTTACTTGCACATGATTCCTCCATTCACTTTACTGATACCTGAATGTGAAAGCTTCATGGAAGACATCTGTCCTGCAGAAGGATCTCAGTGAGGAGTCTCCATCTTTTTATGGCTAGGAGGGGTCCTAGGGAAGAAATCACCTGATAAGCACTACCAGATGTCACAGCACTGAGCAACTTTTAAGAGGAAGAACAGCCCCCCAGCAGCAGGGACCACCCAAAGGAAGAGCTGCCATTAAAACACAAAATATGGTGATTTTGCTGTATAAATTTAGTGAGAGAGGGATGTGCAAACCCTCAGCTGGGTTGCTGGTAAGTAACAGATGTCTGGCTGCTTGGTCTTCAAGAGATTGCTTCTCCCCCAAGATAGGGCAGCAGGTGAGGGTGATCCTCAAAAAAAGTGCTCATTTTTCATGTCAGTAAGGTCCATGCAGGTAAAGAAACACCCTGAAAAAGGGTAGGAAATGCTCTCGGGATTGGCTGAAGTACCATTTTAAATGAAGGCACCGATGGAGGAATGCCAGTCGTGCCAGCCAGCATTTACCGGGAGCGGGGAGGGGGGTGGGTGTGTAAGGTGGTGTGTGATATCCTGGGTTTTGCCTACTAGGAGGTTAATGGGGCATATTCTTACTCTGCACAGAGTATTTACAGAGAACAAAGGAATTGACTCACTTAAAAACAGACCCAAGACTTCCACTCACCAGCCAAAACAGGAGCGATCTCTGTCTCTCTCCATGACCAGGGCCCACACCCTTTATTATCACTATCAGTTGGTTTAGGCAGTGCTTGGCCTTGCAGGCCAAGGTGCAAGCTTCAGCCCGAAAGTACTTAGGTGTGTGCCAGCAATCATGTAATAGAGCTAGAGATTTTAATGGCAGGTTATTGTTAAGATGTCTCCATAGCCCATCTGGCACTCTCAAAATAACTTTTTTTCACTCTAGCCCAAGGGAAAATGCATCTGTTAGGATAAGGCTGGCTGTGGTTTCCTTCCAGGCACTGTCCCTATCCAAACAGGATTTGGAAGGAAACAGAGAAAGACTCATCGACTTTGATGGTCATTGGATGATATGGGGCACCACTGACCCCAGCGAGACTACGGCAGTTGGGGTGAGCGAGAAAGGCTGGACAGTCTTGTTCCTCAAATCCAGTGACTACAATCTTTGTGTCTGAACTATGTCATTCAGCACTCTCTAAAAGTCAAATTGTGCAGTAGATGGGCGATATTTGGGGCAGGGATCCGTCTGTGCTGTGTGGTTACAGCAGCTCTGGGAATGGCTGACGAGACATGGTCTGTGAATGAGTCCATCACCGGGCAGCCGTACACTTCCTCTCAGCTTATTGAATATGAAACATTTCCTTCACCATACCTACAACTACAAGTCACCTGGCAGAACATGATAGAGAAGATGCACAAATACAAATACGATCATTTACAAGAGCAATAGAAAAAAAAATTGCATTATGAAAGGGTATCCCCAAGACCAGCAGCTGCTGGCGAGCCAACATCTCTGGGTTGGGGGACCACAACAGCATTATATGGATTGAAATTGGCCTGTTATGGGTTTATGGGGCCTTCAGAAAGAGCGTTAAGGAGCATCTCTAAGATCCTTGAGAGGATATCTTTAATTAATCAACAGGTTGGCCAAGCCAGGTCCACAATTTGGTCTTCCAAGGATCTTAAACATCAAAAGGAAATAAAGAAGTGAGACTTCCAATAAATCCAGGAATCACAGCACTGCTAATCAGAACTGAATAAACTGGCATCATTAAACTCGGAAAGTTTTGCGCTAGCAGTACAGGGCTCTTCACCTACACAAATGTCTCCCTTCAAATCTTACTAAATTCCTGGCCTCAGTGGCAGGCTGGTGCTGAATAATTATCCATTTTTAAAGTTCCTTCTTTCCACTGATGTTCAGTACATTTGGGAATCCATTTCCATTCTGATGCTTTGAACATTCGCCTTCTGACACTTAAAGCTAGGTGACTATCCCCAAGCTTAAACACTGAAATGTAAAAATCACTGAATATCCTACTGCTCCTGAGGAGGTTGATGAGAACTGCAAGTCCCTGGTGCTCTGAGAAGGGAACCTAGAATTTTTACCAATAGGATTTTCCTCTGGGTTTTGGTGACAGATGCCCAATGTCCCAAGTTCAGCCTCACGCTTTTCTACTTCTCCCAGTCCTGACAGATACCAAGTGCTTGATGCTCCTGCTGATGGCTGTGGGGACTGAAGACACTCCAGTTTTCCAAGATCAGGTCCTCTGCATGCAATAATCTCTCAGAAGCCTGATAGTTACTTTTGTTTTCTTCCACCGGTACTGTCCATTTTGCCTTTGGCAAGCATTGATTTTCCACAATTCCCCGAAGCCCTTATAAAGCAGCTGCCAACACGGCTCCCTCGTGGGCCACTTCTTTTATTTGTTGAACAAAAGAATCATCAACATTGTCTTCAGTGATGCTTGGCGAGTGGAGTCTGGGACTAGGATGCCGAGCTCCCTCTCCTGGCTGCCGGATCAAAAAGAATAGCTGAAAAGTCCTGTGTACCTAGCAAATCTGAATCACGGGGCTCTGGCTGAAGAAGGAAGAGCCCTTCCAGCTGTTTTGCAGGCTTTCAGATTTTGACATTTTTCCTCCCCATGAAACGTGTTGGGAAAAAAGTTCAGATGGAACATTTTGGAGAGAAGTATTAATTATCCATGTCTGCTGAGCCTGCTTCCCCTTTTCTCTCATCTATCCCTGTTAGTGAACAGATCCCAATGGGCAAATAGTGCCGAGGGTCTCTGCAGAAAATCCATGGTTGTCTCTCACTGCCGATTATCAGTGAAATGTTACTCCACGGGAAGAGTGTAGAAAAGGACACCCACATGTTGACTGTCCTGGTTTGCCAGGGCAGAGAAAATCCCCACTTTTCTTCAAAGAAAGAGAGGTAACTTTTTTCTCAGTTCCTGCCTGGAATCATGCCAGCTCTCATGTGCACAATGAAGAGTGAGCAGGCCGGAGCACAGGTGGGGAGGAAGGGTCTGGATCAGCCTATCATGAGATGTGGCTGGTGAAGGCCAGGTAACGTGGCCCCGATGGGTGCTGAAGGGCTCATGGGTGGCTATCCTGGAGAAATGGTGTCTGCAGGACCAGCATGACCTGTTGGGAAGCAAGGAGCAGCACTCGGGGCTCACAGCAGGACAGCAGGGAGCTCAGCTGGCTCAAACACTCAAAATCTTCAAATCAGTGTCACAGCACAGGTAGTAGACACAGTTTAGTTCCATGGGACCACTAAATATCTCCAACTGACCTTTGCTGTCTTCATATCAGGAAAATCTTCCTCTCTCTTTAGCAATATGTAGTGGCCCAGCACATGCTACAGACTTGGGAAGTCTGGTTTTAGTCTTGAGCTGGGATCCTAGAGGAATTTGGACTGAAGAGCTTGTGGCCCTGCTTTTTACACTGAGGTGTAAAAGCACTGATGTCTTTTGAAAGACCACTGTGAGACTTGTGTGGCCACCCTGTTGCACCCTCTGTGAGCAAATGTGTACCGCAAAACCATGTTAAAATTCAAGAAGCCCTGGAAAACTTTTAGTCTCCCCACAATGCAATTACGTGACCCTCCAGGTTGGATCAGGTCTAGGGAGAATAATGGTACTTGCTATCCTTAGAAATGGTGAATGTCTCCTTTAATGACACATATCGAGCAACACCGCCGGGCACCGTGTGGGTTTGCCCAGCCATCCTCGTCCCAGCAGTCCCCATGAATTACATTACAGCTGCCTCCCCTCTCCAGGCTCCACACCCAGGCAAAGCCAAGGAGCAAGTAAGTTTCCACCATGCTCCAAGAACAAATGCCTTTATCCTGGGAGCTGTTTAGAAAAGGTTCAGGCCAGGGCACTGCCCAGATTGTCCATGGCATAAAAATGAACCACTCTCATCCATGAGCATAGGTGAGCCACTCCATCCATCTGTTCAGGAGCATTCGTCATTGTTGACCACAAGGCATCCATCTTGGCATAGCCAGAGGATGGGCCAGTGCTGTGCTGGTCACCTCACATGCAACAACATACGCATGAGTAGAGAATACCATGAAAGTCTACACCTTAGGTAGACCTGTGATCACCAGCTCACTTGCCCAAATCTTTTATTTCTTTGAAGCAACTTCACTGCTTCAACCCCATTCTCAAATAGGACCTAGAAGAACAAGGAGAGGTACAGACAGAGATAATAAAGGTGGCCAGAGGTACACAGTGGTCTCCTCTTTAGAGCAATTAAGGTGCCATCCTTCTTCCATCAGTTTTGGTAACCTTGTGGCATATGTTGGCCACAAATCCTCCCACCCTTCTCCTGAGATGTCCAATACCCTACACCTCTCAACTATTCTCTTTCCACTGCAACAACTCACCCTTAGTCACCTGCTTTATCCCTTGTAGCCCACCTCAGGGGCTTTCGGGCAGAAAGGACCCAATGAGAAGAGTGTGAGCTGGAGGCAGATGGGTGGTTGGGAGAGGGATATGTGCTGGTCCCGGAGCTGGGCTCAGGCATCGCAGACCATGTCTCACCTTCTCCATCTTCAAGACAGATCCAGAGCAGGCAGATCGGGTGGTGGATGCTGGTAGCACGAGCTACAACACCCTCTCACTGGTGTATTTCATGGCCAAATCCTACCTGAGCGAGCCTTGTTCTGACAAGACGGGAAAACGAGCTTCACAGCACGGTGATGAGTGGCTCAAAGGAGGAAGAGGCTTCCTATGTAAAAGGGAAACGAAAGCTCAGCAACAAGGTCACCTCCACTGCCTCAGGCAATCTGAGGGATGACAAAAGTTGAGACATGTAGCACATCGGCAGAAGACAAAAGCCATCCCTGGAGGGCAGAAAGACTTGGGGAGTGCACAGCATACAAGAAATTTAATGTAGGGAAAGCCACAAGGATTGCTGCCATTTAAAGGACACGCTCTTGTGTGTGGATAATGTAGTGTAACGGTTCACAGGAGCCTTGACCAGGATTCTTCAGAGCCATTTATGCTCCAGACCTGGCACTGAATCCTTGCCACCCCTGATAGTGGGCAGATGACCAAGTGGCACCCAGGAACACAAATCACTGTCAGATTTTGTATCTTGGCTCCAAGTCTACAACTCCTTTCCAGTCTGCCCACAGCATCTGAGTCCATTGGGGATGGATGGGAATTTGTAAAGAACCAAAATGCAAGGCTCAAAGAGCCTTTCCCAACATCTGAGCTGCACCAACAACTACACAGGGAAATAGTCTGGCTTTGTCTAGGAACTAGATTATTTCTTTTTGCTGAGGACTTGTGGCTGTCCCTTTCCACAAATCCAACAGTTTCTAAGACCAGAAGTGTCAGGGCAACTGTTGTCTTGTTTAGGCTAGGAGAAGTGCAAGCCAACACTTAAAGCCAACAGCACATGCGATGCAGATGGCTCTAATGTGAGAGAACAGCTGGGATGTGCACAGGTTTTCCAGAGACATGGGGGGAAACCAAATGGAGACTGGCTAGATCCGTGCTGCAAGTTTTAGCAGAGCAGAACATTGGACATTATTCAGTGCGAAGTGCTGGGCACCGACGGAGTAACTGGGAATATGTTTCAGGGTAGCATTGCAGGCTGCACCAAGATGGTGCATCTGGAGTCAGAGTCCTGGGCACATAGAATGGCCCTCACCATTTTATTGCTGGGAGACAGTCATCCGAGCTCTGCTCCAGAGCAATGAAGAAAAGCAGTCTTGTAGGAGTTGATTCAGTGCTTCACAGGTGTGAGTGCTCTGAGGGCAAAGGGGAGAGTGAGGAGAAACCAAGTCTGAACTCTGCAGGCTGCCAAGACACCCTGCACTGGGGTGCCGGTGCCTTTCTCCAGCCTTCCGGGGCTCAGCTTGCCCCAGGCTCACCCAGCAGCACTGAGTGAACATCTTTCATTCGTGTCTTGGGTGGGTGCAGTGTGTCAGCACAAATATGTCTGCAGGGAGAAGTAGATTTGTCTTTCTGCTGGAAACTCTGGGATGGAGGACCTCACCTCACAACCATCTGAGGAAAATGGTAAAGGCAAGATTTGCACAAGGGAGTTGGATTCTGAATAGCTGTAGTGTTTCAGGGGAATTCATTCAAGCACATGGACGACTAAGAAGCACTAAAATCTTCCCATCCTCTCTTATCACCCACATTCTTTTGCAATCCCTCTCCTGGGTGCCTGATTCACATGGGATCCTTGAAGATCCCACCGTGGAACAAAGGTGTCTTTCAGCTCCAAATAAAAGAAGAATTAAAGTGATGTGTGGGCAGCTTGGAAGCTGGTACCACAGCACTATCTTTCAGCGGGGCAGCTGTACTTCCCTTTCTATCACATGCATTTAAAAGCTTTTAAGAGAACCATCTATCCCCTCTGCTGGCAAACCCAGTGCTGGTCTGTTCTTTGGGTTCTTAAATCATTTTAAAATACAGAGCAATACTGTTTTAAAAGGCTTTGCTCTCTCCCGGCTGCAGGAAACCTCAGTGCAGCTCAGCAAATCTCCCTGCACTTATGAGACACCAGCTCGGGGACTTTCTGGGGATCCATTACAAGCCAGGAAAGGGCTGGGCGCTGCCTGACAATGACAACGCATTGGTACAGGCAAGTATTTTCTTGCTACGTCATTTCTAGACACTCAGCAGGACTGCATATGTAGCCCAGACATTCCTATTTTTTTGTCATTTAATGTATTAGATCTCTGTGTTCAAGGCAGTATTTTATATTTGCTAAGCTGCTTAAGGACAAGAATGGATTGATCAGCTGCAAAATTCACTTTCAGGGAGTGAATGTACCCAAATTTCTGGTTGTTCAGGCAGGGCTTTGGCTGCAATGTCCTTTATCCTGATGTTCTCACACAGGCTTTCATTTCAAGCCCAGGTAATTCAATTCTCCCACTTTATCCTTTGCACAATACATTGCCATGTGCTCTCAGGTAGAGGAACAGGGGTGGTGAACTGAAGACATTGGGAAGACTCAGAGGGCAGTACCCCTTACCCAGGGATGGGATTGTGTCTCTTATTTCATCTTCCCCTTGCCAACATCTGAAACTCTTGGCCATTTTCAGTCCCTCTGGCAGCGCTCAGCAGTGCAGAAGCCAGCACACTCCTTCCCAGGAGAGCCAGCCACCCCTTCTTAGTGCCAGAGGTAGAGCCAAAGTCCAGCCACTGGAAAAAACCCAAAACATTTTGCAGACTCCTGGATATACTTTTTGCAGGCTTGTTCTAAGCATGTTTGGGACCTCTTTCTGGCCACTTTAAGCAGCAGGCATAACGTCTGTTCCTGGCCGGTTTGTATTCTGGGTTCCCAGGACAAGCCTGCATGGCTGCTGCCTCCTGGCGAGTCAGGATGCTTGTGCAGTGCAACAAGTGACCCTCAGAGCAGGACTGCCATTGCAGAGAAGCAGAGGAGCCTCTGTTTCCATTTTGTTTCCCCCATCACAACCTCCTTGGCTTGTGGAGGGCAAAGCTTTATCACTGGAGCAGCAGTCCAGCAAGAAAACCACTGTGGCTATGGGGTGCAGCAGAGAAACAGCCCACCTTGGGCTGGAAAGAAGGCAGGAGGAGCCCTGAAGGTTAACAAGGGAGAGGAGCAAGAGGACGTTTCTGCCACGTGCGGTCAGAGCTGCACTCACTAAATCATCCCCTAGCAGGGAACGAGGAGTTTGCTGCAAACACGGCATGGCACGGTGGATGCAGAGGGTCTCTCCTGCTCGCCCCTGGGTTTTCCTGCACCCCAAATTGTTTGCTGAGTGAGGCAAGGGCCCCCTTTCCTTCCTGCCCCCATCCAAAAGTGCTTCGAGCTGGTCCATCTCTGCCTGAGCCCATCTCTGAGTTGCTGAACTTTCCCTGGGCTCACCCGTGCCGCTGCCAGAGATCCTCCCTCTCGTCAGCGCTCGCCGCTTCATTTATCTGCAGGATCAGTTGTAGCCGTATTGATTTTTCCTCTCTCACTCTCCTCTCTGTGTTTGCTTTTTGAATTATGCAGCTGTGCAGTTTTTCCTCCTTGTGAGGAGTGAGTGAATTGCGGAGGATCAATTGAGCCCTGCCATAGTTTAGTCAGGAATCCCCAGTAGGGGCCAGAAGAGAGAAAGGAGAAGGGAAGATAATGAAGACAGGGTCGATCAATCCAATCGTGGTGCAAAGGAAAGAAAGGGAAAGAAGAGAGAAAGGGGTTTGAATAATCAGTCAGTTTTCCTCATGCAGCCCTCAGATCCCCCAGTCTCAATCAATAATCAACTTTGACACTCATTGCTTCAGAAACAAACACAAAAAAATCCCCCCCTAAACTCAAATAATGTTGTGCTTTATAGCATGAGAATAGCCAATGGTGCCCTGGTAAAGATGAGGATAGGGATAAGATTTCTTTCCCTTCTTCCTCTCCCCTTTTAAAAGTAGATATTATGAAGGCTGGCTAGATCTTGGCTGAGCCGAGATGAAAGGAGTGCAAACAGGGCTTTTAGTAGTTTTGTTGTTGCAATTATTTTGCCAATAGTAATGATTTCAAGACAGGACAGAGGATCTTTGATGCTCTGCTGGTGACGTGGAGGGGTGGACAGAGAGTTGCTGGGTTTGTTCCAGCAACCGCATGCAAATCTAGAAGGAGATGAAACCTTGTGGATGTAACCAGACATCAGCTTTGCTTGGCTTAGAGTATGCAAATGAAACACAAGAAAGCGCCTGACCGAGGCCCAGGGACCGCAGTTACCATCTGCATGTTGGGACAGCACGCAGCAAGGGACATCCTGAACCACTTCTCCCAACACTGGGCCTGGAAAGCTTAGCCAGACTTTCCTGCCTATCAGGGGTTTCTGTGCTAAGTCTCCACAAGCAGAAAAAGAATTTCACAAGGTCTTTGGAGATTCTATTCCATCCGTGTCACCCCTTATTCCACGAGCACTGTGAATTGCCAGCTCTGTCTCACAGCCAGCAGTTACCTCCTGTGAGCAGCCAGCCCTGGGGTCATGCTGTGCCCACCACACTTCCCTAGGGCCTGGAGGACCAAACCTTTGAGTTCTCCAGGCGGTGGAAATCAAATCTCCCCAAAGCCCTGCTAGGTGACCTGTGGGAGAGCTTACCTGTCTCGGGGCTGTCTTATTTCCAGAAGGATAGGCTGGTTCTGGTCTTTCATTTCAAACAGCACAGGTCAGGTCAAGTTCAGTTCCTAAAGAAAGCGTTATTTAGATCTGGAAACTCAAGTCCTGAAGCTACCAGTCCATCATCTGTTGCAAAACTGTGGGAAAACTTTGGAGGACCACCAACATGCAGGTTGTGGGACAGACATCTCTGCAGCTCCAATCCTGAGTTTTCAGCCCCATTGGGAGCAGCTCTCCAGTTTGAATCCATATGTGCAGGACAGAGCAGTTAACTTAAGCTCACAGTGGCATCAAAAAATCAGGTAAGCATGGCAGGCAGGGATGATAAGTCTGAATTATTGACCATGGATGCTTGGTCTCTATATCAGAGACTCATGTCAGAAGGCAACTGAATTTCCTACACTCCAGTGCTTGAAATGAGGACAAGCCTTTCTTTCCCCAAAACAGTTTTTTTTTTTTTGTGACAAAAATGCTGGGAGGAGACCTTTTGCAATTTTTAGGAGAAACATTGATAGAGATAATTATTCCTTCCCTTGGCATCCATACTGGACTTGACAACCATGAGTTATATTACCCATGCCATTCAGCATTTCCCACGATGCAGGAGCTAATTTAGTCCCTCTCTTCTGTATTCACCTATATTCTCTAGGAACATTATAATCCCTGACATTCCTCACCCCAACAGCCTGACTTCAGCCAACAGGCTCTGAAGTTACTAATGAGAAAGGCAGAGCCTGGCAGAGACAAGGTCAAAAGCTATTGATGGGAGGCCAGGACTGGAAAGAGAGTGGAGCTAGCAGAAAAATAGTTCAAATTCAATGGCTAGTCTGATTAGACTCAGTTTAATCTACAAATAAAGTAATTTCTAACATCTTTGCTTCTACCACCATTTGCCCCATAATTTTACTGAAGGATCAGCACAAGGATCAGTCAGCTGTAACAAATTAACACTTAAGTTAATAGGAATGGAGGTACAGCTCAATCTGGTAGGGATGGAAGTACAGCTCAACCATCTCTGGCCCCATCATGACGCCGGGGAGGGCTGTGCCCGTCTGCAGCCCCTGCAAGAGGACACCACTCTCTGACCACACGGACAGGACCATGAACATCCATGGAGCACGCACCCACCGCAGCATCCCCAACAACCCTGCTCCATGTCCTGCAACCCAAGCAAAGTGACTGCTCACCCTGGTGTCTATAAGGTCGTACCGTATATCGTACATCATATGGCTTCGCTGGTCCATGCCACCCTGCATGTGTATAGTGCCTGGCCACGGCTGACCAGATGGTTATCACACATAAATTAAAGAGGGGAAGGACATCCTTTATGCTTCATCCAAATACAAGTGGATGATGAAGGCGTTGAAAGAATCACCAACAGTTTGCACAGACGTGTCTGCGTGGGGAGGCTACACCCATGAAATCATGTACTGAAGTTTAACCTTTGCCAGTGCTGCCCACTGCATCCTCGACAGACCATGCTTTCCTGTAGTGCCAGAGCTAAGGTGCAGACAGGGAAGACTGAACCCTTCCCTTTCACCAGTTTAGGCACAGGGACATTTCCTTCTGTCACATTTGGCTGGTGCTTTCCCTGCTGGTCATGACCCCTGGCATTTAAGATGGTCCAGTCTAAGTTGCTACGTAGCTTCAACAGGCTTTGCCAAGTCAACCTTCCTTCTTAGCTTATTGTCCAGTCCCTCCACTAAGGGAAGGTCACCTCCAACCCATCCTGGGAGTGTTAATCACTGGATTATGGATGCCTGAGGAAGGCAGGAGGCCGGGCTGGTCCTTGAGCAACATTATGGAAGTAGCTCCTTCCTCTCCTCCTCCCAGAAGTTGTTCCACATTTTCTGCTAATAAGGGCACGGGGA
Organism: Morus bassanus; assembly: GCA_031468815.1. Classification (NCBI taxonomy): domain Eukaryota; kingdom Metazoa; phylum Chordata; class Aves; order Suliformes; family Sulidae; genus Morus; species Morus bassanus. Next base: position 1,287,653 of record CM062582.1, read on the forward strand.
GAGAGAAAGACAGAGAGAGAAGAGGAGAAAAACTGCTCTAAATTATTCATCGACAATATCATTATGTGTCATAACAGTGTGTCTGTGATGGGAAAGAATGAGTGTGGCAGGGGCTGGGGTAGCACAGTCCAGGCTGCACAATAGCGAGATCTGATTAAATATTGATGTGCACTAATTGGCTACAGGGTTTCAGGACAGCTTGGGCTTTGTTGGGATCATTTGTATTCTTGCTTTGGAAATGGACCCCCCCACACACATAAACTCAACATTTTCGTGTGCAAGTCTTCTCCCTCCTCCTCCTCCTCCTCTTTTCATCCACCCTCCCTCTCTCCCTCCCCTGCTTCCAGTCCTCCCGATCCCCCTGTGTGTGTACAAATTAACATGATCTTAACCTCTCCTGATTTTCTACAGCACTGACATGCTGCCAACACCTCTGTGCAATTAGGCTAAGCTTGCAGAACTGCTTTTTGGTGCAGAAAACAGGCCTTGCCCTCGTGGACTGTCCTCTCTTTGCAGCTGTGTCTGGCCTCTTCCCTCAGCCCTTTTCCTGCTTTTGCCCCCAGAGCAAGTGGAAAGCCCTTCCCAGGCATTTTTTCCTTCTGAAATGCTCCAGACCTTGATGTGGAGCCTCCTAGGGCTTGCACCCATAGATCTGAGCGCAAGCCTGGGAGATGTCAACAGTGTGAGGGGTAGTACCTCAAAGTTTATAGGCCAGGTCATTTCAGGGTTTAAGTTAAACTTCACGAAGTGTCCAGTGCTTGGGCTGCTCTGCCCACAACTCCAGCTGTTCTCAGTGTCTCCAATAGATCCATCAGCCAGTGGTACAACAGTAGGCTCCCTCTGCCTCTCCTCTTGCATCTAACAAGGAGCTTGTTACAACCTTAGTCCTCTGCCCATGGGCTGTTCCAAGCCAAGAGCTCCCCCACAAACATCAGCTTTTCAGCCACAAGGACCCTCCCTTCAGGATGCCCCACAGAGTCTCATGATCCACCCGAGGTCCTTTCACCCTCTGACACCTCGATAAGAGACAGGCTGAGCTGTCTAGAGACAGTAGCTGATCCCAGCAGAGCAGACTCAGAGCAAGGGATACTTCCTGCAATGCTTCATGCTCCACTAAATACCTTTATCCAGACTTTTGGCATTTTAACGATGCTGTTTGCAAAGAAGAACATCCAAGTGAACATCCCCAGTATCAGATCAGATGAGCCAGAGACCTAGCTAAGGAATTAACTAGAGCTGATGACTTTTTTTTAGTTCTCTAAGCTCCTGTTTTTTGATAGTTATGATTAAAATTTTAAAGAAAGAATGACACGCATGATCTACACTATCTTTCAGCTGAATGGCTGAGGGGTATAGTTTGGGGAAAGGTATTTGTTATAGATATTTCCCAAGTGGCTTTTAAATAAATCAGATGGCACAGAGTGAGGTGAGGACTGGACAAAGCACGTTGCGTGCTTTGGTGTGTGCTTTGCTGAACGTGTCCAGTAACATCCTGTTGAGTTTTTACTCCAGTGAATGGAGACAGGACTTTCCAGAGGGGTCTGGTTAATCCAGCCAGCATAGCAAGAACAAGACATATGTTAACAAGATGATGGCATATCAACAAAAATCAGTTTGTAGGACCAGATCTTGGAGGCCACGTTCTTCTTCACTGAGGGCTTGCTTCCATCAAGTTGAAGGAGCTGGCTCACTTTGGTAAAGCACATTGAAATAGGATTTGGGCGATCTGGGCTCAATTCTTAGCTTTGTCACTGATTTGCTGGGTGACCTGGACATATGCCTATATTCCTTAGTTTCCCTAGGATTTAGCTACCTTGCAAAATCTGGAATACCTAGAGGCCAAAGCTATCCTGTACCTGATGGGCTGAGGAGTAATAGTCTGAACCAGCCAGACACAGTAATCTACCAGGGGGAATTCCCCTGCACATTATGATATTATCCATTTCTCATGCTTCCCAAGGAGAATAACTCTATGGAAATGTCTCTATATTCCACAGAAACCTTCACACAAAAATCATATTAATATTGATACCACTTACCCCTGGAACTGTGCAGTTGTCTGTGCAGGAGACATACCAAAAGCTGAGATGCGCACCCCAAAAGAGCCGTTCACTCTGCCTGTTCCAGCCCCTGCCTGGAAAGCAGCGGGCTGCAGTTTCAGATCCTGTTTGCTGGAATATGCAAGAGACCCATACATAGCCCAGACGAACCACAAAGAGAAGGAGCTGCTAATTCGTTAACACCCCCTCAGTGTCTCGGCGACAGCCAGACACTAAATGAAGGACTTTAATGTTGCCTGCAAATCTGAACAAGGACCCAGAAATTATCTCCTCTCCAGTAAGAGCTAATTAAGGATTCTCTGAGAGATGTATTTTGCACAGGCAGTCTGAGATTATCTTGAGGAAATGAGTAGTGAGTACATGGGTCTGAAAAACGCCAGCTGTGCTTTGCAAACATCATCCTTTCCGTCCAAATCTCATACTGTTGATTTTAGGGCCACCCCCTGCAAAGTGTTTGCCCTTTCCAAGGCCATGTATGGTTCTGAAGGAGAGGCATGAAGTTTTTCAGACCAAAACCTCCTGAGTGATATCTCTGGTAAATTTTTCCCCTCTGATTTTCCTATAGAAAACAGAAGATTTGAGAAAAGGAAAGTCTCATTGGAATAAAGAGAAAACTCAAAAAGAAAGATCTGATAAAACAAAAAAAGAGCATTAGTCTAAAACACGGTGAAAAACAATGGAAAATTTTGAACAATTTTGCTGGGAATCTGGAGAAGAAGAATCCAGTCAAAGTACTTGCATGGTAAGGTATTTTTTCCACTAGTTAAAGAAGAAATGAGATAAACTGCTAAAAAGGCACGATAATCCTGGCTGATTTTTTCAGTCCTGATAACCACGGTTCTATCCTCACCCAGTACATCCAACGAAAGGACACGAGTGCAAGCTGATCTCTGTGGAAGGAGATCTTAGTGAAAGCTGGCCTGGTGGAGAAGTTGGTGCTTCTAGCTCCTTAGAGAGACTTCTCCCTTTCCTCACCCACATACAGCCCCACTGTAGGCAGTGCAAAGCCCTAGTCCTTTTGGTCAGAAATCACTTTTTACTCTGCCCTAACCAGAGAACTCTGATTCATTAAGAAGTGTCTTACCAGGAGATAAAGTCACTTACCACTCCCTTGAGTGTCTCGTTCATCCCAGTGCCTAAAGTGACTCCAGCTCCAAAGTGACGAGTTTGAAAGGTATCTAAACAGTTGTGGGAAGTGGTAGATTCTCCGTCTCACGAGGTCTTCAGATCTGCCATAGTGCTCTGTGGAAAGATATGTCACAACCCGATCAATGGTCAGGCCTTAAGGGGCAGCTCCTTTGGTCCTGCCAGGCCCAGGACTGGATCCAGGACCTAAGGAGGTGCCGGGGGAGGCAGGCAGAGATACCTCCCCATGGCACTTTCCCTGTCTGCAGCAGCATTTGGCTTGGGAACTTTGTCAGGAGGAAGTGATATCTTTATATTGAATTCTTCCTGGTGGATCTCTATCGCCTGATTTGGCTGACCACCTTCTGAACCCATGCAAACCTTTACCATGAGCGTTGCAGCTTCACTCTGCCATGTGAGTTACCATGTCCTCTTACTTGTTTTGAACCTGCCACCTGCATGTGGACGGTCCCAGATTTCTCTTAGGAGGGATGGTGAGCAGCCATTCCCACGTCTAGCCAATTACTCTGATGGATAACATGGAAAAGGAGAAGTCAGGTGCTGTGTACATGAGGGACTTGGCCAGCTACCGGCTGACCTGGGTGATTTCTGAAGTGCCTCTGCTCTCAGGATGAAGCTTGGACTGTTTGTTCTCTTTCCTATAATGATCCTTCCCCCTCTTCTTTGAAATCCTTTACATTATTCCTTATAGGAATAAAACAAAGAAGAGCTTAGTTAGGGTTTTTGTTTATTTATTTAGGACTAACTCTTCCCTTCCTTCCCGCGTTGAGTAGCGCCCACTTCAAAAGGGGCCACGTACAGGAGTCTCTGGTGGATCCCACGATGTGGGGGAGATAGAGAAAATGCCTGACTGATCATCAGAAAGGAGCTAAGTGAGATGAAAACTAGAGTGATGGGATTCATTTTAAAGGGGAACAGGCCAATCTCAGAGACTAAAATGTCATCAATTTTTTATTAAACAGAATCTTTTCAATAGACAAAATGAGCTCTTCTGTCCTCACTCATTCACTTGTGTTTTCTTTTTCTTTCCCCCATTTCTGCTTGCCAGTGGTGCCTCCCACATGGGGAGATTCTGCTTTTCCTCTTTCTTTCATGCTCTGGAGTTTGGTAAGAGGTGCGGGGTTAGATGGAGACCTGGACTCCAGATGTCTGAACATGTGTTTAAGGCTATTACTGGTCCACGAAGCATTGAAATGTGCCTAAAGCTATGGTGATGGCTTCTCATCAAAAGCCCTCTACTCTTTTCCTCTGGAAATTCTTTCCCCGATCAACACAAAATGCCACTGCAAGGATAGAGCTGGGGAAAGCAAGGTCTGCTCTCCACATCTTCTCAAGAGCTCCGGGCTGACCATTAGCTGTTGTTTTCTGCTCCTGCTGGTGGTGAATGAGATTTTCTGTCTCTCATCTCCTACATCTCTTGCCCACTAATTTAACAAGACCAAGGCCCATAAGAGAAATTTGGAATTTAAAAAACTTCCGAGATGTAACTGTTTCTTCCTCTATGTATCTTGCTACCTAACACAGTAGAGCTCTGGGGCATTGAAGGCTTCTTTATTATAAATATCTGAATGTGATGTTATCCCATCCCCTTGCTCTGGAGCAAGCTCGTAATCTGAAGGATGTAAAGAAGGATGTGCCGCATGATGCTGCTCCTGAGAAGGTGGGGGATACTGGGTTGGCACTGGTACTGCTGTGGCTGATAGGGGAGTGTAAGAGCAGCAGGAGCTGCTGCTGCACTAGAAAGCACTCAAGAAAAGCCACAGGAATGATTAGAAAACATAAGGACTGGACTCCCAATGTTCAGTCTGGATCATCAAAGAGACATTGCAGAGATGAGCTGATCAGGTACAGCAAGTGCCCACAACAGAAAATAAATGCTTTGGTGGAGAGGTATAAGTTATAGCTGTGGAGCATACACAGGGAGGGAAGTGAAGGCTGATGCAGAGATTAGTCAAAATATCCTGTCACCGATGTGAGTGACAGCTGGCATCCTAGGACACATCATCAGGACATATTGAGTGCCCCGGTGTTGGTATAAAGGTCAGAGGAGTAAGAACAAATGCAAAGTCCTGCCCCAGGATGGAAGAAACCCCTGCAGCAACACAGGCTGGGGAGGGACAGGCTCTGCTGGAAATGTCCTGGGGTGCTGGTGGGCGGCAAGGTGAACATAAGCCATCGGTGTGCCCAGGCGGTATGAAAAGGAGTGCGGCCAGCAGATTGAGGGGAGTGCTTCTCCCTCTCTACTCATCACTCATTAGACCCTCCAGGACAGGCAAGACAACAAGCTGAACTGAGTTCAGTGGAGGACCACCAAGACATTCGGGAGCTGGAGCACTTGCTCTCTGAGGAGATGTTAAGTGATCTGGTCTTGTTCAGCCTGGAGAAGAGACAGCCTTGGCCATCTCAGCAGCTGCCATCCTGCTGATAGCAGCTTTCTCATACCTATAGAGAGGTCACCAAAAAGGTGGAGCCAGGATTTTCATGGTGATGCATGGTGGGAGGATGAGAGACAGTGGGCGTAAGATGAAAAAAAAGAAGTTCAGACTGGATAGAAGTTAAAAAAAAAAAAATCACCATAAGGTTCCCCAGAGAAGTTGGGCAATCACTCAGCACCTGACTGGATCAAGCCCTGAGGGTCATAGCTGACCCTAATTCAAGGAAGAGTTTGGACTAGAGACTTCGTGAGGTTCCTTCCAGCATGAATTTTTCTGTGATCCTGTGAAGTAAAGCTATCAAGCGCCTGAGCACATCAACGGCAGCGAGGTGGTGGTGTGGCTGCCGTAGGGACTGAGGCCGTCCTTCGCAAGGTTAGTTGTTGGTCAGCGTGGCAGTGATCATAGTTTCCGAAGGGAGGATTTGGCCTGAGGAAAAGGAGAGGAAGGAAGAGGCTGGTGTTTGGTCTGGGGTGTAGTTAGGTAGGGGAGACGTGAGTTGCGACGTTGACACGGGAAGGGGAAGGAGCTGTTGGGGCAAGCTTTCAAGAGGGGAGAGGAGCAGGGAACGTTTCCTCCATTAAGAACAATTTGGAGACTTGCAGCTAAATCTTGCTGAAGGCTTCCTTCTGCCTCAAGGCAGCCGTGCCTGGGAACCTGGGAGCTGCAGGCATATGGTGAGAGCAGTACCACTGCTTGGTGCTTCCCAAGCCACCGGGAGGCCGCGAGTGTGGTACGTTCGTATCGGAGGTGCAGAGAAAGAGCAGCAGCCAGACACAAGATCCAGCAGGTCAGAGCAGCAGGAGAGATGACCCTGCAAAGCAAAGCAGAAAGCTGGAAGGAAAGAGACAGCAAAGAGTGGTAGCAGAGGCATGGGAGCCAAAGGGAGGAGGGGATGGAGAAATCAGGGGGAGGCAGGCAGAATAAACCAATTTACTTCCAAATAACCCAAGAGAAGACTGACTGAGATTCAGAGCAGCTTTGGGCTCGGCTGTCATCACAACATCACTGGAGATGCTTTAAAAGTCACTTTCCATGTAGTGTAAAATATACATATAGTGCAGCTCCCCCACCTTCCTTGGCACCACGTTACAACCTGTACAACAGCTCCTGCTTCTCTCCTAACCTCTGCCTCGCTTCCCACTGGGATTTCTTTATTTGCAGGTCTCGAAGAAGGTCTCATCACCTGGGCAGCCCAAGCACCGCTCAGTGCCTGTGCTAAAAGGTTAGCAGAGTGGTGACAACCTCCAGAACTGGTACAGGCTAAGAGGGGCTTTTATAAGCCCCCCCCCCCCCCCCCCGAGGCATATCAGAAGAGCTCGACACTTCTTCGTTCATCTGCAGAGACAGCTGTCTGTCTGCAGCAGGCTGGCATCTCAACGGATGGCTGCATCCCGGCTGGTGTCTCTCAGTCTATCCTATGCGGGTGGGCAGAAGACGACTGATTCAGTAAAAAGGCCTGTGTGGGTGACCACAATTTATTCTAACTCATGCTTAAATTTATAAACCACCCCACTGGTTTACTGATGCCCGTGAGTGACAAGGAGCAACCCAACCCCTGAGTCAGATCTGCCTCTGCAACCACCAGTGCAGCGTTTGCTGCAGGTTGCACAGATCAACGCTGCATTTATATGCTTTGTTCATTACTAATTACTACTTAGCAAGGAATTTAATGAGACAGTGTCATCCATTTGTGTTAAAATCACCAAAGTATGAGGAAAGCTGCTTAGTGGCAGGTATATGTATATGCATGTGGGGCTGAGCTGGAGTATTTGCACTTGTAGCTGAGGAAAGCCTCTTTGCCTGTATGTGAGTACAGGTTTGTGGTCCTTTATCCATGTGTGCTGGTGCATTGAGGGTGTGTGTAAGTGCGTGTTTGTGTGAAGGTGGTTGTGTGCATGTGTGTCTTTGAGTGCTGCTTCTCAAGCCACGGGGAGACAGGGACACAACCAGTTTCAGCTGTGCACTATATTTTTGTGTGTGTGCAAGTGCTGTGTGTGTGTTGTGGGTATTTGTGATGTCCAAGGAGGCTGGTGTTTCTCACAGGGGCTGCCTCTCGTTTGCTACATTACAGCTTTATCCATGAGCTCCCGGCGTGGAAACCTTGCTACGACTCCAGAATGTACCAGGGAAAAAAACCCACCGACAACAATGCGTGTTTAGGATCCATTTACTAGGGGGATTTTTTTCCCCCCTTCTCTTAATCCCTCTTGAGCTGAGCGAACGTGAGCAAAAGAATAAAAAAACACACACAAAAAAGAAAGGGCGAGAGTGAGGGAGAAAGAGGATTTCCTTCAAATCTGCTCTTTCTGCCCATGATGGAGTCTCATTCCCATAATCATTTTGACAGGTATGCAATGGTTGAAAAGTTAGGGGGTACAAGGGCGAGGCGGGGAGGGGGAGCGCCAGAAACCCGCTTTCTTGGCGCGGGCGGCCCAGTGCGCCCAGCGCGCTGATTAGACATGACAAGCACACCTGCCGTCTCCGCGGCCCTGCAATTAAAGCCTCTTTGAGGTCCCAGGAAGTGACCGCATTAGAAAAGCCCCTTGCAGCCAGCTCCTTAGCATATTTCCAGTGTCATTAGCAAAGCGGCAAAGGCAAGGCACATCGGCGGAGGGCTCTGACATGACCCGTGCTCCCTTCCCGCTCGGGGAGGGGATGCAAAGTGACTTTTAAAGAGGAGTCTTTTTCTTTTTTCCTTTTTTTTTTTTCTTTAAATTTTATTTCCAAGCCCCTCTCGCCGCTCCCTCCCTCCTGCTCTTGGAAATGTTCCATCTTCTTCAGGGTCGGCAGGGGGAAGGGAGCCAGAATTCATTAAAGACAGAAAAGGACTTTGCTAAAACTGGGCAGCTTCTGGGAGGAAAAACCAATTCTGGATTCCAGTGTGTATTCTCACTCTGCTCCCTGCTTTCTCTTCTTCCTCTTCTTTTCTGCATCCTCTCCCTCTCCTCCATCACCTCCCTGTCCCTGTTTCCTCTCCCACATTCTGCTCTTGGCATTCCACCCCCAGGTGCCCCTTGCCTGGCTGGTTGTGGCCACTGTGAGTGGTGGGGACCAGATGGTGACTGCCCGGTGCACAGCATGGAGACCCCGGTGGGAGCCGGCTCGCCCTTGCAGCACCGTGTGAAGCCAGTCATGGGCATCCACACCAGGCATCCATCCATCCACCCGACCTCTTAGGGCAGCCCAGCCTTGCAGCTCCTCTCCAAGAAGGGAGACGAAGGGCCAGGACCAGACCTCCAAGAAGGTCCCCAGGGCCAGAAGCCCTTCCCCTCTGACAGGGGAGATGGGCAGGACTTTTCCTGAAAGTCCCATGGATTCACATCACTGTGAAGATCTGAAGGATGTCTGTGAGCTTGTTATGCCCCCAAGCCCTATTTCCACGTGAGCTGGGAGGTCCCCAGAAGGAGTTTGCCCTTGGTCCTCAATGTTCATAAGATCTCTGGGGGAGGGAGGCTGTATCCCTCGAAATTCCTCAGTCTCCATCACAAGTGAAGTCCTAAACCCATCTCCTTTCTTACTCCATTCACTGTCTCTCCTTGCACCTCCCAAGTTTGCTCTACAGACAGGAATTCCTCACTGGCCTTCAGACACGGCACTTTCTGCCATGCTGTGGAAGATGCTTAGGAGAAGATGCTTTCTCTTCCTTCCGCAAGCCCTCCTCACTGCCCCCTTCAGCCTCTGGCCTTGTTGAGTGCTTTCCTTCACTTCCCTCCTAAAGGAGCTCTGACTGTATCATCCCTCGCTTGTGTAGGCATCTGGATCTTCTCTTTGGCCGAGAAAGACCTTGATCAGCCATGACCTTGCCACACTCATACTAACCCCTTTACCACTGCAGGACAGGGCCGTGCACCAGCAGCACCGGAGCTGCGAAGGCATCATATCACCCTGCAGCACGCAGTGGGCAGGTGAGTGTGACTATTAAGTGTAACAACCCTGACAATAATAAATAATGCACACAGAGCTTTCCTGCGAAAGCGTTCAGGGTTGTTAGACTCAGCTAAGAAGCCCAGACCTTGACAGCAGAACAAAAGGGTCCCTCAGGGACCGTTGCTGATTCCTTCGTGAACAGTGGGGATTAGCAAAGCCACTTTAGCAAGGTACTGATAGGTCCTTCAGCTCCAGAATATCGGAGCACTGCAGAGATTCATGCACGCAGCTCTGCAGAGGTGGGGCAGCGGCTGCCTCTGTTTTGCACAGGCAAAGAGGAAGCACGTGGCAGATTAAATAACTTCAAGAGCAGAGCCCCAGGGCCGTATCCTGGCATGACTCAGGGCCAAAGCAGCAGCTGGTACTACTCTATCCAAGGACACTTCTTCAGTGGGTGGTGCTCACTGTGGAGTGGCATCCAAGCCGGCTCCGCCTCAGAGGTCCCCAGCCCTCTGATGATTAACATCAACCCAGATGTGCCTCCTGGCACCTGAGCAGTAAGACAGGGCTGCACAGTGCTGTGTCATGTCCCCAGTGCCACCAATTCCTCAGCCTGAATTAAGCACAAGGGTGTCTGGGGGGAATTATTTCGGTAAATGATGTGCCTGGCTCTGCCTAATAGCCCCTTCGGGGCACTGCTCTGCTTCCAAATTACGCTAGCTGTCCTTCTGGACCCTTTCCCCTCTAAAAGGGAAGGTAGGCTCGGAGCAAACTGGCCCATTGTTTGGGTGGGAATGAGGGGCAAGGAGACTCCTTGGCTCTTGTCTGATCTGGGGATCATAACAGGGAAAAAGAATCAGAAAAATTGATTTGTTGAAAAGCTTCAAGTTCAAATATTCTTCCTTATTTCTTTTCTCAATTCCTTCCAAATATCTTTGCAGACATCTCAAAAATAAAATACTTCAAGCACCTCCCTTGAGGCTTTCCCTTTGTACCACCATGGCATCAAGGACAGCAAGTTCTGGCTCCAAGCCTAACAGACCCAAACCGTGCTGAGCAAAAGGAGAGGAGGGAGAGCAATAGCAGTGGAAAGGAACACGGCCATGAACCTAAAATAATGGCACCAGATGGCTGGTCTTCAGCAGTTGTGGCTGTCCCAGAGTCCTGTACATCAAACCCTTTGTATCCACTTTGAGTGCAAAGGTCTGGATTATGTCCTTTATAATGCTCATGACAACATCTGTAATATGACAACACCACCAGCCAGCTAGTAAAGCTCCTAATCCTCCATCTCTGAATTACAGGCTGCCTGGAGGGGTGTTTTACAAGTACAGGGATAGGAGAAGAGAGGAAGGTCCCCCTCCTAATAGATACAACTCTGCAAACACCCTATGTGATGATACTCAAGTTGTGAGAGCTTCTCCCAAGCCATGGTGTGTGGATTTCAGCCTTATAATGGTGTCTGATTCCCAGTCCAGGCTTCTCTGAGAGCAGACCAGTGCCCAGGTGATCCATATGTCACCACTTGCAAGTGTGAGTGGAAGCCAGCACAGCAGGTCCTGCAGAGTGTCTTCAGCTTATCTGCTTCCCATGGTTAATAGTCTAAATCTAAGTTGGCCAGTTCCCTTCTCATCCAGGGAGAAACAGCTCCAGGGACCTCCCTGGGGAACCCCCTTAGGACATCCCTGCAGTGACTGCTCTCTCCTTAGGTGAGAGAGCAAAAAAAAAAAGCAGGTTTGGCTGCTCACACCCCTTTGGAGGCAAATCCCACCCTCCAGGTTCACAGACACGCGTGGTGTATGGCCACCTCTTGTCACCACTATCGCTGTGTGCTGAAAGCTTCTGCAAGAAAGCTCCCTTAGGAGTGTGCCTCACAACTGCGGGAAGGGATGCAGGGATGCTCAGCAAGCAGTGCCTGCCAGTGTGCAGCGAAACGCAAGCGGTGATACTCCACGCTGCTGCCCTGTCTGCGGAGCACGAGGCTGGGGCAGCAGATGTGTCTGTCCTTTGCCTGCTGCTGAGTGCAGGTGGCAGAAGTGAAGGGGACAGGAAGCTGAATGAGAGTGGGAGGTGGAGCATGAGATGAGCAGAGAGTAAAGAAGAGGATGAGGAAAGAAAGAGGTGAAGGGAAAAAGAGGAGCTAGAGGAGGGGCAGATACTGCAGGAGGAGTGAAGCAGAGCCTGAGGATGAGCTCTGAGCCCGCTTCGTCACTCCAAGTTCCCCCAGGGGACAGGTATCCAGTCTGCGGAGCAGGCGAGTGCTGTTCCAAAGTAATGGTTAAATCAATGTGTTTACGGATGATGACACTAGAGTGACACACAGTGGAGAAGCCTCATGAAAAAATAAACAGGTAATAATCACACTGCGATGTGCACACTCCACTTCTCATTATTGCAGAAAAAAAGCCTACCAGGGTTCAACGCTTCAGGAGATTAACCATTCCCTTCCTGGATGGGACCCTTCCCAGGGGATGCTTACTCTCGGGGGGTTCCCCAGCTCCTGCCTCCCCCGTCACAGAACAAAGGGGGACAGCAGTACTTGCAGGCGATGAGATCTCACTTAGCACAAGTTGAGGGATGTGTCTTATGGGAAAGTGCAGGGAAGAGGCGCTCACAGCCTGGATAAGTAGGAGAAAGGCTCCAGCTCCAGAAAAAGAAGGCAGCTCCAGTAAAAGCTTGCTGGCCTCACACAAGAGAAGCTTCCACTGCTATTTCTGCACAAACCAGCTGCTGCTGTGGGCATTGTTGACCTCCACATCTCCCCCAAAGCCCATTTGTGTACCCATGGCTTCCCATGCACACACAGGCAGGCCCTGGGGACCTGCTCCTACGCAGCTCAGTGCAAGTACAGACCCTCTAAGCCAACTCGTCTCCTCAGATCCTGCTCTCTACCTTCCTGCCACAGCTGCCCCCAAGGTCACAGAGGTCCTCTGGCCAAGTAAAACAGAAGGGGATCAAGTTTTTAGACGTGTTATTTAATACACTCATTTGCAGACAACTTGAGGAGAAACACTTAGTGAGCAAATGGTGAATAACACACTTGGCTGAGTCAGCACAAGCAGTGACTCATCTGTGAGACCCTGGTAGCAGCTGGAGAGAGCTGGTGGGTCACGCAGGGCTCTGCGAGACCTCCAACACCAGTGACAGGCTGTCTCCATAAAGCAATGGTCAATCCAGACCACCTCCTCACCCAGACCTGCCAGACCACGGCCGTCTGTGGCCGTGGAGAGAAGCTGGAGCGTTGACTTGAGGTTATGAATTGATCACCCATAGCAAACAGCTTGACATGTTGGACCGTGCTGCCTTTCATTGACAGTAACGGGGACCCAGAGCCTCTGGGTGTCTGGGTGACTTGTTGTTCATTTGAAGATTGAGTGGAAGGAGATGGTCCATCCACAGCCCTCACTGCTTCTGTCACAACCCAATGGGGAAATCACAGCAACAGATATGTCCTATGCTCTTCTAAAACAGATTCACGGGGAAGTGGTTGCTGCCACTGCCCTGGGCTGCTCATTCATTCAAACTTCGATTGATAAATAGAGAAAAGGTGGGAAGGGAGAACCTGTACCTGTGTGTGTCTTGGTGTCCTTCACGTGCCCCTTCACTGGGGCATGCTGGCAGAAGAGAGTTGCTTTGATTCCCTCACTGTTCAAATCTCCACAAGAGACAGGAAAACCCCTACAAGTGAGTGTTTAATGAGTTCTGGGAAAGACTCCACCTTTCCTAAATCTGTTCCAAGAGCAACCAAACTCTTCTTTGCTGTGCACTTTCATTGCCTACCCCTTCTGTGTTTGACTACATGATATATGACCCCTGTATGGGAGTATCTCCCATTAGTGTCAGTAGGAGATGGGTAAAGTTGCTCCAAGTAAAGGAAAAGCCGTAGAGAGATCTATGAAGTGAATTTGATGCTGGATATATATTCCTTGGCAGACAGAACTAATCTCTTCCCTCTCCTGCAATAGGAAAGTTTGAAAGGAACCTCCCCTCCTCACAGGAGCAAAAGATCTCCTTCATCCCTTCCTGCTGCACATCTCCTAATCTATTTTCTAGCATCTCCTTACCTCCACTGCCAGATATGTTTAGGAGTGGAAAAGTGCACAGAGATGATGGAAGCTGGTGTTGCATCAAGTGGGCAGAACCACCCCTAACGTGAGCTGGAGAAGAAACCAGCATCCAGTAGCTGGGAGAGCAATTTGCTATGACTGTGCTCCAGACTTGCCCACAACCATTCAGAGGTGAGGTCTCTGAAAACAGCTCAACACCCTGCTGGGGTGGGAATTGCAATCCAGAAGTTATCAGGGAGGAGAGGACAGAATACTTGTCCTTGTCACTGTGCATGACAAAGACCTGGCTGCAGATATGAGGTCTATAAATCCATTTCTGGTGCAGCTGGAAGGAGCAGGAAATCACCATCGCCTACTTTACAGTACACAAACAAGGGACACTTGATAAAGTTATTATCAGATAGTTTAAGAAGAACAGTTGCTTTCATGCAAGAGGGGAACTCACTGCTGCAGGATCTTGGAGAGGCTAGAAGCATAAATGAATTCAGAGATGTTGTTGGTGTGTTGGAGAGAACCGGTGCCACAGGGTGGAGTTTGTCCATCCACTGCTCGGTCTTCCCAACATGACTGCTTCATTTTTGAGTGCACGTATCCGTGAAGATGCTGGCTGTGACGGTTTTGCACCTAGGGCAATAGCCAGCTTAGGGCTGCAGTTCACTGTTTGCACACTGACTAAGTGGGGTATGGAAACAAGACTGGGAAGGGACACACAGCTTGGTTCAGCCCTGCTCAGCTGCAAGCAGTCATGTAACCGGTCCTGCAACCATCAGAAAAGACCACAGAGCACATCTCCACATTCACAACAAAACCCACCTCTTCTGCAGGCTTCCTGGTGCTGTCCCGCCCTCCAACAGGCTTAAAGCTTGCATAAAATAGTTCAAGTCCCCAAAGCCATGCATTCCAGGAGGAGAGCAAGGGAAACTGAGGGCATCGTAGTTATCCTGGGGCGAGACAAAAGCTGACGTTTCTTACACCGCCCTCCCACCTCTCTGCCTGCTGTGATTTCAGGATATGAGATCTTTACTGTGCCAGGGAACCTTTAGATCTTAAATGTTTAGAGGAAAACATGGAATAACCACCCAGAAGTCAAGCTACATGGTGAGAAAGGGAAAAATCCTTCCGGCTCTTAAAAAAGGTCAACAGAAACACTGAAACATGGTGTTAATTCAGTATAAATGGGATGTGAAAAGGCAGCAGTCTCCCCTTCATTTCACCATAGTGCTCTTGCCTCCTTCATTACCTGCTGTTACAAGCTTTCCTGCAAGGGGCTGAGATTTGGACAGCAGAAGAGGGAGCTCCTGTCCCTCCCTCCTCTATCTCCTGCCTTGGCAGGGCAGGGGATCGGTGTGGTGGCTGGGGGAGGCAGTGGGTGACAGCAGTAAGGTGACAGCACAAGCAGGGACAGGACTGAGAGAGGGAAGGGGCTTTCTCTGAGGCACTTGGTCTGTCCAAGCATTTGCACTTCAGCCTTTCGAGAAAGAGCAGTGAGCACTCCAAGGTGGCGGGTGCTGCTTCCCAAGCGCTGTCTCCAGAGGGCCTTCAAGCACCAGATGTGTCCCCTGTCCACACAGTAGCTTTTCAAACAGGCATGCTGAGCTAGGGGAGGGCATCACACCAGCCTCAGGAAAGCCTGTCTCCTGTACAACCCATAAGCGAGGTCTGAACAGCATGGACAGGAGCAGCGAACCATCACCTGCATTGCCTGCAGTTCCCTCTTTGCCTCCACCCAGAGAAAACCCTGCCGTGGACATAAGCAAGGGCAGCAAGTATGCCATCTCATCCCCTGCCTGCAGCTGGGAAGCTCTGTGCCCGTCTCCTTCCACTAGTCTCATTTTTTGAATCTGTTGACTCTGGACCAGCTTCGAAGTGACAATGCTGGCCATCTCCCAGGGAGAAGGAGCGTTTTGTAAAATGTTAGCCGTGTCCCTATTCATTACGAAGACGTGAAAGGCCCGCAGCACAGAACAATCACTTCATTGCTGCGCGATGGGAACAGCTTCTCGGCTTGGGCAGCCGAGACAGGCAGCTTGGCCTGATCCAAGGGGCATGTAGCCCCTTCCCTCCAGCATGCACAGTGTCCTGGGCATTGCTCCCCAGCCCCTTGGCACCCGTGGGGTGGCCCTCGGCGTGGAAGGATGGATGGAGAAAGCAGCTGAGCCACCTCTCCTCCACCCGGCAGCGTGTGGGTGGTGAGGGAAAGGAGGGGGAACCAAGGAGGAGGTTAAACTACAGCTCCTTGTTAGTTTAACCAAGATAACCAATGTGAGACACAATATTAGTTGGCTGTGCAAACCAGCAGCCCCTGTGTCTAAGAAGTTCAAACACCATCATGGTGTGCGAGGGCTTGGGATGCACCCACAGGTCCATGTGCAGGCCACGCTTAAACTTCCACTTGCCAGCAAAAACATATATGCAGAAGAGTGCCCTCTGCTTGCTTGGCTCTGAGTTCTGCTCACGCTCCCGACAGGCACACAAACAGGTTGGCTTCATGCAAATTCTCAAGGTGGGCATCTTTTGCCCCAAATCATTGACAGTTTCCAGTGCCAGGCAGCAGAGCTGGCTGTAGTTCTTGGCTGCAACAGAAAAGCATTTTGCATGAGGAATTTGGATCCTGCCCTAAATCTGCACAGAAGAAGGCCCAGATCTGAGTACGGGGTTGCATTCCCATATGGCTGCAGTCTAGGCTGCATGATGCCCTTGAGGATACAGACTATTGCCCTCTTCTGATCTTACTGAAGGGTTGATCTCGTTGCCTGGGGTTCCCTCTGCTCACTGCACGGGATCCTTTGACTCCAGCCCCACAGTTAGATATGGTGGGGGAGCCCAGAAGCCAATGGAGGGGCCTATGAGCCACTGAAAAGCAACTGAATTCCAACCACACCCCGCCCTGAAGCATCTATGTAAGCTCCTTTTGGGAAGGATTTTGTTAATGCGGGGGGATTACATCAACAGCTCCCTTCCGTGGCACTACTTTGTTTGGGATGTTGGACAAGCAAATCAATCAGCCTCAATCCAACCCTGAGGAGCGGATAAATGTTTCTTGCCTTCATTATGAAGGCTGGGAAACTGAGGCGCATAGGGATTTAAGTGGCTTTAAAAGAAAGAAAGAAAGGAAAAGAAGATAATCACAGAGCAAGTCAGCCACAGATAGGGGGATTGAATGCAAACCTCCCGGGTGCCAGCCATCAGCTCGAACAACTTCAGTCTGCTGGACGAGGCTCCCCATTTCTGCCTCAGCCGCAGAGCGCTGCTCGACCACGGGCTGAGCATGGGGTCCAGCCTCTGCATCTCCTTGAGAGATGGGCTGAGTCATGGGCAGAGGGCTCCTGGACAAGGACGCATGGATGGGCAAGACAAACAGACAGGAGAGCTAAACTCCAGTTCTGCCCAGGCGGGAAGGGGAGGTGGGGGGAAGAAGACAAGCTTTTGTTAAGAAAGTGGCTGGACCCTCAGGACTGAGAGCTCATCCATATTTCAAATACCAGTTAGACAAACAAAACAAGAACCAGAGAGGCAAGCAAGGAGCCCGTTTGTCATATCAAAAGGGGTTTCAGTGGTACCTTCCTTGCCCTCCTGTCCCCTTGAAGTTTGTAGCTGGGGGGGAGAAGGGACAGCTCCCTCTCCAGCTGAATGGCTCCCTGCCACAGCTGGAGACGGCCTGTGTGTAATTAACCTCCAAGCCAATCCCCCAGTGGTGGCTGCCAGGCAGATCAAAGGACTCACACATCTTTGTCTGAAACCGGCAGCCAAGGGGAGCTGGGAGGAAAGCAGAGTAGGGGTGGGAGAGCGAGAGAGCGCGTGTGTGTGCTCCTAATTGATAAAAAGGGAAGAGCGTCTTCCTCCGAGAGATCTCAAGCCCCATCAAAATGCAGGAGAAGAAGAAGAAGGGGAAAGAAAAAAGATTTCCTTTCCCTTACAGGAACATGCCAAAATCCAGCTGCTTTCAACAGAAGAGGTGGTCACTGCTATGGGGGGGCCAGGTCAGCCCCCAGCCAGGGCTGGAAGGAGAGGGCATCACTGGCTGTGGTATTGTTACTGCTCAGTGGGCGTGTGAGCCAGGGTGCTGGCTTCCACCTTTGCCCAGGCTGGGGAGGATGGAGGGGCTATTCAAGCTTTGCTGTGGGGATCCTTTGCAAGGTGAGGATCTGCAGGAGCGCTCAAAGAGATGAGGTCAGCCACCTGCTTCATCTTCTCTTGCAGCACCAGTAAAAAGAAGGCCAAACCCAGCCCAGTTCACAGATAACCTTGCATGTTCTGGCATGGGGCTTGGTCAATTTGTTTACCACCTAATTGCATGTTTTGGAGAGTGGCCCAGGCGAATGACTAGGCCACAGATGAGTTCCTGGATGGAGCTCAAACTAGTGGTCTTGACGGAAGGAATCATCAGATGTGACAGATGCCAGTGTCAGAAGATGACAGAAGAAAAACAACATTATGAAGGATAGCTGGATTTTACAGGTGGTTAAAGGGGACTGATGTTTGAAATGGTCGGACTTCGCAGATAACTGAAGGGGAGTATTGGGGGACCTTCTGGGTCTGACTTAGGACAATAACCCAAACCTCTTGTTCTGACCACAGCACAGGTGTCTAGTCTGCTTCTGCAGACCAGGAGGGAGCAGGTTGCCTTCCCTGCTGCCGGTAGAACACCTGATGGGACAGACTGAGCAACCTGGTGTCACCAGGCACCTTCCCCATCAATTCTAACACCGAGACTGCAGGCCAGAGGCCTTTCCTAGAGCTTCACAGACAAAATACACCTCACGCAGCTTCACCCACCCAAAAATGAGGCATCTGAGACTAAGCAGCCCTTTGCAACCGGTGGAGAGGGACAGCAGTGCTGCCCAAAGCTGATTCACTCACCCTGAATTTGAAGTGTGAGGCAGATGGAAAAACCCACCTGCCAAAGGGGTTGTTCTTTTTCCATCAATTGCAACAAAACCCTGGACTCTGAGGAACTGGAAGATACATCAGACTTTTCTGCACCACAGACCAAGGGACTTCATCAGGTTGCTCCTGAACTGTGTCCAACAGTTTGTGTTTGGCTGAAGCACAATTTTAATAAATAGCATATTCCTTGATCCACAGGATTCAGTGACGTTGGCCTTTTCTTGACCAAATGCCAAAGGCTACATCCACACCAGTGTGTAGAGATGTAGAGATGAAAATGCAGAAATCTCCATATGGCACCTCCTCAAGGGCAGGGCAGTTCTGTAGCCACGGGCATCCTTGAATAGTGCATGTATTTACCCCAATAACTACTCACATTGTTATATACCCTTTGTTATTTTGCTGTATGCAAAGTTTCACTTAGGAATAAAGCAACCTGATTTGGTTAATTTGTAAGTTGTATTTTTAAAAACGCAATAAATAAAAGGGTTGAAGCAAAAATGTCAATTATTTACTGTAGTGCAAATTGGGGTGAGCGCCGTCACAGCATCAGCCTGTTTCAGGCAAGTGAAAGTCAGTTCATGAAGAAGGAGAGGCCAGATTTATCATTTTGGTCAGCTGTGGTTTCCAGTCCCATTGTGGAAGCCTCCCATTTTGCTTTGTTTTGCTTTTAACTCAGGAAGACACAAGTCAAAAGAGAAACTTGCTGGTGATCAGGCGATGTAGTATTTAGACTGTCAACACAGGCCTAAGTGACTGAGAAGGGAGGAAGTGGGAGTTGTTTGTAGATGCTGTGCTCTGGAAATATGCAAAGAACCTTCAAAGGGACTGCACGATCTGATAAAAGAGCATATTAAAACCGGGCAATATGTCAGGTTACGTGCACAATGTGTTCATCAGAAGCCTTCCACTCCTGGACTGGCGCAACCAATAGGGAAGAAGGGGATGCCAACACACTTTAAAACAAAAGCAGTGGTCTGAAGATGATGCAGCCCTTACCACTTGGACCTGAAAAGAAATAGAGCCTGAAACTAAAAGATGCCGCTTACGGAAATGCACAAACGAGCCCTCAGCGCGTCCCTGTGCACACACAGGGTTATGGGACACAGCTCAGGCGCAGTGTCCCTTCCTCCAGCGCTTGGCTTTTCAGCTGGAGAAACCCACAGGTCCATTCTGCGACTTGTGGAGAGCAAAAATGCCATCGATGAAACCCCAACATGCATGGCAGGTACGGGGTCTGATGGCACCCAGGAGCACACTTCAGCCGTTGCTATTTGACAAGATCCAAACTCCTGACGATCTAGAAGAAAAGGCATTTCCCAGCTCAGTTCTTTCCCAGGCATGGCAGCTGGGCTTGGGTGTAGTACAGCTATCCAGTGTGATAGCCATGTCCCAGCCCAGACAAAACCGGGAAACTAAATCCGTTTCTTGTTAAGAAGAAGAGTTTTATTGCTTATAGTTTTAGGACAGAAATAATTGGGGTAATACAAGCAAAAAGAGATTGGTTGGGGTTTTTATTATTCCCCAAGCGAAATCGCCATAAGAGGTCCCCATCGGGGGCTGGCTCAGTCCAGGAATAACCAGGTTACAAGGAGGAAAAGGCAGCCCAAGTCCTGAGGTCTCCAAAAAATTGCATCTGTGCCCAGGAACCTAGCGACTCCCCAAACTTACCATGTCTCAGGTGGAAAGCTGAGGTTGCTCTGTGCTGATCGGGGGAGAGGAGCCGCCTTCAGAGCTCTGGGCAGCACGGGATGCTTGGCTTCGCTGCAGAGTTGTCCTCATTGTGCCCTGGGGGGCTATGGGATGCACCCAGGAAGGGCCTTGCTCAGACCATGGACCAAGATGAAACTCATGGGTAGGACAAGGCATTCAGGATCCAGAGCCTGGTTTCAACCACATTTCCAGCACCACCTGCAGGACCCACCAAGGGAAATGAGATGGATAATAGACATAATCAGTGGGAGCTGCTTTGAGCCGTAAGATTTCTACAGACTGTGCTTTTGCCTTCAAAAAAATCTTTCTTGACCTACTCAGGTTTGAGTTAAGCTAACACTCTTGTTCCTTCAAGTCCAGAGCAGCTAATGAGACTGTGTTCTAGCTGCTTTTTTTCTATCCTCCTGTGCTCAACCTGCTAGTATTTCAGCCCCTATTCAGTTATATTGCAATAATATATACCGTAAGGCTTTCCTAACCCTGAGATTCCCCTAGGCAGATTTTGTAGAGTATCCATTTAAAACGGTATTAATGAAACAACTTTTACTTAATTAAAGCCAATTATTGACTAACCCATATGCTCAGCAATGCTCACTTGCTGACCAGTATAAAATGATTGGATTTCCCATCTTGCCACCTGACTCTGAGCAAGGATTTTAGATATTAGCCGGCTTTCTGAAAATCAGTGTGCTGTTAAATGGTAAGTAGCCAGGCTTGTGGCAAGCCTGTAGCTCATGGCTGTTTGGGTGGGTTTTTACTGGGCACTTCAGTGGAGGTACTGGGGTCAGGTAAGGGCAGGTTTTTGCAGATCTGAGAATTTAGGGCTGGATTTTTTCTACTTTATGGCAAATTTGCAGTAACTTCATTTTGAAGCTTCCTAATGAACTTCAATAAAGCTTATTTTTGGTCTGAAGACATGTCTGTGGAGGACAAGAAGACCAGGAGGCAAGCAGTCTGCAGGTTACGAGGTACGAGGCTGGGTTTTGGGGTGGGGTTTTTGTTCCTTTGTAGTTTCCAGAAATAATTTTTATGCCCTAAACCAGCAAATTCCAGGGGTTCCTTCCCATTTGCACCATGGAGTTATTTGGCTATTCGTTTAATCTCATTTCTTCCCATGAACAGGACTCATATTACCCAAATGTCTCATTTCAGCATTTCTGTTAAAAAAGAGGGTTTATATTTCTTGGGCTAGATTTACAGGACACCCCTTCCCAACCAGCCTGAGTGTCACCTCCCTCGCCTAGCCTGAGGGCTCAGCACCCATCCACGCAGCCGTGTCTCAGATCCCGTCCCTGCCGGCTTCCAGCGGGGCTGTCAGATAAAAGAGGACCCTTGTTCCCACCATTTTGTAACAGCACCCTAAATCCTGTCATGAATCCAGCCCTTTGTTTCTGCAGCTCATGCCTGCAAAGAGATGAAAGGTGCTCCAAGAAAACAAGTTACTCTGCAAGCAGAAGAACTAATGAAGCCCAATTCCCCGCAGGTTTGCCTCTTGTAGTTGGATTCTCTGATGTCTGGAGCGGTGTGAACTCAGACTAGAAGATGCCCCACACTCAGGGCTTTCTGAGCATCTTTCTTCTCCCAGGTGGATTCTCCAGTGTCTCATTAAGGTTGAACACATGCTGCAGGCTTGCCCCCTCTCAGGCTGTTATTAGGGTTTTGGTGTTACATCCAATTGCTTTATTTCATCATATCTTTTTAGACTGCATTTGTCAACCAGAGCTAAAGTTAAAGCTGGCCAATGAGTTCAAGTGGGTGGAAAGACAGGTAGTAGATGCACAGACAAAACTGTGTGATTGCATACATCTTTTTTCTTTGGAAAAGAGATTAAAAGTAGGTGTTCTATTTATAGGTGCCTCAAACTTGCAAATGATTCCTGTTTCAGGATAGCCCAAAACCAAATGGATAGAAATTTTCAGCTCAGTCCATGAATATAAGACTTCCTTATCATGAACAAGCTCAAAGCATGCTCTACTCCCTCCCGCCAGCCCCACCAGGGATTGCAGCTCAAGCAGGACATAAAGAAAGCAGTATCCAGAGCCCCATCTCAGCACCGGCAAGTGCAAGCGCATGTGGTAAAACAAACACGGACTCAGGAGAGCAGAGTAGATGAAGACAGTGAAGGAAAGACGTGTACGTGTGAGGGTGCTTGCATGAACCACCTTGCATGCACACAGTAGATCAAAGCTGATATTCATCTGTACCCCTTATGTTGTGAATACTGCAAAGTCAGCATGGATCTTGACAGGTTCACAGTGCTCAGAGACGTTACTTGTTGCAGTCTCATGAGAAACCAATGCTGAATTGCAAAGCTGACTGAATCTTCTGGTGAGAAGATAGAATTGCACACAGCTTTCAGCGGCAGTCTCAATTGTACTAGAGGGCTGTCTCTATTGCTGGGGCAGAGTAATGTGGCTGATGCATAAGGTATGTGCAGATCAGGACAGAGCTCACTGTCACAGGCAGCAATGGTGGGGTGTAGCCCTTCCACTGGGGAGGAAGGAATCAGTATCAAAATCAATAGCCCTTCTTCTCAGGGAGGAGAATTATCTAAGCAGGGAGAAGTGGTTCCTTGCAGCTGGTTGATTTTGGTAATCCATTATTAATGCTTGAGTTACAGGCCTGGCACTCTCAAAGGTCATGTTGGTGTAAGAGCACATCAATTGTTTCCAAACATTTCACCCTGCAGCACCTTTGCTGTGGCCAGGGGAGTTAGCATGGCAATTCTTGTTAGCCTTTGTCTGTGGTTTCTTTCTATCAAGGTCTCCAAGAGGCCTTCTTCAATATGCCATGATAAAATCTTGATACAAGGGCAAATATCAAGACAGACATCATCCCTTTGGGGCTGCATTTCATCCCTGTCAGAGCGGAGAGCCGCTGAGCAGAATTTTGTCTTCCTTGCCACACTGAGGTGTTGGTTACTGAACAGTCTCAAAGGGAATTAATGGCATCATAGACAGGAAACCTGAATGAAAAACCTAAGGATGCAATCAAAAGGAAGGATGCTGAATTTGGGTGAGGTCCTGATTTAGTTTAGGAGTTTTGATACTGTTTAGATCCAGACTCAGCAGTCTTGACACCTAGTATTCATGTGGCTTTGAAGCAGATGGGTGAAGCTATCTTACATCATTTACTCCCATAAGACTTCCACCTCTTTGAATGTTTATCTCCCAAGAACATCTCGAATTTTCTGAGAATAGCTGTATCACAGCTTTGAGCCAAAATCCCAAACCCAGATCCAACTTCATCCATGAGCCTGCAGCTCAAACCTGTCTTTACTATTGGCCAGCCCCGAAGAGCCTGAGCTCTAAGAAAGGTTATCTGAAGTTTAGCTGAGAAAGAGATGATACAACCTCAAAGAAGCTCTTGACTAATAAATAAATAAATGAAATCAGTCAATAGTCTAAGGAACTCTTTAGAGTAGAGCTTTAAGCCACAACGGGATACCAGAGAAGTTCCTTCACTATGTTTTACAGTAGTAGAAATTTGCCCTAAGCTGTAAGACTCAGGATAGGACAGAAAACATTTGCTTTTGTACCCACCATCACAACAAAACATTCTCCTCCAGTCAGGCACCTTCTCTGTGGCGAGCACAGGGCAAGGCTCACTTTAGTACTCAAGCTTCATGCAGGACAAGGGCTTCACCCAGGAAGGATGTTAAAGAGAAGGTGGTGACGTCTTCAAAGTGAGCTAGCGGTCCTCTGAGCCACCACGTAAATGAAGACTGCTCTCCAATGGATTTGTGTTGTGTGACTGGAGGCTCTAATATCTAATTCACTAGAAGGAAGGCATTTTGAGTATTCAGAGTCGCTGCTGGGTAGGTAGTCAGGTGTCTCACGAGGGCTGGGCACAGACTGTAGTCCCTTCCTCAGTAAGTTAGTTCATGAGACCTTTTTCTCCATATGGCTGCTAGTTTCCATGAAACCTGTAGGAACACAGACTTGTGAGATCTGCATACTTCTGCCAAACCTGTAAATTTGGCATGTAATAACTGTTATTATGGTGGGGCAGACAGATGTGCTTGCGCACACACAGAGATGGCACCGTGACACAGGCAACGTTCTCACAAAACTAGGATAAAAACTAGCATACTTCTTCCAGGAACGTTTGCAAAGATGCAAATTGCTCACTCCAAAGCACACTTACAAAGCACATATTTCTGTGGCTAGCCTTCAACTCAGTCAGGGTGCGTGCATATTTCTCTGGCAGAAGGACCTTCTCAAGGCATAGGGTTGTGTCCCTCACCCTGTTCCAGCTGCAAAGGGCAATGTGAAGGCCATGTCCTGGTGGAGAATTCATTACAGACGAAGTGGGGTTTGGGCAATTTATTTCAGAAGGGCACAGGCTGGCACGTGAGAGCCCCCTTGCACACACCTGAAGATGCTGCAAGGCAGGGCTAAGGACAGCAGAGGTGCAATAAAGGCTTGCAGCACTGCAGAGCTTCCAGGACTTATTCCATCTATAGGTCAGACTGAAACCCTTTCCTGGCTTAAACTGCACCTCCCCACACCTCCTCCACAAATGTTTCCATTATGCTAGGAGCCCTCTCACTCCCTCCTTAGCCAAGGAAGGCAAGGTCTGTGCAGTACAGTGTTTTATGTTGGTATCATCAAGCTGGACATTAAATGAAGGGCAAATCGGCCAGGACTGAACTAGTCTGGGCACAGATGGTGGGCCAGGTCACCTGTGGGAGATGCTGAAGAACAGGCAAGACAGACTTTTAGCTGGATATGGTTTAGGCTTGATCCACCTTCATAACAAAGGACAAACTTTCTGAGGTCTCCACCCAGCACCATTTACCAGAATTTTCTTGAGTTACTAAGTTCTCCCTCCACAAAAGCTGTGGACAAATTCACCTCCATCAGTGTTTCATGCTTTATGCTGGAACCCTTTCTTTCACAAGTGCATTTGCTTCAGGAAATGCTGAGTGGACTCTGCCTATGGAGTCCATATGGGATGGGGAGACAATTTGAAGAGACACCAACAAAACCCCCTTTTTCCATGGAGAAAGAGAACATAGCTGAGAGCAAATCCCAGCAAACTGTACAAGCAAGGAGGCCCGTCTCCATTTTACCAGAGGAGCTGGTCACTTTACCAATAGCTATGCTCAGAAATATGCTTTTATCAATAGCTGAATACACTCAAGCCAGCATTTAAATGACTCACATTAGTGTCTCTATTGCCCCTGTATCATGTCATGAGGTCACCTATTGCACATGTTAATGACCCCTAGGGTGAGAGAGTGGTTTCTGGTGTCTAGCCCACACTCCTCTTTATTCAGTCCCTGTGCATGCCCTAGGTTTTCGCCCTTGTCACTTATTTTATTCTGAATCCAAACACTGCCACACAATGCACTTGACCTTTGCCCTGGAGGGAACACACTTGGGATGAAGGAAGAATTCACTCTTTATTCCTTTCTAATTCTAGTTGTTACTATACCATCATGGACAAATCCCCACTTACACAATAGAAATCAAGTCGTCTGTTCTCGCTAGTTCTGGGACTTTCGACAGGGGTTCCTCCTCCTGCCACAGACGGTCCAGCTTTTGCCCGCATCCGGTTTTCACATTCTACATCTGTCCCGATTAACCCTTATCACGATGTGGCAGCAGCTGCAGAAGGGATGAGCGGGATGGGTTTTCTGCCCCTGCCACCCTGATTGTATATGACAAGAATCTGGCAGAGGCAGGTAGCTGACTTGCACTGTGTGCGTGGCACATTTCACAGCCCAGCACATGACTCCTTGCTTCTTTGGGGGTTTCCTGGGAGTGTTCATCTGTTGTGGATGTGTGGCCAGTGTAGGGTGAGCTCTGGGCTGCAAACATGGCATGAGGGCCATCCAGCTTTCAAAATAGGCACCCATCTGCACAAGGCATACATCTAGCCAAACTGGGTGGAGACCTAAGGAGAAATGGTAGGTCCAGAGGTCCAGACTCTGCCAGCAAATGGCCATCTCATCCTATTTCCTCAACAGTCCTGACTCCTCCTGCTTTAAATTATACACTTAACTGAGCAGCCACTTTGCCTGAGGTTTCCTTTCTGGTTGGAAGTTGATTCTGTCCCTCTAAGATACTAACCACCCTTGGAAGGTGCTCCCATTTTTCAGATCTAGCAGGATCTCCAGGGCATCCTTTGTGCTCTTCTTTGGGTCACATGCTGAAATGCAGACTGGAAAAAGTCAGTCATTTCACTGAAGCCAGCAGGGCTCCTCCAGGATGATGCTGCTCTGAGAGAGAGTGAGGGCAATGGGTTAGATGCTGCTGCTTAATTGAGTTAGCTGAAAACTGGCCCAGGAACTGAAGGCAAGCAGAATGTTTCAAGCTGGTTTTTCAATGGAGATGAGTTCCCAACGTTTGAAATATAGAGTGAGATGTGGGGGGAAAGAAAAGAGATTTTCCTCACACCTCATTTAGTTTTCATCAGCTTTTAAAAGTGCACTGAAACCTTCAGGTTTCCTTACTAGTGGGACCCTCCCTCCCTGATTTCATGGACAGAGCTGGGTTAGACCAGCTTTCCTGCAACACACCTTGCTCTCAGACTAGCAGTAATTTGTATGGAGCCCACGCACTGATCCCGTAATAGACTTGTATTTACTCACTGTGGTTGGGACACAAATCTGCTCTCAGAAATCTCAGCTGTACAGATGCAGAAGGCTGAGGTCAGGCTTGGCTCATCTTTCCAACTCTCCAATGTACCGTTAGACATTTGTCTGCTCTAGGTCATTTTTGTATTAGTGATTCCAGTGGGCAACTGGACTCCACATCTTCTTGTTCTCTGTTTGTGTTGATTTACTGCCTTGAAGTTGTGTAAGTGGACTAAAACCTACCCAGAGCATCACAAATCCTGAGTGCAGAGATGACTCCTAGACCAAAGAGCATCTACCCGAATGCATAACAAAAGGCAGCAGATGTAAGGAAACTGATCTGTAAAAAGCTCAACCCATGGAGACCGTAGTCAGTCTGGTGAGCACAGTAACAGCACAGCCACTGTCAGAGCTCCTGAGAAGGTGTCCAAGCAAAGAAGAGTTTGCAAGAGGAGGGGACTACAGGGATGTTTGTGGAGAGCTCCTCCAGTCTGCTGGGACTCTTCTATCTCCACATCAGATGTCCCAAATATCAGCCCATACCTTGGGCCATGCCACCTGCACCAAAGCAGCTGATGAAGAGACTCGTGCACTCCCTGACTTCTTAGCTGTCCATCATCTACATGGGACATCCCAAGGGAGACTCAGCTGGAGCCAAAACACTTAACCCCCTGAAAGACCAGTCCCTGTTTTCCCAGAGAACCGGAGAACAGCCTTCTTAGACTACGAGCATTTATTCATCCTTTATTTTTCTTTTTTTTTCTTCCTGTTGTGTTAACAGAGCATCTAATGTGACTAAATAGGACAACCTGCTCTCCCATCCCCATGAAAAATAAATGATGTGCTTTCTCTCGACTACCTTCCCCCCCTTCTCCTGGCACTTTTCCCACCAGGCAGTTCTTGGACCTGTCCTCCCTTGGGCAGACCTCATGGATGGGCCTGGGAACCTCCCCAGCTGCACCACGGCGGTGGTAGCCATTGGCTTGAGCCAGCAAAGCACCGTGGAGGCAGGAGTTTGGGGGAGTCAGAGGAGGGTGGGAAGAAGGACAAAGGGGGTGTGTGTGTATGTGGGGGTGGAATCTATGCGCAGAAAGCAGCCAAGTGGCAGCTTACCCTGTTAAATATTAATCACCTCTGCTTCTGCAATTTCGGCAATGCGTCTAGGCCCACCACTGCTGAATATTTCATTAACACCACTCACTTCCAACTGCACTTCTCCCACTTTCCTTTCTCCCATAGACCCCTCTCCCATCCCTGCCCCCCCGCCCCCTTCCCCTGCCATTGCCCGTGCCAGCCATGACCATGATATCCATCCGCTAACCCCACATCCTTAACTCCCCAGAGGTGAGCACCAGCCCAGCCCTGCTCTGTCCACAGTCCACTGGTCGTGGGGTCTGTGCAGGAAGAGAGCAGCAAGGCCATTCAGGGGAAAGAAGATCATCAACTCCACTGGGAGAAAAATATAAGTGCGCATCAACAAGTCCCGTGCTAAATAATACATGAGGCAGGTCAGGGCAGAAATGCTGACTCTGGGCTGGGAGCTTTTTAAACCACGTAGTCTATGTTTCTTCATCACTGGCTTGCTCTGTGCGAGTACTTCAGGAGAGCAATCAAATGTGCTAGGGTGAGCTTTGTTGGTCCTGAGCAATTTTCACCTCAAGCTCCTAACTGCAGCTTCCCCCTGCCTGTTTCTAGCCACCGATGGAGAAGAAGCCCACATGGTGTGCAGTGCGTTGGGTGGCTGCAACCAGCCAGGGCAGTGGCAGGAACTGGGACTGGAGAAGAACTGTGCAGGAGATAAGAGAGTCCACCAGGGAAATCAAAGCAAGACAACGTGCTGGTGCTCTAATCCAGACTTGATGGTCAGTGTGCAAGTTTACCCCTCTATTCTCCCCAGACGAAGGTACCTCTTATTAACACCAGCTGCGAATCTCTGCCTCTACCTACTCCAAGCCCTTCTTTTCCATCCATTCCTTCCTTCTGTTCCACTCTTTCTCTTTTCTCCATTCCCAAGCCTTACTCTTTTCCCTGTATATCATTATATTACTTTTAAAAGTTAAACCAAATAAGTGATCAGAAAGTTCAGGTTGACCTTTGAACATTGCACTTCTGAACAATTACCTCCTCCCACTAAATTCAGATTTAAATGTTCATATGATCCCAATGTGATTATGAGGAGATGGGGGAAACAAAACAAGCTAATGTGGGTCCAGACTATCTCTCCCCATGGCACATGACAGCACCTACATCGCTGGTGGAGATTTCTTATGCTGACAGGGAGATGTGCAATACATATGGACTCACAGCTTCTAGCTCTAAGAGGAGACGGCCGTGGTGGGATAGAATCATAGGGTTTGGTTGGAAGGGACCTTTAAAGGTCATCTAGTCCAACCCCCTGCAATGAGAAGGAACATCTTCAACTAGATCAGGTTGCTCAGAGCCCCGTCCAGCCAGGATACCTCTGTCCTTACTGAAACATCTGGCTGCAAAGCATCTAAGTCTGAGCTGGTCCTCTCTCCTTCCTTGTCACCCCTTATAATGAGTAGAGAGAAAAAAAATTACTTGTAGCTCGTGACCTGTGCCAGTCAAATGCTGGGTATCTAAGGCAGACTCTGTGAGTCCCACTTCTCTCCACTGGCCTGACATGTCTATCTTGGATTTGGACGTCTAATTTTCAGATATCTCATGAGAGGTGAGATAAACCACCCTGAGATCATTAGCGTGAGTGAAAAGAGGCAAAAAGGAGCAGACAATTATTTTATCTGAGGTAAGTGAAAGGCTCTCTGCCTGCCATTGCTTCTATGTGGTCTAAGATCAGCTGGAAACAAATCTAAGTGAGCCACTGCGTTATGTGTATTGACGTCATCGCTGATGCTATGTGACAGAGTTAACTACTCACTTGGAGGAAGAGACTCAGGCATCGACTGGCATTAGTTGTTCCTCTTCCAGCTACAGAAAGTGCAAACGCCAGGCAGGTTTTAATGTTGTTATCTGTCAAGAACAAAAAAATAAGATTTTGATCAATAGCTGAGGGAATGCCTCAAGCCAATGGTATGTTTGTTGCAAAAGAGGGATTTCTATGCAAATCTCATTGGGGGATCAAGATATTCCTTTTGTGTAATACATTAAATAAAATGTGCACTAAAGAAGTCACTTGAAAATATTGAATGAGATAACTTCATCTGATTAATGTAGCATGCTTTCTTTCCCCCTTTTTATTAAAAATTCACAAGGCTTCCCGTCCCTTATCTCAATTAAGCAACTTGTTTGTCAGGATTATTTGTTACGCATTTTCATAAACATTTGATGAATTATATGCAAACATCTCACTAATGTATTAACAAGACTGAGGTTTTAATTACACAACACTCAAGGAAAGCGGGCTTAAGGCTCCTCCAGTGGAGTTAATTGTGTTTCCTTGTGTGTCTGTGCACTGCAACAGGAATTTTCCTCTGGGGGAAATCACATTACAGTCTGCAGTGGCAACATACCCGCCTAGACCCTCTGCTAGCACCAGCTGGCCGAGCATCATTGAACTCAACCACTTCAAGAGCTTCACTAGCCTTTGCTAAAAGGTTGCAACTTCAGCTCAAATTTTGGTAGCGAGAAGAGGAGCTGGGAGTCGATACCATCGGTTTTACATCGTCTTATTTGTTAGTTGTCACACGGAGATGACATTTTCAAGGGACTTCAGTACAACAGGAGGAGGGTTGTGCTTGGTCCGCTCCCTTGAACTTCTCAGTTTATGAGGACGAGGAAAGTTTCGGACCATCTGCTGTCCTGGTCTGCTACATGGTCAGTGTGGAGATTCAGGCACAACACCAAAGGTCGTTACCCTCTGCAGATGGTCAGACTTCAGCCCGAAGTCCTCCCTCTTGCCTATCCAGGGAGGTGGGATATTTTGATGTTAGGATAACTTACAACCTGCCTGAACTGAGCTACTGTTGTGAGTGTCTGAGTGTCTCACAGCAAGCCTAGCTGGCAGCTTGGGTGAAGTTCACAGACAGGTAGGCAAGGAAAAAGCGGTTGTCCAGGTCTGACATGTCAAGAAGTGAACAAGAGAAGCCAGCTCGTGGGACAACAGATTGACCATGGCATCACAGTTCATGTATCTTAGAGTATCCAGACCTGGTGCTGATGCTATATTATTCCTTACTTTGCCCCTCTGTACACTGAGATTGATTTAAGAACTGTGAGTGGAAACCTGGACCTGTTCCAGTCAGTGTTAGATGCTGCTTTAAACTACGTTGAGCTCAACTGCTTCGAGCCCACTCTAACCCTGATTTTCTTCATTTTTTTTTGAGACTTGATGGCTAGCACCTTCCACAGCTCCCCAGCAAGAGACACCCATTGTGCAGCTGTCCGGTTTATACCCATTCTGCCAAGAAGCAAAATACTGTCATCTCCAGGGTTTTCTCTGTCCTACATCTGCCACCAGAATTAGGTGAATCTTCAGTTCCTGAGATGGGTCTAAGAGCTGTTCCCACCCCGAGATCGTGGAAGGTTAGAGGCACGATAACCCCATCCTCTCCCTCAGTCCCCATTACCACTGCCTGACACAGCATCTGCTCCACATTACTGGACAAGGAGAGGCTGTACAGTGCACTGTCCTCCTGTAACCACTGCAGCTTCATCCATCCATGGTCTTTCACAGTGTGGGTCAGGCCTTGCACCATAACTTGCAAACAGCTGGATTTTTTCATGATCTTTCTCCTGAGGCAGGATTTGTCCCCATCCATTCGTCCTGGCATAGACAAGCAAAGTAGAGGGACATCTGCACAGAGGACCTATGTTGCTGTACAACCACGGAGTTCCAGATCCCTGTGAAGCCCTCACTCCTTGGTGTTGATGAAAGCATCATGGAGGTGTCCGGAGCAATAACTCACCAGTTTTCAGGTCCCAGCTCTTCAGCACAGGCAATGAACATTTGGTTCAAGCCAATAACCACCAGTTATTGCTTCAGACTGCCATCAGTCTGGGGCAGAGTAGAGAGCCAGGCTTCGGTCATAGGTAGTCTTTGGAAGGTTTATCAGACCTTGTGTCAAGGAGTGATCACCATGGCACCTGCTATAAAAGTCATCAAGCTCTTGCTTTACATTTTCCCTTAGAGATGGTAATTTGAGCAAGAAGGAGGAAGGGGAGGATGCTTGGAAGGAAGGGAAGCCACGGAGCAGCCCAGGTCTGAGCAATGACTGGAGGGTTTCCCCCTTAGCTCCTGACTTAGTCAAACTCTCTTTAGCCTAGCCTTAAGAGAAACTCCTGCATAAACCTTTCCTTGCTTTGTGTCACCTCCTTTCTGTGTTTGAACAGCACTTCTTCGTTCGATGGATGTCTCCAAATAGCTCATCATTGCCTATACTGCAGCTATTCATTAAAGGTTTCAATATCCGTTCAGCTCTCTGCTGGGACCTGGGTTCCTAGAAAACCTCAGCACTGAGGTTTTCCTTCTAAAAAAGTCCAAGTCAAAACTGAAGCATTTTGGCAAAATCATCTGATTTTGATTTCCACTGTGTTTAGAATATTTCGCATCCTAAAAATAATTTAGAAATCCCTGAAAATCCACTTGGAAAATAAATATTAACTTTGGTCTAATACTTGTGACAGCATTATTTGTTCAATATCATTTCTTTATGTTTCTGTTGGAGAAGTGCATACCTCATTACTTGTTAGTACTAATGACATGTCATGACATATTATGGTATGATAGGATGGCCAACTATATTATTTCTTCTATTTTTAACATTATTTTAAAACTTCTGATTTTATTTTCTGTTCTTTTCTTTTTGCAAATTGGAACATTTGCAGTGTTTGATATCCTTATTTTAGTCAGGCAACAATTTCAGATGTTTTTTTCTAAAATCAGCTGCTACCCTAATTAGTACTGAGCCCTTATCTGTTTCGGAAGTATTAAAACATCAAACCGTTTCATTAGGCCAGTGAACGTTACTGCCTTTGATTAATAAAATAAAGTGAGCATGTAATGCTAATTAGAGTATTAGCCATTCATTATTGTGTCATTTATTTTGTGACATATAACCAATAACGGGTCTTACAGGACTTGTTCTAGACATCACTCATTTCTCCTGCAGTTTTCTCACGATAGCACATGCATTCAATTCAATTACAACATTAAGCCTAAGGAGCAAAATTTTAATGGCTCTTTAGACAAAATTAAAAAGAAATAAATTGTTTCAAGACTCGTATTCCATGGACAAGGAATCCCCCTTTCCGAGCACAGCAAAACCAAGTTTTGAAATACCTGAATTTCCCTGCAAAGGGATATTGAGTTTTAATTGTGCTGGTGGCGATGCCAGCAGTTTTGCCAGCACGGAGATGCCTGTGGAAGTCCCCATCCCTCCGACGGCTGGGATCGCAAGATGAGAGGGGCAAAATCGGTCCCTCCGTCTCCCGCGCCCCTTCCCGCTCCCTGCACCACCCGGGCACCGGGGCTCGTTGCTCCCTACCGAGGGCGACAGCTTCCATCTAGGCGTGAGCTGTATTTTTCTTTCCCACTCCCAAAGTATATCCGTGGTAGCCAGTGAATACAAATCAAGGCAGTAGCGTTAATATTCTCATTACATTTAAATCTAATGGGCTTTTTTAATATTCAGAATCAAAGGCACTTCACTACCAGTAGATTTTTTTTATAATTTTTTTTTTTAAAAAAAGGAGCCCTGCATCTCATTCCACTCTTCCTCCTCATCATCTTTTTTTATTTTTAATTTTTTTTTTATTTTAAGCCAGGCTAAACCACCAGGGAAGGGCCGTGCCTATAAACAGATGCCACTCACAGAGGGTCTGGGAGGCCTTCACATCATTAGATGATGGTGAACTTTGAACTTGCGATTTGGAGGCTGTGTTTGCGGAGGAGGAGGAGGAGGCGGCAGCAGTAGGGATGAGGCCGGGGTGGAGGGAGCTTGACGGGGCCTCTCTGGTGAATTGCTGGCCTACCCAGCACAGGAACGCTCAGGACTTCAAATCGGCTCCAGTCACTTTGAAGCTCCTCTCTCTTAATCTCTCTCTCTTTTTCTCTCCCTCTCTCTCTGTCTTTTCCCCCCCTTGCATCTATGAATCATTCATGCCTTTTTTTTTTTCCCCTCAGAGGTTCCTTTAGGAAAAAAAAAAAAAAGAAAAAGAAAAAGATAAAGAAGGAAAAAAAGGGAGAAAAAAAATATACACACACGCTCACACAAAGCCCTGCCTGTGTTTATGTCCTTATTGCTCTGTGTAGCTTATTATCACCAATGTTGAACAAATTACTTACATGGTGTTTGCAATGTGCTGCCATCCCTCAGAGTGATGCTTGTGATGGGGCTGACTATTTTATTTTAAATGTTAATGTCCAGTGGGGCACCACGTTCAATGTAAATACATGGTGAATAGTATTTACATGGTGCACGGAAAAGAGCCTGGCCCCAGTGCTGGAGCTGCCAAATGCAAAGATGACTTTGCACACGCGTTTGCCAAAGCCAAGGAGTCAGAGTTCAGTGCATACACAGTGACCACAGTCGGGTGGAAGAAGAGCTTTTTGCTTTATGTAGGTCCATACGTACCTGCAGGAAGGGTTTGATAGCCTTTGGGAAAGTACAGGAGTTTCAGTGCAAGCGCACAAACCTAGTCCTGAAAATTAGATACTTTGACTTTCAGAACATATCTATGCTCCCAAACAAACCCGGGAAGAGCTTGGTCCCACATCTGTGGTTATACCCATGTTTGCTCTTGGACTTGGCTGAAAAGAATGGTTGAACCTGCCTTGCCTGTGGGAGCAGCCCCTGGCTTGGACCGCCCCAGATGCTGCTTGGTTCTCGTCTTGGAGAGCACCAGCACCCACGAGGCTGAACAGGCCAGTAGAGCATGCTAACACGTGTGCAGTCTGACTTTGGGTACAAAGTGGAACAAGTGGGAATTCACCATGCCTTCACCAGGACAAGGGTTCACAAGTGCATCCTATGGGGATTGCTTCCCTCTGATAGCCAAGCAGAGCCCAGGACTGGCTCCTGCACGGAGGTTGGGGTCAAGCAGAATGGGAAATGAGAAACAGCAAAGGCTGTTTGCAGAAGGACATTCACCAGGAGGGATGGAAAGCCCACCGTTCTCATGTGAGGAAGAGGGGTCAGTAGATGGGATCAGGGGGACCCATCACCTCTGAGTAGGTGAGAAGTGGTGTTACTATAGCAGCAGGGGAGCTTTAAGGAACCAGTATCGGTTTTCGGAAAGATCCCTTGGGTCTTGACCACTCCAGCATCTGTGGATTTCATTTGCCACCTCTTGCGGTTGCAACCAACCTGTTTCTGGCGAATGGCACTAACGCTCCCACCACAGCAAGCCTGAGCTTGGGAGTTCACAGAGCTGCAGCAGAGGCAGACCTCGCTCAGCAGCTGCTGCTCACCACCCTGAAGAATACCAACATCTTGGATCTACTGGAAACAGCTTCCTTTCAGAAACCCCACTGCCTGGCTGAGGTCATCAAACCCAATGCAACTGCTCATCACCACCCTACAAGACTTGTTCAAACCCCCATACATCGTTCACATCTCTCACGCTCCCCTTCTCTGCTCTCTTGCATGTCTAATCCTGGACTTGCAAGAGGCTGCTAATGCAACAGTATGTTTGACTCTCGGAGCACATCTCAAGTCTTCAAAGCAAAAGGACACCCCAGGGGGACTACATCTCTTTAGGACGCAGGGAAAACTGAGGCATGAAGGGTGGATGTGGGTTGCTCGACACCACCCAGCTGGCTCATGGGATGGGAAGAGAGTCAGCTCTGGAGCCTGGTGTTGTACTTCACATTGCTGTGAGGTTAGGAATAGGGCTTCGCTGCATTTGGAAGGAAATTCAATGAGGATACTCAGCTTTCCTTAGCTCCTGGAAGGCCTAAGTAGATTGATGTGGGGTTAATGCCATTGGATGGGGATTTTAAAATGCAGGGGGCTTTGTACAACACTTGTTTCCCCCCGACACCTGGACTTGGCAGCAGTTAGGTCCTGATCCACTTAAGCAACCAGCTAACTTCAAGATTTCAGCCTCTGCAGCTCAGGAAGCTTTGTAGATATTTCCTTAATGATGTCTCTGAAGGGGGAAAAGAGCATTTGCTGTCACCATGTGCCTCCCAGTCACTTTTAGGATCCCAAAGCGTGGTTGGTACAATCCCATTTCTAGACTGAAGCCCAGTCTAGGTTAAATCGTTTATCCATCTTGACACGGGGAATCCCTGGATGCACTGAGACTTGAACCTGCATCCCCTGCTCTGAGCATACCTCCTGGTCATATTTCTAGACCACATCTTGGGAGATGCCAGAAGAGGCCACACAGTTATACATGAAGGAGACTCTCCTGCAAATCTCACTGAAGGCTATAATTTTTGCGTACCACAGGTTGCCCAGCCCAAGCAGGAGCTCCTAAGTTCCCACTCTCTGTTCAGACCTCAAAAGCAAAATCTTTCTCCAGCCCAGCACAGCCAGCACCATACACAGAGGTTTTATTAGAAGAGATATATGACCTATTTCATATGTAAAAAATAAACAGCTTTGGTATTAATAATAAATATTTCGGGCTCATTCCAGCTGTTCTTGTGTAGCTCTGCAATATACTGTTTACCACTGATTTTGTTTCCAAGGAAAATATTTCTACTGGTGCAATGCTTTGTACCTCCCCTGTATCTTTAGTCTGTCTTTTTTTACATATAACCTAATAAATTTTCTAAGAAGTTTGGGGTAATAAGTGTTATCAGGAAAAATGTGAGAGGCCGCCCACCTCACCTTCCAGGTGTGCGTGCGTAGTTTTTCTCCATCTCTCTGTCTCATTTAAACCCTCAATCCCAAGCACGAAATCCAGTCTCACCAGCCAACACGATCCAGGGAAGCAGATATAGGGATGTAAGGGGGTGATTCATCTGGCAGCAGACTTAATTAAACCAAAGGCAGTGCTTTCCCACACCACAAGCACGCGTCTGGGGAACTCTGTCACGGGATGTGAAGAAGTCATGAGCAGAGAGAGGACATGCACTTTTGGGGCAGAGACCTGTAATGTCCCAAGCAAACCTGCTGGCATGGGACACCCTAAACTCTCTGTTGCTGGAAGCTAGAAAAACATCAGAAGGATTGCCTCTGAATACGCACTTTTCTTTCACTCTTTTCTACGTAGCTGTGACCCATAGCAGGCATGGGATGTATACGGGGATGCACACAGCAGGGACATAGCAAGAAAGGGGACAGGCTACTTTACCTGGGGACAGGCAAGAAGAGCTTAGCTGAGCAGACATTGGCTGGCCTGTGCTTCTGGACCAAGGAATAGCTCCTGTCCTGTGCAGGCGAGGCTTTGAGAAGAGACAAGGAGGCTCCTGGACACACAGGACAGAGTCATTTTAAGTAAACTCTGAGCCTGGACTAGTTATTGGCATGCCCTCAGTCTCTCCAGTGCTGTCACCAGCAACCCGCCTGCTGTGTCCAGCCTGTAATGCAGCATCCAGGTCCTCTGATCCTTATCCTCTTCTCCCCAGTGGGACGGCTGCAGGGCTACCGATGGTCAGCCTTGAGCTGTATGACCCCTCGTGCTGCCGCGGTAGAGCCTGGGGCCAGGAAGCCGTTCCCCACCTCTGTCCAAAGCAGAGGTACCTCCCTCCCAACCTGCCAATCCTCAGGAGAGGGCTCGAGCATCCTGTACAGATGCCCAGGGTCCAATCCTAGCTGGAAGCCCCACGGCAGGGCTCACCGTGGTAGAAGATGCTACACCTACATCTCACCATATAATTCCCCAACTGAGCTCGACAGACCGCTGGGAGCAACAGCCCTCCCTCAGCCTGCAGAGCATCACTCGAGTGCTTTTAATCACAGCTTCTGAAGAGAAAGCCCTGCTCTCCCCATGCTTGCAGGGGTGGGCAGCTACCCCCAGCCCCAGCCATCTGCTCTGACTGCTGGGCATGGCGAAGGAGGGAGGGATGGCCGGACACCTCCCGCCGAGCCGCTTTGGGCAGGGCCGGCTGCGAGTCCCCTGCAGAGCAGAGGGCACCAGCTGCAGAGCCGGCTCCAGCCGCAGACACGCTTTAGAGCCGAGTGGGGGTAGGGAGAACAAAAGTGCCGTTTGTCCTTGCCCCAAAAATCAATAGAAAAAGGTTTTTCCCAAGAGCCTTGAAGGAAAGGTATTTGGGTGCTGGACCTGAAAACCAGTGCCTTCAACAGTAGGGAGTTACGACCTTCCCCAGCCCTTTGCCCTCCCAGTTACTTTAACCTAGAAGGAAATTTTGGGACAACAGGAGCTTGGTTCCCGTTTGAGGTGGCACTAGATTAAGAAACACTAATTTTCTTAGACTTACCTATTTACATGAGAGCCAAGCACATACCTCCACAGTTTGCCTTTTCAGGAGAAAATGTGATGCTCTGGGAGGATGCACGCTGCGTGAATCGCACCCGCGCCTCGGGAGAGCAAACTGGACTGGGGAGAGAATACACAAGGGTTAAACACCAGACTTTAGGGGAAGCTCTTAAAACTTCCCTGCTCTCTGCACAGAGTCTTTAAATACATGAATGGCACGTGGAAAAACATCAGATCTTCCCAGGCTATTGATTTCTGACTTTCATTCTCCAGGACGGACGTCGCCCAACTCGTTAGCTTCGGATCAGGCAGCCTAATCTGACCTGATTCTTAGATCTTAGGCTGACCAGTCTGAATAAAAGTCGCCTGCCCAGCCCTAATGCACTGTCTAATGGGCCATCTGCACGCCTCCAGGGACCAGAGGATTGCCGGCAGCTCATTAGGGCGTTGGGAAGGATATCGGTATCTGAGGATTTCCAGGGCTGGGGAACAGGTTCCCCCCCATGCATTTGCAGCAAGGCACGTGTTTGGGTCAAGGTTAAAAACAGGCTTTGGAAATGAAGCTTCGAGTTCAAGTGCAGAACGGACTCTGCATGCATACACTGGTTTCCAGAAGCCAAAGGCTGGTACCAAACCCTGCTAACACCCAGCATCGCTGGGGGACAAGGCGTCTGGCACCCAGCTAGAAAAAGAGAAGCATGAGCAATCAGCAGGAGGCTTATTTCCTGCCACAAACCTGCAGCGTTCAGTTGCACTTATTTTTAGGTAAAACCAGACCAGACTGGTAGATTTTTTTTTAGCAATTTGATAAAAAAAAAAAAAGAGAAGGCAATAGGCTGAAAGGAGCTTTGGTGTATGAAAGCAGAACAGCATTGGTTTAGACCAAGCCTAAGCTCCACATCCCAGTTTGCTGAACTTTGAGGCAAGTAACATTCTGACCACCTGCCCTTTTTCCAGGCAATTCATTTCTACCCTTTGTGCCTCAGTTTCCCCACCCACCAAACGGAGATTGCCCCATGGCATCTCCTTTTGCTTTGAGATCTTGAGAAACACTCTGTGAGGCTCTTACTGCAAGTTTTTATCAGCAATGGTCTCTGTGTGTTTCCGGGCCATGGAGTCTGTCCTGCACAGGCTCATGGACAGCACTGTGGTCTCCAGCCTTGCTCATCCCTTTGCCTTGTTGATAGCTGCTGTGGGGGGAGTTTACCAGCTGGCAGGTGCTGTCAGCAAGATTGCCTGAAAATTTGGACCAGGGCTGGCAAATTGGCTTTATTGCTTAAAGTGTTCCAGAAGCAGAGAGCTGGGGGAGGCAACAAGAGGCAAAGGCAGAGAAAGGAGGGAAGGGAAGGGCGGTTTGATGTGGCCAAGGCAATCACGTCCCACCAAGACATTAGGGCCAGAGGATCCCTGTCCTACTTGGGCCAGACCTTTTGCCCTCATTGGTCAGCTGTGGTGAGCATCAGCCATAGAGAAGCCTCTTGGTACATCCATCTCAGCCCACCCCTGGCCCCATCCCTGGGGCACGCTCTGATCCTGCATGGGCATGAGGAAGATTTTCCTTAAGTCTTGGGTTATAAGTCTGCATCTGTGCAACCGATGCAGGTGAGTCGAAACACTTCTGGATCATGAGAAACTCTTGTCCTCTCCCTCTATCCAGGGCTCTCTCCTTCCCTTCCCCACTAGCTTTCAATTATTTAATTTCCCTTCCCCCCCCCGCCCCGCAGCATCTGAAAGCCAAGCGTCTTAAATACAAATCACCTCCAAATCATTACGTGCAGGACCTTTCGGCCCTCTTCAGAGCAATGGGCTGTGAGTAATGAGCTCTGCTGAGAGTTTGCTGGATTTCACATACAACAGATGTAAAATATGGGGCTGGAGAAGGGGGAGGAAAGGGGGAAGGAAGCCAGATCCAACTGGGGAGATGAAATATTTGCCACTCACCTTTTCCTCCGTCTGCAGCAGGCAGAGGAGGATCAGGTCCTCCTGCACTTCTGCAATGTGGCTCCTGAGCTGGGAGCAGGAGGACAAACCAGCAGGGTACAGCTTGAAATTCAAGCCCTGAGCCCTCCAGGTGCTCAAGCATCCTTCCAGGGCAGGGTCACCCGGGACCTTGCCCCTAGCAGACCACGAGCAAGCCCTCGTCTGCCAGGAGCTGTCCTCTGCTTCCTGCTGCTGCAGCAGGAGATGCTGAGGCACAGGGCGTGGGGTTGTCCGAGATGCCAAGACCTGGGCTTGGGTCCAGCTCCTCTCGCTCTTTCCAGGTGATGCCCAGGGTGACAAAGCCTGCACATAAACCTCGCTGCTGAGACACTGCGGGCAGGGAGAAGAAAAGGCAACAGGCCGGGCTGGCTCAAGACAAAGCTCAATGCAGAGTTGGATAATCCCTGAGCTCACCCAAATGGGCCAACTCCACCCCTTGAAGGGACTGTCACGGACACCCCTGATGGCTGAGTGCCTCTCACATGTCTCCATCCCCATTTCCTTTGGTGCAGAGCCAGCTATTTTGGGGTGAAAAAAGCCTGATGGAAGAGGCTCACAACATACCATCCTGCCCTCCCAGGCTGCATCTATACCTCTCTCCCCTGCACTTTGCAGGTGAGCGTTACTCCATGCAGCACGCATGCTACCACCCACAGCACCCCACAAGCCCAGGGGGCAGGAAGCCATGTGGCTCAAAGTCACCAAGGCCAAAAGAGGCTTTGCACCCAGATCTAGGATGCTACAGGCTCAGGTTCTGACGATATCAAATGATGCAGGGGGTGGTTTCACCTCCATGCACCAGCCCCCAGCTGCCAGGAGAGAGCAGCATACAGGACAACCAAGAGGGACCCCCCTACCAGGAAAGCAGGCTGCCTCTGCACCGTGCCCCTCAGCTCCTGGGGACTCTCAGGACACCAGCAGTATGAGGCAGGGACCTGCTGTCCCCATGGAGGAGGAGGAGTGCAGCTCTGCTGCCATCCCAGCCCCTCCACTGCCCCTTTTAGCATCCACTCCCAGAGCACACAGTTTGCTCCCTCCAAGGGCTCTCCTGGCCCCTGCCGCCAGCCACCATGGCTTTCCTCCTGCTCCAGCAGCACCGAGCACCAGCAAGCTCCCACACACAGAGCAAAACACCCTTCACTATCTCAAGGAAGACCCCAGCCCCTGGCACTGGGAGAGCCAGACCTGGCCAGGGCTCCCCCTCCCCTTCCTGCCTGGGGAAAGTTGGGGATGGAGGGGATGGGGGGGAGGAGAAAACGAGAGCAAACCCTTTCACCGCAGACTTCAAAGTCATCGTCAGCAGGAGCCTTCGGAACAGTTTAAGTACAAAATGAATTGTTTTAATATTTAATCAGTCTATAATAGGCCTGGGGATCCCAGTGGAGATGGTTTGCAGTTGAAAGGATGTCCAAACTGAGTATCCCCCCTCCAGAAGGGACAATGGTCCTGTAGGAGCCCCTGCCCCCAAGACACACGTAAGGACAATCTCCTCTCT
The DNA here is from genome assembly GCA_031468815.1 of Morus bassanus. Taxonomy (NCBI): domain Eukaryota; kingdom Metazoa; phylum Chordata; class Aves; order Suliformes; family Sulidae; genus Morus; species Morus bassanus. Next base: position 1,329,196 of record CM062582.1, read on the forward strand.
ACCGGCTCCCCTTGATGTGGCCCAGCACCTGGGACCAGCTCCCACCCACTCACCTGACACGTGCTGTGGGCTTTGAGAGCCATAACCATAAATCCTCATGCTGGGGGATAATGATTTAATTCTCTGATGAGCTCAGAATAAATTCCAGCCTGGTCCCCTCCCACCCCGTAACACCCTTCCAGAGGAGTCAGACCCCCTTAGCCCGCTGCACTCCCTCTTCCCTGCAGGTTTGTGGGTCCACCCAGCCATTCAAAGGGCAGAGCCCCAAATATTGGTATTACTCAGGCTGTGAAGAAGCCCTTTGCTCTTCCGTGAACTGGGGGTTCTTGGATGTGCAGGGAATATAAACCAGATTTGGCTCAGCTCAGCCTTTCACCTCCAGGATCAAGCTGTGGTCACTGCTGGGCTGTTACTGCAGCAAGTCCAGATCACACAAGCGGGGCTCAGCTCTGGTCCTGCTGCATGACCCCCAGTAGCCTCGCCTGAAAGGAGGGATGCCAAGGGACAGGCAACACTGGAAAGGTCCTTTCACTGCCAGCATGAGCACTCAGACTGTGTACTGGTACCCTTTTCCCTTGCTGGAGTTACAGCAACACCTTCTGGCCCTAGAGATCAGGGCTTGCTGTGCATGGGATTGCCTGATCGCATGCAGGCCTTTTGGGTGGTCCAGGAACAGAGCATCACTGCTCCATTTTGCAGGTTGGGAGCTCGAGGCATGGAGCCCCAAAGCAACCTCTCCAAGGCCCAAAGGCAGATCTGAGCCCCAGTCCCAAGCACACCCCTTCCTCGGTGGTGTGCACAGGAGTCCCCAGGGCGTGAGGGACACAGGGTGCTTCTACCACTTCAGCTGCCTCCTTTTTCCGTGGGAAGAGGGAAAACTTCTGTACCTACCAGAAGGCAGAACTAATTTGCTCAGTGCCAAGTCCCTGATCCACCATCACACTCACAGCTAGAGGCTCCTTCATTCCCAGTTAGCACTTGAGTGTGATCCTAAAGCAGCTTCCTCCTGGTAGTGGGATTCAGCCACATGCTCCAGCAAACTGAAAGTCTCACTCCTAACTTTCTGGAAATCTCTTATTTAAATTGTCCCAGCTTGGAAGACTGGAATAACAGACCTGGCATAGAAATCAGCTCCTGTGCAGCAGCTCTCAACATACAGCTTCAAATGCAGCAAGCTCTGCTCTTGACAGGGGCCGCTAGATATTTACATAAAAGCCACTAGCGGGCTGAGGATGTGATAGAGCAACACAGTACTCCGACTAAAGCAGAGCTCTGCTCATTGCTATAAATACAACTGTTTGGATCTTGCAAGGACTTTGACAGTGAGAAACATGTCCCATCTACAGCAGGGTTAAGGGCTGCGCACTGACATCTGGTAGGGAAGTGCAGGAAAGGGTGCTGTTTTCATCCCAAGCAACTTTCAGGATCGCATCTCCAAATGTCAGCAGTATCATAGGCTCAGCCCCTGCAACCCTGCTGCCCAGTTGCTCAAGGCCATAGGGGGTTGCCACCATCTCAGGCTCCCAGCAAGCCCATGTAGGTGCATTGATGGGAGGAGGAAAGGAGCCTTTACTGCTTCTTACCTTGGCATAGGAACAGGTTAGTCCCCCCCCCACAACAGCCGCTGGGATCCCTGCAGTCACTGCCAGACAGCGTGGGCAGGAAAACCAGAGAGCAGCCGCAGTATGAGCAGCAAGTGGAGGGACCAGAGATGCTGGTGTGGCTCCAGAGCCTGTTGCGGAGGTGACTTGCCCCCAGAAGGAGACATGCCCAAAGCACAGGCATGCCCAAAACTGCAGCAGAAACAAACAACTCCAGCATTTTCACATCGTTCACGAGAGGAACACCTCCACCCTGAAAAAGACCTTTCCAAGGATGGGGTCATCCCCCCCACCATTTGCTACTTTTTGGGGGAATCCCCAGAGTTACCCCACCGTGGGGCAGCCTGGCCTGGGCCAACCATTCAGGATGATGTTATGAGAAGGATCCTGGGAAAAATAAATAAGTCTAAGACCATTATCAATCAGGTTTATGCTTCCATTAGCTGCCCAGAGAATCCTCTGCCCAGAAGCAGCCTTTGCCTCACAGGTTTCGAGTTACTGCAGTTTAGCTGTCAGTAACTTGCTGCATGTAATAAAAAACTCTGTGGGCCCTGCACGGTAGATCTGGGACCATTAAACATGCTGAGTTATTTTTACAGTGTTTCTTATCGGGGGGGGGGGGGGGGTGGGGGGGGGGGGTGGGGGTGTGGAATCTAAACTCTCCTCTACTGCCAGGAGTGGAGCAAGGTCTTTAATCACTTTCCTACCAGCACCATCTTCTGGCCAACGCCAGCCCGTTGCCCTGAGGCTGGAGTGCAGGCAGCAGCCCAAGGCCCTGCCAGATGCAGGCAGCTGAAGGATCAGGCTGGAAGAGTTGTGTTGGCTCCCAGTGCTTTGGTAGCACACGGGATTGCAGTTCTTCTCCCTCTGGGTTGGGGACCTGGGGCAGGGTCCCAGCAATCAGCACTGGTGCAAAGGAGGGTACCCCACCATATCTACTCCGGGCTACTGTTGGGTTTGTAACTCAGTGGTCCAGTCGCTCCACCCTGGTAATACTGAAAGGAGCCCTGGTGAAGTCAGCCAGGGTGCCCAGAGGAGATTCCCAGCTGTGCTCACCTCCACATGCTTGGGCAAGGAAGGTTTCCTCACCAGCAGGAGCTGAGCACCAGAGCCAGGGGCAGCCCGTGGGGAGAGCTTTGCCATCCCACAGGGACCTGCTCTGCCTCTGATCCACAATACCACTCCCGTTGTTTGCAAACATGCCTTTCAGACCAGATAGCCCAGACACCTGGCCCAGCAAGGCGGCTGTGCAACATCCCTAACCCTTCCCTAGACAGCCTTTCAGTCCAGTGATGGATGCTCTTATCTCACTACCACTCCTATTAAGGGAGCAGGCTATGGAGGAGACCTATTTGGGTCCAACAGGGAACCTCCTGCTGGGTGAGAGCTTCTATTCTCCTCTCTTGAATGATTTCAGGGTGCAGCAGCCCCCGGAAAGGACCCACATGGCCACCGAGCCAGTCCCCGGGAGATGGCAGCAGCCAGCAAGGGAGCCACCCCCAGCTGGAGATTACCCCTGCTAGGGGCCAGGAGACCAACCAAGAGCTCTGGGAAGACCCTGTAGCCCCATTCCTGGGAGCTGTGCATCCTCCAGGAACCCTTGAACTGAGTGTTTTGTGCTGTAGCAATTCACAGGCCAGCTGCAGCAGCCAGAAAACTCCAAAGCTGAGAACTCAGCAGTACTGTTATGCAACGAAGACACAAGGCTGGAGCAAGGACTTTCTCAACATCCAAAAGAAACCTGTCTCAAAAAGCACGATTGTGCCGGGTCTCACTTCTCCCCCGCCCAGGGCAGTCAGCTGTCTCTAGTCAGGATTTCCTTTCATATGGACAGATGGGCCATTTACCAAGTCATAGAATCATTAAGGTTGGAAAAGACCTCTAGGATCATCAAGTCCAACTGCCAACGCAACACTTCCATGTCTCCTAAACCATGCCCTGAAGTGCCACATCTACACATTTTTGAACACCCCCAGGGACGGTGACTCCACCACCGCTCTGGGCAGCCTGTTCCAGTGCCTGACCACTCTTGCAGTAAAGACATTTTTCCTCATATCCAATCTAAAAGTCCTTGTACTTTGTTATCTTGACACCATGTTTGAGGCCCACTACACTTTGCTTAGGGTGGAAAAATAAGCATTTCATTCTGACCTAAAATTCTCGCTGGATTTTCAAACCCTGGTCCTGTTAATGTTGGACTGAAGTTTCCAGCTTTTTCCTCAGTTGGAAACACCATCAAAAAAATAGAATTAAAAGCCTACAAATGCTGACTGTCTTCCTAGAAATAGTATGTTAACATTCATGCCCATTTCCATCTCTTGACAGCTCCATACAGTAGGAGGAATGATACCTTCAGGTTTTATAACTCTTGGACTTTTCCCAGGAGGTATAAGGAGTTTCTTATTCATCTTATTCTTATTCATCATTTGGGGCCAGAAGGAAAGCCCAGGAGATCTGTCCATCTGCCACAGCTCTTCCTGCTGAGGAAGGAGCAGACTCCTGTGAAACCAATGCTGCTACCTGCACACCAACAGCCAGAGTCCAGGTGATGGGCACCTCTGGAAAAGGCTGTTTCTTCCCAGTCTTTCTTGGACTCCTTTAGCACAAAGGGAGCAGGGGACAAACTTCGCCAGCTGTGAGGTGGTCAAACACTGATGTGTACCAAAAACTTTTTTTAAAGTCTTCAGGTTTAATCAAGTTGCCAACCAAACCACAGTTTTGACTTAATTTTTGTCTTCTAGCCCCCTAACTTGGGAAAAATCACTGTGTTCTGTCTCTACCCAAACTGATTTTCCCCTGAAGTCCACCCATTTCCTCCTCGCTTTCAGTAAGTTCTTACATCTCCTGCTGTCCTGGAGGGCTGCAGGGTCAGCGCATTACAGTAGCTCTGAAGAAGCAACCTACCCTTCCACCTGCAGACATGGCTGCAAGCACCATGGATGTGCTGTATCACAGCATTGCTGCCCTCCAGCCCTCTCCAGCAGCAAGGATGGCCATGGTCTGATCAAGAAGGCAGATGTTCATTAGCATCTGTGATTAACCATGTAATTAGCAGTTGTTTTTTCTAACTCCATCAGCCCTGCCCCTCAGGGATGCTAAAAAGTTAACTCTATTGGGGAAGTGCTTGCTGCTCAGATGCTTTTGTGTTCCTGGGACATTGCTCAGCAGCTCACAGTAAGATCTTGCCTCAGTAGACAAGAGGGCAGAGCACCAGAGGGGTGAATTCACCCACGACTGGAGGCAGCTCTTCTCTTTGAGGAGCAGTAAAGGCTGCAGATGGGCTGCCACCACCCAGTCTCCATGCAAGGGCAGCATTCTCCACCACAGAGGGACACTGGTCTGAAGGGCCAGTTATAAGACCAGGACAGAAAGCACACTGGCAACACTGGTGCTAAGATACGGAGCTTAGTGAGCTCTGCGCATTCAAACATGGCTCCATATGCTTGGGGTCTTACATGTGACAAGTGTGGGCAGGAGGGCAAGAGGCAAGGAAGAGGCTGGTGGCAAAAATGAAGCTGCCTGACCTCATTTTTCCTCCTGAGAAATCCTACAGTGATGAGCCAGCTGTTTCCTCACCCCTCCACACCAGAGGGCTCTGGGGTTTCACCCTTTGTCACACCCCAGATCCCTTTGCTTCAAGCCCTGGTGCCACCACAAGTAGGAAGCAGACAAGCGTCACTTGGGGACGCCAGGAAGACAACCAGCCCCTTCTTGACCAAGCCCTAGGGCCAGGGCTAAGTCCAGCCCATTTTCCCCAACCAAGGCACCGCAGTGGTCACCAGCAAGTGCGATTGCTCTCCTGCTGCCCCAACGTCTCATGGGGCAACGATACCCTCACTCCACCTCCTCCTGCCCATGCTCCCGGTCACCACTGCCCCTGGGAAAAGCCAAGAAGCACCCAGCAATCTTTTTTCGTGCTCAGGAACACAAAGTCAAGTCTCTTTTCCCTCCTACATGATTTTTCCCTTCAGGATGTCAATTCCTGGCAAGACCAAAAATAACTACCTGAGCGAGGTGATGACCAAAGCAGTCAAGACAGGGCCAAAACAAGCAGCAATGGTCTCAAAATAGCTCTGGCAGCATCCCGCTTCCTGAGGGGGAGGAAAGGGCTCCACTTCCCACCGTGGCAATCACAGAGCAGCTCTTCCAGCTTCATGGGAAAGGGAGAGGAGGAGTCTTCCCACGTGCTCCACTTTGGCTTAGCGCTTGGTACTCCTGGCACAGCAGCTGGTCCCTCAGGGACCCCGTCAGTCACTGCACACCCTCCAGACCTACTGTCCTTCAGTTTGAGACTGGGTCTAGAAGGCACCATCTTCAGCCCTGTGCCTTGGCCTCACTGCCCTGCCAAGGACGTAGGTACAACAGGGTCTTTGCCAGCTCCTTGGTGGTCCCTCAGCAGAGGTGCCCAAGGTTGGTGTAGCTGCCCAGACAACACCAGGCAACAGCAGTGACCAGTCTCAGCTTCTCACCATCCCCACACAGGGGACACCATGCCTGAACCAAGCAGCTCTGTAACCGTAGAGCAGCAGCCATTGGCAGGTGCAGAAGGCTCCAGACTGCCTCATGCACAGAGAGGACCTAAAGACCCCCTCATTCCTAGTCCCAGCTGCCACAAGTGCTAGCAAAGTTTATAGACATGTACAATAACAGGCTGGTGCCAGGGACTTTTTTCCCCAGCCCTGAGAAGTGGCATGGCCTGATCAACACAGCAAGGTCCGTATCTAAGTTGCATACTGAGACCCTCCTGGACCCCCACCAGCTCACAAACACACCTGGCAATTGTTTGGATGCTGTTATTTGATCCAGGCTGAAAACAGGCCAAGGACCATTTCATCAACATAACAGGCCAAACAGTTGCCTTCTAACACCTAGAAATATTCATTAGCACCACGATTTGGTAGTACAGATACAGCCAAAGTCTGCAGTTCTGGAGCATAGAAAAGACCATGGATTTATCCCAGCATCTGAAGCATCTCTAAATTTTGAGAGGTCCAATAGCAAAGGGAGTTTGCACTCAAAAGTTTCAGTTTAGCTTTGTTTTGCCTGGAAACACAAATGCTGCAGTCCATCAGTTTGTTCATGGCAGGGGACAGGGCTGGGACTGGCTCTTCTCTTTGGAGACCCTGGCCAGCACCTGCTCTGGTTTTGGTACAAAACCTGCAATGTTTCTTTCCCCACAGCCCACTTTGGTCATGCCTGGTCCTGGTTTGGAGTCTGAGGAGCTCTCTCTGCACTCCAACAGAAATTAATGAAGGGATGCGATTCATCCCACTTGAGGCAAACTCCAGGGCACAGGGAAAAGAAAAATTCACACCACCTAACAGAAGGGAAAAAAATGGGCACAAGTCACATAGAAAACCCTGCGGATGTGTGATTGTTCAGCGTGTTTGGGATGGACTTTACACCCACCTCCCTGAAAGTCAAAGCCAGATGGCTGTTAGAAACTCCTGCAGCCTCCTTGCTTGGCTAACACACGCTGTGGTTTTGCAGGATAGACAAGCAGCTTTTGAGTTGTACATAGGCTATGGTTAGCCTTTGCAGACCAGCTTTGAGAGGAGCCAGAGCCACAGGACTTCAGCCCAGCGTGGTGTCCACCAATGAGTCCTTACCAGCAGCCTCTAACCACCAGGTGGACATGGTCCTCTCTCCATCCCTTCAGAGGCAGTCGTGGTACGCAGCCCTCCAGCGAACCCCCAGTTGCAGAGCTGAGTACAGGAGGACTCCACCAGTTCCAGAGGATATCCAGGCATAAAGGGCCACACTGAGAACAGGGCAGTTTCTTATACCACAGCTGGGCTCTCACACCCCATCACAGCATTGCACCTGACAGAGACCTGCACTCCCAGTATAGCACCTCCTGATGCTACAGTTTCACATCCGTAAGTTAGCAAGATACAAGCATGAGGGGAAAGGCCAAGCACCCATAGCTGACTGGACTTGAAAGACAGCTAAGTCCTGCCAGGACACCAAAAAAGCATCATCAGAAACCATGCTGTCCTGCATACTCCTGCCAGTGTCCTCTCCTGCCACCAGAGTACATGGAAGGAAGCAGGGGGTATGTGGGGCTGGGACCCCATATGCCAGAACCCGTTTAGTTTGCTGCCATTGCCACCACCCCTCCACCCAAGCAGTTGGCCCTAGGAATCATTTTCTCATTGTTCGGTAGCAACAACATCAGTCGTTTCCAGGAAGGGAGAGAGAAGAAAGGCACAAGTTGTTGCACCACCCTTCTCATGCACCCTGTGTGTGGGCTCCATCCCAGTCCAACACACACACACACACACACACACTAACATACCATAGAGACACTGGGACTTACAGCAGTCTGGGACAGTCTATGTCGATGACCCCATATCTCTCCATACAGACAGGCAGGATATGAGCAAACTGGCGGCTTGGAAAGAAGTTAAACTCTGGGCAAATGTTCTGGAGAATGAATTCCAAAAAGTCCTTTCTTCTCTGCAGTTCATTGACACATCAAAAGAAAAGACTCATGTATTGCCAGTAAAGCTGAGATAAGCCTTGCAGACCATTGCACTTTCAAGGAGGGCTTAGGGTGACATTATTTCACTTGAGTTTTGGCTTCGGCATTTTTCTCCCATCATGTGCCTGCGGCCCACTGAGGTGCTTTTGCTCCTGCTCATTCTCTCTCCACTGCCCATATTTTGCCCCAGATTTTCCATGGTTGCCCAGCTGCTCCTAGCAGGAGAGCCAATGTGAACCAAGGTGTTCAACAGTGCTGCTGGAGACTATGGTCACAGTGTCATATGCTCTCTGCCCATACTTAGCACTCATTCACTTGTCCCAGGCTGGGGTACCAAGAAAAAAAACCTGTAATTCCTCTAACAAAAGCCAAAAAGATACTGACTGGTCTCATGTTTGGTGGCTCAGCTTTCTCACAGGTGATGTAACCTTCAGCCCTCAGAGGCAGGGCCAGACCCCACCAAGCAATGGCAGCTCCCAACAGCTCTGTTGGAAGCGTGGGACTCTGCCCACAATTTGCAGTGCCCATGCAGTCTGCGCTTGGTTGTCCTCACCTTGACTGTCATGGGAAAACAGATACCAGAGACCCTTCTGACTGCAGTGTGACTCCCATGGAAATCACCCTGTGGAACAGCCACCTCACGTCAAAGCCGGATCTCCTCCCTGGTCCCGCGCAGTGGGAGCAGCAGGAGGTTGTATTAATGGCCCATGAATTTCTGATTACAGATTGGATGCTATTTGTGGGCACAGCTAATATCATGCTAGTGTCTGAAGAACTGACTGACAGTGATTAGTTTCATAGGGCATGAAAATTAGCTACATTATACCCAAAACAGTTGTGGCTATAGGTTGGATCCCCAAAGGCATGAGCTGGGTGAGAACCTGACAAACTGATGCCTGCAAACCCAATGCCCAGCAGCAGGCATGAAGGAGGTGAAATCAAGGACATTTGAAGTAAGAAGGGAAACAAAAGCTGGTCCAGCAAAAGCAATGGGTAACCTTTTTTGCTCTTAACCATGACTGCTGGCAGCTGGTACCTTACAAGACAATCCCAGGCATCTGGAGTGATAGCTGCTACCACTGCCAGCAGAGAGGGTCATTGCCAGGAAGAGCAGACACTGCCTCTGCTCCTTCTCCCCGTGACTGCAGGTGCAGGGGGACAGCTCTCCAGGCCTCTACCATCCCTAGACAATCCCTCTGACCCTCACCCAACCCTCACCTCTGGCATGAGCATCCTTACCATGACAAATTGCAGTCCTGCCTGTTCCAGTGGCAGCCTGGTGCCAGCTCTCTCCCTAGGAGCCACACTGCTCCCATCTCAGCATCCGGGATGATGGGCAAACAGATTGCCCTACAGCCAAAACCGCTAGCTGCCACGAAGCCATCCCAATACAGGGAGACACCAAACCACTGCCCTTCTGCTCTGTTGAACAGGAATCATTTGGAAGCCATGTAGGGATTTGAGCCTGGCAATGCTGGAGATGTCTCCTTTAACCCTGGGGGCTGCTGGTAGAAGGGGTTCCTGGGCAGGGAGGTGCTTTTTTAGACTGTGTTTCAGGGCAGAAGGTTAATTAGGTAGCAGGGTAATGAGGAGTCATTAAATCTGCCTGCATCATGCTGTTAGCATAACAAGGGCAGACAAAGAAGGTTAAAGCTGGGATCCTTGTTTACCCATTGCCTTCAATTAACCTTTCCATGTTTTTGCAACACTCTGGGCCCCAGAGATAGGTTCTGGGCACTTCTCAGAGGCTGTTAATTAGCAGAACACAGAAACAAACTTTTCTTTTAAGTAACTAGCATGATCATTTTGGCTTTCATCTTAAAATAAACAGGCAGGACCCAGCTTATCCTTTGAGCAATACCACTGTCCCATCAAAGTTTAAGAGGATGAATTAGGTTCCTGGGGTTTATTTCAAATTGTTATTCTATTCTTGCTTTCACCTCCTCAAGTGGAAAGCACAGGGGGCTCATCTCAGCCCTCCACCAGCGAGATCTCTTTACTGTGCATCCCGCAGCACTGCGTTCGCCAGGCACAGCTAAGGCAGTGTCCCCTAAAACTGGAGGATAGGTGGGTTGTTGGGGGGAAGGTGTTCCTGCCACCTTATTCTACACACCTGCAGTTGTTGGTCAATCAGCCTTCAGGAGTCTGTGGGGTGTCCACAGGGCAACGTGTATCTGTGGAATATACATGAACAGCAGGCACATCCCAGGGAGTCACGATATGAAAGCTCTAATCCAGCACCTGTGGATGATTACTCAGTCAGAGCTGACACCACCTCCATGACTGGGACGACACAGTAGGCATACCACACTGCACAGGATAGGGAACAAGCACCTGGCTACAGGATTCCGTTCCTCTAATGTTGACTTTTGCCTGATCTTATGCAGAGAGTATCTCCCTCAGGGATCTTCAGAGACTTCATCCTGCCTCTGTTGACTGGAGGCAGGCTCTTACTCTGGGGAAAACTGCTCCAGGACAGATAAACTACTTGTCCAAGTTTGGCAGGCTGCACCCTGCCCTTAGGAAAAACGTCGAATGAAAAGCCTTGTGAAGCACTTGGATGTGCCCTCTGGGTGCCAGGACATCTTCAGCCCAGTGGGCTGTAAGGAGAAGATGGACAAACCCCTACGGGTGGGTTAGGTAGAGCTGACTGTGGGTGGAAGCAACGTGATGGACTAGATGCTTTCTGGGATTCCCTGTTGCATAAGATTTCTTACATGTGAGGAAGAGCAGAGAAGACTGATGGTGTTTTACAGTGAAGGAGACAGAAGAGAGTCTGGAAAGGTCCAGGTACTTTTCTTACTGTGATAAAGTTCCTGGCTCAGTGTAGGAAGTGTTGGTGTCTCCTATAGCTTTTTATCATAGCACCAAGACACTTTTCTTCCACTTCATCTGCTCTCTGTTGGTGCTCTTTCCTTCCCCCATCTTTGATCTGCTTACAGATGGGTGGTGAAACTCTCGTGGCATCCCAGCTCTCTGAACCAGGTCCCTTCTTCCATAGGCTGTCAACTGAGCACACAGGGCTGTCTCACCTGCTAGCAAAGTGAGTATTTCCAGGGTCCATGGTGCACTCATTGCTGGAGAGACATCTCAGCATAAAGGAACCTCCCATCATCATATGTTTGGCAGCTAAACAGAGGGCATCAGCTATTGCCTGTATGCTGTTTTCCTGTCTTAAATCCCGAAGGAGATCTGTGGGTGATAAATGAGAAGTGTTCACAAGAAAAACCTTCTCTTCATCAGTCCATAGCAGCAAGAACCACGTTGCACAGCTCCCCAGAAAAAAACATTTTAAAAAGCTCAGTCTTTTTAGGAAAGCCTAAATGTCCCTTCTTAGGAAGGGACATTAAGAGCATTTTTAAAATAAAGCCCTCCAAAAACTCCACATTTCCTTTCCCGCTCTAACTCTCCTGCTTGTGGAAGTTAATGGAGCAGGGAGAGGCTTCTTGAGACAGGATGTTCCCACACACACTGTCCATAACTCCACCATCAAGATGGATTGGCCATGATGGGGCCCCGCACTGGGGTAACAGTCCCCAGTCACATGCGCTGCTTGTGACCCAGCAGGTCTCCTGGGACGTGCAGTCCTCCACAGAGGGCCAGTGTCTCCTCCACACAGAGACCCTATTGAGAGGCCTCACATGAAACCAGTCAGTCCTAACATGCGTGACTAGTTTTGTCTCCAGGCCATCCTTGATTTACAGGCAAGTCCTTTTTTTGTATTGTTTTTTTTCCTCCTTCCCCCATTAGAATTATTCCAGCTCCACTCCAGAAGGATGAAAACCTTCTCTGAGCCCCTCCGTACACTCATGTCACTTGACTCACCCTAGACTCTGGGGGCAAGTTTCACGTTGCGTCTTTCAGCGCATCCCCTCCAGCATGAAGCTAGCAAGGACAAGTTGGCCATTCTGGTTGGAACAGGCACTCATAAACACAGTGAGTGGGACATTAGGACAGCTACCAGGGTTACTAAAGGGCCTTGGAGGTTAGTGGTGTTAAGTTCAGGAACGGAACTGAGGACTGCTATCTGCTGTTGGCATGAAGATGACCTTGGGGCAATTAAATGAGATGTTTACTTCTGTGGATGAACAGATATTTAACTGACAGTTAATTTATAAAGCCAGCTTTGTGCACGTGCACTAAATGCTTTTTCCACCCCTTCTTTCAGGATTACCTTGCAATTACTAATAGGGATAAGAAGGTTCATGCCAACTCTCTTCTTTCTCAAACTGTTTTGGGGACACAAATTTCAAGTACCCAGTACCTGGCCCAGAGAAGACTGTCACACACCATGGTGTGGGGTTGCCTACCTGCAAGGCTCTCACCATCAGCTAGAAACATGCCGGTGGCATGATTCAGCCGGTGGTGCGATGTCCTCACAAGGCTCCTAAGGCATTTTCCATCCCTGATCTAATCACCACTCTGGGGTGGCTCTATAACTAGCAGAGAAATAAAACTAAGCTGGTGTTATGCAAAGCCTCCTCCATATCACTGCCAGAGGCACCATGCACTGCAGACCTCTTAATAAAAGGGTCAGATCCTCTTTTGGCAGTGGGGACTTCCTGGGCAGAGATTTCTCAAAATTCTTTGATGGCATTCATGAACCTGCTTTTGTTCTAGCAGCATCCGGTTCCAAAGGGTGAGTTTGAAGCCAGCACATGCTGGAACAGGCCAGTTGTAAGTTAGCCACCAGCTATATTAAATTCTGGTTATTCATGGCTCATCCCTGAGCTGGCTACCAAGTTGTTGAAAGTTATTGGTTATCAGCAAAGCCCAAAGTGAAGAAGTCCTTGAGTTCCTCACTGTATCTTTGGCCTTTACTTAGTTTCCCCAGGGATAACCAAAGCTCACACTATAGGAAGAAAGTGTCCTCTATCAGAGGTTAGGGGAGTGGATACACACTTGTGTTTCCCTCTGCCTTCTCTTTCTCCCAATACATTTTTCCACTGGCTTTGAGGCATTTTCCACTTTATCCTTTCTGACTTTATTGCTGGTAAACAGCCAACTAACCCTGCCTGCAAACTGCAGCAAGGGGGGTGGTACGGGCTGAATGTGGGGAATCGCATCGGTCTTGCTCTCCCCATAATTTTAAAAAGTCTAAATTACATATTGTTTACCCAATCCATCTCCCACTGTGTTTTCTCATTCCCATTTCCTGGAAAGGTCATCAGTACTTGAAGAAGATGAAGCCTGCATTGGTGACTCTTCAAGAAGAGGCAATTAATCTTTATATAATTATCTGCAATTATTTCAGGAGCAATAACCCATTTGTCCAAACTTTTCTCAGAAGCTTGTTAAGCAGGGTGAGGGAATGGAAAGTAGGAGAGACTGGGAAATAGTCCAGAAAAGTTACCACTGAGCTTCTGGGTACTGTGGCTGTTGTTGTTCCTCTGCTGGCATCGTTCTGCCAAAGTCAAGAAGGATTTGCACCAGCTGATCAGCCAGTCTCCAGTTCCCATGCTGGCAAGATCACAGGAGGATCTGGTGATGTCCCCAGATCTTTTGTGGGCTTACATGAAGTGGCTGGGCCTATCTCTGTTCTGACAGTGCTAGGATTTACTTTAATTTAACTGACTTTTAATACCCCAGGAAGATTGTTCCGGAAGTCAAAACATTCACATGTTCCAGTTCTCGATCTGAACTATTTAAATGAAATGGATCCCCAGAAATATATGAAGATAATAAAAACATTCAGACATTAAACAAAAACCCAAATCCACTTTCATTTTCTATCAAATTAATAAAGTTACCACATAAATATGCAACAGATTATTTAAACGCTATAGCAATTACACAGGGCAGGAGAGTTTGCTCAGCTCTCTGAAGCCCTATGATATTGTCAGTTTTAAAGCCAACAATATTTAGAATTCAGTCAAAGAGCTGGTAAGGGAAAATTAATATTATATTTACATCTCAGCTCTGCTGCCACAGTAGCCTACCTTTAATCAGGCTTGTTAGCTAATAGCATCAGTGCTTCCGATGGAGGTTCGTATGAGAACTTCCCAAAACAGCTCAGGGAAATGCACCTTATGACATATAAAATCCAGATGAAAGAATGCTGGCAAAAATAACATTTCTGTGTTAAAGTACTAAGTTTCACTCTCTCTCCTGCGCTTCCAGGTAAAATATTTGCGACAAGGTAGCCAGGGCAATCTGGTAGGTGTAATTTGGGAGGACCCTCTGTGCTCACAGGCAAAACATCATTCTGTTGTTTCCTTGATTAAGACATACAGAGCTAGAGGATCCCCAAGTAGGAAACGCCTCTGAATCCACAGACCTGATTAATGCACAGTCATTAAGGCAACACAGTTATTTAGTCTGAGTCTTCAGAGGTTATACAGGCACACACGAAAAAGATTAATCCTTTAGCATATGTTATCGTATAATATCAGTTCATACATACGCAGTCAGCACCATCTCCTCTTTGTCCCATGCCCTGAAGCCACATGCACATCCCAGCAGCACACCTGGCTAGCCTGGAATTGCTCAGAAGCTGAAGCTCAAATGCTACCTGTGCCACACTCGCATTTCCAAACTGGCCACCAGATCAGCTACGGACCAATCTAAGGACCAGCAAAGGAACCGTAGTTCCACATCTGTCCCGGAGAGCAAGGACCTCCTCGATCTGGGAGCTGTGGCAGAGCCCTGGGTGAAGAGGGGTGTTCCCAGACAGTGCAGCACCAGCACTTTGGGGGGATACTCTGTCAGCAAAAGTCACCTCCCATTTTGACAGCAGCAATACTGCCCTCGTGGTCCTAAAGGGTGGGACTGCACTTGCAGATTGGTACTACTTCACCAGGAGGACCCAAAACGCTCGTTACCATCCACCTACAGCCACTTTTTTTTAAAAAAAAACCAAACCTAGTTAAAATGTGCGATGTCATCTGGCAGAATATTTCACTGGTATCTTCATCTCTACTCATCCCAAAGTCAAACCCAACAGAGGAGTAAACATTTGGAGATACCCAGAGAAGATGCTACCAGGGGCTACTTTCTGAACATATTAAGACAGACCAGCCTTGTGGATGGTTTTTGTGCTGAAACCATCACACCCAAAATGAGCTGGAAGTTTCCCTCCACTTTACCAGGCAGGAGAAAAAAGACCAAAATACCCCTGCTATTTACTTTTTTATCGATAGGAAATAACTACCATCAACATAGTTTGGCTTGGTTTTTTTTTCTCTGTCTTGTGCTTTTGGTTGGTTGGTTGCCATCCATTACCTAACCAAGCCTGGCACAGGCCAAAGCTGGTTTAGAGAACGCATTTGCACAGCAGCCTCCGTCCAAGTTGCAGGGCTTCATTATCAGGGCAAGCCATGACAAGACCTGAGGACTTCTTGTTATGGGATGCCAGGGGATATATATTCTCTCCTTTGATATTGTGAGTTTTGTCTATTTTCCACAGACTTTTCCAAACTAAATACCCCTTACCTGTCCCCCTGCACTGGGCTCAGCCAGCCATTTTAGTTTTGTGTTCTTCGTTCTATAAGAATGTCAAAACCACAATGACAACTGACCCAGCTGAAGAACAAGCGTCTTGAGCCCTACTTGTTCACCATCTACTACGCACACCAGGCAAACAAACCATTTTCCTGAGTCAGACTAAAGACCTGGACCTCAGTCCCCTGGCTCTGGGGGTTCCTGCCCACCAGGCTGTTTCAAACAGGCCTTTCTCATCCTCTTACTAGCATATTTCCTCTTCATATAGATAACTAAACACTAAGTCGAGCAGAGAGCCAGGTTCACCGCAGGAAACTGTGAGTTAAAACCCCTGGCCCAAGCTTAGCAGAGGACTTGGAAGCTGGGTGCTCTGCTTTCCAAAGGAGTGCTGCATGCACAAGGCTACTGGATTTGCTCTCACTGCAGACCACAAATCCCAGTAGGGACAAGAGGAGCATTGTCACCAGACCTGGAACACTTCCACAGAGGGTTCCAATTTTGACAAAAACTAAGGGGGGGGGGGGGGGCAAAATTTAAAAAAAATCAGAAAACCCAAGTTAACCCAGATCTTCAAAAGGTTCTAACAGAAAATCCCTAGTAGATGCAATACAGAGAGGATACTGTTCTCACATAATTTCCTAGCCAGTGCTTTACTACATCGCTTCTTACAGACCTGCAAGGCAACACTGAAGGCTGGATGCTTCTCAGCCCTTTGCATCTCACTGACAATGCCAAGCTGGCTTGAACACCACTCTAATGCCTGGCAGCTGCATCCCTTCTGTCTCTGGAGAATCCTTCAGGATTTGTGGGGTTTCTGGAGAAACAAGTTCTCTTTCCATCAAGGTCAGGATCAACATCCTCCCATCACACCAGTTTCAGCAAATCTTTGGAGGATAGAGGTGTCAACAGTTTCTGAGACCTCCTTAACGGCTCCCTCCACCCATGAGGAGCACAGTTATCGTGAACTCTGAGGCCTTGCAATCAGGGCCTTCTTCTAAGGCACCTGAAGATGACAAGAGGTTTCTGCTCATTGCAAGCCCCAAATTATCAAATGTCAAGCAGGAAGTCACATACACACATGCACCCTGAGACTTGACACTAGGCCATAATGGACAATCTTCAAAGAGAAGAAGCTGGCTAGCATCCCTTTCTACTTGTGACTACTGCCATGAAACTGCCCATGCCTCAGAAGTCAGAGCTGCAAACGTCCTGTCATCCCCAGCCAGCTTGACCTCGATTGGCCTCAGCTGATAAGAAAGTTACGAGCAAAAAAACCATCAAGTGCAGGGTCAGTGTGGGCTCGTGGGAACAGCAGTGATCTGGCTTTGCAGTGCAATGGTGCTTTCTGAGACATCCCCTCCTCCAATGGGAAGGAAGGGTCCCGGCACCCCATGTGTTTTAAACAAGCCTATTCCTCCACTCACATCCTGACCAGTGGGAAGGGATGTGGTTGCAAACGAGCACATACACACGGGCAGATGCAAGTACTCATAAAATTACTATTTTCTAGCCTTTTGCAAAGGAGCACACCAGCAGAGTTTGGGGGGATCCAGCATGGATTTGCTGGAGGCTTTGTAGCGAGGGGTCCACGCAAGGTTGCCTGTAGTTCCTTTTGGGCTGGTACAGGCCAGAAGTGAGGACATTGACAAAAGTATGGGGGAAGTGGGGTTTTTCATCCCACTGCTTCAAAGCTTTCCCAAGCCAACAGAGCATCTCTTCAGACAACTTATAAGAAAGGAAATGAGTGGAGGGCAGGATAGGCGTTAGCATCGTCATTTACTCTCCATTACTACACTGGTTGTGCCAAGGGTTAAAACTGAGGGATATCAGCCTGGAGAGGGTAAGGGATATTACAAAGTTCAGAGATCAGCAGCACCAGAGAGCTTGACAAGAATGAAAATGTTTGCTGCAGAAAAGCACCCCGGAAAGATGCCAGAGCTGTGCTCCAGGACTCCAGACCTCTCTGGCCAAAGTGGCAGGGTAAAGCGGATGCTGGCAGCAAGATTTAAGGAGTATGACTAGAAATGCAGGCATAACATTTTTTTGGTTGTGGTTTTTTTTTTTTGGTTGGGTTTTTTTTTGTCTGTTTTGGTTTTAGTTTTTAAATAATGCCAGTGAAGATATCAGTTTGGGAGTCAGTTTCTGAGCTTTCAAAGGCACCATTCCCAGTGCCCCAGAACTAAACCCAAGCCTTCCTAGAGGATCACTAAACACAAATACGCTGAGCATTTAAGTCGGATGAGAACAGGCCTCCCAAAAGCAGGAGGAGTTGCCTACTTGCAACCCTAGAGAAGCATATTCCTAAAGGATTTAGTCATGCAGGTCCCCAGCAGTCTCCTCTCTAGAATGTTTTACCTGCTTGAATTCCTGAGGGACTGTCTCCGAGTTTTTCTATTCAGGTCCCAGAGGCAAGCCACTGTACCTGATGTCTGCATGAATATCCTCTCCTTCCAGGCATCCCTGCTCTACTGTATGTTGCTTCCTACAGCACAGTTGCTACACTTGGGGTTAATGCAGACTCACACCCCAGGAGATACAGGGGGGAAAAAAGCAGATACAGGCCCCTGGCTAATTAGCAGGATTAATTACAGTCAGGCTCAAAGTGATGTTCACTGAATTACATTGCTTCCCATGGGCACAATAACTTTTCATCACACTGTGTTTCAGAGCAGAGCATAGGAACAGATAAGTCAAGACCCGAGGTAGAGCAGGATCTGTGGGAGGGCACGTGGAGGCAACCAGAGCAATGCAGCAGTGCAGGAGGGCAAAGGAAATGGGAGAGAAAAGATGATGCAAAGGAGCTGGGACAGGCAACGACATGGTCACAGACTCCCATTCCTTCCTCAAGATGAGCTCAGGATGCCAGCTTGGATGTAGCTTCCCCCTCTAGAGATAGGTTTTCCCCCACCGCCACTCAGCCACACTCCACATCCCTGCTCCTAGAGTTGCACCTCTACCACAGGGCACCACCCCATCATCTGGGCACCACAGAGACCAGCAGCTCCCTCAAGGACAGGGAGCCAAGGGGATACCCCAGCCAGCAAGGCAGAGCCTCACCAGCCAGGGCCTGTCCCACAGTACCTGAGCAAGGTGAGTAGAGCAGGGCTGGAGAAGGCAAGCCAGGTTCAACCAAGAGTTGAAATCATTGGGTAAACTCATGGTGACAAGGCATATTTTAAGATCAAGTCAGGCCACAGGTCAGGGTTCATCTCAACAGAGCCCATGGCTAAGCAGGAGCATAGCTGGGACTGAGCTGGAGACTAAGACTCCTACAGCTGAACTGAAATAGGGCTCATGGGCCCATGGGTGGGGGTGGAGGTCTCAGGTGAGGCTGCTCAGGACCATTAAGACCAATTAGTGCCCTAAGGGTCCTGATGGCCACCTCCAGCCCAGGCCTGAATACATTTCAGGGTAAACAGCAGCATTCTTTTTGCATTAGAGTGTGAATGAGTGTGTATGGGTCCATATGTTAGGGGCGTGTAAGAGGAACCTCTTAGATTATTCTTCCAGATATTTCTGTGCTGTATGACCATACCTGTATGATCTGATTCCTCCCATATGATCACACACAAAAACCAGAGCACAACTGACTCTTTGTGGGACAGTTCCAAACTTATTTATCTGCAGGTTAAATCTGGTAATTCAGGCTTGAAGTAGAAGTGATTATTTTTGTTTATCAATGCTTTAAGGACTGCTGTTCCAGTGGCTTTGACTAGAAAGCCATCAACATGTTCCCACAGTTTGCAAAGCTATGAGGGATGGATGCCCTAATCTGTGCCTCTCTCCAGACCACAAAGATATGCTGATCACACCAATAAGCTGATTTGTTGCTGTGCCACAATATCATGGGACTTGGCTTTATTTTGGTGTTGCAGCTTTATAAAGTTAAGTTAGCTCCCAGGCAAAGCCATGCACTGGGATGACTTACTCCAAGATGAGCAGGAGGGCTGCAGATCAAAGGCCAGGAACAAACTCCATTTTAGCTCAGAGGTCTGGAGAACTACTTCCTATGAGTATCTCAAACTGGGAATGCTGGACCTAAAGTTACCGGTCAAAGACAGTCCCAGAGTGCACAAACAGCCCAAAACTTGGTTGCCATTCACTTCATCTTGGGCTGACCTCTTCCATCATAGTAGCACTCTTTTGGTGACGCTCATTCACAAGATCTTTTCTATGATCTAAGAAATTCATGCTTCTTAGGTTTTACTTATTAGCCCGTTCTCTTGTGATATTTGAGTATCGTATGGACAGGAATAGGTTAGGTAGGAATAGGAAAGAGCAGAAGGCTGATGAGGTAGATGGCCACCAGGTGATCCAAAGCCTACGCTAAAAGGGACAAAGGGAGGTAAGAGGGTGAGCACCAGACAAATCAAAGAGATTAATCAAGACACCTACGCTCAGTGCAAAACTATAATTTTTCCACACCTTAGCTTCTTGCACAGAAAATAAATTGTAGAAGCCATTAAAGTTTAGCTGCAGAGGTAAGTTTTCAGAGCGCATCCTTCCAGCAGGTCACTAAGTTAAAAGCAAAAGCTATGTGCTCTTTCTTGTGATATGATAAGGCTGTGGTATTTCATTTCAACACAGACCTGTCTTTCTTCTCAACAAATATGACTGAAGCTTTAGCGGGAGACACTGACAGATGGATTGTGGTCTTTAGCAGGATCTCATCCAGATGCTCTCTCGAGGACTTGAGAGTATGTCTGATTTCCAAATGAAATCTTAGCTCCAGGCTGCAAATCAATCGACCTGGCTAAAGGTAGCATGAAGACAAAGTATCAGTCTCCTCCTCATCTAATATATCAATAAGGAGTCTGTGTCTTTCTGAGCTATGGCTCCTCTGAGCTTGCCATGCAAAGGACCAGCCAATCCTGCCAAGCCACTTTCTATGCTGCTTGCATGGGAACCAGTTAAGCACAAATGGCAGCAGAATACCAAATTAATTATACTTGACATGACATCTTTAAAATGTAAGGGCGGTCTGTGTAAAACAGATCCCATGAAGCTGTTGCTTGCCTGCACAATGCTGCATTACTAATTGCTGCTGGATTGTACCATGGCTTAATTCAGAAGTAGTTTCTTCCTTCTGATAATTTAAGTAACCCTTAACATCAGCCTTGAAACTGAATTTTGTTTCAAGGACACTAGTTGACTGTACAAGAAGATTGCTGTTTTCCTGGGGGTCTCTGAAGGGGGCTGGAGCCATTCTTTGTCTCCAGCAGAACAGAAAGGCCCATTCATGTCTCTGTCACATGCAGAAACATGACTGTCCCAGAATAGGGCTGCAGGATACCTCCCCAGTGGGGCAGGAGGAGAGGTGCCATGCGGACTTGAGTGCTCTGGGAGGAGAGCCAAGGAAAGGCTGCAGCCCTCCGAATAGGGCAGAGGGTTAAAGGAGGCGTCAACCGATATGCCATGATTTCTGCCCTAGGCGGAGATGAGCTGTTCAAGGTGTGTCCTGATCTGTCTGGGGAGCGTAAGTGTGCAGAGGGGCAGACTCTCTTAGGAAACGGTGGGAGGTCACCTCCTGATGCCCTTCAAAGACACCAGCCGGTAATGAACTTACCTGCTCCCACCCTGGCCCAGACCGAAGGCCCAGCCTCAGTGTCACAGGCATTCACCAGGGTAGAGAAACGCACGGAGAGGTGGGAGGGTGACAGACTCCTAAGATGGATACTCCAATTTAGGTGGCTTAATAGGGTGAAGAGAGTCTGAATAGCAGTTTTGTTCTCCGCTTTTCTGAGTGAGGAGTCGTCTCCGATAAACAAGGGGATGCAGTAAATAAAGACATAACTTTTCTATGGATTATCCACAGCTCTAATTCATCAAATCTTCAAGGAATCATTGAAAAGATTCAGTGGAGAAAGACAGATAATTTGCTTTCATACACAGAAGGAAGAAAGATCCCAAACAACCAATATAGGTTATCCCTACCCTATTTACAAATCTTGACCACCGAGAAAAGCTAGGTTGGTCAAATTCTCATTGGCATCTTTGGCCAAATCTCAAGATGAGAGGGAGTCTAATCCATTCTTGTGTCTGGATCCACTCAGAAAAAAGGCTGTAACAGGGTATACACATCACAGTATTTTATTGTGAACTTCTGCAGTTCTTCCCTAAGTAGCAGAGATCCTGCACAAGTTCACTCATGATCCTCGTGAAAAGAGCTGAAAAAGGATAACCACAAATTTGAATGTGTCGGAGTCAATTATCAACAAAGGCAAAAGTAGCATTTATTCTATCATGTTGCCTGGCAAATGCCAACAATAATGCTAGAAAGTTTTCCCTGCTGAGAGTTGTCTTAATTGTCATGGTCTGATCTTCATTACGTCTTGAAATTAGAAGTCCTTTATTAATTTCAGGATCTGTTCCTCACTGATTTAGTTCTACTTATGCTTCAGCACTAAGTTATTTTATTCTTTCTTGGTTTCTAAAGGAGACTTGATCAATCTCTTCTGTCTTCTCACTTTACTTAGTTTAAAGACTGAGATCCATATCAAGACTGGGACAAAGTTTCTCAGAGTCACAGAGGAGATTTACTTGCACATTCCACATTAATGAGGATTTTTTTGTCTGTGCCTCCAAGGTATCTTTAAAAAATGTCATCTTACAGGTTGGATAGGATCCCCACCTCTTGCTGTGAGGTGGTTTGTTGAGGTTGCAGTCAGGTCAGGAGTCCTCCTTGGTGTTTGGTGCAGCACGGACGGACAGAGCTGATTTGTGGAGTCTCTGCAAAGAGAGTTTAGGAATTAACATTTATTTTATGAACTCTCTGAATCTTGACATCTAACCCCCTAATCCTTCTGCTGACAAGGCAGGAAGTGGCAACCGCACGCAGACGTTGTTGCAGCCTGGGTGGATCTTCTCCCTGAAGAACAACAAACTTGTCCCACGAATAATGTGACAAACCAAACCTGGGTTCTCACTGGTTTCTGTCCCTACCCCTACATGCTCCCACCACAGGAGTGTTTGCCAGGGTTATTTCTGGGTACAGAGAGGCACGTACCTCGGCACTGACCAACCAGCTGGCTGGCCCCGGCCAGGCCAGGCAGTGGCTGAGCTCTGCTTGCCTTCCTGTTACTGGTGATACTGGTTTGGGTTTGTCCTCTCAGCTGTGCTGGTGGAAATGCAATGGAAAACATGTTATCTCAGAGATGTTTGTAATTTTTAAACATTTGATCAAAACCGAGATTAAACTCACTGGAAAGAAGGAAACATGAGTGAAAGATGGCACGATCACATAAATCTCATTTCTTTAAAGAACAGACCAGAAATAACTATCAAAACCTCAGCCTGATCACTTGTAGCCTGGGAATTGCCAGGGTTTGAAAGCTTGGAATTACCCCAGATGTTAGTCAAAGGAACCAGATGCTACTCCAGGATCTTAGGAAATCACAAAAACCCAGGACAACAGATGCTTGGTCATCTGCACTGGCGGAAGAAGGGCATGCCTTCCTAACAGAAGGGGTCTTTTTTAGCTGAGGGAGCAGCTGAGAGAGAAATCTGTAGCCATGAGGCACAGAAAAAAAGAAAGCTTATGATTTTGGAGGTGAGAGTGTAAAGTCTGAAGAGATCTCAAAAGCAAAGGAAAATCAGCAGGAGAAATGTATCCAGATGCTTTACCACTGCAAGTTAATCTATCCATTCCTTGTGTTACCTTAAGAAAAGAGTAGTCTTATAATTTCTTGCAAAATCCTCACTAAGAGCTTTAACTATTCTATGCCATCAGAGAACTAAATGGTTGAAGATCTACGAAAACATATTTTAATATATAGTAACTGAAGACAAACAATGGCCAACAGGGTTGAAAGCAGCTGGAGTCCAACCTGGCATTTCCAATAGCAAGCAGCAGAAATATCTGTGCTCCAAACACAGCAGATAATAGGTTCCATAAAGATACTGGGTGGGCGCCTGCTCGACTCAGAAGCTTACAGGGATCAGAGTAAGACACATTGGAGTCTAAACTCAGCAGCCTCATGATTGTCCAGGAGGAAAAATATTAACTGGGGCTGCACCGGGGTCTGCAAACCCAGGATGGATATGGGCCTCTCCAGCCCACCCAGCCTCAGGGTGGTGACAGTCATTTGTTTTCCTCTGAGTTTGGATAAATCAAAATTATTTGTCACTTTTTGTTGTTTTCATGTCGCACAAGCTGAAGTGGTCTGTAGATGGTCAGACAAAATGAGCACATAGCACAGAAGTCTGGCTCCAGAAGTGGATTGCAGCAGATTTGCTGCAAAAATCCTTCTACAGGATAATGAAGGACTCAGGACTACCTTTGCATGACTTCGCTGGTTCTTGAACTTACTGGGTTATTATAAAAAAAAAATCATTTCTAGTAACTTACTACATATGCTCCAAAGTTTAAAAATTTCAATCAAGTGGTAAGAAAAAAGAAGAATAGAGTGGAAAGGAACAAGCATTTTATCTGACATTTCCAATGCCAGGCATACTTAATTGGCAATTACATTTTGAAGACTGGTAATCAAAAACAGTAAGAAAAGGGATTAGACAAGATCGTGGCTTGAAGATAAAACAATATACAAATAACATGATACAACTGAGAAAAGTTCAGAGATGGATAATAAGGGTGAGCAAGGCTGTGAGATGGCTTCCTACAAGAGATCTGCTTTATTCCTCCTAGGGGGCAGGACTTGGCACTTCCCTCTGTTGAACTTCATGAGGTTCCTGTCAGCCCATTTCTCCAACCTGTTGAGGTCCCTCTGGATGGCAGCATGACCCTCTAGTGTGTCAGAGAAACATGATCTTGTTCCGCTTGAGATGCCTTCAATTTGGGAAGGAGATTGAACCTATTATTTCTGTCCTTGTTTTGGGGCTAAAAAGGCAAAGGGATTCCTGTATCAAAGTGAAGTTGCCTCGACTTAGTATAGTTGTGCCATGCCAACACATTTCTGAGCCGTCAAGGACCCCAGAGCAAGGTGATTTGGCATTTTTTTAGCCTGTCTCATACCAAATAAACCTCCCATTCCTGAGAACAGCTGGGTTCACAGCATGGTGAGGGAAGAAACTTTCCTCCCCAAGCAGATGGGCCAAGGAGGTTGGGAGAGGCTTTGTCCACAGGGTGTAGAGCAGCACAAATTGTCTACAGGTTCATATGGTTTGGAGAAAGACAGGAGGAGTCTCATGCAAGCACTGCTCATGATCTTCTGTCCAAAGGCAGGTGGAGAGCAGAGGGGAGTCTTTGATCCAGGACTATGTCCAGAGACTGGACTGGATGCATGGCTGATGGGGCTGGTGTGACCCTACGGCGGCACCAGCTGCTCAGCCATGAAGTGTTCTGCCCTGCATCTTGAGCAATCAGATGCTGCTTTTCAGGCAGTTCAGGATGCAGAGAAACGACAGCAAAATAAAAGCAGAGCTGGCATGTGAAAAGGCACCAGTGCAACCTCTTGTAGATGGGAGCATGGTCTGAAACATGTTCCCAGCCTGCTTCATCTAGACCAGGGCTTGGAGAGACTGCGTTAGAGGGAAAAGTGAGGCTTGTCCTTCCCCAGCACCTCAGTAAGGGCTGCCTATACTATGTCCTCTCTGCTAGAAGGGAAACCACAGGTCCCCTTTGCCTTGCTTGCAGTACCCCTCTTGCTCCTGAACATTTCCTCAAAAGCTCCAGGTGGAGCAGCTGGCTTTATACACCCTGGGCAGAACCCCACCCCAAAGGTGGTCAGGGCTGCAGCTTTCTTCACCAAAGCACTGCCATGGGGCTCCTCTGAGCCCATCACTCCAACGTGCCACGCAGGCACTCTGCTCTGCGGTCAGCAGCCTTCCCCCAGCTCCCTCCCTCCCCCTCGAGCTTTATTTGTTTATTATTTTCATCTCCTTCACAGAGCTGTCCTGCGTTTCTCCTGCTTCACCCTCCTCCTACATCCCTGTCCCGCGCTTCGCCTATTGGTTGCAGGGGCTGTGCTCAAGGGGAGCCCTGCGATCTTCTATAAGACCAACCGCTCCATTCAGAGAGACCTCAGCAAGTCACGAGAGGGAAGAAACATTCCCCTGAGCACCAGCCCACACACAAAAGCAAACTCCAGGATCTACAACGCTGCAGTTCTCCCAGGGCCTGCAGGACATGCCCAGCTGCCTGTGCAGTGGGAAGGAGCTGTGGGAGGGAAAGAAACTGATCCAAGGAGCATCCAAAGTTCGTGGTTACGAGGAAGGTAACTTAACTCCAATGAAAAGCTTTGCTGTTCCATGTACTAATTTGCAAACAAAATGATTTCCTGCTTTCGGGTGAGTTTTTGCACGTTTTTCAGATCCCCCTGCCCGCCCCTGCTCTGGGGGAGGTGTTGAAGGGACCTTGGTGCCTGAGCAAGGTCTAACCGGTGGTCAGGGAGAGGGTGCACGAGAAGAAATCCAGCACACCTCTGGGGGGAAGGTCCCGCTGCTTGTGGACCAGGTTGGGTTCAGGTCAGGGAAGCAGCTGGGGATGTGGTGTTATCATCTGCCTTTCTCTCCCCTTTCCCCCACCCATGGCATTTTTGCTGCAAGAGACGTTTATCTGCAGAAAGGTTTGTTTTGTGTTTGGCAAGGTTAGTCTGGCAGGAGAGCACGAGTGGAGTTGCTCTCGAAGGCAGCCTGCCCTGCTACAGGCAGGACAGCAGGCAGTGTGCTGCGGCTGGAGAGGCTGGCTTGAGACGAGGATGTCACCCAGGATGTGGTTGGCAATCCTGGGCTCTGGGGCAAGCAGAATCCCGAGCCCTGCGGCCCGCGCGTGGCACCTTTCAGGTGGGAGCAGGCTGTACAGGGTTATGGCAATGGTTTTCAGTCTCATCTCCTCTATGGGAATCATTCTCTCATGTTCACGTCATGACTCCGGTGGTGTCAGCTGTGATTTGGACTCAGCATAGCATAAAGGGCATTTCCACTTTCACGTGTCTAAGCTATTTGCTAACAGAAGAGCCCCAGCCAGGCAGGTGGGATGGGGATGGCCCCTTCAGGCACCAAGTCACTTCCCCAGATGATCAGCAACAAGAACAAAGCTCAGAGGATTTTGGGTCGAGCAATGCTGGCTTTGGCTTCACATCTGCTGGGCACCGAACAAGCTTCTTGATGCTCCTGTGCCTCAGTTTCCCCCACAAGTGAGAAAGGGTTATGCTTTCAAGCGCTCTGAGTTGTGAGAGGCAGCATGGAGGGCAAGAAGTGAGCTGTTGAACAGGAGACAACAATGCCTCTCTTTTAATAAATTGCTGGATTTTAAGGCAAGATAAAGGAAAAGTGCTTTTTTTCTTCAGTGCTTTGCAGCTGTGCTGTGGAGGGGATGGGCAGGATCCAGTGAGCCGTGTCCTGTGATACTTACTCACATGAGCTCTTCTGCCAAATACCCGGGGGCTGAAGGGGGCTGAGCAGCCACACCAGGCTCTGCAGTCCTGCATCAGGGGGAGCAGATAGGAGCAGCCTGCTGCTGCAGAGGCCACAGGGCACAACTTCCCAGGGATGCTCTGGTACCCCTCTGTCAGATGCTGGCTCAAGGAGCCACCATCTTTCCCCAAGCCCCCAGACAGCCCTGAGTGGCAGACATTTGCCATCCAAAGCTGCTCCCTGTGAGCTGCCCAGACCCTCAAGGATCCCAGGCAGGAATTCTGAGCTGGGTCTGCCCTGTTCTATGAGCCCCAATCCTGTGGGCATAATGGGGAGGGGAGGGGGACATTGGTCAGGGCACCCACCCATGAGACAGCTGCCCCTGGTGTACCTTGTGGCAGGATGGAGAGCTGAGGACCGTAGCAAGGGTGCAGGCTAATGACCCTGCACCAAGTCAGAGCAGGGATTTGCACCCAGGTCTCCAGGTCAGGTTTGTGCTCCTTCAGGTTATTTATCCATTCTCTCCCTTCCTTTCTTCCCCCGCTTCCCAACATAGCTGGGTGCCCGGCACCTGAGCAGGAGTCATGGCTGAGAACATCAGAACAGGTCAGAGCAAAGTCCACCCTGGTCAGCTGTCTCCAGGACAGCAGTTGGAGCAGATGCTCAGGTAAATCAGGAAGAAGGTGGTGTCGGAGAAGTTTCTCTGGTCCCAGATTCGGCAACCAGCTAATAAGGGATGTGCTGAGACCACGGAGGGTACCAGGACTTTTGTAGCCACCAAGGGCCAAGATTGTTCCAGCAAGCAAGTGGGAACATTCCTCTCCACGCACTGACTGGTGACAACTTTATGAGTCCTCAGCTTTGACCACTGCATCTCCAAAGGGTGTTTTGTGGAAGGAGGCTCCTCCTTGCCTAGGCCCCTTAATAACCAGCTATTCTGGTGCATAGCTTAGTCCCTTCCCATAGTATTTTATACCGGCTATCCAAGGTGACAAGCTGGCGTCCCACCGTCCCCTCTATAGGGAATTAGCTCTGCCTGTGCAGGAGGGACAGTACGGGCTGAGGATTTCCCCAGTTTTCAGAGCACATACACCTGCGGGTATCCCTCAGTGATGGGAAACCTTTGTACCTCCGAGAGCAGCGTGCTTACAGGCCAGATATGGGTTGTTTCCCAAGCATCATATGGAGACTCTTCTCTAAATGCTCTTCAGGTCATTGAAAACTGCTTTTTTTTTTAGCCAGAGGCAGGCAGATAACTTCGTAGTTCCTGTTCTGGCTCACACCAATGCGGCTTATCTGCAAGATAAGTTTGTAAAGCTGCTTGAGTCTGCAAAGATAAAAGGCACAGGGAACACACAAGACTGCTAAGCACCAGGCATTAATATTTTAGCAGATAGAAGCATGCTTATAGTGAGCTGAAAAGAAAAATGGTGGGATCTTAACTTTCCTGTGGTGAAACATATCTAAGGTGCCATTATAAGGATTCAAACCAGAAAAGAAACATCTTTACAATCTGGTTGTTTTAACAGAACTGAAAACTCTCTAGTTCATGAGGTCTAAACTGTGATTGAAGGGATTTGGTTATTTTATTGCCTATATTTGACACGTAACTGGGAATAACTTTTAGACTTCCTCCTAGCTGTTTACATTTTAAAGTACTAAGGACCTGACCAAATGACATAAGAGAATTAATAATAATAATAATAATAATAATAATAATAATAATAATAGAATTAATAATAATTAATAATAAGAGGAAAAAATTATATTTAGATTTTCTGGCAAGAGCAATAAGGTGAAACTGAGAAAAGGGTAAGTCTGGCTAGGCTGGTTTGTTGGGAAAGAGTCTAACTTCATGCTGATTATGCTTGGAGTCTTCCAAACAATAGAAAGGCACAGATCTTTCTACAAAGCCTGGCCTCAGCCCCTGACACATGAGGAATGCACAGCTGTATTTAGAGAAGCTGCAGTTGTACCTAGCGGGACTCATGGTTGGCTTGGCCATGCCTTCCCAGGGTGGGAACAGCATGCTCCCACCATATATGCATTGCTGGTCCTGGCATCCCCCCAGTCCTGGGCAGGGGGAACGGTGCTACAACCCAGGAGTGCCCTGGCTGAATGATCCTGGGGAGCAGATCCCCGGGGTGCAGCTGGTTTGGGCTCAGATCCCGACTCTGCCGAGTGGAGTCAGAGTGGAGATTGAAGTCCCACCTCTAATCCCAGGCAGGCACCCCGATCCCTGCCTAACTGGCTTTCCTGGAGCAGAGCACATCCCAGGGAAGTCTGAAAAGGTTTCTAGTCTAGGCACAGCAATTTTTCCTCCCCTCAAAGCCGTAAAGTTTCATAGTTTGAGTAACACGTTCGTCATCCACTCAAACCAGGAGACCCAAGATCTGTCCCTGTCTGTGGCACAAATAGTGCTGGGGCACAGACTGACAGGGTGCTGACATCTTCCACTCCCTCTCTGGGCTCACTTCCCACTGGTGGCCATATCAGGATCATCCAGAAGCCCCTCCACAAATTCACATCATGCCAGTACAGTGCTACAGCCATGCCCAGGTTTCTCATGTGGTTGTGGAGCAGCAGCTTGGCTAGTTCTGCCTGAAAACATCGTCTGAGATTTGCAAAGCAGAACCCACTCTGCTGATACTTATTAGTAGTGCTGCAGCCTTGGTGAGCTTGAGAGACCTTTTACTGTGCTCAGCAGTCAAAACTGCAAACAGCACAGGGAGATTTATATCAGTGAGTATTGAGTTGAATGGGCACAGTGGATTTGGAAAGGAAGTGGTTCAATTAACGACGATAAGGATGGGGAAGGAGGGGCTGTTCTACTTGCACATAAATTGGAATATGATGTCAGTTATCAATACAGCATTTCTGGAAAAACCCTTGTAGTATTTTCCCATCATGGTTCCCAGCAAGACTGTGCTGAGGCTTTTCGCTTTGCACTGAAAGATGGCGTACGGCAGCCCATGAGATCTGCTGAAGAGTGGGATGTTAGCGCTGCTCTGGTTTTCCCATGGCACAAACTGGACAAAGAGGTCCACTGGTTCTGTGGACCCCGAGACAAGGTTTGCAGAATTGCCCAGATGTGCAGGTGTCAAGAAGGCAGGTGACCCCAAACTGCTATTTCAAACAATCAGAAACTAAATGGGAAGTGTGGGGTGGGCATAAAAGGCTGTGCTGGGCAGAAAAGTCACATTTGCTGGGTGAGCAGCTCCACCAGCCTCAGAAGGTGCAATAGCTGATTCAACACACCTATTTGGGAGGAGGCAGGTGCCCTCATTTGCTGAAATACTGTGTAAGAGGCATAACAGACTGCTTGTTCTCCTTTTAGTTTCTATTTCTGAACAGGGATGTTTAATTTTAGCAGCAAAGACTCCCAGCCACAGGGGTCAGCTGCTTTGACCAGATGGGATCTAATCTGGCATTATTTCTGATCACTGTGATGATGGACTTTCTCCAGCAATTGCTTTCATTCAGTCTCATCTTGATCCTCCTTCCTCTGCCAACCAATTTCTCTCCTTTGTCCCTTTCTCCATCTGCAGCTCAAACCAAATCCCAAGCAAGGACATCCCACAAGCACTGCGAGGCCTCCTGCACCCAGCCTTGCCGTTCAGTCCTCCATGGCGAGAATCTCTGCTTCCACCGCTCTAGCCATTTTCCTGACTTGCCTCTTCTCTGGGGCCCACGGCCAGACCCCAAGGGATTTCCAGGAGACCCCAGTCCCCTTTGAGGTGCTCAGCCAGGAGCAGGCTTACAGTCTGGTCCAGCCAAGCCTGTTCCAGGATGCCAAGCTGTCAAACCTCTCGGAGAGCCTCCCCAGGAGCACCAGCTCTGAGACACCCCTGCTGCCCGTGTGTGTGAAGCCTGCAGATATCAGACACATCTTCAAGTACATCAATACCATCGTGTCCTGCACCATTTTCATAGTAGGTATCATTGGGAACTCCACGCTCCTGAGGATCATTTACAAGAACAAGTGCATGAGGAATGGGCCAAATGTCCTCATTGCTAGCTTGGCGCTTGGAGACCTTCTCTACATCCTCATTGCTCTGCCCATCAACGTATACAAGGTAGGCTCCATGTGGCACGTGTGCTGCGGCAGCCTGGCGATTGCAGGGACGGTGTCTGCTCCCACCTGCCTGGGTGCCCTGGGGAATATCTATCCTCTGCTCTTTATTGCAGGCTCCACTCTTTCAAGGGAGAAGGGGAAGGTGTTTCTGCTCTTGAAAGGATGAGAAAAACATAAACAGACAAAAAGCTCAGAGTACATTCCTGGGAAAGCAGAGGTGTCCTCAGCTACAGCTGTGTTATGCCCTCATACACAAGCACACCATCTTCCAGATCTTTTAAATCTCATCTAAAATGACAAGAAAAGAATCACGTGCAGTCTCCTGACATTACAACGCAATGTTTATTGCAGCTGAGCAAAAATTATTGTTCTTGTGCACTGGGGACACTTCTCCCAGCACAGTTCAGTTAATCAGCCTCAAGCAAATATCTTTTTATTCTAGCTAAACGTGAAGACTCATCCAGGAACAAGGAAGAGGGCTGTATTATAGAATGGGGGCTTCTTTCAGAGGCACCGCACTCTAAGTGAAAGAGAAGAGGCACAACAAATAATCAGGGGAACCTGAGCTCTGCACGGTGCACTGGGGCAGAAAGGACTAGGCAGATGTGGGCTGTAGACCTGAGACCCCAGTTAAGAGCAGAAGGTGTGTTATGACATCTGCGAGAGGTGTCTGGGCTATTGCAGCTCTTTCTCGCCCACTATTTGAGACAGGTTTTAGTGGGCTGGAGCCAGAGTTTTCTATGAAGGGCTGGAAGGGATGCCATGGAGGGAAGGACTTGGGGCTCAGTGAGATTGTTTGTCAAAGGGAAGCTTTAGCTTGAAAAGTGGAAAGTGAGTGCCAGAGGGGTCCTGGATTGAGTACGTGGGCTGGCAGGGGGAGAAGGCAGAGAAATTTTTTATAGGAGGAAGGTGCATATAATTTGTCAGTGAGAACAACCAGATGTGGCTGGCAGAGGGACTCAAATCACTGTGAATAGATACATTTTAAGCGAAAATGGAATGAAGACTACAAAGGTTTTTTAGCTCAAAACAAACAGGTTCTCCATAAGCTGGATGATCCCGGCTGTTACAAGGATACGGATCCATGCAGAGAGTTTTACTTGCCTGGGGAATGCGGCTGCAATGCCAGCAGCTCTCCCAGGGATCACCTCTACCCTGCGCCCTTTGCACATGCAGAGGTTGTGGAGGCAGCCCAACAAGTGTGGTCATAGCTGAGCGCCTCAAAAACTTGAACAGCAAAGCCCCTCCAATATTTGTCCCCAGTCAAAACTAAGGCAGGGAAGATTTACATATTAATCCCGCCTTTGCCACACTTGACGGGAAATGCACCATTTGGCCAGGGAAAGAGTTTGGGTCGTGTAATGTACATTTAACAAGTGCAGAGTGACAGCAACAGCAAAATACCTGGCAGACCTGCCTCCATGGGATGCAAACGCTTCTCCACTTTGCGGCATCTGGACTGCAGAGTCCATCTGTCATGTTTGTATCACCCAGAATATCAGGGCAGTTGGGTTGGTTTTAGCCTGGGTTCCCAAAGAAACAAGGCTTATACAACAGGACTGTGAGGACATGGGTCTGACAGCCCTTCCCTTCAGGATCTGTTTGCCCAGTTCTGCTGTATTTCACAACTTTCTGTTGTAGGATGGCCCTATGTATCATAAAATAGGGGCATGTGGGACCAGATGGAGGCTGTAGGAATGACCCCAATGAGGAAAGGTGGCAGATAAACCAGTCACAGGCTCAATACCCATCCTGGTCAGCCAAGAAATGGGGTTGCACTGGGCTTTGTGCAGAGTTCATGGCTTAGACCAAAGACCTCATCTACAGGACACCTCCCGTTAACACAAGCTGCTGGCTTGGAGACACACTTGGCCGTCTCTCGGAGCTGCAACTAGCACAGTTTGCAGCCAACACAAAGAAAAGTCAAGATATTTTGTCCAGGCTAAGGACAACATCTTGCACTGGTGTTACCTGCCTTGTAACAGGAAAACTGGGTCAAATCTCCAGTCGAGACTCCCTGCTCTGACCACACCTACACTGATGTTTCCTGACTGATGTTCAGAATTTCCCTAGGCCACCTGAGCAACCCCTTCTCCTGCCTGCACCTCGCTCTTCCAGCCGTCTTCTGGAGGAGAAATTGTCTCGTTTGAGAAGCCCAAACTGACTATGAGCAACCTGGTCCTAAGAGTAGCCCAGTTACCTCATGGTGTGTCTCCCTCACGACACAGTAACAGATGAGATGGGTGGACTACCCAGGTTTGCAGACCAAAGGAAAGGGTAGGGTTGGTCACTTGCCTTCGACTGAGACCCTAATTTCCAGGTGAGCTTCTGGATCCATTTGTCTTGCTGCTGAGGCCAAATTAAAGAGCTTGCACAGGGCAGCAGTTCTGAGTAGGGGTAGCCTTAGGATGGGATCCAGGTGTCATGTAGATATAAGGACTGTGAACCCAGGCTCACCCTCATCCTCATGAGTGAGTGGCCCGGATTTCTCCTGCCTTCAGAGCATCTTGTCCCCATTGATACCCTCTGCTTGTCCCAGCTGAGCTTGGGGCCACAGTGTATGTGTTCTATAAGGAATCTAAGTGTGGTAGAAGGTCGGAGTATGGTAGTGGCTTAAGACTACATGGCTTTGAAAGCCACCTGAAAGAAGCCATCCTTGCTGGATTTTGGCTGTTTCAGAGAAGAAAGCCCATTTTCCCTCTGAAAGTGACCCAAAGCCCATTGTGGCGTTTAAGATTCAGATCCATTCAAAATGACCCAGGGTCTGGAGTCAGGACCTGGTGTCTGGACCATCCTTCCATCAACTCATCTCATAATGAGCCCCTGGGGAAACAAATGGTTCCCAGTACAACACAAAATACCGGAGAGCACATGCCGCATAATCCCAGCAGAGGTAACCTCAGAGTGCTTTCAGCTGCTCTTTGTGGGCTTCTCGCACCTTGTGGGTAACCACCTGCTATTACGGGAAGCCGGACACGCTTTCCCAAAGCAGCCTGTTAACCCTGTGGTTCTTCCCCAGCTCTTGGCAAAGGACTGGCCCTTTGGTGTGCAGGTGTGCAAGCTGGTCCCCTTCATCCAGAAGGCCTCAGTGGGCATCACGGTCCTCAGCCTTTGTGCTCTCAGCATCGACAGGTAAGAAACAACTTCTACAGCTGCATTGCCCAGCCTGACCCAAATGTGACTATAGCGTGTCCCTTCATTGTAACCAAAAGGCAGACTGCGGGGCGGCTTGGTCCCAGGCCAAATTCGGAGATGGGGACAGGGTGCTGCTGTGTAGAGTTGAAATCCAACAGGAACTGACTCTGGTGACAGAGTTTAAATCCTGCTGGAAAAGGTTGAGGGGAGGATCATGATGTGCTGGAACAACTGCTGGGGTGGTGGGGAAGGGTGGCACGTCCCCAGTGGCAAGTAGACATTGGCCAAGGATAGCTACCATCACAATCATCCATTGAGCCCCTGTTTCTGATCTTTCCCATCCCACTGAAGGGGAAGGTTCAGGGGTGGAGGAGGAAGGTGTAAGGGAAAGGGCCTTTGGGGACAACTCCAATCTGCACCTTCTTGGCCCCATCCTGATGGTTGCTCTTCTCACTCCAATCTGCTCCTGTTGCATTCCCACGTGTTGGGCAGGTACCGAGCAGTGGCGTCCTGGAGTCGGATCCAGGGAATAGGAATCCCCATGTGGAAGGCAGTGGAAGTGATGCTGATCTGGGCAGTGGCCATTGTGCTTGCAGTCCCCGAAGCAATAGCCTTTGACATGGTGGAGCTCAGCTACTGGGAACGACACCTGTGGGTGTGCATGCTTGCCTCCGAACAGAAATCCAGCTTCATGATGGTATGTACTCTGTCCCACCCCAGCTGCGGAGTGAGTGAGAGGGAGACACAGGCAACCAGGGCATCCTCCCTCCTTGATTAGAGGATTAGATTGTTCTGTAGATGGCTTCTTCTAGCCATTGGGGTGACCACAGGGAGAGAGAAAAAAAGCACAGAAGACCCAATATTGTAGTGACATGGGGCAGACTTGTTTTGAATGTGGGGCTAGAAAACAGGCAGCTGGTCTTTAAGCTGTGTTGTGTCTTCACCATCCACATCAGAAGGTCATGATGCATCTCGGGAAGCTTCAGAACATGCAATGCTGTCCCAGCAGGCCAAAGAGAGTCTCCACAACCAGTCTGCATGGGTAACCTTTATCACAGGGTCAGCTAAGGGTGAGCAAGGGAATGAAGACCTGTACAAGCATCAGAACTTATCCTACCGTGCCTGCCAAATAAGCTCCTTGCAGCTGTTTCTTGCACAAGAGTGCTAGATTGGACTGGCAGCCAGATGTAAACCAGCCTTTGCTTCTTCAGGTTAAATGTGCACCAGCCCTGGGGGAAGATAATCCCATGCGCACTTAGCACAGGAGCTGTTACACTTCCGCACATCAGAAGTGTCTGATACAGGCCAGCATCTCTGTCAGGGGCAGGGTCAGTTCACACCCCAGTTACCTTCCCTCTTTCCCCAGTTTCCAGTTGCTCTTTCTTTTGCATGCAGTTCTACCGTGATGTGAAGGACTGGTGGCTTTTTGGCTTCTATTTCTGCCTCCCCTTGGTATGCACTGGCATCTTCTACACCCTCATGTCATGCAAGATGTTGAGCAAGAGAAATGGCATGAGAATTGCTCTAAATGACCACATGAAACGGGTAAGAAAACCAGGAGGGCAGAAACTCTGGTATTTCCCAAAATGGGAGGGAGCGCTGTCGAAGGGGAGAACATGCACCTGCCCCTGTAAAGGAGACGTATGAGCTGACATAGCCTCACAGTGGTCAATGGATATTGGCACATTGATGCAGATGCGTGGATTAAAGCAGGGAGATGGATCTTCAGCTCTACAATCTGCAGTCTCAGGGACAACCCAAACCACTAGCCTTATGGCCGTGGACCAGCTTGATTTTCAATTTCTTATGGCCATTTATCTCTGGCTGTGCTGTGGCAGCCCAGATCACACCAAACTGGACCAAATGCTGAATGTACCATACTACAGATGAGGCATGCGGGGAAAAGAATAGTTTACCGTCCCCTCCCACAATTTGCAGAATGATCCCGTGAGGCAGACCAGCTGGTTGCCACAATCATATAGTAAGAAGGGTGGATGGATGAGGCCCCCATATTCCAGGGAATATCACGCCAGTAAAGTCCCCAGGAACAATGGTGGGAAGGGGCGTGAAGGAGTCTGGTCTGTATTGTGCTGCTGGTGCCCTGCCCCTTCCTGCAGCCTGGATCTCAGAGCCCTCCTCGTGATGCAGGAGTTGGGACCTGCACGTTGTGCTTTAGACTCAAAAGGGGTGCCCAGCCATGAGGAGATTACAGAAATTACTTGAAGGGCCCTTACTCAGCATGGGGGGGATGGTGCTTTGCTCCACCCTCTCTCTAATACTCAGCCAGACATCCCCTTCTCCCCTGCCCACCTTCTCTTCACAGCGCCGGGAGGTGGCCAAGACTGTGTTCTGCCTCGTGGTGATCTTTGCGCTCTGCTGGCTGCCGCTCCACCTCAGCCGCATCCTCAAAAAGACCATCTATGACCAGATGGACGCCAACAGATGTGAACTGCTCAGGTGGGGCGCCAGCAGGAGGGCACCGTGCTGGGATTCCCTGCGGGCACCAGCAGAGGCTCTGCTGGGCTCATTGCAGGCTGGTGGAGTTACCTTCCAAACACCTTGTTTCAATAGCTCCTTTCTAGATGGCATTGCTCTCCTGATAGGCACAGAGAAAGGGTGTGGGGGACCATGAGAACAGGAGAAATTAAATTTTGAAATGTATCTATAAAGCTAGGGGTTAAAGAGGTCTCCTGGGCAGAGAAACATTCCCTGCAGGACTAAAGGGACTGCATCACATCTGAGGGCTGTGCACACTCTCTGCCACTTGGCAGGTGCCTGTCTTCCCCTCTCCTCTTTACCCATCACGCCAAAATCCAGTTCAGGCCAGACACTGCTACAGTGCTTGAGTTTGAGAACATCAAAGTCATCAGGGGAAATCAGATCTCATGCTTTTGGTTTCCTCAGGAAATGTTCCTCGCAAGAAAAGGTGTTGGGCAATTGCCCAACTGCAGGAGGGGCTGTTTTGTGCTCCCCTCTATGTTATCAGTCACTGGCCTTCCATGGAGGCAGGTTCCTGGGCCAGGCAGCTTGGAAACCCTCCCTCAGTTCTCCGCTCAGTGAGCTTCCAATACGTCCACCCTCTTCTCTCCCCTCCTCCCTCAGTTTCCTCCTAGTGATGGATTACTTTGGGATCAACATGGCCTCCCTCAACTCCTGCATCAACCCTGTGGCTCTCTACTTCGTCAGCCGGAAATTCAAGAACTGCTTCCAGGTAGGGTTGACCCCTCCAGAGCTCCTGGCTATGGTGACCATTCCCGGACACCGGTCCCAGGGGCAGAAGCTCCCACGGGCCAGACACGGTGCAGCCAGAAGCACCCCCATTGCAGTAGACTTGTGTGCTTACAGGTTGAGGGGAAAGGTGGAGGGTGATTTGACACACAAACCCAGCGAGCAGCAGCAGAGACAGCTCTGGACCTCGCAGCTCCTGGCTCCCAGACAAATGCCCCGTCAGGGACACGCTGGGGCTGCCAGCAGCCCACAGGATTCCCCTATTTGCTCATATACTGATCATATTTCTCCTCCCAAATTTTCCCCCTGCTAGGTGCCTCTTTTCCCAGCTTCAAGTACACTAGAGCTCGCTGCCCTGCCATGGGGAGGCTTTTGCCAGTGCAGGACCTAGGACAAGCCAAAAAAGTCCCTGTAGTTCTGGATCAGAAACATCCCGACAAACTGTTACACCAGGGACTGGGGCTGCTTTAAACTTTGAGCCCAAGATATTCAGAGATAATTTTCTGGAGTAGTGGAGCCCTGAGAACGGAAAGGGATAGGGTAGGATGGGAATCACCTCCCAGCTGCTGTGGCAAAAAGAGCTGAGCCCAGCTAAGCATTATCCATATTTTCTGTCCCCCAAGGACAAGAAAACACAACTGCAAAAGGTACCCAAGATTTTGGTAACTTCATTTGCAATCCACACCAGCCCTATCTTGGAAAACCTGCTCCCAGCAGATCTGCAGGACAATGAGGCTCAGAAACGCTGTGTTTCTCAGCCTGGCACTGCGCAGGTTGACTTGCCAACATCAGTAAGGGAATATTTCCTCCTTTTTCACCCTGTAACCCACGCTTGTAATCGCTTTCTCCACCCTCTTGTCTCCTCGCAGTCCTGCCTATGCTGTTGGTGCCAGAGACCGGCTCTGAGCATCACGCCAACAGATGAGAAGGGCTATGTTGGGAAGTGGAAAGCCAATGGGCAGGAGCTTGGGCTGGACCGCAGCAGTTCCCGCTTGAGTAACAAGTACAGCTCTTAGTAAAGCCGTGCCACCAGCGGGGCCGAGAGGAGAAGGCACTGTGCCAAGACGGCAGGACCCCTCCATTTCTCTCACACGGCCGTTTCCTGGCTGGGCCTGAGTTGTTTTTGCCTTCGTGTCGTAACCCACCTGGAAGGAGCTGCAGCATTTCATGGACCCCTGGGACTAGCTCTGAATGCAGCCTCCGAACCATGCCAATCCGTCCTCCGGTCCGAGTCGCCTCTGGAGGAGGGGGAAGGGGATTCAGATTCTTGTAGGATTTTTCATTTCCTTGCAGGAAAACCAAGTGACTTATGGCCGTTTGCCTCGGGTGGAAAGGTGGGGTGGGGAGATGTGGTGAAAAGGGAAGGAAGGTTGAGATGTGGTCACTTTGAGATGGCTGTGGGATGAGGAGGAGAGGGAGAGGACCATGAGTGATAATTTCCATCTGAAAAAGCCAAAGAGAAGCTTTGATAATGTCCCTTATCATCTCCCTCTGTTGCTGGGACAGTTTGTGCCCGGGCAGAGCCAGGATAAGATCCAGGCACCACGTCTGTCTGGTAGACGATCAATGGCTGAAATCTCCCCCTATTCACGGTAGGGAGAGACAGACAGTAACTCGGCATCATTGTGTGACCAACCTGACCTGGGGAGCCCTAAAAGCCCCCCCTCCTCTTTACCTTTTCCTGGGAAATCTGCCCCAGGCTCCCCACCCAGGGATGATGCTCACCCCACCTCTGTGTGCCACAAGAAAGTGATTACATGTGACTGCGCAGCTTAGGGCACCAGGTGTCCTTGGCAGAAGCTAGTGGCAGCACCCAGCCAAAGCATCTGCTCCAGCTTCCCCCTCCCCAGGGACAGGTGAGCTCCTGGCTAGCCAGGCACCGTTGCTGGTCCAAGGGGCTGTCCTTCCAGGGAAGGGTTTGTAAGCTCAGGAAAGGGAAGGCAGAGATTGCTCAAATCCAGATGAGGCTGGGACCAAGGAACCAGCCCTCACCTTTCCAACCACCTGCATAACCTGGAAGCAGCCATTTCTCCCCCTGACGTAGGATTCAAGGGGGAGGATCCAGGAGATGTGCTCTTCCAGAAAAGCATCCGGCCTTGATCTGCGGTCTTCAGCAGCTGTAAAGTCCACAGCCTCCTTCAGCTGCTGGCTCCTGGGCGGGGGATCGCCTGCAAGACCACAGCTCTCAAGGGAAAAAAGGGGTGCCCTGCATTTTGACGCCTCTGGTTCGTCTTCCCCCGGCCAACAAGGCTGAGCTCCAACAGGGCAGTGGGGCTGGACCCCGGTGTGTCGTGGCCACAGCACCATGCCACCAAGGTTCATGCCATTTGTAAGGGGGACAGAGGTGCTCGTCCTCATGGACAAACTAAGGTGGAAAAGGCAATGGGGAAGGTCTGATCAGAGCTGCAAGAGCTGCTGGAGCTAACCAAAATGTGGCAAAGAGCTTTCACAAATTTATTATATAAAATAATTAAGCCCCGAGTGCTTTTCCAGCATGTCTTTTCTAAAAAAAACATGCTTGCATCTTTTGCCAAAACTTTAAGAGAACCTATGAGCGAGTTTTAGTTACCAAGTTATTGATAATTTTTCTGTTGGTTTCTTCTTCCCTCTTCCCTCTCTCTCTTTCTTTCTTCTTTCCCCTTTTCATCTTGTCATGGAAAAAAACAGAGAGAGGGAAAAGGGAAAAAAGACCTGCAGCTAAAGCAAAGTGTTTTCCAGGTGTTGGGGTTTTTTTAGCTTAGCTTTCACTGAAGTGCAAATGTTTTATAAACAAATCACGTTTCTGAAAGGCAAACAGGTTTCAATGAAAACAGAAAGACTGAGGAATATCCAGACCTGCACGTTTTCTACAAACTTCCCTACCTACTAG
This sequence comes from Morus bassanus, assembly GCA_031468815.1. NCBI lineage: Eukaryota > Metazoa > Chordata > Aves > Suliformes > Sulidae > Morus > Morus bassanus. The sequence goes on from CM062582.1 coordinate 1,369,341, forward strand.
AGCAGATTTGTCTGGGTCGATTTCACAGCACTGCTGCTGTGCTCTGTGCTAGAGCTGGCTGTGTTTTGTTGGTGGACAAATGAAGTCAACGGAGAAAACTGATAAAGACTGAAATGTTCCAGCACAGACATCTTAGTAGAAGGATATTTTTTAATGATTGTGCTTATAAAAAAAATCTGAATTCTATGTATTTCTGTATTTGTCCAGATTTACAGGCAAATGGATTCTGTGACTTCAAATCAACACCTCATACCACTCCAAGGACGTAGCAGTGGGTAAGCCAGTGGCACATCAAGCCTAATGGAATGTCTCACTCAAATTCTGCCCTCCCCCAAATTGTGGCAAATTCAGTTCCCGATGGCCCGGCTCCTTGGCGGTCTGCCACCAGGATGAGGCTGGCCCTCTCCTACACACCAGGGCCGGCCCTGCTGGGTTGCAAGCAGCCGCTGTGGAGTGATTTGCTTCAGGTTAACACCTCCACCACTGCATCTCTGTTGGTACTCCCTAAAACTCATGCGCTCATCTGAGCTCTGGGTCTAGCGTGCTCAGGAGGTGCCAGGGCAGCTGTGCTGCTGGAAGGGGCGGGGGAAGAGACCCGTGGGATGCACTGGCCTTTCCATCTGCTACTACGTGCATCACCAGGGGTTTTCCACTAATTACAAACCTCTCTTCACTTCAAACAAGGGTCTGCTTGTTGGGCCATGCAATGGGGAGGCCCGTGGAGGTGTCAGATCACTTGTCAGTGAAAGAAGTCCCATAACAGGCAGTATTTAGGATGCTAGCAGCCAACTGGGACGCTCTGACCCTATGGCTACAGTTTCCCTCCCACTCACCTGAAATGGCTGGTGCTTTGGTCACAGGTTGAGCCAACATCTTTCTCTCTTGGGGTCCTCAGTGGATTGCACAGGCCTGGAGCACAGCCCTGACTCAGGGGGACCCCTTTGTGGGAGTCACATAGGTGAGAACCACTGTGTAAGCAGGGGACTTGCTTGCTGGGGGCTCATTTGGGTCCGTGCCCTTATAGCCTGGGCAGCCTGGAGAAGGCTGACAACTGTAGCGAGCAGAGGATGCCGTGGGCCAGATCTGGAAATCTGTCAGGTAAAGCTGATAAGTCTGGGTTACCGTAGATAACTCAAGGCCAATAGATGCACGGAGCAGGGCTAGCTTCAGCCCCAACTCAGCACCGGACACAAGCTGAGGATGAGCACGCACATATGCAGGGAATGTGACTTCCTCTGTCCCGTCCATCTCTGCCCCCCTGGCACATACACGGCCCCTCTGCTAGCCCAGGCGCCGTTTTCAGCTGGTTTGTTCTAACCTGACCCTGCAACACCACTCACAGGGCTGCCCTTAATTACAAAGAAATAATGACAAATGAACTGGGGTTGATCCCGTGGGCAGTCAGGAGAAGCAGCTTTCTTTAGAAACAAGATCATTCGGGACCCGGGAGGGACGCGGACACCAGCTCGTTGTACCAGGACATGGGGGAGGGAGACAGTGTTCTCTAGAGGACTGAAATACTTTGGGGACACAGGAGCCAGCTAAAACGGACTCAGTGCCTCAAAGAAGCAGGAGAGAGCATCAAGCTCTGTGTGTCCTCCTGGTAGAGAAGCCACAAGCATCAAAAAGGTGAAACAGCCAAGAAAAAAAGCAGCTTAGGAGTTTAAAGCTATAGACCTGTCCCTGGCTGTTGCCGCCCTCCTTGCTGCAAAATAAGGTCGGTCCCAACTGGTAAAAGTCAGCCATATCACATTAAAACAAGACCAAATGCAGTCATGCAGTTTAGTGCCAGCCAGCAGCCGAGCAAGGGTTGTTCTGCCTTATACTTGCCCAGCGCATGGGAACTAGCATGTTTAAATGCACAGATCCCATTCATTTCAGTGAAGATTGAAGCATCTTGATAATTTCCCAGTAGCGACCTTTGGCAATGCCGTAAGGAGCAGCATCCCAAACGCTGACGTGCCACGATCCTCTCACAGGGACAGGCAGAACAGCCAGGACGTGCTAATATTCACAAGACAGATACCAATTACAGGCACGCAGGGGAATCCTTTTACCTTACTTAACCTCCTGGGCCCCACGTGGCCAACGTCTCTTTTTATGCTCCAGGAGCAGATTTAATTGTATCTGCATTAGCAGCTACACTCAGATCAACATTTTAGCCTTAAATGCTTCAAAACCAACCAGTCTCAGATCTGCACATTATTAATATTGCAACAAACAGACTGCCATGAATTCATCCCAGCTCTGGACATTGCTATCGCTTGCTGCACGTCTGTTTAACAGTGACTCCAGCCTCCTTTGGTATCGTTTTCCCCTTGCGTTTTCCTCCCAGATGTCTCCCACGAAAACCAACATCACAAAGTTTGACCAAGTGCGAGAGGGGAGAGGAGAAGAGAGCTGAGATACCAGCTAGAAATGGTACCCTTTTAAAGCTCTTACATTGTTTTGGCATCCAAATGGTACTTTCCCAGCCCTAAAAGGCCTCTCTTAGGCTACAACCAAGACCAGGACCAGCAAGTTTCAGCTCAGAGGGAAAGTAATGAACATCAGAAAAGAAGGAATGCAGGCACAGTCTCGTTTTAGCTGCTCATGGAAGTGCAAATGCAAAGACAGCTCCTTGCTGCCAGCTTCTACTGCCCATTCACAGGGAAGAGCTGTACAGTTATGGGCACGCTCTTCCTTTCCTTGCTTCCTCAGGCAGTGGACATCCAGGAACAGAGTGGTCCCTGCAGCCCAGCTCAGGGAACACTTAGCTGGCCCACAGCACCCCCCGGATGGTGGAAGAAGTGACAAGCAGGTCAATGACCAGCTGGGTTTCGAGACCTGATAAATAATCTCCATGACACCTGGGCTGAGATTGAGCCCAGGTGCACAAGCCAGCTCCTGGCTTATTCACCCCTTCACCCTCACCCGCCTGCCCTGGGGAAACTGTCTTCCTGCTTTTTTATGGCTCCCTCTTGCTTGGGCTGGGGAATTCTCCAACCAGAAAGTCCCCAGGCCTGTGCTTGCTCCTACACAGCGGGGTGAAACACTCACCAGCACCCACCAGGCACAGCCCCTCTTCCCCACGTGCCCCTATTGCATCCCAAGCCCACTGTGAAAGCACGCTTTGACCACCCACAGGTTTCAGCATGAAGAAACCAGGCCAGACAGGATTAGCCAAAAGCAAACCCAGAGCAGCTATCCACTATAGATGTGGGACCATGTTGGCGTGGGCAGGATGAATCCATTGCAGCAAACTGAGAGGTGAAGGAGCCTTACTATGAAATGCAGAGCTCAGCTGGCTTCTTGGCCTAATGCCTGTGAAAACAAACCCACTGCCAGCCTGTCAGAGACCAAGTCTGTCAATTCGTACTTGAAAGAATGATTTTTATAGAGAAAACCTGACATTTTACATCCTCCCTCTTATTCCTCTGTATGTTAATAAAACATGTTGGTGTTTGAAAGGAAAAATCTCTGGGTGTTTCTTATTAAGCAGCGGGGGGTCTGCAAAGTCTGCTAAATACTTAATTGAGTGTCAGCAGGTTCCTTTGGTAACTACAGACCTTCACTGAAGAGACAAGCGGTGTCCCGCCTGTGCAGAGTGAACCGGAAAGGTTCACAACCCTACGCCCGGCACGGAGCAGAAAAACTCCTGCAATTTCATGCCACGTTACACTCGACAAAAGGCCTTCACTTGGCTAGCTGCCAGCAGATCCGAACAAGGCCAGGGTTTCAGCGTTGTACCCTTTAAACCTGCTCATGAGGAGCTGCCTGGGCTTGCTTTTGTCTGCATTCTTCAGGGGGATGAAAAAGGCAAGTGGTTTTTTTACTCATCTCACCCCCCAAATGAGCGGAGTATCATTTTACAGTGATCTGTTTAAAAAGGAAGACTGGCCACATCAGTTGAAGTCAACTGCACTGGTGCCAGCAACAGAAAGATTTAAATTGGGAGAAGGTGCTGCCTTTCTAAAAGCTTGACTTTACACAGCCCTGAACTCTTTGCTCCCTGGGGGCTCTGGCGCAGGCTGATTCCAGGCACCAGACTACCTGCAAACTCTGCGATCTGAAAATCCTGGGCAAGAAACAGCCATAACACTTGGAGAGGGAAAGAAACAAGATGGAAGAGTGAAAGAGCTGCCTTCTAGCTGTCGTTTTCCACACCTGTGTTGAGCTGAACGCAGTGTCACCTCTGCGGCACCAAATTTCATAAACTTTATTATTAGAGAAAATACAGGTTTGCATCAAAGCGGTCATAAAAAAAACCACAACCAAACAAAAACTCTTGACACAGGGAATTTAACGCACAGACGTTACACACATCCACGGGGACTGCCATCCCCAAATGCTACTGCATCTCTTCCTCCCTCTGGGCCCTGTATTCCTTCATGCTCCGCTGCCAACAAGAGCAAAGGACAAATGTTAACAGCATGTACGTGAGTGACTCTCATACCACAGTGCCACCACCCTGGTCTCTGCTGTGACTTCTCTGTCCAGTGCCTGGAAAGGCCGAGGGACCCGAGAAGGTCTGACAGAGCTCCAGGTACTTTCAGAAGTGACTGAGCTTTACAGTCACTCCAAGGGAAAGGAGGCCAGGCCATGCCGCAGGTCAGGCAGAGAATGTCTGAAAAAACTATCAGGTTTTTCATGTCAGAAGTGCCTACAACACAGGTCTCAGCCCGTTCCTCTCCCCTCTGAGACCAAGAGATAGAAAAGGCCCCTGAGCTCTTCAGGAATAGTCTCACCTCAAAGGTGTTGAGCACATGTTGGCAAACACCCATCAGGTCGTTCAGCCCTTTCCGGAACGGCTCAACAGCAGGAAGGGCCCCTTCAGGAAAGAAGACGTGTTAGTGAAATGGGAGGTGGCTTCCAGAGGGGCTGGTAGCCCTCTCTCTTGCTGCTCTGAGGCAGCGTGGCTGCAACCGCCATGCCCAAGGGCAGTCCCCGTGATGGGGAGAGGCTCTTAAGTCCAGGTATATGCCCACACACTCCCCTTCTACCAGCCCACCACTAGCGGCCTGAGAGCTGAGCTCAGCGTGGTAGCGCAGGAACAGCAGTCAGTCCCATGGGGAAGGGGCTCCCTTGGCAAGGCGAGCAGCCTGAGCACTAATTATTTTTAGGAAATGAAAGAGTCAGCAAGCACAAACTAGATACCTGCTTCCAGGAAGTGGCTTCTACATATCTAATGCCCAAGGGAACAGTCCCATGAGGAAGGAATGAAATAACACCGCCTCTCTAGGCAGCAGACAAAGCTGCAGGGCCTGGATGGAGGGCAGTGGGCTGAGCTGAAGGGGTAGGTGTGTTGGGAGTGAGTGACTGCAAGAGGCTCAGAGCTGTCAGTGCTATCTATTATCAGGGAACAAAGTGCTCTTTGGGAGGCAAGTCAAAAGAGAGCACAGACTGATCAGGCCTTTCAAAAGAGGTTCAGGCATAGCCTGATGACCAAAGCTGCAAGACAGCTGAGAGGGAGAAGCAGAAACAAATTATCTCATTGCAGCTATCTATGTCAGCACACTTCGGCTTTGCTTTCCAATCCCCGTGCTGATTTAGGGGCAGATGGAGCACCCATCACCTGTGACAGTGAGTAGCAGATCTACTCTACCCCGGCACTAGGGCTGGGTGCCTGCTGCCAGCCAGCCCAGATACCTGGGACCAGGCAAGGCTGTGGGCTCCTCGGGCCTCAGCTGGCTCAGCCCTACAGCTGGGAAACACAAGAGCTGAAGCATAACGGCTCAGAGCAGCCTCTCCAGCCAAGCAACAGGGCACAGCAGTTGCAGGTGGCTAGCAGTGAAGAGGGAGAAAAGTGCTTTTCTTTATTTAAATGACTCACGGTGGAAACCTGACATGAGCAGGGGGAATTACACAAAAAAACCCAAAAAGGGACTGGGCACAAAGGAAACACGCACACCCATACCTCTGGTCTGGATCCGGAAGTTGATCTTGCTTTCGGAGGGGTGCGTGATGCAATAGCCACAGAACTCCACATCAGGGCTGCAGGAGGGGAGAGAGGGGAAGAGAGCAGTGAAACCCAAGCCAATTCACAGCAAATCTCAGGAAAGTCAGAAGCTCAGGCCACCCGAGACCTGCTGGGGCTCAGCATGTTTCCAAAATGACTGAGAGTTTTATGGGAGGGATATGCTGAAGGGAAACCACCTGTGTAACCTTATTCACACACCCCTGTCTGTCTCTGAGCTGCAGCTGGAGCTTTGCAGGGGAAGGACATGGCTGGCATGATCGCAGGCACCATCCTGGCACCACCAGCAGCCCACTGGCAAGCCTGCAGAGTTCAAACAGGGGATCCTGGATGCTTGAAAACCTCACTCAATGCAAACCTGTTGTAGTTCTGCTGAGCAAAAGAGGCTGATGGGTCTAGGGCACTGCAAGGATTTCCTGAGATGGTTTGCAGGCTGCATGGCACCTGCCTTCATAAGCTGAGGTGGTTGGTAAAACGTCTGTGTCCAGCAAAAAGAACAGCCCTTTGCAGGAAGCCTGCTATTTTTCTTGCCATGGTGATTTATCAGAGGAATTCACATGACATTTGCAATGCAACTGTCACTTCAGAGGATGCACCAGACTTCCTGCTGTAATTCTTCTGAGGCTTACCAGCAGATCTTCACAAACCCTCAGTGCTGCCCAGTTCGATAAAATCAGGCAACTGGGGTGAACCTATTTGTATATTTTGATGGGGGCAGCCGGATAATTACTTTCCAGCATCAATTCCTCCAGCTCCATGCAAGCATGAAAGATGATCAATTTGCTTAATACTGGCTGTTTCTACCCTCTTTTCTGACAGTGCTGATCCCAGAAGAAGACATAGATACTGCCTGACCATGTGTACTTACGTGGAGTCGTGCATCATTTTACCCAGGACCAAATAAGACATTCAGAAGTCTTCCACATATCAGATGTTAAATTTCCTCCATAACTAATCAAGGAGCAGCGAGGGCTGGCTCTTCCCTAAGGGATGGGGAGCTGGGAGCCGTGAATAGTACGAGAGCTGCCAGGACAGAGGCCTCACTAGCTAGCCCACAGCACCCAAGCAAGGGAGTAGGGCTGGTGGGTCAGCCAAGGGTCCAGACCATCAGGCAGGTTTGTGGGGACGAAGCAGGTCCAAGGTCAGGCCAGGAAGTCAATCTGCAGGTCAGTGTCAGGTCGGGTGAGGGTAATGAGGGTCAAGACACTATGCAGTGATCACCAGGTAGGTGTACAATGATGAGGAAGGGCTGATGTCAGGTCAGGAAGTCAGTCCATGGGTCAAGCATCTAGATGAATAGAGTCCACAGCCCAGTACAGGTTGAGCTAGAGACTCATACTCTTACAACATAGCTCAAAAGGGACTGAAAGCCCAGAGCTGAGCTTAAATGGGGCACCTGGGCCCATGGGCAGGGTGTGGGTGAAGGCCCCAGGTGTGGCTGGTCAGGCTCATTAAGGCCTGTTAGTACTCTCAGGGTCCTGACATTAACAGCACAAGAAAAAGCAAATCCTGTGAAGAGAGGAAGTAGGTAAGGAGCCTTTGGCACCATGTCTGATATAAAGACTCTAACAGGCATACACAGGGGTAGTTTCTGATTGTTTGCCCTGTTCCAGCAAGAACTGAGATGCAGATCAGTAAGGAGAAGGCCAGAGTAGAAGCCAGAGGTAACCCCAGCGATGCCAGGCACTGCAGAGGCTCCACTTACTTCTTCATGACCATGTATCGGAGGGAGTTGCCGAGTGTGTGGTCCTCATCGTGTAACACAAATGTGACGCAGTTTCCATCTGTCCCATCTGCCTGGACCTGCCAGAAATGCGGAAAGAAGAGATGCTGTAAGGCTCTCTGAGGTAATGAACACCAGCCACAGGGTGAAGAATAAACTGTTGTGCTCAGCTTCACCAGAGTAACCAGGAGGGCTTGTAGGTCTGGCTGGGCCACCTCCGTGGCTCCTGCCTCGGTTGCTGCAGTGTGACCGAGAGCACTTTTGCAGCGGAGGGAAAGTTGCAAAATTACAGACCTCAGAGTTATTGAAGTGCCTGTGCATCCTTCCTCTTCACAGGAGAGAAGAGGAGCCCAAAGCAAGCTGCAGTGTCAGGACATATGGCGGAAAGAAGGTGGGAGTGGCTGTTCAGGTTGGTGTGATCCCAGGTCCCACCACCAGCCCGTGGCTAGACAGGAATGACAGGGACAGCCAAAAAATCCCCAGGGAGGAATGCTGCTGGTCAGCAGGGAAATCTTATCCCAGCTCGAAAACAAAAAGAGCTGTAAGCCCAAATTCACACGCTTAGGATGAGCCTGGGGAGCCCACCGGTGAGCTGCTGAGCCCCACATGTAGTGAACCCCGCAATGCCGGCACCGAGCCCCTAATCCTCCTGCTGCTTTTGATCTAGGCACCCAAAAAGAGCTTTACGAGCTAACGCTTCCTGAGAAGACTCGTTTGGGATCCCCTCCAAAACCAACAAGTTGCTTAATTAATTGCTTAGCTGTCAGAAGGCTGCTGAGCCTCTGACCTTTCCCCAGGCTCAGCATAGCCACCGTGGAGCCTGACATGCCCAGACAGCCCCCAACCGCTTCCTCTTTCAGCAGCAGAGAGAAGTTTCAAGGTTAAGTGCGGAACTGGGCTAAGACAAGCGCTGATCTCTTCGCATCCTGCCCATGGCCAAATCCTCAACCGCTCCAGGGGTTTTATAACCCCTCACATTTCCCCTCGGTAGTAATACCCCCCCGACGCCGAGCAGTCCTGCTCCTCCTTCTGCAGGTATGGCCACCATGGGGAATTGACTCAGCAGTTCAGAAGGAAAACACAGACTGATTTCCACAGAGGAAGAGATCACCCAGACCTGCAGCACAACTCAAAGGCAGGCTCCCTGCGCAACAGCTATCGCAGAAGCGAAGGTGCGATGCAGCAACATCACATCAACAGTGGGGATGTCACGCTCATAGGGTCTCCCTCACCTCCCAGCATCAAACAATCCACAACCAAAGCAGTAAGTCTTGCTGAGTGATTAAAATAAGGCAGTAAGTGGCAAAAACACCTTCCCTTGCTGTGGAAGGACAACGCATAAGTGACTTGCCACAGGTCACTCAGGCAGCCAGTGGCATGGATGAAATGCCCTGCCCGCTCTCCTGCTTGCTAGACCCAGCACCCTCTTCCCAAACGTAGCTGCTGGCCTCTGTCTCTTGTACTGTGAGGCCTTGCAAGGAAGTATGTATTAAAATTATTAGCACTAATCATACTTGAGACCCTTTTTTTCCAAGATTACAGGCTCAAACACGAGCAGACTAACTCAGGAGGCACCCGCATGCCGGGACAGGTCACCTGGCCCCCAGTTTGCTCCCTGCATCCAGTCACAGGGGCCAAAATCCCAGGTGCCCCCCTCATCCCCATGAAAGAGGTACAGCTCTGTTCACTGGGACAGTGACACTCCTGCAATTTGGTCACATGACGGGACTTACACCTTAGCTCAGGTGTAGCTCTGCACACACGGGGGCAAAGAAATGCTTTTCCAGACAGTGAGCAAATATTTACAGCCAGGTTACAAATGTTGCATACAAATGATTTGAAAAATAGGCTAACTGGGAGTTCAACAGGCAGTGCTGGGAGTTGCAGCGACTTCAGGCTCATTCCCAGAGCTCAAGGAACACGGGGGCATAGGTAGAAAGGAAGGGACAGATGTGTCTCTGGCATGGTGGCTGGGCCAGCTTGTGGAGCTGCAGCAAGTGCCTCAGAGCAGCAGCCCAATGAATTTAAGCTGTCCCTGCCTCCTTAGCACAGCAGAAGTGCCCAGTGTATTCATCTGGCACATGAAAGACAGAGCGCAGCTCTTTCACGCAACGGTAAGGAACACATTGTGCTGAACCTGTCTGCTTCACAGAGACTCAATTTCTCTCTCCTCTTTCCTGTGGAGAGCCCTCGGATACAATTGTGGATCTCAGCAGGACCATGAGCTTTGCTGCTTCTCATCAAGCCATTGGCCCACCTAGTCAGGTATCTCGCCTCTGGCACAGACGCTGTCTGATGCTTCTGAGGAACACCAGCACGTTCCCCTGAAGGACAGACTCCTCCCTGGTCCCTGCAGCAATCAGGGCTGTGCCCTGAGGCAGAAGGCTGAGATCTCTCAGTGTTTCTGAGTTTCATCTCTGAGGTGTCCAGGTATCAAACTATTCATCACAAGAAAACTTGTTCTCCTATGAGCCAACTTGTTAGAGAAAAAAAAAAAAAAGCCCTGATGCCCTGGAGTAGGGAATTCTGCTTGCCGGCAGTTTTTCCTCTTCGGTTACACACCGATTTGCTAGTCTCTTTACCAAATTGTCCTTATTCTTGTATTATGGTAGAGGTAGAAGGAAAAGAGGATGAGATCTCAAGGCAGCTTTAGGATCGATCAAATTCACTTGAGCCCCTTAGAGACAACAGAAATGGAAAAGCCTGCACCTCCCCCAAGACGATCTGGGGTACGCCCTCCCAGCGAGGTCAGGATACGGCCCCTGCGACCTGGCCGCCCAAGCATCAGCCGCCGTCCTCCTCTACCGGCTACGCGAGCCTAAGAGCTGCAATCTCGCATCATCCAGCAGCTCTCCTGCTTAGAGGGGCTGTGATTTATGATGATGAATTATTAATGTTGTATTTGGTGCCTGGGCAGTGCTGTGGCGGATACATTAGGACAGCGCTGAGATAGATGGGATCAGCGAGACATGAAGTGGGCGGTGAACAGTCCTACAACTCGCTTGTTCCTGCACTCACTGCAGTTTATGCATAACTTGTCTTTTATGCCAGAATATATAGTCCTTTGCTGGTCTTCATGAGCCAGTAACGCTTCCTACACGTCCTCCTGTTTTCTGTACGGTACCGCATTCCTCACAGAGCAATCGGCCGGTTTGCTGCCAAGGGCCTCTCTAGTAATTGCAGCTCTTCAGAGATCAATTTCATTCATCACATCAGACTTGCAGGATTAGGATTGGGCTTCCTGGTGCAATCGTGACTTTCAGCCAGTGGCCTGCACAACTGGGGAGAAGAATACAGCTCAACAGAGCCTGGAAAAGGTAACTAGCAGAAGCCAGACTAAGAGGCTCCAGGGTCTGCTGTGCCATTAGGAAAAGTTTGGGGACTGTAGATTGAGAGACTATGGAAAACCGTTGTATTAAGCCTTCCCCAAAGGCAGCTTTTAAAACCATGTGACTTACAGAGCCCACTTGTTTCTCCTGAGTGGCTCCCCTGGTGCTCAGCTCCCCCTGTTTTCTACTGACAGACAGACACACGGCAGCACCCAATGGTCCTGTGGCAGCTCTCCCTGTCACCGTGTCTCGGTGGAGCTGCCAGCTGGGAGCCCGCAACCCCGTTAGCGTGAAGTGCAGTGCCATCTAGTGCCTTCTGCCGCCTGAGGTGGGGACTGGAGGTGAAAAGAGGGTCCATAAACTCCTGCCACGGGGCTCAGCAATCTGAAACGGGTGTCAGAGAGGAGGCGAGGTGCTGCCGGGGCCTACGGCTCACAGGGAAAGCTGCCCGAGGCCTGGTGTTCTGCAGCGCTGAGCAATTCATCTTTAAAAAGCAAGGCTTGTTTTAGAAAATGTTAGTCCTAAGTAGTTTTAAAACAACAGGTTAGTCCCGACCTCTAGCTGCTTCGGTTCCCTGTAGGCCAATCTCAAACACTGAATCTTTAAGAAATTCGACTAAAGGGCAGGTTTCTGTCAGTCCCTCCCGCGTCAGGAAACGCGGCCGCTTTCCTCGGCTCCTTCCTCCCTGTGCCGCTCACAGACACTGCAACAGAGCAGCAGCTCCGCGCCACATAAAACCAAGCGGTTTTAGGGTTGGAAAAGGCGGGCGGGGCCGCGCGGGTCCCTGAGGGGGGTTCGGGCTCGGGAACGGCAGGAAGGGCTGTAAGGCAGCCTGCGGCCGGCCTGCAAACCGGCCTGTGCCGTGTCCCGCCGCCGGGAGGCCGCCCCAGCCCGGGGAGGCGGTTTTTCCTTGGATCTATCCTCACTGTCGCGATTTATCCCGACGCCGCAACACCCCTCCTCACTGGGGGGGGGGGGGGGGGGGGGGGGGGTGGTGTGGCGGCAGAGCCCGCCGCTGAGCCGGCACCCGCCAGGCCCGGAAAGCGCCGGTGAGGCCTCGGGTGCCGGTGCCAGGGGAGAGCGGGGCCGACCCCTGCCCCGTCCCCCTCAGCCGGGCGGCCGCCCTCCCTCCTTCCCGCCCTCCCTCACCGTCTCCAGCGCGGCCTTCCTCTCGCCCTCCTCCGCCATGGCCGCCGGACTACAACTCCCGGCAGGCACCGCGCGGCGGCTGGAGGGGCGGGAAACTACAACTCCCGGCAGGCATCGCGCGGCGCCACCGGCCCCTCCCCGTCGGCGGAAGTGCGTCACGGCGGGGCCGGTGTAGGAAGGAAGGAAGGAAGGAGCGCGGCGGGCGGCGGCGCCCTGCGAGCGCTCCCTCCTGCCGCGGTGGCCGGTGAGCGGCGGGCCGGGCCCCGCGGGGGAGCCGCCTTGTTGGCCCTCGAGCGGGCGGTGCTGTCTCCGGTGCCCCCCGGGGGCGGCAGGCCGCGGCGGGTCCCGGTGACTGACCGGGCCGGCGGGGCCGGACCCGCCATCGCGGCGGCGGGCGGAGGGGGCTGGCTGGGCGGCCCCGGGGGTGGGCCGCTGCCGCCGGTTACGGGCCTCCTCCGGTGCCGGGGCGGTGCGGGGAGGCGCAGCGGGCCCGGGGGAGGGCTCCGGGAGCCTGGGGAGCGGGTCAGCGGGAGCACACGGCGGGGAAAGAAAGGCCGTGGCTGCTGTGCTGCGTTAACCCCGGAGCGGCGCCTTACTGGTGTGACTGGGAGGAAAGGCTGGCGTGGGTTTCAAAGGCTGGACAGCGATAAGTGATTGCAGCTACGCTTGTGGTGGGGGTACTGAGGGGATGCTGTAAGCAAGGGTGCTTTAGGGTGTGCGTGTCTCCAGAGAGCTGCTTATTCAGTCGCTGTCGTATTCTCTTCCTTTACCCCTCTTCTAAAACATGTTACGCTGCCTTCCAGGAAAGGTGACGGGCCTGGAAGAGAAACTGGATTAATCTTATTTACCGATTTGTTTCCATAATGATGAAGCAGAGGTACCTGAAGTAAGTTACGCAGGCAGAGAGGAGGCTAAACTGCTGTTAAGTCAGCGCATGAATGTCATGCTTCCCAGGCTTAAAGTGAACAAATAAACTACAGGGCTTAACACTGGACTATCCTTTAACGAAATAACAACTCGCGGGTGCCAAGGAGGGGTTAAAGGGAAGTCTAGGCTACCTTCTGCTGAAGTCACTGTACTTAAACCATCTTCTTATTGCAGGCAGGCGGTTTGCAACTCGCAGGGTTGCAACACCTACGCTCATTTCGTGTTTAACGCCAGTGGTAACGTGATGCCCCTTGGTTTCTGTAAAGAGGATTTCTGGAAATATAAGCAGTAGCCTCCTCTGTCACATGCTGGTACTGAGCCTGTGAATCTTCTGGTCAAGATGAAGAACTGACGAGTCCCCCTTGGCTGGCAAGGGCAGTACTGCTGATGGAAGGTGGGCGCGGTTTTCTGGGTCCGCTCCTTGCCCCAGCTGTCTTATCTGCTGTCCAATAGTTTATTTTAGGTCTTTGATGAAGTCAGAGCAACAAACAAGTTATTTTGCGTCTGCCTTGAAAACTGTAAATCATCCCTACTGAAGTTTTAAACATCATGTTGAAGCTGAACCTGCATTTCTGCCATTCTTTAAGACACTGCAGGTTTTTCTGTGCCCTTCTGTCCAATACCACGAGAGTCCTTGCAGACAGCGGCGCGCCATGTCTTGCAGCGCGACTTGCAATGAGTAAATAGTCATGCAATACTCGACTCACCTTTGTGCTTCATCTCTGTTGGCTGCCAAATGCTTCTGGGGCTGCTTAAGGAGCTCATTGGATCCGTGGTGTTTTCTGGGTGCCTGAGGAATGCAGCCTTTCCCCCCGGATGTGGAGCCTTTCCATGCAAGGCCCACCTGATAGCTCTAAGTGAGTTTTTCTTTAGGAAGGTTTGGTCTTGGCTACTCCCAGCCATCCAGTATTGTAAGTTTAGATAGAAAACAGTTGTGATCTCTAGGTTATACAAAGGGGTTGATTTTAATGGATTTAATTCCTGACACTCTTGTAACTTCTGAGGACAGATGGTCTCTAGCAGTTAAATAGATTTGAATTACTAACAAAAGTAATGCACGAGTTTTCCAGGGCTACATGAGATGCTACTTATAGAGGGAAGTATGGGCCTTGTTAATCTGTTTTACTTAATCCGTTCTGCTCAAAGCTGGGGGCAGGTGTCACTGTCAAGTACATGGCTGTTGTCTGCTAAGGAAGGCTGAGGACTGTGAATTCAGTGAGTTGATTTCCTTGCTGTCGAGGACTGTGGGATCCTCCAGTGAGGCCTTACTTGTGGTACTAGTGAATTCTCACCTCGCTAATGTCAGTTCTGCAAATATCCAGGATTAAAAGAAGGGAGAGTTGTAGAAGTTGTCTAAACCGCTTTATAATCCTCAGTTTGAACCTGGAGCTGTTCTGCTCTGGGAATTAAGGTGTCTCTTTGCTCGTGCGGGCTTTCTAGTTCTGAGGCCAGTCTCTCACTGCCTTGCAGGCTGCTGATCTGCAGCTTGTGTGGCAGGGGGAGGGCTTGTGGGTGTTTTCTCTTTTACAACTGCTCCTCTATATTGGTCCTGTTTGCTGAGTGACTGCGATGTGAAGAGATTGAGTTCTTGATAACAGAGAGTCACCTGATTGCTCAAGAGGCTTAGTCCTGTTTGTTTATTTTTGACTGAGACCTGGTGTTGTACCATGTGCCGACACAGTTCTGGTTCAGTTGCTGGACTGGCCAAAACATTGCAGGCGACTGTATCTTGGTGAGCCTGAAGGGATGTGATTGTATAATAAATCCCTTTGGCTTAGTTAGTGTTGTCGCAGATCAGTGTGCTGTTGTAACTGTTCAGACTGTTTGAGTTGTGCTGCTCGGCAGTTCCTCGCTGGGAAAACTAGGGTTGGTGGCACCTGAAGAGATCAGGTGTTGAGTAGTACGAAACAGAATAAAATGCAGTTTGTGTAGTTTTCATCTTCTGGCTAAATTAGTCAGAGCCAAGGTGTAGGGTAGGGCAGGAGTCTAAGCTTGTAGAGGATCACTTGTGAAGGACCGGACAGTTGGATTTTTTTTTGTTTTGTGGCCACAGGTATTACTTTTTTGCTGGCAAAATGTTTGTGCTCTCTCTGTGGCCTTGTCAGTCAGGAGTGAGCTGCTGCTGTCTCTTTAATCAGGAGAAACTAGGAACAGTTGTGTGGCAGTTAATCATTTCTTTTTGCAAAATCAGAATCAGCTGTGTGGCTGCCCTTGCCTCTAGTGTGATAAGCATTTAACTTGAGTTATCCAAGGTTTAGTTTTGTTTCATCTTTGTCTATAGATGTGTTGAGTCTGGGGTTTTGCTTGGCTTCTCTTCTGCTTCAGCTTCTTCGGGTGGAGGTAGTGGCTCCTGCAGGAAGGTTCTGAGGAGTTACTCTTTCCTTTGTTTTAGCTCTGGGTAAGCCCCGCTTCGGCTTAATGCCATGTCCAAATACTCCTATCTTAAATGATGTTGTGAGCATCAGGCTAAAGCTTTTGGTCTCTTCAGGTCTGTGGAGGGGGGGACTTGTGATTAGCAGTAACTTATTCAGCTTGTGTTTAACTAGAGGGAGGTGAGTCTTGACTTAGAGCACTACAGTTGCACTTTGTGACCCTCAGACTTCTGTGTCTGTAGCAGTGTGCTTTAAAGAGCTGAGAGCAGCTTTTTAAGGCCAGAGGCAGCAAAATATCACTAGAAGCTGTGACTACTTTTCCTGCTCTAATGCAATCAACATGTGGTTGACAGCAATTTAAGGCTGGCTTAAAAAAAAAAAGCAAGCTGTGCTAGGTTGGCCACATAAGTCTCCTGTGGCAGGATGTCAGAGAGCTCAGTGCTGGAGCACCCCCAAACCGTTTGTGTGTATGCAGGTTGGCCGGTCTGTGGGCCCTTCTAGCTACAGCTTTCTGGAAGTAAGTTTGGATTTTCTGTAGTGGGGCGCCTCTAAAATGTTCTCAGCAAGATGTGATCTGGCAGGCTGGTTCAGTGCTGCTGGAGGGAAGAGGTTGTGGTTGGGCTCCGAAGAGGCATTGCAAATGCCTTGGCTCTCTGCTTGTCATGTGATGTTCTTGGTAGCTCAAGTGCTGCAAGAGATGATAGGATGCCTTGGAAGCGTGTTTTTAAACTCCTTTAAGGCGTTTGCTCTAAACTGGGAGTGCTGGGACCTCGTAGGCCTTTGTATAACTCTTAATTGTTCCTGTATGAGAAGAGCAGCCCTAAAGCTCAAGTACTGTGAGAGTCATAACCTCGACTGGGGCTGGGCCATGGGTCTGCCTTCGTGGGTCACCTGCTTTGCTGCTTGAAGATATTACTTGCTCTTCATAGTATTTCTCCCTGGGGGAAAAAACAAAAAAACAGTGGAGTAAGTGATTCTCAGTGTTAGGAATGGCTGTACTGAGTCAGCCCGAAGGTGGGACTGGCTCCGGTGCCTGGGGAAGAGTGGAAGGAGAGAAGAAACTCATGATAAACTGTTAGGCTCCAGTGAGCGGCTGCTTGGGTCATAACTGTTTAATAGTGATTCTTCTCCTTCATAAACTTGCCAGTTACTTTCTGAACTCGTGTGAACTCTTTTCCTCCATGATAACGTGTGGGAGCGAGCTTCGAAGGATGCATTGTGTGAAGAACTGCTCCCTAAGCTGGAACCTGTTCTTGAACTTTCTTTTCATCTTTGTATTACAGACAGTGAGTAATCACGACTTTCTTCTCTGCTCTATATTCTTTCTCCTTGGGTATCTTTGTGCTGCGGAGTTTCCTTAGAAAGTGTGGAAGGGGAAAAACTGTTACGCTTGTTTTTCCATGTTCTGTAACTTCCATGATCATCTTCAGGTGGACATTGACATTGTTTAATCGACCACAATAAGCACTACCTGTTCTTATGTCTGAAGACCATCTCCTCTTAGATATAAAAGAATTTTGGAGTGTTTTTTCTGGAATGCTGACAGGCTTGATGTTAGAGGGCGGTTTTGAGCTGCAAGCCAGCATACCTGTGACTGTGGGAGGAAACAAAAACAAACCTAGCTGTTTGTCACCTCTTTGCACCGGCATTTTTGAATGAGCTGGAGCTTGCTTGCTTCAGCCTGGAAGGGAGGACGGACAAGGCAGGGGAACAGCTGTTTGCAAACCCCAGTTCCTTCACCAGCAGTGAAAGGGGGTCTGCTAGTGTGGGCACTTTTCGCCTTCCTTCTTCCTAACAGGTTTTGTGCAAGTGTGTCAGCTGGATGTAAATACTGTTGTTGAAATCCCTGAGCCACGTCCAGATGAGGTTGGCGTCTAGGTGGGAGTGCTGGGTGAATGCTTGGACACGGTGAGTGAGGACAAGGGAGTTTGTCATCTCAAACAGAGCAGCAGGTAAACGCAACAAGTTGACTTTGTTCTGAAAACAGGTCCTGCTCTGAGACAGGGTAAACAAGAAGGAAAGCAGCACAAGGGGCTTCCCCCGTGCCCTTGGTAGAAGTGCAGGGACACGTACATGGGTTGGAGGAGTGCCAGATTTACGCCAGGAGGAAGTGAAAGCAGCAGATCTGTTTGGGGGAGCTGCTGCCAAGTGCTCTAGTGCTTCCTCCCCCTTCAGTTATTGATGCCCTTTTGTTGTGTTACTAATCAGGAAGAGCAAAGGAGAACAGCTTATCTGGGAACTTGCATCTCCATGGTGTGAGGCTTTGCCGGGTGTGTTCTCCCTTCCCCTTCCTTGGCACTATTAATGCTCAGGTTTTCTAGAGTGCGCTTGGCTGGGTGCTCTACTCCGAAGCAGCGTCCTTTGAGACCTCTTACTGTTCTGCTCCCCACCTTGCTTGCTGTGGCCCCTTGTCAAACTCAACCTTTGGCTTCAGTTCCCTTCAGCAGTGCTGGCTCTGAACACCTCAGTGCTCCCAGGTGGCTGTACCTTAGCTGTGGATTCTGGTCGCTGAATAAATCCATGAGTTTATTCTTTTTCCCCTCCAATGTTGAGCACTTAGACCTGTGGGAGCTTTGGGAGAGTACCTGATTGTTGCTGGCCATGCCTGAATCTGTCAAGCTCAGACTGACAAAGTGAGCCCTGGTGCGGTGGCGTAGTGATAGTATCTCAACTTCACAGCCTTGATAACAGCTCTGCATTCCTCTGCCACCTCTTCCACTGTTGCCGTGATCGTTTGTGCACCAGTTCACATGAAAGCACGAGCTCTTGAGGGCAGATCTGTCTGCACAGTGCTCGGTAGGACCGACCCCTGATACAGAAGAGATCGATAGGTAACTGCGGTCGGTGCCAGAGGGGTGGAAAGTCTGGCTGGGCATAGCCTACGTTCAGTCTTCCTGCCTGTGGCCTTCAGATCCTGAAGCTAAACCGCTGCTTCTCTGCTGTTGTACCTATTTCTAGAGAGGTCTCCAAGCTACTTGGTTGCATTGAAATAGGTGTGTGATCTTTCCAGCCAGAATGCAGATGTTACTAGATACAAAACAAGGCAGGCAATATGAGGGCAGTCAAATGCAAAGTGAAAAATAAGATTTTGGGGTTTGCAGGGTCAAAAGCCTTCCTAAGTCTTTCCTAAGCAGAAAAGAGGCTTATGGATGTGCTGGATCAGCTGAGCAGATGTCACAGCTGTGGTCTGACATGTGGTTTACACATGTTAAGTCTTGGCTCTGTCAGTAGATTAATGTGATGATACTCGAGCTGATTAAGTGCATCTCTTTATATGACAGCAGGCATGTTTTTCCAACTCTGGAGACTTCACAGAAGTCTGGCCCTCAAACACTTGCACACTGTAACCTGTCCAGTTTGGTATGGATGCAAGAATGTTGGCTTGTAGAAATGGTGTGTTGCTGAGGATAATCAGTTTGTAAATGTGCTGTCTTGCTTTGAGAGGTGCAGATTACGTGCTTTTACGGAAGCCTTGGGACAATGTACACGCAATGTCCCTAGACCATTAGAAGGGGACGTGTGTGGTGTGACTCTAAGCAAGTGGCAGTTTTTTTGCTTCAGTTTGATAGCAATCAAAGCCAAGGCCTCACCCCTAAACAGTCATGTGTTAGGGATGGTGGGCTAGGTCTGTATAATGAGCTGCTGTTAACAGAGCTGCAAGACAGTTACTTCCTTTCTGAACTGGAGCTTGCTGGGCACAGGCAGTTTTTTCTATAACGAGCAAGAAAAAACATAAGGGTTTAAAAGCAAAAAAAAAAGTATTAATAGCTAGAAATCTAGGTGGAAACAAGGTAGGCAAAATTTCCTATGGGATCACTGACTGTAGGACGCCATGCAGTTGCAGTAAGAAAACCCTTGTAGAGGTTGTTGTAGTCTTGGTGTCATTCTGAACAGAACGTAAAAGGGGAAATGAGAGAAGCTTTCTGATAGTGGTATCCTGTCGAAGTATTGAACAAGCTGATGCCTCCCTCCCATTACATTGAGGACTGAGAATACTGTTAAGATGATGATGCTTTCTCTGCCAAAGAACGTGAGTGTAATTCTTGCAGTGTTTTTATTTCCAGGTAGCCTGAAGTCATGGCGATCCTGTTCGCTGTCGTTGCGAGGGGCACAACCATCCTTGCCAAACATGCCTGGTGCGGAGGAAACTTCCTGGAGGTGACAGAGCAGATCCTAGCGAAAATACCATCTGAAAACAACAAACTGACCTATTCACATGGGAAGTGAGTAACGCTTTGCTTCTGGGGATGGGAGGAGAGACTAGTGAACATGCACGAGGATAGGAATAAATGGAGTGTAGCCAAACTCAGATTTGGATGTGTTAGCATGCTCAGTGAATGTGCGGTCAGCTCAAGAGCTGCTTTTTTCTCCCCAGAACTTTGCGGAGTAACCAGGATTTGAATTTAGCCTCAGCGATAAATACCAAGGCAGTGGATATGAAATCAAGTTTTCTATTTTTATACAACTCCAAAGTGAGTTGGAGGGCACTCAGCTGCAGATAGCAAATTGTTGGAGTCTTTGGTATTTTGGTTTGTGGAGTCTTTTGCTGGCTTTTCTGAGGCTTGAACATGACTTTAGGTAAATATGTCGCCCTTCTCAGCTCACTTGTGGGTCCTGGTTGCTTTAAGTCGTGCTGACAGATGTTGTAGAGTCATCCTGAGCTACCCCAAGTCCGGTCTGTGGGACAGAAGGGTTTTTCCCAGGCTCGTACAGATCTCTGAACAGCCCTTGGTCAGTGTTGATACAATGGAGGGATTAGATGTGACACTGCCTGAGACTGTGCTGACTTATCGCATGTGTAAAGTAGGTAAGTCAACGTGCTGGTGTGCAAACCGTGGAGAAAGCAAATTTAGAAGCGTGGACCCCACTTCAGCTCTGTCTTTGGAATGGGCAGTGTGGCTAGATTCTCAGTATTGCCCAAGCTGTTGTGTTAAAGCTGTTTTGGCTGCCTGGGGATTCAGGAGGTAAGGATTAGGGTAGTCTTCCCGCATCCCTGGCTTGGGGGCACCCTGGGGGAGAGCTTTCTGAGCAAGCTGCCTGTGCTGTGGTCTAAAGTACTTTGGATGTTGAATGTTTTTTTCTTCTGTTGTAATTTTAAGGGTATGGTTATTTTCTTTTGTTTTAACTTTGCCTTGAGTGCTGGTCAGCCAACTACAAAGTTGAGTTTTAGGAGTGCTGTAGTGCATTTTTATAGATGGAAACTTGAACGGTGGTAGAGATTGGTTTGCTCTTTGCTGGGGAGCACTGAGAGGTGGGTGACTAATGCATCCACACTTGCAAAGCATGTTGTGAAGTGTAGAATCTTTTGCTCGTTACTGACTTTCCTTTCATGAGGCTTTAACAAATGTGTTAGAAGATCACTGCAGTTTGTGGTTGTTCTGCTTTGCATCGTGCTGTTAAAACATACAGGTGCCATTCTGCAGCCCTGGGCACTGAGCGTAGCATCCGAGTGTCTCCTCTGCTGAAGTTAGTCTCTTCTCACAAGTCTTACATTGGCTTGTTGTCTGTGATTTGGACAGAATCTGCCAACCCTGCCTTCCCCCTAGGGAAGGGGAAGGAAGAGTTCCTAGCCATCGCTTTGGGGGGATTGGATGTTTTCGCACACACGTGCTTGGAGCTGGCAACTCCTTCCTGCTGTCAAAAAGCAAGGTTTGTGGTTTGCAGAGATATAGAATAGCCTCTTTTTTCCTTGACTATGATAACTGGGCAGAACACGATAGCTGTGAAGCTCAGTGAGTACAAGGAGTTGTCATTCTTCCTGTCTGTAGGGTTTCAGGGATCCTTTTGCCTTGCCCAGGTCCCAGCCTGTAGGATAGAAAATTGCCCTGTTATCTGCCTGTCTCGGATTGTTTCTCTTCTGAAACAGGAAAAAAATTGACTTTCTCTAACTTTGTTTGAACTTCTTAAACTCATTAAATGAGTTCTTTTTGTTTTAAAGAAGCACTTTTAGAGTTTTTAGTTTTTAAGAAGAACTTCTTCTGTTTTTTATATAATCTCCAAAAAAACTAGCCGTGTAGCATCAGGATTTCTTGGGGATATTCTGTCTCTGCTGTTAAGATTCTTCTAGGAGTCACTGGGGAGCCTACAAAGTTGTACCAGACAGGCTTTACCTCTCTCCTTCCAGGAAGGAGAGGCAATGGCTGCAGATATGCAGGGTTTTTTTTATATGAGAATAGATTTTCAGGGCAGTAAACTACTATACTTCTAGCCTACCCCTAAAGCTTATTTCAATGTCATCTTATTTATATAATACCAAACCTGAGTTTGAAAGCTACTGAGCTGTGTCTTTAGAGCTGTACGAGGCAACTGCTGTGCAGCATGTGCGTGAGCTTGCTTTTATTCTAGAGTTTGCAAGAGGGTCTGCGTGCTTACTGGGGAAACTTTTTTGGAATACACAAATGTCAAAGTGAGAGGATTCACAGAGTTTATAACTAGGTGGGGGGGGTGGGGGGAGTATTCGTGTGGCCTTTTTGGAACTCTATTCCTATTTTGTCCTGCTGTACTCACCAGAAGAATACATCACCTACTGGAGCATCAGATGGTGGTGAGGGGGCAACGTAATAAAAAAGCAACAGCTAAAGCCAGTGAGCTGAACTAGAATGCTCTGATCAGTTCTGGTTTGGGTTTAGTTCTGTATGAACTAAGGGGGTGCTTTTTCTTGGTGGGCCTAAAATAGCAGCTTGGTTTAATTTTGATAGCACAAACCAGTTCAAAGCAGTATTTTCCTGTTTTTCAGGATACTGAGGGTTGCATTTAACTAACATCTGTGTTTGCTCAGCACCACCAAAGGCATCTTTACATGAATATTTAACCTAGCCACATGATTCAAGCCTGTTTAGCCTGATTATTGTTCTGATTCACTTTCTGCTGTGGCTGCTTTTGTCTCTTAGCCTTTGCAGCGAAAACCAAAGGCAGCACAACCCAGTGGTCATACAGAACCAGCGCGGTTCGCTGAAGGATTATCTTTCTGGTCACTCCAATTAACTGCAGCTCTTGTCACACGTGAACTAGTGCAGGGATGCTTGTATGTACATTGATTAGGATTAGACATAAACCTTACCCCTGAGTATCCTGTCAGGTTTTTGTTTTTAGAAGTGTCTGGCGGAATGTGGGACTGAAGCTGTTTGGCAACTCAGTGCCCCGCAAAGTTATCGCTAAGCATGGAGGGCTGTGAAGTACGCGAGGCCAGTGATTCTTTAATGTGTAGGTGGTTTCTAATTCAGTGTAGCTTATAGGACTGGAGACGCTTACCTCCACAAAGATGGCTGGGATATGTCAGCATCTGTGTGATTTCCTGTAGAGTACCTGGAATTTGCTCTTCTACTTCTCCAGCCCTTGAAGGCCCGGCAGGCAGTAGCGTCTGCTAGAAGATTAGTCCTGTGGCAGCTCCAAATGACTTTTTTTTTCTTTTTTCTTCTCTGCAGTTACCTATTTCATTACATCTGCCAAGACAGGATTATATACCTCTGCATCACAGATGATGTAAGTATTTTGGTTACAGCTACTGCACAGACAGGCTCTTTGCAGGTTTTGGCTTTTTTTGTATCTGTTTGTGTGATGGGTTGACCCTGGCCAGATGCCAGGTGCCACCCAGCTGCTCTATCACTGCCCTTCTCAGCTGGGCAGGGGGGAAAAAGTATAACAAAAGACTTGTGGGTCGAGATAAGGACAGGGAGAGATCACTGACCTATTACTGTCACAGGCAAAACAGACTTGACCTGGGGGAAATTAATTTATTACCAATCCTACTCTTATTTGATAACAAGAAATAAAACCAAATCTTAAAAACACCTTCCCCCCACCCCTCCCTTCTTCCCAGGCTCAACTTCACTCCCAGTTTTCTCTCCCTCCTCCCCACCAGCAGCGCAGGGAACAGGGTTGTGGTCAGTTCATCACACACTGTCTCTGCTGCTCCTTCCTCCTCAGGGGGAGGGCTCCTCACACCCTTCCCCTGCTCCAGCCTGGGTCCCTCCCACGGGAAACAGTCCTTCAAGAACTGCTCCAGCGTGGGTCCCTTCCTCGGGGTGCAGTCCTTCGGGGACAGACTGCTCCAGCGTGGGTCCCTTCCACGGGGTGCAGCCCTTCGGGGACAGACTGCTCCTGCGTGGGTCCCTTCCATGGGGTGCAGTCCTTCGGGGACAGACTGCTCCAGCGTGGGTCCCTTCCTCGGGGTGCAGCCCTTCGGGAACAGACTGCTCCAGCGTGGGTCCCTTCCACGGGGTGCAGCCCTTCGGGAACAGACTGCTCCAGCGTGGGTCCCTTCCACGGGGTGCAGCCCTTCGGGAACAGACTGCTCCTGCGTGGGTCCCTTCCTCGGGGTGCAGTCCTTTGGGAACAGACTGCTCCAGCGTGGGTCCCTTCCACGGGGTGCAGCCCTTCGGGAACAGACTGCTCCTGCATGGGTCCCTTCCACGGGGTGCAGTCCTTCGGGAACAGACTGCTCCAGCGTGGGTCCCTTCCACGGGGTGCAGTCCTTCGGGAACAGACTGCTCCTGCGTGGGTCCCCCACAGGGTCACAGGTCCTGCCAGGACCCTGCTCCAGCGCCGGCTTCCCATGGGGTCGCAGCCTCCTTCGGGCACCCCCCTGCTCCGGCGTGGGCTCCTCCCTGGGCTGCAGGTGGATATCTGCTCCTCCATGGACCTCCCTGGGCTGCAGGGGCACAGCCTGCCTCACCATGGTCTTCCCCACGGGCTGCAGGGGAATCTCTGCTCCGGCACCTGGAGCACCTCCTCCCCCTCCTTCACTGACCTTGGTGTCTGCAGGGCTGTTCCTCTCACATATTCTCACTCCTCTCTCCAGCTGCAGTTGCACAGATTTTTTTCCCTCCACTTCTTAAATACATTATCCCGGAGGCGCTACCATCGTCGCTGATGGGCTCGGCCTTGGCCAGCGGCGGGTCTGTCTCGCAGCCGGCTGGCATTGGCTCTGTCGGACATGGGGGAGCTTCTGGCAGCTTCGCACAGAAGCCACCCCTGTAGCCCCCTGCTACCGCACCTTGCCACGCAAACCCAATACAGGATGTCAAAGTCAATAGCAGGTGCTAATCCGAGGTGCCTTTTTTCCCCATTGGAGCTATTGCTTGTGTTCTTGTTCACTTCAGTTACAGCTTTGAAGTTTAAGCCTGGAACTCAAATGCATGTGAATAGTTTTGAGGTTAAGTTCTTGTTTTTGCCTATTTTCTCTCTTAACAGCCCCAGCACAGTAGAATCTAGATGTAGAGGGTAGCTTTTAATTGTCAGTGAAATAGGCATAATACTCCTCAGTTCTGGAAGTGTTGAAGCAAAAACTTCTCCCTCACTGGAAGAAGGTACCAGGCACAGAATTAGAACTGTGGATACCCCAGTAAAGTCTGCTGCCAGCCAATGTCCATGAAGCTGAGGCTGAAATCTGGCTGCTGTTCAAACCCCAGGATAACCAGTCAAATCCCATAGTGTTACGCGCAGCATTGCCTGTTAAGAAGTGGTAATTTCAGTTTCTCTACAACTGGCTACGTGCCCCATAGACCGCATTCTTCCTGACTTGACACAGCTCTGGACATGGTCTGCTCTCTTCCTTCCAGGACTTTGAACGATCCAGGGCCTTCAACTTCCTGAATGAGATCAAGAAGAGGTTTCAGACCACATATGGCTCAAGAGCACAGACAGCCCTTCCCTATGCAATGAACAGCGAGTTCTCAAGTGTCTTAGCTGCACAGCTGGTGAGATTTGTTGCTAAATGGGATTTCCCTAAGAAGCCAAACTTCTCCCCAGAAATTCTCCTTGTATTTTCTCACTCGAAATGGAAGCGCCGTGCTGAGTCGGGGTATAAAGCCAGGGGAGGTGGCTGTTCTCCCCACACTTACCCTGCAGCTGGGTTGCTTCACTACTTCG
Source organism: Morus bassanus (assembly GCA_031468815.1). Classification (NCBI taxonomy): domain Eukaryota; kingdom Metazoa; phylum Chordata; class Aves; order Suliformes; family Sulidae; genus Morus; species Morus bassanus. The sequence goes on from CM062582.1 coordinate 1,394,667, forward strand.
GTGGTAAAAACAGGTTGGGGTTAATAGTGATGCATTAACTGTCCGTACCAGGTGGCTGCACTGGAGATTAGATCTTAATGGTAACGTTTGAAATGTCAAACCTAGTTCCACTTGACCGTCCAGTGCGAGCTAATGTCACTGTCACTAAGAGCAAGACAAACGCATGTTACTCCATTTCTGTTGAACTAAACTTCAGAACTTGAGCATCTGGTAATCCCTAACTGCCTCTCACTTCTCTCCTCCTTGCTTCATGGTAATTTCAGTGGCACACTGCTGGTGTGTGACAGGGTATTTCCTTATGGTACTGCGTCCCTTTCAGGAGGAAAGAAAACTGGGCTGGGATTACAGTCGAGTGCTGTATGCAAAACCGTGCTAGATTCTCCAGCTAGCTTGCACGAAGGCTCCAAGGATTTCCATTCCCAAGATAGACAGGAGGTTAAAGAGCAGGATAAATTACTTGTGAAAGGTCCCACATTCTCTGAGCTGAGATCTGCCTTGGACCCTTCCAGCCCTCAAATTAAAAGTGTGAGGGTATTACAAAAGTGAGGGGAATATCTATTTCACCCTCAGTTTGCACTTTGCAGCTGAGGCTGTTGTGGTGTTTAGGACGATGCTGGATTCCAAGTCTGTGGGCACTGTAGTCTTTGCAAGATGAGTTGCTCCACCAGTATGATTCCGGTCTGGAAGGAAGATGAAGCCCGTGTCAGTGGGGTCTGTGCAGGCACCGAACAACAGCATGTGCAGGCTGCGGGACAGCGAGCCTTGGTGCGGCGCTGCGAGCTCGGCTGCGGAGAGGAAGGCTGCTGTCGGAGCTGCCTGGGGTACCTCGCTGCCCGCTGCTCTAGCGGTCGCCTGCTCCTGGCACAGGCTGGTGTCCCGGCGGGGCTGTAGCGGCACCCCTCTCCTCGCTGTGAGGGGGGAGCAGTCTGTCCGAGCTTTCCCACTGGCAGCGTCGTGTCTGGCTCTCAGCTGCTGGAACTGGACAGCACCGCTGTCCTTACGCATTCCGCCTTGTGCTGTCGGATCGTACGGACCCTGTTGACAGCTCAGCTAAAGCTGAGTTCAGAACGTTGTCGTTATGGCATGTACAAAACACTGTCAATCTCCTTTTTAAGAAATTTCCAGGTTTGAGAAGACTCTAGTCTCTGTTTCTCTAGTCTCTCTCTCTCTCTCGACTCTAGTTTCTAGCTGCTCTGGCTCTGTTCTGGGACTCCTGAAGGGAACGGTTGGGCTGGACTCTGCTTCCCTCTAGGAGCACAGAGGAGTTCCGTGCTTGTTTTGCTCACCGCAAGAATCCGACACAGCCTTGATGCTACTGTCCCATTTTCACAGAGGCGCTTTGCTTGCTGTCTGTTGTATTTGAGGTGTGGCAAAGCCCACAGCTGCCAGACAGGAGAGGTCTGACATAGTTGTATTGCTTCACGTATTTCATTCACAGCAGTATAGGGGTATAGCTTCGGAACTATTTAAGTGCACAGCAGTGTTTGCGTTTCTGTTCAGCCCTCGACAGAATGAGATGCATTCCACAGAACACTTTTTCTTAATGCAGCGTTGACTTGATGTGTAACCTGGGTCTGCAAACAACACCCTGCCCTGCTTCAGAGGGAATATTTTGGGGGGGAGAGGAGGAGAAAAAGCAGAGAGCAGTTGCTCTAGGTGTGGGATTGGGCTGCTCTTAAAATAACAAGCTGTTAATGTAGTGGGAGTGGTGCAGTTGGCACTTCCCTGTTGTTTGGTCTGCAGTGGTATACTTGCAGCACCTGCAGGTAAAGGCCTGGGGAAAGCACAGGTCTGTTGCTAGATGTAATGTCAAAATAAATGAATGAAGTCAGATGGAAAACAGAGGAGGAATAACTAACTGCCCTGTGACTCTCATGGTCAATAACCTTATTAGTGCACAAAGCCTCAGGCTATATGGTCTATAAGGAAAGTGTTCTGAATCTTCTGTTGAGGACTCTTAAGAGTCCTTAATTGACTACAGACAACTTTATAACCTGAGCAATGTTGGTTTGGGGCTGTTTTTTTTTGAGACATCCCTTGAATTAAAGATAAGGTGTCCTTGATATATTGTTTGTTCGGAGCTTGTACACAATCTGTATCTGGGGCAGCTACAACCAGTGCTGTGCACGTGGTATAGGAGGTTCTCAATTGCTCTGCTCTGGCTGGTGAGCGTGTTAGTGCTGCTGTTCTCTGTGGAGGGCTTGGCTTTTTTCCTGCTGATCTACTGAAAGTGCCAGGTTAGGTGATATTACAAGTGCGGGAGGAGAGGGCTGGTGACCTGTGAGCATAGTTCTTGCCTCTAAGTGTAGAAACCAGGCTAAGTTTAGAATGGTCCCCAGCAGTGATAGTTGCATATTGAAGTGCAGGGTGAAGCCAGGGCTCTGAGGTGGGCGAAGGTTAAGTGAGGATTTGCACTTGCACTGTTGCTGCTCAGAGCTTGTGTTGGAGTTTGTGAAAGGAGCTGTTTGTGCTGGTGCCCTCAGTGACTAGCAGAGATGATTTGGAGCATGTAGAGATGCACACAGTTCATTGCAGGAACTGTTCTTTGGCTTATGCAGCAGATAGAAAGCAATGAATAATAATGCCAGGGTGGCTCCAGAAGGGCCCAGTGCATTGTGCATGAAAAATTAGATTAACTTCCAATGTGTGGTAGGACCGAGTTTTTCTTCTCTGCTAAGCTTTGATATGCGGAGACTGAAACTCTATGAAGTGATGACTCATCAGATTGTAAGTGGTTCATGGCTGGAATAAGCTTAATGAATTGCCTTATCGGAAGAGCCAGGCGGTCTTCAGAGCCATGGTGTTGATATTCCTCTGAAAATCCCAGCCTTTCCATTTCTCTAAAGCACGAGAGGAGCTGCCTAGCCTAGTTTTTGCATATTGATAGAAATCCAGGCATCAACTAAGAGAAGTTAGTGATGACAAAAAGCTCTTCCTTCAAACGGCTCTAAAACTTGCTGAGGTGAGAGATCAGACGTTAGGTGTAGTGCCAGAGCAGGACTGTTATCTGGGTGACTTCTGTAACTTAAGGAGTTTGACTAGCGCGAGGCTGAGGGTGGAGGAAGAGATTATCTGGCAGTTCAGAGATCGTGCTGCAACTCAGGTGTAGCACACAGGTAAGACTGAAAAGGGAGGCTATGCTTCCAGTAAAACCAGTGACCAGCTTTGACAGCATGCCAGTTCTGCTCCGTCTCCTAAAAAACTAACCTCCGAGGAGAAGGTTCAGAGGAGCTGTTGTGCTCAGTGCTAGCGCCATTAGTTATTACCTGAGTGTGTGAATGCTGTTAGCGTTAGAGGCTCTTGCTTCCCGCGTTGTCAGAAATAGATGCAAATCAAACACTTATTCAGAAGAAAATTGGGGTTTAAGTAGCCGCATGGGTGGTCATGAAGTAGAGCAATCGTGATCTAGTCCTGGCCTCTGCTGTCAGTCTCCTTAAATGGTCTCCTACTAAAATAGAGATGCTTTGTGAAGGCCTTCAGGTGAGAGCCCATGGCTACAAGTTTAGAGGAAGACAACAGTTTGAGTTTTGCTCTAGAGACCTGTTTCCCTGGGTGAAGGTGACTTAAAGGGAGTGGGGTGATAGCAGCTGTGGCTCGTGCTGCCTGACTGCAGAGGACCTGTGATGAGAGCAGTGACTTAATATCAGTCCAGGAGGAGCAGAACTTGGTTATCCAACGCTGGCTTCACCTCAATTTCCCTCCTTTGATTCTGCAAACACTGTGAGACCCCTTTTAGCCTGGGGATGTTGGCTAGCGCTTCTCTTGCCTACCAGCCTGGACCACGCAGTCACCAAAGGTTCACTTGTGATCCCAAAAGCTGAAGAACAGTCTTTGAGTGAAGTCCTGTCACTTCTGAAGGGAAGAGAATTAAGGGGGAGGGATGACAGGAGTGGTGCACAGGTTAGCAACGTGTCATGTATTTTGGCTTTCCTCTGTGAGGCCATATAACGGAGCGTGCTTCTGTAGGTGTCTGACAAGCTAGCAGGTGAGCTTGCTCCATAGGGACATGGAGCACGCCACCGACGTATCTAGTGCGTGCCTTTTGCACTTGCTGTAACTCACCAGAGGGATTCGATATCAGCAAAGCTGCCGGCGAGTGCTGGACTGTGGCTAGGAGGTGGCATGTGAAATCCTCCTGGGTGGGTTGAGGACACAGCAGACTGGCTCCTGCCTGCTTGAATCCTCTCTCCAGGAAGAGCAGGTAGGGAACTCGCCCTGGCCGTCTTCAGCACCTCCTGGTGTGGTGTTTCCAGCTCGCAGGCTCTCCTCGTCTTTGCTGGAGCTCCCTCTGATGCTCACCGACAGAGGTGGCTGCATGCTGTCTTGCTTGTGAAATTGCAACGTTCCAGAGATAAGTAGAGAAGGTCATGAAGGTGCATTGCCTTCATAAATAGTTCAGAAATAAAGTGTGGGAGCGGGACCGCTGATCAAAGCCCTGGCATCTAGTGAACCATATCTCACAGGTTCTTGCCTTAACTTTCCTTCCTTGCTGCCAGTTGCTGGGACTTTGCAAGGGGGCTGTTATTTCTGGGCACTCTGGAAGTTGGCACACCTGGCTGCCGTGCAGCTCCTGCAGCGCAGGAGCAGATGGGCGTGTGTGATCTGTAAGTGGCCGAGAACGTCAGATTTTGGTCTACTACCCACTTATAAATGTCTCGGGTAATTTGAAAACTCACATTTATGTCTGTGCTGTTCTGTAGTGACCAGGAGTTTCGTGGTTTTTTTTTTTTTTTTGTCTTAAGGAACTGAAGGGCAATGTCGAGAGTCCCTGCTTTCACTGACTATTCGTTTGTTACAGAAATACCACTCGGAGAGCAAGGGCACTGACCAGGTGGCAGAGACGCAAGCTCAGATCGATGAACTTAAAGGAATCATGGTTCGAAACATAGGTATCTGGCTTCCCTCAGTGCCATGCGTGCAGAGTTCCTCTGGGCCAGAACGGCAGTCCCGCAGGGAGAGTTACTGAGAGCGAAGCTGACGGTGGGGTGGCCTCTCTCGACAGAAGGAACTGATGAAGAAGGGGCTGGGGGAGCTCTGAGCTTGCAAGCTGTTCCTCGCGTGGAACTTGGTTGAGGGTGGCAGGTGGGCTGAGGAGCGCTGTGCACAGCTTGTGATGGGGTGAAGCGTGCTCTGGGTTTGGTCTGCTCGTCGCTGTGGCTTTCCTGCGGCTGCTGCGAGGAAAATGCTCCTCGGTAGCTTAGGTTTGGGGTTTTTTGTGTCAGACTCTGGTCTGGGTTTTGACAAGTCTGGCCACTAACCAGTAGAAGGTTAGACCTGGAGTTGACCAAAATCAGTCAGGTCAGTCCCAAAATGTAGCCTGTGTGATGCGAGACTATTCCTTAAGTGCTGTTGCCTGGGAATCCCTGAAAGGCTGAGAACTGCCTGATGTCTAACAAGCCGCTGCCAAGAGCTCCTGGCTTGCAGCTGGGTGCGGGTATTGGAAGCAGCTTTTTGCGCTGGAATTCTACCGACAGATCTGGATTTTTGTCTCTTTCTCCAGACCTTGTGGCACAAAGAGGAGAGAAGCTGGAGCTGCTGATCGATAAAACAGAGAATCTTGTGGATTCGGTAAGTCTGGGGAAGAACTTAGAAATGGGGGAATAGCGTTACTGCATCAGTTGTGTTCATCAGGGTGCAGTGGGGGTGAAGACCAGCATCTAGAGCCACTTTTAAACAGACACTGAAACATCTAGATCTACAGGTAATCCTTCCCTGTCAGACACAAGTCCTGTCTTATTTCCCCCCCCACCTCCTTGTAGCTGTTCCACAAGCTGCTTCCCAGCCTTGCAGCTCCTTTAAGAGAGCGAAGGTATCCCGTGCATCTCCGTTCTGTATCCTGCCGGTACCAGTGGGATTTGTGGGTGCCCGCTACATAGCGGCTGCGCCGCTGCCCGAACGCTCTGCTCCCGAGGAGTGGCTGCCTGCTGCCCCATCCTGTTAAGGAACCAACTTCAGCTTGCTCCTGTTTGCTACAACCAACGCACAGGCTAACGCGCTGCCAGCACAAGCGCTGGTGTTTCTTGTCCTCACCTCTTGTACCCGCTCTTTGGGGTGATAGGGAAGCTAAAGATCCTAATTAAAACCTCTCCTGCAGCCTGGTCTGAAGTCAGCTTGGTGCAGGTAAACTGGAAACTTGTCAATCTTTAGAGTTCTAGTATACCAACAGGGGAAGTGGAGCTGATCTTAAAAAAAAAAAAAAAAAGCTGAGTTGTTCCACCTAAATAGTCTGTAAAAGACTCTGGAGCTTCATGGAGTGTTTCTAAGTGAGAAAAGACTGAAAAACCCCAAAATTTAATGTAACGACAAAGCGCTATGTTATCTAGTAAAGTGTCAGACACTCTGCAAGCTTTCTTGTCTTTCCTCTGGGAATGCCTAGACCTGGCTCAGCATCCTCCTCTGCGGAGTCCTGGTGCCCAGTTCCTTCGGCACCTGACCCTCGGAAGGCAACCCGCAGCCCAGTGGAGTGCCACGATCCCCTCTGCGGGGCTTGTGGAGGTCCAAACGTCGCTAGGCTGGCAAAAAGCATTCACGCTTTAGAGAGGTAGTGGAGATGCCTGGAGCTTACCCGGTAGGGAATACTGTCCTCCAGCTATCAGGTGTTTAAACCTTACCGCTTCCTCCGGTGGTGGAAAGGGGTGGTCTAACCTCAGGTAATGCTGTAGACACCTGCGCTGGATTTCCCTCAGCGATTAGGCTGAATTCATGTACGAGCTTTCCCAGGGAGTGTTGGTTCTTGGAAACCATGCAGAATATGAAGGAATGGGATATGCCTCTAGTGTGAACGCCTTGCAGCCCAACGGTGAGCGTCCTAGGAGAGCCAGGGCTGAAGTTCTCGAACTTCAGAGTAACGGACTGTGTTTTATCACTCCCGTGTGAGCCTTGACCACCAGAATATTGTACATAAACCAAATGGGTTAGAACCCTCCTAGCAACAGCGGCAAGGGCCCCCTTAGGGGAGGGAGGCCTGAGGAAGCCGGTGGCCCGAGTAGCCCTGACCTCTGGAGAACTCGTCTGGGCTGGGGCGAGGCGTGCTGGCATCCAGCAGTCTGCTTCCATGTGCAGAAACTGCACAGCTGAGCAAGAGCCGTGCTCCCGGAGCTCAGAGGGTGGCTGGGCATGGGAATCGGCTTTAAGTGAGAATCACAGCTCATGGGGATGCAGTTCTGCCTGGTGTAGCCTTATCGGAAAAAGCTGGGGGGGTGGTTTGTGGGGAAAACCTGAAAATAACCAGCAGAGTGTGCTGCCGAGTCAGCTCGTTTTGGGTGCTGCAGCCTTTCCCCGGGCAGGCCTGTCCTTGAGTGAGCTGTTCAGGGAAAGTGGGTGAGAATAGTGGCACTAATACAGCCCGGTGGGTGTTTGAGGTCATGCCATGACCAAAACCTGTTCTGAATGGGTGGAATTGCAGGATACAGAGAGGAGACTTGGAAGAGGGTGACCACAAGCGTTCCGTAAAATGCAGCAAGCCCAAATACAGGAGGAAAGTTCTAGCGTTAAAGGGCTTGTCTAGCCCCTGTGGAACTGCTGTCGAGTAGCAGCGCAGGTTGTCTCATGTCAGCAGGTGTATTTACAGTAATAAAGTTATATGTAATATGTTGGTGATTAGATCAGTAGTTCCATAAATACTTTGGAGCACTTCGGTTCCTGAAAGGTTGGAAGTCAAATGAGAGCCCAACCAGAAGTGCTCTAAGGTAGATTAATCCTTGTGGGCAGCCTACAGACCTAGTGGTGTTCTGTGTTTAATTCTCCCGAGCTGAGCCTGGGAAGGCACAATGCTGAGCTGGTTCTGGACTTACTCTTACCCTTTATCTCACCCCCAAGGTAGTGTGGGAGGGTTTTCTCTGGATGCCTGCTCGGTTTTGTAGCAGTGTAACTGCAGGAGTTAAATGCTCTGGGGGCGATAGCTGCGGCGGTTTGGGTTATTAGGGAGGTGGTAGCTGGGAAGAGCCTCTTCATCCGGCTTCTTGGGGCGCAGCTTCCTGTGCAGCAGGTTCAGGAATTCATGAGTTGTTTTACTTCCTCTTGTAGTCAGTCACTTTCAAAACTACCAGCAGGAACCTTGCTAGAGCCATGTGTATGAAGAACCTCAAGCTTACCATCGTCATCATCATTGTATCAATTGTAAGTACGGAACACAATAACCTTCGGCTCTTAAGTCAGGCTTAACTACAGGAAAATGCCAATAGCGTATGACTATCTTTAGACCCGCAGGTACTCAGCTCTGTGCCTGGAAGGGACTTAGCCGCAAAACAAGCGTTTTGACGGTGGTGTGTGAGGTGCGGAGAGAGGAGCAGTGTGCCAGGCAGCTTTTCTTGTCAAGGCAATAGGAAAAGCCTTCCAGACAGCGCCATCTAGCTTCTAAGTGCCTCCCACAGACAGCTGCCTTGCCAGCTCCGTTAGAAGCTAAGGCCCTGAGTTTAAGGCTACTCTATCTGTAATAGCTTTTTAGGCCTTGTAGTCCTGTTGGTGTCTTGTCACTGAACTTTGAAGTAGCTTTTTTGGATATAGGGCGTAACTCCAGCCGGTGATAAATGCGAACAGTGCTAAGGTGAGGCTGCTGGAGTGTAACTGCAGGTTAGATTTGCAAAGTGCTTTGTAACCACTGAACCCTCCTCCTGTTTTGCTGGAGGGCAGTTTTCATCCCCACGTTGCTGCAAGGATGTGGAGGAAGAGGCACTGGCACAATGTCCTGTGGGCGATTGACAAGTTATTTAGGGATTTGATAACCTGGGCTTTCCAAGTGTGTCTTTTGATTGCCAGGCCAAGGCAGCAGTTGACTGAACGATGGAAGTCTAATTCTGTACTGAAGTGGCTGTGTTCTTTCTCCAGGTTATCATCTATATCATTCTCGCAGCTGCCTGCGGTGGGCTTGCGTGGCCAAGCTGTGTGCAGAAGTAACTGGAGGCAGCTGGTGCTGGTCACTTGGAGATGAGAATCACAGGAGTGTGAAGAAGCAACCTACAGAATAACTCTTAATCTTTCACTACTGACACCTTCTCATTCTTCCATCCCTCCAGGACTTCAGACTTTTTTGCCTTATCACCCCAAACAGGCCCAGCTGGTCACTGCTTCTGTGCAGCTGTAACCTCAAGAATGGGCTGTTTTAAATTACTTGAAGGGATTTTTTTTTTTGTTTGCTTGTTTCCTTCTTCTCCTGTCCCAGCTACAACCTTCTCAGCTGGGTGGGCAGTATGTCCAGCTCTGGAGGGTTACGTGCATGCTCGCCCCCGTGTCCATGTGGCTTTGCACTTTCCTGTGAGCGTGCAAGTGGAGACCGGTACTGCCAGCAACTGTCCTGCCGTGGGGATGGTGCTGGGGTGTTGTTCAGGGTGGGCTGAGCCAAAGCAACAGGGGAGGGACATGATGGGTGTAGGTGAATTTCCACTTTCTACCACTACTGGAGACCCAGGTGCCTCTCCCTGTGTGTCTGGCCTCACGTGGCTCTGTAGTGTTTCAACACGTAGCGGTTGCAAGTGTAATGCTGGTAGTAATGAAGGGAATGGCTTTTGGGCTCGGGCTTTATGCACTGTAAGATGTAGGTGCTGCTTCTGTATGAAATCTCCCTTTTCCTGGAGGTCTTTCTGCAGGTGGTAGGAGAGGGTGTTGGGTCACCCCAGCATTTGGAGATGGCTGCCTCTTCATCCTCACTTCTTCCTCATCTCCCCCCCCCCCTTAATTTGTGGCTAAATCAATACAGTAAAGGAGACAGTTGCATATAGTTAAGGTTGCAGTAATGTATCTGCTTTCTCACGTTATTTCTCCTGTTCTTCTTTTGAGGGTGGACTAAAATGAATACTAATGTTATTACTTGCTAAGGTGAAACTGGGGGCCAATCTCTTGATCTGGCTTGATAAGGTGTCAGGTATCTGCTGCTTGCGCTTCTACTCTGAGGGTGTGCGCTAAAAACCGAGGACAGAGAAGGGGCAGAAGGTCGGAGTTGGTGGATGGTTACTTTCTCTATGGTCTGAAGAAGAAAGGCTCTTTCAGAGGATGCAGTAACATGTACTCCTCTGAAAAGAAAAAAAGAAAAAACCAAACCAAACCCGAGGCTAATAACCAAACGTAGGATGAGGTATGCTGATGATGTGCTGCTACCGGAAGATAGGGAGTGCTTTCCCTACCGTTGGAAGCTGTGAACGTTGCATTTCCGTCCCAGCCGGACACGGGCATCACCAGGCCAGGCCCGGCTGAGGGGTGCAGGGGCTTCTCTTGTATCTTAGAGGCTTGTTTCCAGGAGAAGAAATAGAAACAACTGAAACTTAGTAAAAGCATCACATGGTCCACAAAGGAAGCTGCATCTTTTCAGCCCAGGGAAGTGGCTTCTAACGGTGGGTGAAAGCTGCTGAGGTCTGGGAAGGGGAGGCTTAATTTGGTGACCAAACTCAAGTGCTTGGTTGGCGCCGGAGCTTCCCTGTGCCCGGCAGCGCCGGCGTGCCGCAGGTCTTCACCTGCTCTTCTTGGGCTGTGTTACACTGACCTTGGAGCTTCCCAGCAGGTGCCAGATAAGGAGTTCTCCTATAAAACTTGTATGCTTATTTGGATTTGTCTTCTACTGGGCTGAAACTTAACTAAGGGTAATCAGATCTTGGTATCCCGCAAGTGTCAGTGGTTCTGATCAGCGCTGCGGTCACTGGCATCGGTTGCTCCTTGAGTTGATAGAATGTAAAGCTTAGAGAAAGATTTCCTTCCTCTTACCTCCTACTCTTACAACCACCCACCGTTCGGTGTACAATTGTGCATGTTTTAGGGATTGTTGATGTTACCGTGTTCATTTCTATGATTTGTTGTCTTATGTACAAATACTTTTTAAAGAAAAGACTTCCTTTCCTTTTAAAGGATGCACTGAGGCATTAGTGTAAAAACAAAAATTAACTTGATTTAAATAAAATCACTGTACAGAAAGCAGAGTTCTTTAGTTTTGTGAAAGGTGGGTCTGGCACTAGGTGTAGAGCGGTGGCAGGAACCTCTCTGTGAAGCCAGTGTGTGCTGCCTGTGACGCTGCAGTGCTGGGCTTGGCGGAATCAGGCGTGGAAGTCCTGCTGTGAAGTACCTTCCACGATGGCTGTGCAGAACCTCTTGGCTTCGGAAGGATTTTTTGACTGTTTTGATGCAGGTGCCAGAGCCTGTTGTGACTTGACAGGGGCTTATTTCTGGTGGGGGAGAGAATCTGCTTCTCCTGGGTATGAACTCAGAGTCTGGGACGCACTGGGGGAACAGCGGGGACGAGGTTCCCGCTTGCTTTGGAGCACTCGTGGGTGGAGAGAATGCCAAAGGAAGAGTGACACAGGCAGCGGAGCAGCGGTGGTACTCGGAAGCTATGTGAAAGCCTGTGTGACAACTTTTTTTTAAGGCACATTTCAGTGATATAAACCCCACTGTCCTGAGGGGAAACCCTAGCAACGGAGGCCTTTTCCCTTTAGTCATGGCTGGGAAGGAGCCGCCTTTGCTTAGAACAGTTTATTGCACGGACTGATTCGCTGTCTTGTACTGGAGCCTCTCTGTAAAAACGCTGTAGCCTTTCATCTGCCTCAGGAACATTAAGTGCTGATGTAGCATTGGGTTTTGGAAGCAGGCTCGTGCATCAGTATGAGGGAGTCAGATTTCCTCTTAAACTTGCAGAAGCTTTGAGTTCAGTTGTTATCTTGGTTAGAGGCAAAGCTGCGTTCTCATGGTGGCTGCTGGGGCTCAGGATGATACAGAATATAAAAATCTGAAAGATGATCACTTGGTATGAGAACAGCTTAGAAAAATGAAAAGATAAAACTTAAATTAGCATCTCATTAGTGTGATAGTTCTTACAGAGCTGGGTTTTGTGCTGAATGTTCCTGACCTGTGGCCCTCTCCTGAAGTGGGACAGCCATCTTCAAGTGTGTGTCAGTGTCAGACTGACTTGTAAAATGCCCTGGTTAACCTTTTTGTTTACTCCTCTGGTCCGTTTAGAAATGTGTCCCCAAAGCTGCATCTCTGTAGGCATCCATTGTGCAGTTCATCATAGAAACAATACTATGTCCCTGATAAGCTTTGACTAGAATATAACCTTGAACTATTTAAACATTTTACTTTTCCAGAAAGCTTTTGTTCTTTACTGCATTAAATATCTGTTAAGTATCCATTAAATAGTAGCAACTGTCTCAACTTAGGAGGCTGCAGAGAAATGCACTGCCTGAAATGCAGGTGTGCTCTCACCTTTGGAATATAGACCACAGCAAAGACAAAAGGAGAACTCTCACACAATAGAGAAAGCGAACTGAACATCGCTGGTCTTTTATCCTTCTGTACGCTGGGAAGGTAAATGAGTTCCATGTGACCAGGGTCCAGCTTTTCCACTGGGCAGGTGTTAGAAAAGAACCTTCTCCATAAAGGAAAAGCCCTGACAAGACAGTGCTTTATCGGGGGGTGGCGAGAAGCCTATTTGTGTAAAAAGTCATGGCTGACCCTTTCACACGTGGATGGGAGGTGTTCATATGCCAGGAATGAGCAGCAGCCCCAGGTCAGTCTCGTCTGCCTCTTCTTGCAACTGCTGCAGTGCTCCTAACAACAGCCTTCCTTTTTGCCCTTTCAACAAGGTGGAACTGGCTGGGAGATTCACAGAGCTGCTCTGAAGTAGAAGAGGGTTATTCCAACGTCAGGAAAATAATGGTGTACAGCTCTGTCTTAAGAAGTTTGTAGTAATACAGTGAGCAAATGGAACACAAGAGGGAAACCCTTGCTGCTTTTCAGTTACTAGCTTACAGGTGCGTCTGCAGGGGTGACAAACCCAGCCTTGGTCAAAAAGCTCCTAGTGTGTGACTAGTACTTCTCCACAAGGGGCTGAGGAGAGCCAGCTAATGAAGAAGTCAGTCTCTTCCCCTTTTTTTTCCTTTCTAAAGCAAGCCTGATGTGAAAAGTGATCTCTGCTGCACAGCATCCCGCAGAGCTCCCTCTTTGCAAGTGTTGCTTCCTATATTTTGTTCTGCTGAGGCCACTTGTGGATATTCTCCTAGAAAAGATATGACCTGAGTGCTGTGAATCACGTTTTCCTCTGCTAACACCCACCTCATTCTTATGACATCCAAGGAGATTAAAGGTGAATATCAATACTTGCACCATACAAGACTTCCTCTGGTGACATCTTTACCGGGGCAGGGCTTTAAGAGCTGAAGTGCCGAAGCAGACTGCTGTACTGTGTGAGAAGCCTCAGTCCTAGCACAAAAACCACTCAAAAGTCAGGCTCACTGTTTCAATAAAGCAGATCTATTTCAGCACCATAACATTTTATTAAACTACACTATCAAAATCACATTGATGGTGGGGAGGACATCGCTATCAGTGCATATTTTCTGTACTAAGACTGTATTCATAGCATCCAGCACTCGCCGAGGAAAAGGACACTGAAACAGAATCCTTCATAGCCAAAGAGAGAGTAGAAAACTCTTCTACAAAAACCAGGGCAGTTAGGGGTGAGATGAAAGAGATGAAAGGGAGACAGTTCCAAGTCAAATTGGTCAGGGAGGGTTATTTTTAAAAAGTTTACTCCTAACCTGTGTTTGTTAACTTCCTCATCTGAGATATGAAGATGCTGATAAACAGCAGTTTTTAAATAGCACCCCCTGTCCCTGCGACTGCCTGTTCACAAACCCACACAAATATTGTGTACTGCTCCTCCACTGGTGAACTGTGATGCACACACTTGAATACAACAGCTTTAAGTGTACTACAGTTATAAAAACCTGCTTGTTCTAGAAGACAAAACAATAAAAAGTAGCAGAAATACATTCTATCCAGAAGTTAAAAAAAAAAAACCAAACACAAAAAGAACCCCAAAAAACCAGAACCCAAACAGCTGAGTTTCAGACAAATATTAGAGTACATCAGGTTGAGTTTAAAAAGTCTTACTTCTAACATCTATGCAACTATTTCTAGTCTCCCCATGCCGCTGCTGTGCAGCGTACCACAGCAGCAGCGCAACACTGCTTTCTGGCACAAACAGGACAACCAGCTGCCTTTTTAAGCAAGCGTCCTCGGGAGCAGGTCACCTGAGATGTTGTTTGTGACAAGCCTTCCGAAGGGCTGCAGGTAGAGGTTTACGTGAAATAAGGCTATTTTTCAGTCTTCACGTGAAGACTCGCACTTCAGTTATGTTTTGAGCAGTGGAAACACGGTAAAGCCGTTGTCTGTTCCACCACGAGGAGGTCAGGCTCTTGGCAGAGTAGCAGAAGGCGAGGAGAGTTAGCGTTCAAGAGGAGAGGAGCTACGTACATCAGTCTGCAATGTGATGGGGCTCTTGAGTTTCGTTTTCAAATAACGTTCTCACGCCCAGCCAGCTGGGGGTCTGCTTCACAGAGGGGTTTGGCAGTGCATCCGTGGTTTGGGTTGTCAGTAACATCCGTCCTTCCAGGAATCGTCCTGAGTGGCCTGTGCTGACTGGAGAAATCTGGTTTGAGAGACAAAAAAAAAAGTCACTAATAGCTACAAGCAGCAAACCCTCCAGTAATCTGTTGATGTACCCAGGAACGCTTATCTGAGGTTTTAGTTTACACCCGGCTTCTGCTACATCTGTCTCTTGACACTATCAACAGCTGCCTGCCTTAGGTGAACTGCTGCAGGCACACGTGTGCCCGGCTCGCACATCCCACGCACCAGGAGGCCGGCAGAACAGAGACAGCAGCAGCAACTTCAGGCAGTTTAGAGAAATGAAGCGACACATTTATCCTGCTCTGCTAAGTTATTAACACTGCTGTGGGTTTCCCCCATGACTGAGTCCAAGAGAAGTATTTTTCCCTGCAAATACGACAAAACACATGAAGAATAATCAGGTTGGATGTAGAGTACTACTACAAATAAAGAGTTTAAAAATTCCCTTTTGAGTGAGTTGTTTTTTTTTTTTTTTTTTAAAGTAAGTAGATACAGTTCAATTTGTTGAAGGCTACAACAGGACATTAAAAACCAACAAGTGCTTCTTGCTTCTTAGTCTGCTACTGAATCAGCTTAACTTCCCTCAATCATAAAAGTGTACACTGTAATTTGCACTGCAAATAGCTCTGCAATAACTTTTGGCAATTTGGTAGTGGATTTACCACAGACAAAGGCACAGCAGATGCCTTCGGACAACGGGCTAAGACCACGCTTTGCTAAAACAGCATAGAACAGTCCGCGCCTGTAGCTGTTAGATGCATCTTAGAGGCCTTATTCTTTAAAGAGACTGAACATAGTCTGAAGCAACAGCTGTTTAGTTAGAACATCTACAACCTTCAGCCATCCACTGTCGAAATATTTGGGAAACTAACCATAAAAGCTAGAAATAAATATAAAAAAAAAAGTCCAAAACCCCACTGCATCTTTCTGGATTAAGATGTGGCCCCTAAATCGGTTCAGACTTGTGCAACAAGAACAAAAATTATAAGTTTTTGGAAACCATTATCTATGCTCTGTTTTCGCCCTGTTGTATGAAGTTACTATAATGATATAGAATCACGCTTAAGAGAAGCCTTGTTAATTTGTCCTACTTTTCAAACCCTTCTAAAAACTCATTAGGCCTTGGACAATGCCCACCCAGGGTCCTAAGTAAAGCCTAAGGACGAAAAACACCCCCACCAGACTTATTTTAGCAGTAGCAAAGTTACAGAGGCACCAAAGTAGGTCATCTGGGAAGATTATTACATTAACAGTAAAGAGAATTTATTAGTCATTTGGAAGAGTTTTTCCCTTTCCCAGAACCAGAGGTATGCACCAGATAAATATCTGCCGTAATGTTCATTTCTTAGACAAACAAGTTTGACCCTATGCCTCTTCCTTTTCCTGGGTCATTAGCTTTGTTTAAAAAAAAAAAAAAGCACTTTTTTTTTAAACAGATTGAATACTGAAATATTGAATTGTTTGGTGACAGATTACAGGTAAAAAGGGGTATCTCACCCAGAAGCTGATGAGTCCCAGCCTGTCAGATCATGCTTACATTCACTGAATTTAATTTTAGTGGTATTTAAAGGAACTGTAACGCTTTGCAGTTCCCTTCTCACTGCAGAAGGAACTTCTTGACTGGAGGCAAAATACTTAATGTTCATGAACCTTCCAGCTAAGTACTACCCCTTCTTTAAGGGCTCCCCAGCCACAACCCTACACCTGAAGTTAATCAGGAGCTCTGACCAGACTCTATACCCATGTCACGCTTTAAAATCTGAGATGAACATCACTTTTTTTATAAAGTGTTTCTAATCTGTGAAATAAAGGCAGACATTGGAGTCTGGGAGGCTTGGAGTCTCACACTTACCTCTTGGATGGTGGTGTCGGCTTGTTCTTGGGCACCGAGATTCCTCCGACAGACGTGCGTGCTTTAATGGGTGAATTTTTTGCCACGGTGACCATGTTACTGCTTCTGGTAGTGCAACTGCTACTGGAAGAGCCTGTACTAAGCGAAGGTGCCTGTGGTTTTCGGACTCCAGTAACAGGACTTGTGTAACTGCAGGCTTTTACTGGCTGCCTGGGTGTTAACAGAGAGTTTGTGCATGACCCTGCTTTCATGGGCTGTCGCACTGTTAAGGGAGACTGCCCAGCACCGGAGGAATACCTGAGCTTACTGGGAGCCAGACCTAGAAATGGAACAACAGGAAGAATAACCCAGCTGGCAACAGTGTTTTAAGAACACTTCAGGATACCGGGCCTTTTAAGGGCCTCGGGTTTAGTTGGGTCGGTTAGACAGACAAAAGGAAATCAGCCACAGGGGTGTGTGCAGAGGACATTGCACCGACCTGCTGACCGCTGCTGAGTTCTTGGAATTCGGCTGCTTGGCACCTGCAGGTCTGACTCCAAGCTCCGACTGCTCCGTACAGACTCCAAAGCTCGAAGGCTCGTCCTGGCCAGGTTGGGCATGCTGTGGCGCATCTCCTCTGAAATCAAGAGCAAATTCTCTATTTGCTGCTTCTGGTAACAGCGGAGGTGTGTGTGTAATGGTTTAGACTCTCTCTTGAAAAACGTACGCACTTAAAAGTAGGCAAGCGTGTAACTAATTCTTAGCTTCCATTAAATAACAGCACTTTTGAAATGGGTACATCAACATCATTTCCATTGACCCGCCTCAAAAGCTCCCAACTAGCCTACCTTCGCTGTTGGCATACTTGAGCCGGTCTTGCATTGGACTTTGCACAGATCTCCTTGGGGGACGGATACGGGAAGTAGATGACCTGCCATAATCTGCACTGGAAGAAGGGGACTGACATCGGGGCGAACTAAGCGGAGACGGTGAGTATCTGTGAGCGCTGCGATATGACAGGGAACAATCATAATCATCCTCATCCTCAAGGCTGTACGTGTCGAACTCCTGGTCACTGTAGGTACCTCTTCGCAGAGAGTGAAGGGAGGCACTGGAACTGCGGCGTGATACGGAAGCAGAGCTGGAGGCACAATCCTGACGGAGGCCTGGAGACAGAGGGAAACGCGGCTCAAAGTCATGGCACTTTAAAATAGAAAATCCTTACCCAGTTGCAACACACATTCATAAGCAACGCCTTTCTCCGTGATTCATTTCACCTTGGAAGGAGAGTCAAGTTAATAACTCTCTTCACTGAAGACACTCGCAGCATATGGAATCTCTGAACTGGAACAGTGTCACCCATATCAGCACTGCTTAATTAGAGCAAAGAGTTAATATTCAGATTGACCTGAATTACTCCTTATGTCACATACACAAGCAGCTGTCATTGTGGACTATATATTGCCACGCAAGCTCTGTTCGGTTAACTAGGTATAGGAGTCTAATTTATAGGATGAATTTTTTAGTTCAATTAATTGCGCACCCACCAGCATTTCAACTGATCGAAACAAAGATTTGAACTTCTGCCTCCAAGTGAAAAAAACCCTGCTTTTTATTGTCCTCTGCAGTGCATCTGTCTGGTTTATTTACAGGTCCTTCCCCAACTTAGGCCTTCATTCAAGTCTTCTTGCCTAACAAAATACAAGCAACATCTTACCAAGAACTAACTTAGCAAACCGGTTGAAGGGACTTTTGAGAAAGGTGTCAGTTAAAGCTCTGAAAAACCCTCTTCTCAGTGCAGTCCCTTCATTGCAGGGATTTAAAAAAAAAAAAAAAAAGCAGCAAGCATTCCCCACTCCACTCCCTTCACAATGCAAATATGAAAAGCTTCCATCATTCTGAGGATGAAGCGCTTTTCATATTTCACTGGAAACTTTGTAATGCGACAGGATTTCCTTGACTTTTTTTTTTTTTTAAGTGATCACAAAGCATAAGAAAATATTCAAGTTTAAAAAGAAAAAGGCCATTATTAGCTTTATTCACTTTAATACAACTATTACACCTGAGTGCAGCTGAGGAAAAAAGTGATAACAAGATCTCATGTCTTTTGCTCTTTTTGGTCTCATATTCCAATTCCTAGATCACAGCATTTTTTAAATTTGTAAAGGCACATTACTAAAAGTAAGTAAATGTTCTCTGAAAGAGTAACAGGGAACGTCATTCTCTATTTCCTGTAAATCAAATTAATGAGTAACTTGCACAGAAAACCAGATCCAGCCACTTTGTTCCACCTTGATCTTCAATTAGGACCTCATCCAAATCCCACTGAAGTCGCTCGAAAGCTTACCAATGATTTAACGGGAACTGGATCAGGGCCCTGAAATCCCCACACACTGGGACACAGACATCTTTTATGCCTAAGTTAAATTTGCGGAGCTGTCTCCGAGCCCTTTACCAGAGCAAAACTTAAATTGTAACTTCAGCTCTTTCAGTTTAGTACTCTTGAACTCTTGGTTCTACTCAACACAGCAGTGCAATACTACTTGCATCTTCTGTGAACTAACCAACTTGTAAAATTCAGTGCTCTGGACAGCTTCTAATACGATTTCAGGCTGCAGTTAGGCAGCCTGCTCAGAAAAACAAAAATTCACAAGCAAAAAATTTTGCTGGGTTATTTTTTCAGCTGGATCAGTTCCCCAAACCAATACACAGCGCAGTCACGCAGCTGCTTGTGTTTGCTCAAGCGAGGGGACAGCAACCAGACAGGCAACCGTGAGCTGCTGCTGTTTAAACTGCTGCTATTATGAAAGAGTTACTCATAACACTGGACTTGTACTTCAGAGACAATCTGGGATGGAATATTTTTGAGTATGAAAGGATGCTTACATATGTAACAAAGTGGGGTTTTGGATAATACTTTCAAGACTATCCTCTGCTTTAAGAGGCCTAATCTTGAGAACGTTATACAACTGCCAAGTTTAAGTGGCTGTTTGGGTCTGTAGATTTTTAAGGGAAGCCCTGCAAATCACAAACATTTCAAATGATCTATTAAATTCGTTTTTTTTGTCGGGGAAAGGGGAAAGAGAGCAACAGTTGGAATCCATCTACATTCCTCTACCATTCTAGAACTGTAACACAAAGGAGATGGCTGTCACGTACTCTCTTCCTGAAGGCGTGCCATAACCTGGACATCAGTCAAGTCCTGCAGTTTGTATCCCATGGAGATGGAGTCGTCAGATGTGCTCAGCTCGCTGTCCACAGACGACTGAGAGCTCAGTGCAGAATGCATGCTCAAGTAACCTTTAGGAGGGAAGAGGAGGGAGGAACATAAAAAGCATTCAGACATCCACATGCAAAACAAGAATGAGCAGCAGAGCATTTATTCCAGTTAATAAAATCAGCGCAGTTGTGAAGCTGAGGTATGGTTGCTAGAAATAATTAAGAAGTTGGAAATTACTTGGGAACACAACGCTTGGTATTTTAACCTGCAGTTTTTCAGGAGGCAGAGTGTCTTTGTGCAGGGAAAAAATTGTGGACTTCTGTCCAGAAGGTGGCAAAGGGATGCTTGGTAATTCTGAGCTTAGAAACACCCTTTAAAAGATGAGCATTATTTCCGCCTGTTTTGAGAAAGGGGCAACTATTGCTCTAGATATTGAGCAGCAAAGTTGCACAAAGCGCTTGCCAGGGTACTGGTGAGCAGTCATAGGAATAAGAGGATCCAAACGGCTTTCAGAGTACAGTACCTCAAAAATCAGCCACACAATCTGCTTATGCAAAGTAGAGTTCACACTAGATTGCCTCCTCCCCATTCCTGAGGTTTATCCATTTTTTTCCTCTCATCATAAACCGAACTCTCTCTTACAGGGAAGCATACAGCTTCTTCATTCAGCCGGTCATAAAACAAACTGGAAGGATCTTTCCACCAGGGAAGTTTTTCCGTAAGTCAGGCATTACGAAGAGGAACAAATAATCTTCCTTTTGAAGAATAATAATAAAAACATCATCATCAAGTGCAAACTTTTACCTGTTGGTACTTTTTCTTGAGTCAAGCAAGCCAGTATTTTCCATGGTGTAAGAGTACTACTACTTGCTACTGAAATAGGGAGACAAGAACAAGCCAGTAACCTTGGGGTTTTGAAGGACAAGTACCAGTATATGTGGGAGGCTTGTAAGTAGCTCCACGCACAGAAACGCGGTATCACAACGGCCTTTGGTTCTCCTCAGATACTGCTCTTCCTGGCGCCTGGATGACTCTTACTGCAGGAAGGCTAAGCATCCCCTAGCAGCTAGCTTGCCTCCATCCACAGATGGCAGGCAGATGCAGGCAACGATAGGAGAATCTTGCTACCGTTCCATCAACGCTAATTTTGGCTGGGGATAGCGTCTTTGAGGGAGAGCACGCAATGGCGAGCGTACCTCCATCTTCCTTTCCCATTTTGTAACTACCATACAGCTTTGTAGTAAAAAAACCCCAAACCAACCCACCACCAAAAAAACCCACATTACTAGAAAAACTTTCAGAAACAAGAAGGATTAGTGAATGTAAAACCTCTGCATGGCAAACGTGCTCATCTATGCCACATGTTACAAAACACCATCATATGCTCCTAGCATAACTAACCCTCGGACACAGACACATAAGGCCATATAACTTACGGAGCTATTTTAGGAGAGGGTACATCATTACCTTAAATTAATTCCAAGACAAGGTTGCAATTAGTACTATATAGATTTAGATCCACCAAAAAAAAAAAATTCAACCACAGGATCTGACAGAAGATCAGATAAAGCCGGTGGATATGCAAGAGCCTAAGAGCACTTAACATCACTTTCAGCTAGAGAAGGCTTAAGTAGTACAAATCCTGCTCAAGCAGGGATTCAAGTTCGTCACTTCACTAAAAAGCACCAAGCAGGCCGCAGCACACCAGCCGACAAGTCACGAATGTCAGTCAGCCTCCCAAAGCACCTCTACGATGTCAGTCACCACTGACTTTTACTTTAGCTCACACAGTTTTTCCTGCTGTGTTCCAAGAAGTCTTGAAGGCAGTGCACCTACTGAATAATTCTCAACTGCTAGAAATAAAACATTTTGTCTGTTCTCGGCAAAACATCTAAAAACCATTGCTGAGCAACCCTTTCAAACGATGGTTAATTCCAGTCAGGCAGGAAAAAGCAACGGGTTCCCAACGTTATTTTTTTCAACCAGTTTTGAAAAGTAGTAACTGATGACAGGGAAAAAACACATGCCTGAAGTCCAGGTGTAAAACAAATTTCTTACGCAGATATCGAGCAAACTGCTTTGTACCAGCAAGCCTCAAACCCCTCATTTGAAAAGGCCTAAAGTTGTTCCAGGTTCAAGATGCTCACACAAGACAGTGACGGAAGCGTGCCTGTAGTGTGAGGGGTGTGTCTGTGCGTGCATGCGTTACACGAATACACACTCCAGGTCAGGACGCTCCAGTATTGAGACTGCACGGCTGTATAAATAATCCTGTTTCTTTCCTTTGGGTGTCAGGAAAAACCACTGTGAGCAGTGGAAATAAAGCCAACATGAGAGCAGGGATTGCACCTGTAGGACGTAGTATAATGAATAAGCATGGGTTTCCAGCTGTAAATAACACCTTCTTTAACACCAAAAGCGGTATTTTTATTACAGCTGTATCTTGGATACAGCTTTTTAAAATGCACAGCTCCCAATTCAGTTGGGTGTGCTCAGTTTGGTTGTTGGATTTCAAACTGCAGGCCTATTTAAGAACAGTCAAGGAGGGGAAGAAAAACATTCATATTCTTTCATCAGTAAAAACTGTTGTGGCTCGACATTGCAAGATGAGCTGATTATGGTTTTCATTACAGAAACTTGAAAACATACCACATCTGGACTTTGGTTTTGGTTTTTTGTTTTAGTTTTTTAAGGGAAGTTACTGTCAAACATTTTTAATTTGAACGGTAGGGAAGCTCCGTTTTTCTTAGAAATAAAATTAGACTCAAGTCAATCAAGCTGACAGTGAACTTCAAACTCACGTACACACTCGCACAAATTACAAGGGAAGAGCCCCCAGACAGATGAAGTGACTCTCACGTACACGGACAAAGCCTGTTCCATACTTGGCTGTTTATTTGGCACCCTTGACCACTACCCTCAAGGCTGCACAGACACTTTGGCTTTACGCACCAGTAGCTGCTTCTGTGTGACAAGGTGGTTTGACGTCTAGAGTGCCAACCAACCTCATATTAGGAACAAGAAATTGATTTAGAGGTTCTTCCCTGCAGAATTCAGCTTGCAAAAATAATCCTACGTGCATCCTTTTGATTGCAAAATAGCAATAAGTGTTAATTTCTATTTACAGCACATCTCAAAAGCATACCTGCAGCTGTGAAAACATCCATATGCAACCCTGTTATTTCTTTAAAAAAAAAAACAAGGTTCATTTAATGTCAAGTTTCAAGCCAGAAACTGTTAAACGTGCTTTATGTTTTTAAACATGCAGATTAGGATATAGCAATTTCCACAAAAACCCCAAACAAATCAAGGAAGACTCCTTTGATAATAAAGCCAAGAGGCAAAGCATTTGTACCAGGAAACTGAGCATGAACTGCACCAAGGATAAACGAAGCTCCCGCAAGAGCCTACACGGACTCCTTAGGCAGCAGCATAAATGCCGAGGCAGACCTGGGGCCGAGCCGTTTAGGTGAAGCTTCATTATCGTACCTACAAATACAGGCTTCCAACAAGAATTTTGTGTAAGTCGCCTCTAAGGTAGGAAATCTTTCTCCAAACACAATGAAGTCTGATGGAAAACTGGTGTTATTTTGTGTTTAGCTGCCCACTCAGCCAATTTAAAGGCATATCCTGGAGACTACGCCTTTTATCTTAAAGCACAAGGCTTCTTTCTGTTGCCTATGTTAATCAATATTTTCAAAAGAAACTTCACAAACCCTCAAGCCAGAAAACTGAATCCAAGTAACTTTACAAAAAGTTAACACCTGCATATGTTAACATTATTCTACAGCGGTGTTGTTTCTGCCTCGGTAGCCGTTTTCTATTTTAAGTCACTTAAAATTAGTACAATTTATAAATATCTATAAAGAAAGTTGTAAAAACAAAACCATGAAATAACTACAAGACATTTAGAATGCAAGGAGGTTTTCTCCCACGTAATAGGTGAAACCTGGGTCAGCAAGTGAGCAAACTAAAAGGAGAAAACCCCATGGGTGGACTTGCATCTCTTGACAACTTTTCCCTGCATCAATTAGTAATACTCCTTGCATTTTAAACTCTACAGGTTTGCACTGCTCTACTGACATGCCATACCTGAGCTGCCACAGGTTAGTAGTGCTTTGTTAGTCGATTTGAGATGCCCGGGAGAGTTTAGTGCATTGCTACAGGAGCCTGTCTCTGTATTCAAATTATGTGCGCTTGGTGATGCCAATGGACTGCAATACAGGTTTTTCCATCTACTGGCTAGAAGGAAAAATACAAAAAAAAGCCATAAAGGTTATCAAATTATTTTAAAAAACAAAGACGATACGATAAAGAAAGGCATCAGATCAAACAAGATTAAATATTCTAACAGATGTACTTCGAATAAGACATCTTGATGGTGTCAGTTACAAGATGTAGGAAGCAAAGCAGCGCCTGTTCCCTTGCTCACTCTCTCCCCTTCAACTTGTTTTGTCGCTTCTGAAGAATTCCAAGAATACCTACTGACAAAGTTGGCTTTAAAGAAGCCGTACAGCGCTGAAAGTTTCAGCCCTGGTCTTCAATTATGACGGTTTTCATAAATATCTGTCACTTCTATACCCCATCTTCATTTTAAAGAATTCCATTGAACTTTATGGTTACATATAGGTTATTTGGAATTTTTAATGATGGAATCACAACAGCATTAAACCACAAAAGCTATGCCTTTAGATTAAAAGGAGAGCAAATTAATATGAAGAACAACCGCTCTGAAATATTTATTCAGCACACAGACTCACATACGAGTTCGTGAAACAATCAAAATAAGCCAGGTGGCAAAACTTAGTGCGTCCGTGGTTACTAAGTTGGAAATGAGCAGCTGCCACGCTATGGAAATGGCTCAGTCTATGGTCTGCATACGTTCAAGGGGCTGCTGAATTACCCACCGAACCCTTAGCACTGAGAGAACAGGGGCTAAGAAAATAATCAAGATTCCCTATTTATTAGTTTTCTTTTTTATTTCCCCCAAATATAAAGCCAGACTATTTTAGTTAAAAAGGAGTGATAGAGCACGAATATAACCTGATACATTTCAGACAGAAAGCAAAGAGTTAATCAAATGAATCTTCCTTCAAATTTTTAAGCGCAGATGGTTTATAAAAGTAAATGAAGTTTGTTCTCAAACTACATCCAGTTATCTCAGATCAGGAATTTCAAGGCCAAACTCCAACTAAGCCTGATTACAGGCAGTGCCAAAACACCGTTAGTATGTAAGCTGTAAAAAAAACCAACGCCAAACAAAACAGCGGCCTCTCAGCCTTCAAATCACTGGGGTCAAATTACTGGTCAAACTGAAATCAAAATTACTGCATTCACTCGGAAGACAAAGCCAGCCAATTCAAAACGCAGGCAGCCAACTGGGGGTTGTGTTTTCAGCAGTTAAGAACATCACTGAACTTCTGAACATTAATTCTCTCAGAAACTTCGCTTTTTCAAACACTGTTAACCACAGCTGTTGTGCTTAGATGTTCTTGGGTCAAACCAGGCAGGTGAGGTCGCAACACGCCCTGCTCTGCAATGCTTTTCAGTGATGAGTTGGTAGAAGGAAGTAATAAAGCTAATCATCCCTCCAGCTGCAGGGGACGTCACAGCTGCCTACATAGGAAAGCTGTATGACGTCGAAAGCTCTACAATATAGAAAAGGATTACTTCTTCACTTCAAACCCCTCAGCGTCTTGGCTGTCAGCAGTTCAGCCCAGGACTCGCACATTTCACGTACGGATATCCATATCTGGACATCCACCAGATGGGTTCCAGGTGATGCTCTACAGATACGTAGACATAGAATAACCTTCTCACTCTTGTAATGAAATAGAATAACGTTCTCAGTCCTGTAATGAAGTAAACTGTGCACCTCTTCTAACAGCTCTTACATCAGTGAGAGGCTAATAAGGGATTGATCCTTCTGCGCTCTGAAAAAGGAGGAGAAAAAACACAAACCTACAACCCCAGAATACTGACTGCGATGGCGGTATGTGACTACTGACCAGAACGCCCCGTAGCATTTTTGTTTCAAGCAGATTAAGTAAAGGATTATCCCTCAGTGGTTAAATAACACAGCTGAAAGCCACCAAGAAGTGCTTTTAGGGGATGATAAAACTGGAAGAAAAACTAGGTTTCCAAGTGACCATTTCTTCAAGTTACAGATTCTAATGTTTCATTACTGTAAGCTTTGAGCATCAGACAACTGTTTTACCCAGGTAGTAATACTAAAAGGTAAGATACGGTAAGAATAATCACCTTTAGAAACACTCAACAACACTAGAACTTTTTATACAGAAAAAAGCTGCAGGAAGAGTTTCATCTGATTCTCTCCCCCACTCCCCAGAAGCACATTTGTTCTACATATTTGTACATTAAAGACATTCAAATATTTAAAAAAAAAAAATCAAGACCTGAAAACACTGAAATATATTTTAGTGTTTAGGCTCTGAACATATGAAGAGAGACCAGAAAGCAAGGTGGTTGGTCAATTTGGCAATTAATTTGAAATGCCTGTGTTTGCGTCTTAAAAAAATACATAGAGGCAAAACATCACCATTCCCTTTGTTTCGTCTGTCACTTGCAATCAGCATAGCGTTTACAGAATGCTCTCTTACCTTCCTCAGTTGAGGCATTACCAATGTAAACCAAGAGCAGGGAGGTTTTTATACAGTGACAAACATGGCTGTGCAGAGAGGCACCGAGAGCACAACATCTCAAGTGCTAGCTCTGCAGATGTTCTCCACTACAGCAACTGCAAACTTCAGGTCTCCCTTGCTTTACCGCTTCTCAATAACGTAAAGTGCACAAGTGGAAACAGAGGACACTTGAAGAAGCAATGCTTATAGTTTACATACCTTGATCAAGTCTGTTTATGAGAGTTCTGCAGGCTGCTTCCGTCTCCGGACTGGGATTATCCAACACCTGTCGGCACCATTTTAAGGGTGAGCCCATTTTCAGTTCTGTAGATTTTCTCGGGGACACATAGAGCCTTTGCAAGGATTGAAAGGAGACAGTAAAAAAATGCTCAAAGCACACAGCCACTGAAGTAGCATTTACTGAAGTATAGCTAACAGTAAGCAATAGAAAAGTTATCCAAATTAAAAACGGGGAAAAGTTAAAGTTTAAATTGTATCCTATGACTCAGAAACAAAATTTACTATCACTGTAGTAAAATTCACTCAAAGATGGCTTCACAGAGAAAGAAAACAGCTCCTGCAAGGCACGGTTCAAGCCTGGGCTGTTGGAATACCACTAAAGTTAAGCTGTTGGTATAGTGACCATCACCTGTCACCTCTGCCTCTCCCTCCACTCCTCCCCCCAAAAAACATCTCGTGACAAAGACAGCAAGGGTGAGGAGGTGGGTCTAACGTGAGATTCAAGGTGATCTGTTTTGAGAAGCCTAAATGTTGTATTTTTTGTTAAAAACCCCACGGCTCTGGATGTTCTCCCTGTATCGCGCTGCAGGCACAGCCGCTCCCTGAGACGCTGAATGAATAGTAAGAAGTCTACGCACAGATTTCAGGGATAAACCATTTAATGGGAAGATTTAGAAATCTTCAGACAGGTAGGAAGTATGACTGTATGCTGCCTTTCTTTTTTTATTGTAACATTAGATAAGTTCTCCTAAAGCCTAAATTTTTGACAGTTCTAATACACCTAGCATTGTTTTGCATATATGTACAGGATTAGCCTTACGCACAGACAGATTTAATCATCTTATAGTCTTGGATTATTTACAACTGATCTTGTATAAGGTAGCACCTTAACCGTATTTCATAAGTAGAAAACTTCTCTCAAGGAAGGTCAAAGGGTAGAGGAGCCAGATTGAAAAGCAACTCAAGAACTTCACTTACATGTCCCACATTTGCATTTTTAAAGTCAAAAAATCCCAACAGGAAAAAAAAAGCACCCTATATTTTAACATACAAATAGGAACACACAAAACTTTTGTGAGGGAAAAAGAAAGTAGTATTGTGTACATGTCAAAGTTAAACAGTTTTTAATTCTTGCATGTCACTTAGAAGAACAGCCTCAGGTAGAGGGCATCGAGATCTCAATCGATGAATAGCACGAGAGAGGCGGGAACAGAAACAAGAAGTGCCGGCGTTAACCGAATCTGCCCACAGACAACCCACGTCCTGCATGCAATAATACGTACCTTACTTTAACATCAGAGTTCCAGCTAAGTTATCTTAACACGCACGTGTTAATACATTTTCTGTGCTATGAATGCACTGCTACAAAAAGATATTTAATATAGCATTCTGCTGAAGTCAAAGGATCAGAAAAAGGACTGACAGGGAGGAAAGCAAGCTCTGCGACGACGAACTTAAGGACCTGCTGCGTCTGTGCAATTTCTGGAAGAGTGAGAGGTGATTACCTCTGAACTCAATAAAAAAAGCAGAGGGCAGACTCCTGAAAACAGAAACTTTCTGATCTTGTAACAAGACCGTAAGAATCTTCAATTTAATTTGTGGACAAATTCAGGAGTTCAAAACGTAATTTCTTAGAATTAAGTGTACCGGAAGAAGAAGAAAACTTCCAAGTCTTTGAAATTGTGTAGATATTGAATACCCTTCCAGAAGGGATATGCTTTCAGACTACAGTTTGGGGGACGAGTGTACAGGAAGGTGACCGAGAAGGTTAGCTGTCATCTGCGGACATGAAGCCTAGCTCTCGGCTCCACCTTTCTCAATGGGCTCCGGCGAGCTGGTCGCGTGGCCTTCAGCAAGCACAGCCGCTGCCTCTCTGCATGAAGAAAATTCACATCAACAGGCTTCACGGTTCATAATCTCCTGTGAGAGCAAGAGAGTCCTTCCATGCAATCCTTCCACACAATCACACAAGTGCTCTTTTCTCCACCACCACCCTCCTCTCAAGCAGCAGCCTGGCACTGCTTCGCCTAGCGAACTGCTCGAAGGTGACAAAGAACCCTCTTGGTCCCCAGCAAACTAGCTACGGCCACGCTTGATGATTTACGCTACTCCCGACAGCTGTCCTCATGCTGATGGGTACATAATATTTCACCTTCCTCACTGCAAAATCCAGTATTTGAACGTAAAATGATCATGAGGATGGTTTTAAGATTTCAGAGAACGTCTGCATGCGCTTCAGTTGCCTCCTACTCTCTCTCCTAACAATAACTTTTGACACTGCTGCAGCAAGACACAGCAAGTCTTTCTGCTCCAGTTACCCATTCTTACGCAGACACCTCATATTCAATTCATAAAATACTCCTTTCCACAACAAAACTAATATAAATCATCAGATATTTTAGTAATTGTCACATTAATTTCTGAAAAAACCTCATGTTTAAAAGATACAGAAACATACTACGGGACTCTCAATTCTCAGGTGACCTACAGCAGTGCTTGGCTAAAATAAAACAAGCAACTGCGATATTTAAAATACTGTACTGGCATCCATCTAACCTACTAGGCTGTCTCCCATGCTGTATCCAGGGAAGGGTAAGTACGGAAACAATCAATCCAACAGCTGTACTGGCGCAGAAAGCTGTCCCAGACTCCCACAGTTTTGCAATTTGGGGCTATCGGATCTGGCATCTCTGCATGCAGCAGCTCTCAAAAGGGTATTTTTCAGTGAAGCCACCTAATACCTTTTTTGAACTCACGTCCACTTTTAGCGCCCACAGCACCCTACTGCAACGAGTCCCGCAGCACACCGACGGGCAGGGTGAAGGGCCACCTCCATTCACTCGCTCTGAAAATGCCACCTGCTATTTGCTCTTGCTATTGTCTGGTTCTTGGGGGATGGGATGCAGGTGGAAAGTAATTGTTCTCTATTGCCTCTTGACATGCCACTCGTGACTTTACAGATCCTAGTAATATTCCTGCCCCTGGCGAGACCCATCTTTTCCAGGGAGTAGAGATTCAGTCTCTTCAGTCATGTCTCATACAGAAGCTTCTTGTACCAAGCTTTACACAAAACCACATGCAAATAAAAAAAAATCCAAAATCTAATTTGCTATCGACAAGATAAATGCTGAGAAACACGAACACAAATGCTCCTGAATGTGCAATGTTATCTTTTATGAAAGACCCCACAAGCGTATCTGGCTGCGTTTCTGCACGGGTAAATGAGCATTGCAACCACTCAGATCCAGTAAAGCAGAGACAGCAAAGTGCTCTCTCTCTGGATTCATTTTACAGTTCAGACCAAAAAAGCAGCAACAAAACCATCAAACAAAAAGGAGGCCAACAGCCTCCTTAGGGCAGGTCACGCTGTTCTTCACATATTTTAGGTTAAGGGAGAAAATCCTGCTCTGTGCCAGAAGTTGTTGTTCTACCCAGCTCCTTCCATGCTTCTAATCAGGTTCTCCCCAGGACGATAGCAGCTGAAAATGATAACACTTGTTTGATTGCTAGAACCGTTTCCACATGGAGCAGAGCCACCTGCTTCCCGGGGTGTTGGGCTCCTCTGCAGCGGCCAGAGCACCCTCATTTTCCAGCTGCCAAGTCTATTGGCAAGAGATGGTCTCACGTACAATTTTACTAACCTCAATTAAGTAACCACAACTCAATTTTTCAGAGCACTGACTGGCGACTTATATAAAAAAGGAGGAATTCTGGTTTGATTGCACAGTGCCAGGTTTACTATTTTCCTTTTTAAGTAGCTTTGGGGAAGGGGTCAACATACTTGGCAAGCTATCTTCTCAGAATATGCTGGCACAGCTTATTCTTCTGGAGCACTGCACACCATCTGCTGGTAAACTAAAAACACCAGCCCCACAAACAGAAGGCAATATTTTTCTGGACGCAGTGTTAAGAACCAAAAGTCACCTTTTGCTGGAGCCCCCCCTCGCCCCCCGTCAGCCACCGTGGCACAACTGCCGCAGCGGCAGAGGCCGGGTTAATACAGTGTCACATTTCTAGCTGAACTAAACCAGGCTTTCTTCTGAAAGGGGTTTTTGTGATAAGCTAAACTCCGTCTGCTCTGTTTACAAATATGCGGAATTTTATTTCTGGTAGTTTTATCCTCTAAGGCTGTTTGATTTGTCAGGTTAACTTAATCCAATAAGCGTTGGAAAAAACGTACTCAGGCATGCCATTAGGTACGCATACAACTGCCAGTTTACGAGTCAGCCAGAGTCTTTCGGGTTTAACAAATACCTGATTACTGCATAAGCTTTACCTTGCATTTTGTTCCGACAGCTCAGCAGTCTGGGTGCAAAGCACGTTCTGTTTAAATGGCAAGAGGTTACGCTCTGAATCTCTTCTTTCGTCACATTGCAAATGACTGTTAAGAAGTTGTTTAGACAGTGACAAGGCCTAATACAAAATTAAGAAAGTAAACATTTGGGCATATATTCTCACTTTGATGTTTTGGGGTTTTGCTGCATAACTTGTTAAATATCAACGAGATTTCCTTCAGCTTCTGTGAGGAAACCCGCAGATAAAGCATCTTTCGTTTCTGCTTACTCGTGTACAGACCTCACTTCCCCATACAAAGTATTTTATGAAATGCACCTCTGGTAAGAGCCAAGAAGTTTTAGTTGTGCAGCAAGCACAAGATGAGATTTTTCTTCTGTTAAGAATGTAGGCACACAAGAATAAATTCGTGGGATTCTTTGCACTTCATTCTGACACACTGCAGTGTACGAAAAGCAGAGCATCTTCTAGAGACGCTGTTTTTCTTTTGGGGTCAATATCACAGGAGGATTTATGCGACTTAATGGCCACTATTGTTTGATTTTGAAAATGCTGCTTTAAATAAAAACCCCCAAGAACCTAGAAAATACTGTGACAACTTTCTCAACTCGCACACTGCACTGAAAGAAAAAAGGCATCTTTAAAATTTAGTAACCCATCAGATCAGTGATAAGAGTGCAAGCCAGTATTGCCGGAGAATTTAAGATCCTAATCACGCAGAATATTTGTACGAGGAAGTCTGTAGATCATAAGAGGAGAACTGAGGCTGCAGAAGGCTCCGTAACTAGTACATTAGTAAATTAAACTGAAACCTCAGTTTTTAAGACACTTGGTTGGTTTATTATATACCTTCCGCAGCACTGAGCACCAGTAGCTGCAGCGGTACCAAAAACGGCAGACATTACACTGATGTTCAAACCTGTGAGTTATATACACCAATGCAAGGAGAAAGAGACCTGAGGTAGCTAAATATGTTTCGAGTAATTTAGGTTTTAAGATATGCCTCCATAAAGTGCCAAGAAGGCAGCTCAATTCTTCCATAAAGCGTGTATTTCAAACAGATAATGCATTCATTTTCCTTTCCTTCATACATCAGACTTCAGAGAGTTGATTTTCAGATTTATTACTGTGCTTATGCTGTTCTAATCTCAAATCTAAACACTATTGTTGAACAGAAATACCAATACTGATAATACAGTGTTGTGGAAAGCAACAGGGAAACAATACTTTCCAGGTCTGGAAAGGATAGAAACATAAAAGGGAAAAAAAAAAAAAGAGAAAAATCCTGTGGAAAACAGTCCACACAAAAACATTAGAGTGTTAACCCAAGTAGAGGTTTGAGCCTTTATTCCCAAGAAACAGAAAGTGGAAAGAAAGAAAAAAAATTATACTGCCAAACCCAGAGGAGGCACCACTTTTTCATGTCTGTCTAGTGACTAATCCTGCTGAACAAAATACCAGCAATCTAGTCACTAAATCACAGAAGCCCTAAACATCGCATTAGCTTAATCTGATGACACAGCCAATAGTCTGCACGATGATCAAAAGGCACCTTGTGGGACAACTTAAGAGTCGTATCATAGGCACGCTGCACAAGGGTGCTGAGCAGCACCTGTAGCAATCCTGCTGCAGCGACATAAAAAGGCTTTCCTCCCCCTACTCTGGCAGTGCGACCGAGTGGACCGATTACTGTGCCCGCACCTCATTTTACAGAAAGATCCGTCAGCCAATACCTCAAGCATTTCAGTAAGAACTCAAGTCATTTTAAGCCTCCACCATCAAAAGCAATTTAACCTGAAAGGTCGTATTTTGCACGCAAGTGTCAGACAAGCAGGTAGATTTTTCCTTTCAGATTACTCCACGCCGGCACTGCCAATTACTGGCAACGAAGACTGTGGATAGTAATGCTGTCTTAAAGCTGTACAAGAGGGTTTGAAGGCGCTCATCTACCCAGAGATTGTGTACAGTGAGACAGACATTACACAGAACGTCGTAATGGCTAACTGCAGCTAGCACAGGCAGACAGCACGCTACTCAAACAAGCGAGACAATCAGGAAATGTTTTTGGTAAGTCATCTGTGCGTCATTTAATGCAAGAGGCCTAACTGATCCATCGTTAAAAATACCTCTAGAAGGTTTTCATAAGATGATGTGCTGGTTTTAGCTGGGATAGAGTTAATTTTCTTCACAGTAGCTGGTATGGGGCTGTGGTTTGGAGTTGTGCTGAAAACAGCGCTGATAACCCAGGGATGGTTTCGCTCCTGCTGAGCAGGGCTTGCACAGAGTCAGGGCCTTTTCTGCCCCTCACCCCACCCCACCAGCGAGGGGCTGGGGGGGCACAAGGGGCTGGGAGGGGACACGGCCGGGACAGTGACCCCAGCTGACCCCAGGGATGTCCCACACCGTATGGCTCATGCTCAGCACGTAGAGCTGGGGGAGGAAGGGGGGACGTTGGGAGCGATGGCGTTTGCCTTCCCAAGTCACCGTTACACGTGATGGAGCCCTGCTTTCCTGGAGATGGCTGAGCACCTGCCTGCCCATGGGAGGGAGTGAATGAATTCCTTGGTTTGCTTTGCTTGCGTGTGCAGCTTTTGCTTTACCTGTTAAACTGTCTTTATCTCAGCCCAGGAGTCTTCTCACTTTTACCCTTCCGATTCTCTGCCCCATCCCACCGAGGGGAGCGAGCGAGCGGCTGCGTGGGGCTGAGCTGCCAGCTGGGGTTAAACCACGACAGATGACCAGTCTGAGAAACTAAGACCTTGCAAATTACTGTCTCCAAGTCACACAGCGTCTTGTCAGCAGGGAAAGATCGCAGGCAAACTACTACACGGCCTGTGGAAATGTCCAAATCGATTATATAGAGAGTAGGGAGCTAAAGTTCTCCCCTAAATTAGAGGCACAAGATGCTGTATTTTTCATCATGCTGTATTGGTGTGCCACCTGAATATTGTGCAGAACCACATTCTGGTTTGGTGGAACTTCTGCAGAAAATTTTTTCCGGTCTCTGATGGTACAAGCTAACAGCAATGAGATCCTGCAGTATGTTGAATTAAGTGCCTTAAGACATTAATATAGAAGGCCACTGGACATGGGGCTAAGGTTGAAAACATACACTCTCAGGAAACTCCTAAATAGTAATTTATTTGAGCAAACCATGCCCCTTCTTCCTACAAAGACTATTTCAAGGGCACCCTACGTGCTGAGCTGAACTCTTGGCTTTGAGCGGGAGACAACACAACATGGAGGTGAAGGAAGCACAGCCTGTTTTCGGTTGAAAGACAGGCTTTTGGGAACGTAAACTGTGCAAGGCATGGATGAAGCAGCAGCACAGGGATTCACCCGAGTGACATGGATTCCTCCTCCTCCTCCTCCCCCCACAAAAAACAGGACCACGTTAGGCTGAGTAGACCTGGACGTTCACGTACGCACCCACCATATTTTACATATTCTTCTAAAAGGAACTCAGCAATTTAAAAGGAACGTAAATGTACTGTTACATGGAGTTGCTTGATCGTTATGGTGTGTTTTGGGGTTTTTTTGGTTGTTTTTTGGTTTTGTGGGTTTTTCTTGGTGGTGGTGGTGGTTTGTTTTTTTTTTTTTTTTAAAAGAAAGGCAGAACACCACACATAAAAGCTTATCTGAAGCCCTGTGTTAAACTGCTGGCAGTTTTGCCACTGGGATCAAGCTCTTAAGGAACAGCAGCAGCAGCAATACTGGGGAGACATGTACGAGGGCCTCTTTCCTTCCTTCCATCAAGGAGAAAACCTAAAGGTGTTCAAGGTGAGGGATGGACAGAGAGTTTGGCGCTCATTCCACCAAAGGAGATGGAGGCAAAAATAGTCTAATCCTGTAAAAAGGAGATAGAGTACTGAAAAAGTTTAAGGCTTTTCATTTCTGCCATTTCTTTCTCTCTCTCTTTTTCATCCAATGACGCATTAATAAAAACACTTTATAGTTCAGAGGGGGTTGGAATTTGAATCATTTCTTTGTAATTCCCAGGCAAAATTCTCTCTCCCAAGCGTTACCAAGAAAAATAACCAACAATTGGCAAAAAACCAAACAAGTAGCATGGGAATGCATAACGAAATGCTGAACATAAATCACTGCACAAAGAACAATAAACGAAACGCACAGAAAACCACAACTTAATTCTTGTACACAGGGAGTACTGAAGAATGGCAAACACGAAGGATGACAAACAAGGTAATGCCGTCGCGAGCACGCCTTGTTTGCTGCCTCCTGTACGGGTACCAGCCTTTCTGCAGACAGCTCAGGAGCTTACCTGCGCCGAGGCGTAGCGTAAGGGAGCGAGCTGGTAACCAGCGATGGGCAAACAACACCGGAGTCTAAGTCAAGCATCACGCTGAAGTCCACAGCCCAGAAAACCGACTTTCACTTGACTGGGCCTCAAGGATATTTACAATTTTGAACAGCTGTTTGAGAAAGTGACCTAAGAAAGCGAGCCAAGGGAGAGACACCAAAGAAGTACCAAGTTACAGCTGCTGCAGGTGACGTGGTACCTCAGGTGTCACAGGGGTTTGGTCATTGCAATGTTGTTTTTAAACACAAAACCTTAGACCACGCAAATCTTGCTGAAGCCAAGGGAAGCTGTACAGAAACGTTTGCAAGTTTGATCCAGACAAAACCAGTCATTTCGAAACAGCGCGGAAACTGAGACCCTGTCTGCACCTGCAGAGAACGGTGACAAATCCTCCGAGCCGCTCCTTCATGCTTCCGCCTTCGCCCTCCTGCGGTAATGGTTTTTGCTGTTACCACTTGGGCTCAGGGGGCAAAAACCCACACGGTAGGCTTCACCAGAGGTTTCAGACCTCCTAACAAGTCATGGGGCATAAAGCACAACACCGCAACAGAAATCACCCTAAAGCTTGGCCCTGTTCTTAAAACTAGAATGACATGAAGATAAAAGAACTAAAGCCTCTTTTTGAAAGCTTCCCGCTCCCCACCCCCAATTTTAAACACTTTCATTGTTTAAAAGAATACAAAATGAGTTCTTAGTACTCTTTAAGGTATAAAGCATCATCCCCTCCACTAGATGAGAGTAAAGAAAAGGTCAGCAAACCAAAAGGACTGGGCTGTTAAAATTTATCAGTTCAGCAGTGACAGAAAAACACAAAGCCACTGTGAATTTCTCAGAAATTACCAAAAATCCTAAGTACCAAAGTACACAGGATACGTGCCAATATTCACTAGGTTTTTTCCCTAATGTACAATATTAAAAAAAGGACTGCAAATATAACAATATAGCAAGCTATTCGCTTTGACTAATACACTGCTCGACACATTTAGATATTACTTCCACCCAGGCAGTACAAAATTCCCCTCAATCAGCAAAGCCACCTTATTAAAGTTGATGTTAAATCCATGTAGCATTAAGGGGTCTTTGTTGGGGTTTTTTTTTTGGTGTTTTGTTTTTTTTAAAAAAAGCCTCCCCTCTCCCCCCCGGCCACTGTTTTCTGGTTATTGCTGATAGGAATGCATGAATATCTGCACGGACAGCGTGAGAGACGTGCTTATGAAGAGAATTTAGGATATAAGCATAGCCATGCACTCTTGACTGTACATACATTATTCCTTCCCCACTTTCAGTTTAGCTGAAGAGCTCTAGAACAAGAAGCCGTCGTAAAAACGGATAATGGAACTTTCACGAGAGCTCTGTAATACCATCCTTATTTAAACTCCTTGGGGTGCCTCTTTTTAATCTGTAGCCTATATCAACCAAATTTGACAAGAAAACAGAGGTATCAAAACCATGAAGATCCTACAAGGTCTAGCGAGAAGGGTACCTGGTAAAGAACAACGACCTTATTAGCCAACTCAAGGGAAGGTTAATAAACTGAGCCTCCGGGTGCAGAATCTCTCCTGATTGCATTGGACAGTATTCACTGCCTGCGTAAATCTCAGACTCTGTCTGCTTTCTTTACCAAGTCAATATAGTTGGAAGAACCTCTCATGTCACAGGCTACATACACATGAATATAAACCTAGCTGTTTTCATTAACATGGAAATAATGAAGCCTGTCTTCCAAATTCAACTTGTTAAATACATTCCCTCATCTTTTAAGAAATCTGCTCAAAATGCTGTTTAGGTATGCTAAAGAGTTTCAGTGATCACAACAGAACCAGCATTTCGGTTTTAAAAGAAACTTTTACTTGCAATTTACTTGCTTGCAAATTAAAAAAAAACAAAACAAAACAAAAACAAAAACCACCAACCATGACTGGCAGAAGTTAAAAACAAATGAGAAGTGCCTTGTACCATCTGCAGCCGGGAGAGGTATGTGAAGGAAGGTTCTGAATGCCCAGGAAAAGAACGCTTAAGAAGAATCTCAATTTTGAATAACACTTCTAACTTTATACATTCCTTTCCAAAACTAACTAATGCTGAAAAATCAGTCCTCCCTCATCTGTCGTCTCAAAAATGCTTTCCCCTATTTTTAATATAACCTTGAATTTAGACTAGAGCTGACATCGTTACGTTACCGAGCTCCATTCCATTAACAAACAAAAGTTTACCTTCGCTTATAGTGGCTAACAAATTTTCAGAGTTTAACATTTGTTTTGTATTCAGGAACCATTCTCCAACGCTGTCTTCGCTGCCAGATTAATCTCTAGCTACGCAATTTTGAAACACAATTTGCAGATCCCCGAGGCTGTCCTGCAAAGCCTTAGAATTAAGAACTCTAGGTAAAATCTCACATCACAGCTACTGCAGGAGCTGGAATTAGCCTCAAACTGTAACTAGCTTTGGAAGGGCAAGGGAAATTAAGTTGCTGATTTATAAAACAAGTTCTAAACAAGGCTGCTGGTGAAGCGGAGAGTCCTACAAAGTAAGGTCAGTTCAGGATTACATCATTGATCTGTTTCAGTTCATGTCTCTCAACAAAAGAGACAGGTTAACTGCAGAGAAACAGTATTCAGGAAATGGAAATCATTCGTGGTCTTAGATACTAGCAAAAGCCCCAAGTTCCAGGCGATCTAAGGTCTCAGTCTGCGCTTTACAAAATTGTTGCTTCAGTACAGTATTTGACAGTTATGCACAAAGTTTAAAACCTCCACTATTCGTTCATCTGCGTGCATTGTACGTAAATAAACTAACAGGGAAAGGAAGGTTCTTCTGTGCTTGCTACAGCAGCGTCAGGAAGAAAGGGGGAAAGAGAAGCCTATAGTTAAACTGAAAAAATAATGCTCTGGCGCAACGGTCTTAAAAAGAAGAACAGCCCACAATGAGAACTGCGTTCTTGCTGCTAAAAATCAAAGCACTGCAGAGAAATTACTTTATACCCTTAAAAATTATTGCACACCTAAACACAGAAACTCCCAACCGCAGCAGCCTAAGTTCCATATATTATTAAAGTTTTGCCATACGTACCAGCTATCTTCTTCATCATTGCAATTTTCCAGTTCTAACACCTTCACTTCATCCAGATCTGCGTTATTCGAAAGACTTTCTAGATCTCCACATTTTTCACTGGGATTTTGTTCATTTATTTTAACTGAGGAATCAATACCTGCAATGACCAAGTTTCCTGTAAGCTCTGTGCTATTACTTGTATCCACACGTGAAGGACATCTAGTGTTATCATCAGTCTTCGTTCCCGCCTTACATGCGTTGGAAGACAATTCTGCAGCAGCGCTGTTGCAACTATATTGCGTTTGGGCACCTATGTCTTTTTTTAAGCAGTTGCTCTCTCCTTCCTCTTTTCTTATTTTGCTTAACTGGTTACGCAGATCTGCCATTATTTGCAATTCTTGCTTCTCAGTTATCGCATTGATGCTATTATTAATTTCCATCCCATTAAGAGCAGAGCCGTGGTTATCCACACCAGCATGGATCTCGCTTTGCATGTTTGTCCCAAGCATGCTCCTGCTACTCTTTGTTCTTGCGTGCTGATTCTCGATCTCCAGTCTCCTCACCAGCTCCCTCAGCTTTCGCACCTCCTCTAGCTCTGGGCCAACCTCCTCGGACGCCGGCTCCGCGTCAGGGCCCATGGCAGAGTTCTCCGTTGAGTCTCGTCCTAAGTCAGGCTCCAGAGCGTGATCCTGCTGTATGACCGGGGCATTTCCAGGCACTACCATCATCCAAAATGCACAGTTTCACTGCAAGACATGAAAAACGTATAAAAGCTCCCCAGAGATGCACAATATTTTAAGCAAACTGCAACTAAACACCGAAAATTATGACTTTCATGACCATAAGCTAATTACATTGGGGTACGAGGTGATGGAATTTAATCAAAATCTACTGAAAAAGAACAACTGGAATTAGTATGAAACATTTCAACAAACGCAAATTACTCATTTTAAAGAGCTAGGAGATGCAACTATTATACTACAAATTAGACTGTATAAAAGGAAGCTGATTTAATCATGCACAATGGTTTAGTTTCCATCTGTTTACAAACAAAATAAATGAGAAAAGCACTGATTGACCAAAGTCAGGAAACATAATTAGCAAGGTGCTGACGTCAGACAATGACAGCATTAAGAAAATGGTAAAAACATCCTTTGTTCACTACCAGGTTTATCCTGGAAAGGCAGAAAAAAACAACTTGACAACATTCTGTATTAACTTATACCAAAGACTAACGACAATGGCTAACAACAGGAACTGCAGCTACTGTTGGTACAGGAAAATAACCACAACTAATATCTTTACTGGCATATTTTCCTGTTACAACTGAAAAGAGAGAGGCAAGCTCTCGGATGCAAACACAGCAAAAAACATAAAAAAAAATATATCACACGGTAGGTGACATATTCCAATAAGTTTCCTAACATGAAGCCATCTCTCCGCTTTTCCTGTCTTAAGGGCCACTCTTCCTCCTGCGGTCGCATTGGCCAAGGAAGAGCGTGCAGAGCACCATCGCTCCGGCAGCTTTGAACTGCACAGGTACTCCGGCTTCCCAAAAGCCAGAAAATAACGCTGGTGCATTTAACAGAGTTTCACCACACTTAGAGAATAACGCTTAGAGCAAAAACTGATTTTTCCCTACACTGGTGATTTACATGAATTTTCAGTTTCAGCACGTGCATTCATTTCTGAATCAACTCTTCACCAAAAAGCCCCTACTATGAGATTAATGTTCCACAGAGCAAGTAAAATAGATTCCCCTAAAAGAATTATAAATCCTTTTTATTTTGCAGAAGGAGGGCGAACAGACAGACTGACAGACAGAAGAGGGAGTTAGCGGGCACAGCGAAAGTTTAAACGATTTGATGCCGGCATTACAACTGCATTTGAACCCTGATTTTTCGTGGCTGGAGATGTTCTTCCCTGCTCCCTTTGCTGTCTGAAAGTTTCTCCTGGTTTTAAGGCCAAAGTGCCAGCAGGCAGAGGAAACCAGAAAAATGAAATGTCACACAAAGTACGAAGGTTAAAAACGCAGACACCCCCCCATACACACCTTAGCATCTCCTTATTACTTACGCACTTGTAACAGCAGTAGCCGAGTACATTTCCTAAAAAATATAGTTCTGGGGGGTTTTTTGGGTTGTTTGTTTGGGTTTTTTTACTTGACAGCATTTTGGGTTTTGGGTTTTTTTTTAAATTCTGGTCCTCTACATGCAAGACGAAAATTTTAGGCTTACATTTGAATTAATAACGAACATGAACAGCACTTACAAAGAGCTATAAGCGAACAGAGCCGACTGCAGTGCACTTCAAACACAGCTTTCAAAATCACGCCTGTAAGAAGCATTGCTGAAGTCATTTCGACTTGGGGAAAAGAAATTTAATTTATAGTTACCAAGCAATCCAATTCCTACTCGTATGCCCACTCCGAAAATCTCCCTGCATGCATTCTCCCTCCTACGAAACCATCCGATCTCTCGACGAGCAACAAAAGCGGTCGGATTTCCAAAGACATTTCAAAGCTATTGCTCAGTCACTCGCTGAGGATGCACCAGCGGGGAGTTTAAGATTTCTACTGTCAAAGCAAAACACAGCGACCCAAGGAAGGGGGAAAGTAATGAGGTCTGTCACCCGAAAAATCAGCTCCCCTCCAAGGCTGAGGAGCATCAAAAATTGCATTTTCATTCGTAGGGGGAAGGGGGAACAAACAGATTAAAACCGTTTCGCCTTTTCCCACGATCAGTTAAGTCCAAAAACCACCCAAATAAAGCCGCAAGGTTACGGGAGGGGGAACAATATAAATCTGCAAAAGTTAATTTCGTTGTATAATGGGCTGGGGGGGGGAAGAAAGGGAAAAAAAATAAAATAAAAAAGAAGGAAGCCGCATTTCAAGCCATTTCTGCGTCGGAGACAATAATTTGGACTTTTTCAAAAAGACATCCGGGTGTTTAACGGCAGGTTAACGGTCCCTCCTCAGCCCCGCGGAGGAGATGGAGTCGGGGGGGGGGGCACGGCCGCCCCCTGCCGCCCCCGCCCCGCCGGGCTCCCCCGGCCCCGGGAGGGGGCTGCCCGCCCCGAGCACCCACCGCCCGCCCGGGAGCCCGCGGCGCGGACAGCTCCCGCGGACACGGCCGCGGGGGAGGGACCGGGCGGGGACGGAGGGGTGAGGGCGGGGAGAGGCTGGCAGCCGGCCCCGGGTGCTGCGGGGGGGGGGGCGCCGGGAGGACGTTGGGGCGCGGGTGGGAGCCCCGGGGGGGGGGGGGGGGGCGGGCGGGGGTGCCCCGCGTGGGGAGCGGGCACGGGCTGTGAGGGAGCGGAGCGGGGCGGGGGGGGGGGGGGGGGGGGGCGCGCCCAGCCGACGCCGAGCGGAGCCGAGGGCTCCGGCCAGCCCCCGAGCCCTCCCTTCCCCTCACACGGTACCTGCCGCGGACGGAGGGATGGACGGACGGACGGACGGACGGGCGCGCGCCGCCGGCAGCCTCGCTCGCAAAGAGCGGGAGGGAGTCGCCGCCGCGCGCGCATCCGGGCCCCGCCCCCTCCCTCGCAACGCCGCGCGCGCCCGTGGGGGGGTGGGTG
This sequence comes from Morus bassanus, assembly GCA_031468815.1. NCBI lineage: Eukaryota > Metazoa > Chordata > Aves > Suliformes > Sulidae > Morus > Morus bassanus. Next base: position 1,436,231 of record CM062582.1, read on the forward strand.
GGTGGGGGTGAGGGGGGACCCGCGCATGCGCGGAGGGGGGGACACACCCCCCCACCCCACCCGGGGCGGCGGGTCCCGGGGGGGGCGATGGCGGCGGGGGCCCCGCAGCGCTCCGAGGGGATCGCAGCGGGCTCACGGCGCGGCCTCTCCCCGCCTCCTCCTCCTCCTCCTCCTCCTGCCCCAGCCGCCCGCGGGGCTTCGCGGCCGGGTCACCGGCCCGGCCCTGCCCTCCGCAGGCCCCTGTGGGCAGAGTGCGGCCGGCTGCCCCGGGGCTTAGGCGAGGCTTTGCTAAGGCTTGGCTCTTTGGGGAAGAGAGCCTGGTGAGCGAGGGGGAAAGGGCTCTCTCCTGGTGCGTACAGTCCTGGAAAGAAACTGGGTAAAAACTGGCTGGATGGCCGAGCCCAGGGAGTTGTGGTGAACGGAGCTAAATCCAGCTGGCGGCCGGTCACGGGCGGTGTTCCCCAGGGCTCAGCGTTGGGGCCGGTCTTGTTTAATCTCTTTATCAACGATCTGAGTGAGGGGACTGAGCGCACCCGCGGTAAGTTTGCAGACAACACCAAATTGGGCGGGAGTGTCGATCTGCTGGAGGGCAGGAAGGCCCTGCAGAGGGATCCGGACAGGCTGGATCCATGGGCCGAGGTCAGTTGTGTGAGGTTTAACAAGGCCAAGTGCCGGGTCCTGCCCTTGGGTCACAACAACCCCACACAACGCTCCAGGCTTGGGGAAGAGTGGCTGGAAAGCTGCCCGGCAGAGAAGGCCCTGGGGGTGCTGGCTGACAGCCGGCTGGACACGAGCCAGCAGAGTGCCCAGGTGGCCAAGGAGGCCAACGGCGTCCTGGCTTGTGTCAGCAATGGTGTGGCCAGCAGGAGCAGGGCAGGGAGGGTGCCCTGTGCTCGGCACTGGTGAGGCCGCCCCTCGAATGCTGTGTTTGTTCAGTTTTGGGCCCCTCGGGACAAGAAGGATGTTGAGGTGCTGGAGCGTGTCCAGAGAAGGGCAACGGAGCTGGGGAAGGGTCTGGAGCACAAGTGTGATGGGGAGCGGCTGAGGGAGCTGGGGGGGTTTAGCCTGGAGAAGAGGAGGCTGAGGGGAGACCTTATCGCTCTCTGCAACTGCCTGAAAGGAGGTTGTGGTGAGGTGGGGGTCGGTCTCTTCTCCCAAGTAACCAGCGATAGGATGCGAGGAAATGGCCTCAAGCTGTGCCAGGGGAGGTTTAGATTGGGTATTGGGGGAAAATGTCTTCACTGCAAGAGTGGTCAGGCCCTGGAACAGGCTGTCCAGAGAGGTGGTGGAGTCACCGTCCCTGGGGGTGTTCAAAACACTTGTAGATGCGGCACTTGGGGACATGGTTTAGGGGACATGGTAGCATTGGGTTGGCGGTTGGACTTGATGATCCTGGAGGTCTTTTCCAACCTTAATGATTCTATGAAACAAACAAAATAAAGACAAGCCAGGACCTCCCCGAACGGTGGAAAGCATAACATCTCTTCAGGACATGCTTTCAGCAGGCGATGATAAAGACATCGTCACTTTTTTCACATCCTCCTCCAGAACGTGCATGTTGGACCCAAATACACCCTCTGGCATCTTTCCATAAGCGTTAAGATATTTTCTTACAGTCCTCAAGGACAAGTGCTATAAGCAGAATCTATTTTTTCATCTGAGTTGGCCTGAACGCCAAGTCTAGCACTGACACTCATGAAAGTCGTTCCCCGCTGCACAGGGCCATCAGTGCCTCCACCCCTGCTTGCTCACTAGCATCGCGTCTTTAGCCGTTATATACGTTTATGTGATTTCACGTGAAATATTCTGGCCGAGGTTTGTCCCCGCAAGCAGCAGGAGCCCTAGGGACATAAGATCTCTTTTTGTGTCTGTGGAAAATACACTACTTCATCTGTCACACAGGAGAAATCCGCATGCAGCTGACGCTTTCTCCAGGAATATGTGGGGATACCAGGACACAGGAGGATTTACCTCTTTAAATAATTCATTTTTTGTGCAGGAGGGTGGAGCAGGGAGGGGTAGGTCAGCAATTCTTCAAAGTTCAGGCCAAAACGAATTAAAGCATATTACTTTTAGAATAGCTGCAGGTTGCTTTTGGGTGATACACTTCTTTGGCAGGGGGTGGGAAATGCCATCGAACCCTTTGTGATGATGCTACACAGAGATGCCAGCGGGACGGCAGTTCTCCTCAGCCGCATCCTAGGAAATGGGTGAAGAAGGGAGGGGCAGGACCTCCGAGAGCAGCAGCCCAGACCCCGGCCTGGACACAGCAGGGATTTTTCAGATTGGGGCCCACTAGCACGCTTAGGATGGCGCTCTGTGGATCAAGGCTCCCTTTTTCCCAGGTTACAGCAGGTTTTTAGAGCAACCAGACTTAAATTGTGTGGAGAATATCAGATCGCATATTTGCTAAGCCAGTTTGCTGAACTCACCCCCCTCCTTTGAGAACACCCTTTCTCGTTGGGTACCACTTCTCTCTCTCATTGCCACATCCTCCAACAAAGCATTCAGTGACTTCACTGATGGGCCACGGAGAAGCAAAGAAAGACACGGACCATCACATCAAGGGCACCCAACAGGAGCGTGTTAAACGGCGACACAGGTGAGGAAGCTGCATGTGAGCTAGGACTGTTTATTAGAGCGGTGTACCAAGGTTAAACAATCGCTACAGGGAAACGCAGTGCTGAGGAGCGCTGGTGCAAAACGTACGAGGGACAAATCCTGTTCTCCGTAAGGCCACGTACCCATCAGGAGCTCTGGGCTCGGTGAATATGTTACCTCTGCAGATCATCTTCTCAAAGTGCACCTGTAGTTACAGGCCTTTCGGTATTTTAACAATCCCCCTGTGACCATGGCACAGTGAGACGTGTAACAGCTGCTGTACCAGTCATTCCCCACTACTGGTACAGGTACCAGTAAGGAACTGCTGGCTGCAGTTTTCAGAAATGAGCGATTTGGGGAGATGAGATGCTTTGTGACCCTCTTCTCTTCAGAAAGCAACGTCTCTTTAACATCTTGATAACTTAGAAATGTTGGCAGCCAAAATCGTTAGTCATTTTTGAAAATCACACCTTCATGACTACCAGGTTTTCAGGGAGCTGTTGGTCGCCCAGTTGTACCACACACGCTCAGAACGGAGCTGCCCGACCCCCTGTTGCAGACACGGCTTTAAGGTCTCAGCCCGAAGCCTGCCGGTAGCAGAGTTGTTACTGCCTTCAGCTGGAGTTCTCCTCGCGGCGTCGCTTCCGAGGTCATGCCTATAGTTCGGTTAAATAACTGGTACAGTGGCCTAAAAAAAGCTAAGTAGCACTTGTGCTGTAAAACACTAACTTGCTAAGCTTTTGCATGCATGCCAGCTTCCATCACTAAGCACATAAAGAATTATCTAGCTAACAATAGTCTGCAGGAGAGCTTTTGCCATCACCTACTGCTATGTAAGAGCTAGTACAGAACTGACTGTGCAGACATTCGTAATGCTTTCAAGGAGAAATCAGGAACTCTGGACACATTCAGAGCTGTACTTTTAAGGCATAGAGGCTGACTTTCAGATTTTGGTATTCAGCTTTCCCAACCTCTCAGCCTCCGAATTAAGGGCTAAAATTACGTGATTCTGACTTTTAGTAAGTACAGCATCTGCTAGAAGTTCAGTTTTCTGAGTGAGCATTCGTGATGTAAATAATTTACAGCAACAAGAGAGGCATTACGGCAAGCCTTGGCGAGGTGGGGGGAAATTCAGATTTCAGTCAAGCAGTGCTCCTTGTCAGGAGAGGCAATTGAGATACCTATTCTCTGGCACGTTTTGTATGGCCACGAGACACCTACCATCAGAGGCCGAGTTAAACTGCCAGGTGAAAGAGAGTGTTATCTTCCCAACCAGACAGCAGACACATATGCTGTTGCAGCAATCCGCTGGGGAACAGGCAGGAAAGGGAAATTAAAGCTGACACACAATTAGAGTAAAGTGAGTCTGCAAGTGCTCCTGAAAGCCCATGGAAAGCAAATGGAAATTGGGCAGAAGCTATTTCTAGGCAGAATTTGGGGGTGAGAGAAGCAGAAACAGGCTTTTGCTAAGAACTAAATTCATACCCGCCCAAGAATCCAGATTTAGTGTTTAACACTTCTCGTATCTGCTTGCTTTGAGCCAGCTCACGCAATCTAAGCTGCAGCCTGATTACAGACATGAAAGAAAAAAAAAAATCAGAAACAGTTTCTCGCAATTAGCTTAGATAGACCTAAGGAGCTCTGCCTGACTTCCAACACAGGGAGCACTCTGGAATCTTAATGAAGTTAAAGACAGGCAGAGGGGCTTAGCACCTTTGGAAAATCAGCCCACTTATCTTTGTAGATGACACTGCCTTATCTTGTTAACATTGGCACTTGTCTGGTATGCCACTGACAGCATAAACTAGGGGATGTTAAACTCATTCATTGTGATGAGGCAGTGAGAGGGAAAATAACTTGAGGACATGGTGGGGGGGAGCAGGAATTCTGCTATCTTAGCCAGTCAGGAACTGCTAGATATATTCTGATACATGCTGCTGAGGACTTTCCACTGGCTGCCTTCTCCAGCTTTGCAAAACCCTGCAAGCAAATAAAGAGAAGGTGAACACAGGAGCTGAGTACCACACAAAACGCTGCATTACAGAGGTCAGTGGAGCAGATGAGCGTGCAGGAATGGGACAAAAAAGGCTAGCCAGTCACATTGCATTAAGAGGCAAACAAAGCAGCCATGTATGCAGTGAGGCAGGTGCCCCTTTCCTTCTATCACGAGGCAGAGGGAGGAAAGGAAGCCTCTTTAATCTCAGTGCAGTGGCAGGGTTTCTGGTTGCCACTGTGGTGACTCCTGCCCCATCTGGATAATCGGACAAAACAAAACCGTATCCAGCCTACTTCCTTGTTGATTTGTTGACAGAACATACAACTCTGGTTTTCATCTCTAAGGATCTTTACGTAAAGCAGTAACTGCACCTGCCACCGATGTGCTGCCGCCTTGCTGGAGGAATGTTATGGCTGCAAACAGCACCCAGCCCCCTGCAGCGGGTTAGCCCAGGATGCAAGGAGGAACTCTTTAATTAACTTCAGAGGGGACTCACAACCTCTAAGGGACGTTTCATCACTCAAGGCAGCCCTCTGCTTGTCTCCCCCACGTGAAGCTAACACAGCCTGTTTATCACATTATGGTCAGAGATTCTGGCTCTAACCGAGACCCCTGGGACCAGCTCTAGCATGTTTCTAGCTAATTCTGCAACAAGGGTCACTGCTTCCCACTAAAAAGCCACAGGAAAATCCCTGTATGGGTCACTCAGTAAATGTGAGGGTTAAATGCTCTTCATTCAGTAAACTCCATGAGCTCTCTCATCCAGCCATTTATGCTGATGCTGTAAAGGGGCACTCACCTAGAAGAGTTTCTCGTAGCACTTGTCACAATGGACAATGTCCCGGTGGATGAATATTTTATCCAGAAGATTTCCCATCGCTTTGTGGCAAATTCCACACTGCCAAAGGGAAGACAAGGTGGTTGGACAGTAACCAAAGCACCACACAGTAATGACAGCATGGAGGGGGCAGAGGAAGGAACAGTCTCTGTATCGTTTCATAAAGGTGTGAGGATGCCAAAGCCGTGACCTAGTTTGAGGCTAAACTTTGCTACAACAGACAAATGCCACTGCAGGCTTCCCCCTCCCACACTCACCATTTCCACAGGCTTTACTTGTAAACTTTGCAGGGTTTCAGAGATTCGGCAAGACCTGCACCGGGGCTCAAAGGCCACAAAGCAGCAAGTCTGCCACAAGGACAGGGACACGAGGAAAGAGGGTGCTGCTACTCTATCAGATGACAATAAGGAATTCTCCTTGTTCTAATACGCATTTATTTGAGGAGCTGAAAAAATTTTGGGGACACAACCAACACCTGTGACTGCATGACTTTTTTGTTCCAATGCGGATGCAAGCATTTGGCACACACTATATACATTACTCTGAGGACAGAGTTTGCACCAACATTCCTCCTCCCACCACTCCATTTCACAGCAGCACATAAAAGGCAGTCAGTAGTTAAGGTTTCTTTTTTTACCCTGAAACAGTATTCGTGGCAGCAGATGTTAAGATGCTCTATTATGATCTTAGGGCAGTCTCGGATCTCACGGCCACAGTAACTGCAAACAGGTTCACTGGACCTGTGAAGGAACAGAAGAGTGAACTCCTCTGGAACACAAGCTGGTTCCAGTCCCAGCGCTGGTACCAGACATTTCTTACTTAACATCAGCACTGCTCTCCATGAGCTACCTGCTTCTACATGTGTGTGTCTGTGCCAAGCGACCGTTTGGAGGGACGTGTGTTATGCCAGGGATGCAGAGACCACAACAGCAGGGCAGTACAGATCTTTGAGTCAATGTCACTGTATTTTTCAAAGATCATTTACGCTTCAGGCTGTTATTTCACCAAACACATACCAATATTGTAAAAAAGCAAAACCTTAAAGTCATTGCTGTTTAACAGTTTGCTGAAACCCCCAGGGGCAGTCCCGAACTGTCCTACCTCTGCAGAGGAGCGCTGGAGAGGTAGCTGTGGTGGCTGTAGGTTGCTCTGTCCAAATCGGTCAAATCCACAAGGCTGCCACTGGAGAGAGAAGGAAATATCAGCACTTGACAGTGATATATGGGAAAAGCATCTCAGATGGAATCATTAACCTGAAGTCCTAACTGCAACATCCCAGCTGCCTGTTCCTTGGAGAGAAGGTTGGTCCTTCCTAACCAGCTCTGAAAAGACATTTCCCTAATGGAGAGGGCCACACTGGGTGATGGAGCGGGGCTGTCACCAGCACCAGCTCCATCTTTGCTGTATTCACACTGCAGATTCTCCATAGGGGTGGCAGTATCCTGCTCCTTGCCCCACACCACAATCCCTGTGCCTCTGGTCAGACCCAGAGCCGACTCTGGGCTCAACCTGGCAGAGAAGATTTGCAAGCAGTAGGCACCTCCAAAGGCAAGCAGGGACAGTAAAGAGCTGGTGTCGCCAGCGCCTAACTTCAGAGCACTGAAAAAAGTGGCTGGCTGCTGCTGTCCCCACAGGGAGAGGCAGGATGTGGGCAGCATGGCTGGGAAACCAGGGCACGCACCCTGAAATGGGGCCCCTTTGAGCCTGAGGCTGAGGGAGGTGGCACAGGCACACAGCAGCCCTGCCCCACAGGCTCTCCCACCCTCTCCCCTCCACGCCAGGAGGAGCAGGGGGTGCGAGGAAGCCGGTGCTGTTAGTCCCACGCGAGTGTTTGTCAAATGCAGCTCAGGAGGGGGCTGAGAAGACCTAACAACCTTGCCAAAGCAAAGGGAAAGATACTGCTCCCTCCCTCCTTCAGTATGGTCCCAACCACATGCTCCCACCCCCTTACCCCTTGCCAGCCATCAGACCCCTGTGTGAACCAGGTTGACTCATTAAAACGGCAGAAAAAGCAAGACTGGGTGGGCAGGGAGCAGGGATAAAGTGAGGGGGAGCAGGAGAGGAGGAGGGGGAGCAAGGGCTCCCCGGTCAGTGAAAGCCACAGCGGCCTTGGCTCTGCTGCCCCTGGGCCTACAGCATGCCGCCCAGCAGGTCTGGGGTTGGGACATGCCCAGGCTACCACCCAGACTATGGGGACCAACATCTGTTCCACTGGCTGCTAGATGAAATTGGCAAAATCCTGCGCTGGCTGCTGGACAGGCAACCTGTGAAATCCTGCCTCCAATGCACTCACCAATAAAACTTCTCTGGCCTCACCGGGGTTCTGATGTTTCCATATGGACCCTATAAATAGCAGCTGCTTAGTAAACTCCCAGATCCTGACCTATTACCCAGGAAAGGGCATGGAACACATCCTTAGTTTCACCTAGCTGAGTGTTCCCTCTCTGCCTCTGTTTGCCTGTGTTTTTAGATGCTGCGGCAATACGCTTATCTTTGGTTGCTGACATCTGCTCTGCTGACCTATAGGAAAGGCTAGAGATTTACAGAGTCTGTAATCAGCTACCACAGTAAAGCCAACACAGCACTGAGGGAGGATAAATGCCAGCAGGGAGGCATCAAACTGGGCGTTAACTGGCTGCCAGCTCAATGTAAGCACGATGTACAGAGGGCCAAATTCTGCTCTCAGTCACATTGGTGTCAATCTGGAGTATCTTCACTTAGTTACCTTTGAGCAGACTACAAAAGACTGAAGATTTCAGCTTGAAAATGGCATCTTAGAACTTTTTCTAACTCATAAATAACCTTTTTGAGTGAGAACCCTCAACCTCCACATTTTTCTCACCAATTCCAATCATTTATGAGTGCAAATGCACAGTGAAGCCTGACAGTGCCAAATATGCAGCCTAAAGAACTGTAGTGTGGTGTTTTCATCCCATCACCCACCTTAGAGGCCAACCCACTTAGAGGGGGAGTTTAACCCTTCACTAGGTAGTTGTGGGACAGAGGTCCTGGGGTCTGTCTGGGTCCCCAAAGCAGCTCTGCTGCCTTAGCAAAACTCCCTGCCTACCCAATGTAATAATCCCTCCAGGGCTAATTAGCTCAGGCACAATGGCATGCTGATGCAGTGCTAACTGTTCCAGTTCTGGAGCTTGCTTGGTGTGTGTTAGCTGGCAAAGCCATACGCTGTTGCTTCGCACACGTATGTAGATGCATGACTGTCTCTGGACACTCCTCATACCTGCCATAGCGCGGGGAGGCTGATAATTCGCTGCTGTTCACGTACTCCTTCACAAAGAGGACCCCTTTTCTAGACAGAACGAGAAGCATTTGCATTAGAAAAGACCGGAGCTAATGAGAGACAGCGCAAGGGACCACATGTATGCACTTGGACATGTAACGCGTGCATGAAAAGGCACAGAGTGAGACGCCGTTGTTGTTGGATAAATACTGAATATCAAGCATTGTTGCTAAATAACACCTAATATGCCCCTCTAATTAACCCACCAAAACAAATCAAGTTAATTAAAAAGAATGGGATGGATAATATAACTCTCTCATCCAGTTATCCCCTATTTTGCAAGGATAAATCTTTTTCAAATCTTGTCAGGATTATGCACACAATAAGTATTTAGAAAGCTTGTGGTTCTGCCTGTTAACATTAAAACCCTACTGGCACAGCGCTACTTACAGTGACTGTTTTGTCACTGGAATATCTCCAGCGTTTTCATCCATTATGAATTGCTACTGGTTTGTTTTGGCGATGTTTTTGCTGACAGAGCTGACCTTTCTTGCATATTCCTCCCTCTTTAAAATTCTGATTTCAGAATGACTTGCCCCCATCTGCCTGTCTGTCTACAGCTCTGTCACAGATCGAGGGCAGACACTGTGCCCACCGGCTCTCTTCCCAGAGCCATGAAATGAACTAATCAGGCTCTTTCTCCATGGTGCATTTTCATTGCTGCCTATAAGCTGTGATTAATCCTCTCCTTATATGAGCAAACTAAGCCATGTCACAGCTAAGGAAAGAAAAGAAAAGCTTTTTTTTTTTTTTAACTTATAATAGACACTTCCCATGTCAAGTGTTTCAGGTAAGAGTCTCCTGCTTAGACAGGTATTGTGATAAGCAGGCTGTAGCAAGGACCCAAATACCACCCATCAAAGCCTATGCTGACTTCTCAGCACTTTGAAACTCCTCTCTAAATTATGTTAAACTGTGCAGCAGTTTTCACCTCTGAGGTGGAGCCTGCGGAAACCACAAATCCCAGAATACAGCTGAGTTGACAGCTGCACCGTGACAGGACGCTATCTTCTGTAATACGTGACAGATCAGGGTCCTGTGCCAGCCCCACCAAAACCTGATACACTTGGTCTATGTGGACTGCTCACTTGCTTATAATTGACAACAAGGCAAAGAATCTTCCAAGAGCCCCACACCTGTGATGAGTGTATATGGCATGAGGAGCTCCGTCGTGTCCCTCCAGCTACAACGTGTTATGGAAGATTCATGATTTTGCCATGCTAAAGAGAAAAGACACAACTCATACAGTGAGCTACATCCTGGTCTCTAAAAAAAGGCACCTGGAGAAAAGTACCCAGCCCATCTCTCTGTTTTGGGTGGCAATGACTGTGCTTTTAGCCAGCAGTGGCTGAGAATTGTCCTGATGCCCAGATGCCAAGCAGCAAAGCCTAGCTTGCCTTCACCAAACAGGACGGCTGCATGACCACCCATTGCTCTTTACCCGGCAGTGCTGGAATCGAGCTGGTACCCAGAGGCCGCTGGGCTGTTGTGCGGTAAGGTGGCAATCGGACTGCAGATCCTCTCACTCGAACCTGAGAGAAGCCTGGCGAGAGAGAGGAACGTCTATGGGTACTGGAAACATGAGCCATGACATGAACCAAGCTGGCAGCCAAGAAAAGTCCTACCACTGCTGTCAGGAGGGTGCAATATTAAAGCCCTCAACCATACAGATCACAGACCAAAAAGGCTCCTTTCTCTTTTTTACATCTGCCCCATAACAGTACTACTTCCCTGGGAAGTGATTTGGAAAAGTATCTGTTATAGGGCCATGGGAGAAAAGATCAAACAAGAACTTCAGATAAGTACAGACCACAAGTGAATCACGTGGCCTGAACGGGAGCAGCTACAGACAGAAACGGCACACAACATATTGCAGGAGAGGAGGAGATGGGGACATACTGGCCAAAGTCCAACAAAACTATCCCCAGCATAACTATCCCCAATTTAATAATTTCAAAAGCTGCATAATGGAGAAGGCAGCAAACTTATGGCTACTAAAATGTCTTCAGAAAACAGCTCTGCCTATCCACTCTGCAATGAGACCTGTTAAGTTTGCCTTGCAGGGATAAAGCTGATCTTGCCTGGAGCCAGTTCTGGGCTCTCCAAGGATCTGAGGGTGCCTCCTGTTCACACCCACAACATACTCCCCTTCATAGATCCAACACTCAGACCTATGCTGATGCCTCCATGCAGTGTTGGACTGCATGTGGATGGACTGACACCGCCACAAAGGACTGCAGGAAGCGCAGGGTAACGGTATTCCGTATTGGATACCTCCTACCCCTTCCAACAGCCTTGTTCTGGGACCAGTTCAGTCATTTAATCATCGACATTCTGGAGATAGTGGTCTTCTCTTGACATCTCTCTTTGCTTTTAGCTCTCCTTTTTTCTGCAGCCTCTGCAAAGGCTGATTTCTGGTCAAGGGAGGGTAGCCAGGCACCAGCCCTTCGTTCTCCTGTCACTCTGTTCTGGCACCTCACATGGTGAAAAATCTCCAGAGACCAGAGATGGATGAATCACAGACCCTGTGCTGGGTAGCTTTTGCTAGGAATGGTTTAGGAGTAGTTCTGTGCCTCAAGATCACACATCCGCTCCCTGGAAACCATTCATCTCCCTTTCAGCTCTTGGCTTTCCTTCCTAGCTTCTACTCCACAGCAGTTTCATGGAGGTTTCCCTCACAACCATCAAGACTACCCATTTACCTGGTGCTGTTATAGTTTAAGCTGTCCATGTAGAACGGCACCCTGTGGCTTCTCTGGGACATGGACATGGTGGTGTCTCTGGGAAGGGAGTCGTGGCTATGAAAGGAAGTGATACAATCTCAAGCACTGAACTTGAGCACGTGAGGGATTCTCACAAGTGGCGAGAATCTTGGCTAAATGTCTCCCTGCTTAGCATAAAAATCACCCACGCACCACAGCCATCCACGCAAACAGCACCTCACTGCACATACTTAGATCCAGGGAATTAGTAAGAAGTGGGTCAGGACACTCCAGATACTGAATAAATGTAGCAGAGGGGTGTTCTTTGGGTTAGTCTGGATCCCACCCTTTGACTTCTTACCGTCCAGCTGTGGGGTTAAATTCACAGTGCCCCCTGGCACTAGCACTGTCATATCTGCTGTTCCTAGGGCTGCTTCTCCCATCATAAACTCTCCCTTCGTAATCTGGGGTAGGTCTGGCAAGGAAGCACAAAACCCTGATTACATTGTAGCAGGAGTCACTGGAATCCTCACCTTGGCTAAGTAATATTTTGTCTCAGCAGTCACTATCATGATGCGTTTTCCCTTAGCTCTGCCCGTTTCACCTGTGCTGGTTCTGCAGCTGCAGCATGCATACAAAGCTCTGAGGCTAGGAAAGCAGACTCAACCTCAATCTAACACTTGAGAGTAAAGCCGAAGCAGTTCATAGATGGATATAACTTCAATATTGTTTCCTTTCCCAGTGCTCACCAAAACCACCACTGCACCATCTGCACATGTGAACTGCTGACCAGCTGGCCCATCTGAGTGTCAGACCTGCACATTTTCACTTTTCCAAGACAGAACTCATTATTGGAATGGCTTTAACCTGTGGGCAGGGCTCAGGCTCTTTCAATAGAGAAAATGAGCTTAGAGCTTATGGTCATTCTTTTCTTGCAAGTGCCCTGGGGCACAGATTATGTTTATATTGCATATCAGCACTTTGATCCTTATTAAAGCTTGAGGCAACTGTATAATTTAATGTTAAACAATGCTGAAAAACACTGCAAATCAATGCTGCATTGAAGAAAGAGGGACAGCCTAAGCTTATCATAAGATGAGGAAAACCCTGCTCTGGGCAAGACACGCATTTGGTCTATGATATAAACCCAAGGGCAGGAATGAAGCACGAGTTTCTTGCACTGCAGAGACATGTCAGCATCACACAGTGCCGGGGGCGGGGGGGTGATACCAGGCTATGAAGTACAGAGCAATTATCAGCTCAGATCTCCTGAATCCCTTCTTCAGCCCTTCAGGTCCAAAAATTATCTTGTTCCACGTGTTGCGAGACCTGGCAATACTGTTGTTCCCTCTGGGAACAAAATCCCGTTCTTGCTTCTTGATGCAGTAATCATACAACCTGGACCAGAGTTTCTGTGAAATATTTCTGTGCCAGCAGCTTTCCCTGTCTCTGCATCCCATCCCCAAACCCTTACCTTCTGGGGCTGAATACTTGGCTGTCTGCATAGGATGGTATCCTATGACTGGGTGCTGACACGCTGATGTTAAAAGGCTGGCGGTCCATGTACGGTGGCACAGGGTGCTGGGTCTCATATGCACTAAGGGCACTCTCTTTTGAGCTGAAGTTAGACCTGCTAAAGAATTAGAGCCAATTTGACCATAAAGCCAGTGACTGCATTTGCTATGACCAGCTCACACAAGTGTTCTGAATTTGCCGAGGCAGGATCACCCCTCTTTCTACTTGCAATAAGGAAGACCTGGGACAGCAGGCTGGTAATAGGTTCTTAAGGTGAGGGGGAACGGCAGAGGTCTATACTACTTCCCCTCACCTACATGAGCTGAATTCCCAGCACAATGAAATGCTCTAAGATTCAGCAGTTGTCCAAGTTAATTTGTTAACTGAAATGAAATATGAACAACCATACGTGGGTGGAATCCTAAACCTACTGTTCCTTTTGTCAGTACCATTTGATTAGCATACACTCGGCAAATTTACATAGGTCCAGGACTAAAGCCAGGTTTGTATCAAGAAGCAGGAATGGCAAAGGATGAGGATTTGAGAGCCATTGATGGGGAGGAACTGTCCCACCGTACCTGGCTGCCACTGGGTTAGGCTCATTGTGCCTCCAGCCTCCCGGGCTCTCATGGTGACTATCTGTGGTGGGGCAGGTTTGTTCTTCATAAGCTGGAGTGATCCTGGCTCAGGGAGGAAAAAGCCCATTAGCAGCTTTAGCACTTGTGTCTAAACCTGTCCGCTGTAGTGAATAAGTGCAGTAACATCATGATTACATTGGTTTCTGAATTCACTAGCCAAGAAATGAGCATTTGTAATGCCTTTGAACAGGGCAACAGGGAGAAGACAAGATGTGCGAGACACCAGTAAAGCATGCCTGGTACCCTGGCTCCATACCTTTCCCGGCATGGGTCAGATTCATTTGCACATTGGGTCTCTGGAGCAGTGATGCTGCCTTCTCTAGGTAGAGAGCTGGACCTGCCAAGACAGAAGACCATTATAGTCTCCAGAAGTGCCACTGTGCACAGAATTACTTCAGGATGTAGATGCAACCCCTGGTGAATCTCCTCCCTCAAGAGAAGTACAATATCCCTGCATGGGAATATGCCAGATAATCTAGAGAGATGTGGAAACAAAACCAGAGGGAAAATGCAGATCTCTTAAAAGATAAAGCTGAAAGGAAAGAAAAATAAAGCTCCTGATGAGCATCAGTTACCTGTTTACTCTTTCCAAACTTGACATTTTAACTCTGGTCGTTTAGTTATGACCATTATGGGTTACCCAGTACATCTACATTACAATTCACACTGCTAAGAGCATGAGCTGGCCTCATTTGGGTACCATCTCAGAAGTGTATCCACTAGATAAACCCACTGCAGAGCCAGTCTGGATCTACACCTGTCTACATTAATCTAGGGGAAAGTTTGTTCGCTTTTTCTGTCTGGTTTTACATGTTTGTGCACACCAACCCCTCTGAGAAAGCTGCAGAAAAACTGAAACTGGCTTAGATTCCTGCATCAAAACTGCACTTAATTAGACTCTAAGAAATTAATTCTCAAAATGCTTTCAAAGATTCTACCCTGAAACATTAAGGTTGATGGAAGAGGAGGCAGCCCTTACACTTTAGTTGCTACTCGTTGAGGGCTTCCCTTCACCAGCATTATTTTGATTCCTACAAGTTCGCTAAGGGGGTAAGCCAGAAAACAACTGGTACAGTCTCCCAAGTGAAAGCAAGCTCAATTTATTTTTGATTCCTTTGCAACAAAGGTAGATACCTTAAATTCTTATTTCTGGCAAAACAATAACGTTCACTGAGCTATAGATTCCTGTTCAGGTCAGGATGTTCTAAGTGCCTAAAGAAGATGTGTTTGTCCAGGAGCTCAGACTCAAAATCAATTTACTGAAAAGAGCGGGAGATAACTCCCAAGTCCTTCGTGGAGTGATGCTGCAGAAGCACTCCTGACTGCTCCCGTGGTAAGTCTGATCTGAAGTCACTGCACCTGGAAGCACTAAGACTCTTAGATCAGGACTCTGCATTTCTCTCGGTAACTTGGTAAGCTTGAGGGCTTATCCAAAGGAAGTCTGTGGACTGGGGGAGGCACAGAGCGGGCAACAGATGGAGTTTTATCCTTCTTGGTCACTTTGCTGGGGGGTACTGGAGAGAAAGGGGAAGTTTTCTCTCTGTAACTTTTTTCTTCAGCCATCTAACTTCCACTTGTGTCCCTGGGGACTGGGAGCAGCTCCTTATGCCTCCCTGTATGATGAAGAACTACAATTTGGAGTATTTGTGGTACATCCAGGATAGCTCCATTCACCAGAAGAACCCAGGAGGACAGGACACTGACACCATTGCTCTCTCCCTGTTGCTTTTCCCAGCGCCCCCCCTTCCTGAGCTCCCTCCACCACAGCTCTCACTAACCACACATTCTGCTGTCCCACCACTCGCTGTATCTTCATGCACTCATGAACAAAGCCCAGCTTGGTGACTCCTAACCCCAAACACAGCATCCTCAGTCCCTTCTCCAGAACCACCTGCAGCAAATTGCCCATGTTCTCTCATCAGAAAAAGTAAGCACATTATTTCTCTTGCCTTCTTGAAGTGACTTCTTCACTCTGCACACAGGGCGATATCCCCTTGTTAATGTCCATGCTCCCACTAGTGCTGTCCTTGGAGCATGGCACGGACCTGGAGGAGAAGAGCAGTCTGGTTTGCAAGTTGATTTGAAGATGGGTTGCTCACTGAAATACATGTGTGAGGAAGCCCAATTTGACCAAGAGCCTCAACTCTTCAAATTTAGGGGGAAAATACGGACAAAAGCCAAGAAATCAGTCCACAGAATCCTTCCATTTGGACATTTAGCCCTGCACTGTTTTGCACAAGGCAGGCTAAAAGCACAGAGACAGCCACCAAAACCCAGTGGAGTCACAGGTCAGTGGGAAGGAAAATGGTCCTGTGCCAGGGTGACCAGAGTACAGCCTGAGACCTGAAACTGACTGGGTAAGTTCGGAGATGAGAGACAGGGTTACCACGGAGGTGTTACCCAATGCCAGATTAGGTTGCTTATTGGCATACGTCTCTAGAGGCAGTCTCTGCTTCCAAATTTAAGGTCTAGGCAGCAACTCCTGGCAGTCCAGCTGGACAGTGTTTGATGCCTCCAGCTAATGAGGATGTTCTCTCCCAGGCTTTCATATAAAACCATGGTAAAAGCTTCACTCAGCAGAAGCAGCGCTAGAATCAGGCACAAAAGGGGAGCCTAGGAGAAGATTTTATCAGCATATGTATGTGGGGGAAGATACGCAAGGAATTAACCCTCATCCTGCAGGAAAAGGCAGGGCCGGGGGGGAATTATCTGATTCCTTATCTAGTCATGCTGGGTTCATGTTCAGTATGTTCCTTCGACCTGGGAGGCTCCGGGTGGACATCTTGGTCAGGAGGTTCTTGTCCCTTCTCAGTATGGTTGTTTGAGTCCGAAAACCTAAAATAAAAGATCTGTGCTTAAGGCAGTGGAGAAAAAACATGCTGGGGTGGGTAGACATCCATTCCCTAGACAGAAGCCATCAGGCAGGGAGCAGGAGACACTGTTTGGCCAGAGCTATTCCAAACTGCCCTGCTACCATATCTGATGGGAATCTTGCGTACAAATCCCATTCTAGCTTGCAGGATTGCAGCTAAAGACCTTTCATCCGAGATTGTCGCAGAAGGAAAACGTTAGGCACAGGAGAAAACACTCACATCAGAATTCCTCGGACTGACAGGTGTTTCTAACACCTCAGCACACACTCATGCATGATTTTGCAGCATTCATAAACGCTTAGATAGTGCTTGCTGAGACTTCTGGGCAGCAGAAGCTATTGCCTGCCACTGTAGTACCAAGGGAACCATGCTGATGCTGAAGGACCTGTGTCATATGCTGTCAGTGCAGAAACTGTCTCTTGGACTTCACACAGGGTGTGAGTCTATCTCACCCAGCTAGCTTTTCCCATCAGTACGGGTAGGATTGCCTGCTGTCATGTGCCATTATAAAGTCCTCCCTCCTGGGCGCAAAGCAGAGGAGCTGTTCTGTGCTCTCAGTTACATTGGGAACAGAATAAGACATGAAGAATTATCAAGTCAATAGCTACTGTGGGTGAGTCCTACTGTCCACTTACTCTTCTTGGATCAGCTCCGGTTTATAGCCACCTGAGGCCTGCGTGCTCTCGTGCCCCCTTTCTCTAGGGGTCTTCCCCTCTTTGAAATCTTGGGAAGACCTGGCAAAGGAAAAGAAACCCCACTCGTGGCTGCCAGGCACAAACACCCGAAAGCTCAGTTCAGTGCACACCGAGGAGAAAGTCACAAAGCGTTAGTGGAGGATATTCCAATGGCTAAGCTGTAACCAGCACAATGAAGCACCGACCTTCAGCATGGCACAAAGCACTGCTTAACTGCTTGGAATTCAATGGGTCAAGCAGCAACATTTTCACATGCTGAAATTAGCTCTTTAAAATATCAGTCCAGACTATGTTTTCTCTAGACAAACATGCTGCTTTCTAGCATGAAAGTAGACCTGCAAGGTATCGGATTATTATGGGAAACGTTAAATGCTTTTGCTGTGTGGCTAGTCTTCAGGGAACACGGTAGGAAATTTCCTACTTCAGTGGATGCTGGAAAGAGGAACAGTTTAGAGCTGCTTAGACAAATGGCCCTTATTATGCTGTTGTTCTTGTGCTCCGTATTTCCTGAGCAATCATTATTTCCAAGGCTTTCAACAATGAGAACATATTAGCAAGCATGGGATTAAGCACCCCAGGTCCTTACGTCGCTTCATTCCAGTAAGGCTTGCTGTATGCTGGGACCTCGGGACTCATGTGTCTGCTCTCTCGGGTGCTGCTTCTCTCCTCATAGCCCAGGACAGATCTGATAATCAAAGAAAAGCCCATTACATCTTTAATGACTGGCACGTGAATCATTGCGCTAGTAAATACTATCCACTCACCAGGCAAGGCTTGTGTCTATCTCTACCATACACTGTCCCAACCCAGGATTTTTCTCTAGGGGCCATATTTAGACTACAGTTGAATTTCACTGTATTTCAGCTGCCTTTCAGCTCCCTTGCTGCCACTTCAGCGTCACTGTAGCATTTCACTGGATTATCAGCAAATGAGAAGGTAGTGACTGAACCTCACGAAGCACACAAGCACCAAGAGGATAAAAAAAGCTGGGGTATTTGGCTCAACTCACAGAAGATAGAGGAGGGATACAATGCAAACCTCTTGGTTTACTTTGCAAGCTGCGCTTTAAACCTTAGCACAGTTGCCTTCATTCTTGGGACAAAAGCTGTGAAAAGAAGTCTCTTTCTGTGCCTGCCCATTCAGATTTCCCTTAATCCGCACTATTACTCATACGCCCGCTAAATTTAACCCACTCTTACTCTTTAAAGGAATATTCTGTGTCCTCTAGGTGC
This sequence comes from Morus bassanus, assembly GCA_031468815.1. Classification (NCBI taxonomy): domain Eukaryota; kingdom Metazoa; phylum Chordata; class Aves; order Suliformes; family Sulidae; genus Morus; species Morus bassanus. Next base: position 1,454,619 of record CM062582.1, read on the forward strand.
ACAGGGGCTCTCTCAGTAGGAGGAGAAGGGACATCAGACTGCAAGGTAGACCTGCCAAAAAAGGAAGGAATCCACAGCTTGATAGCTTGCCAAAGGCCTCAAGGGGGACTTGTATGAAATAACAACACTGCACTTTATGAGAGACCAGAAACCAGAAAGTAATTTTCTCAGAGAACTGATTTTCCTTCAGAAAAAACATTTTCACTATCTCTAATCAAGAATAGAGGCTGTAAGTGGAACTAAAGCAGTTACTTGGCCTGAATTCACACACATTTTGGCTGGACACATGACTTTTCTGGCCTTGTCGCAGAACCGTGCACGTGGGACAAAGCACAGTACCAATAACATTGGGGAAGACATTCCTACATGACTAGCAGCAGCTCTAGGTCTTGGGTTTTACACCATCCCAGTGGGAACCTTGTGATCCTCCTCACCTCAGCTGGGAGGTTTGAAGACATCATTTTCTCACCTCAAGTCCTTTGGTAAGCCAATACATGGAGTCAAGTCCCAAAATAATGGACTAAAGTAACTGAAAAAAGGAGCTTCAGGGAGATTAGTGTGTTTGGTGTCAACAGCAGCAATTCTTTCCTGACTCTGTGCCTCTGATGTTGTCAGGGGAGCAAGCATACTCTAAAAAGCATGTGGAATGGAGGCACTTCTGAGATCAATGCTAAAAGCAATGATAAAGCTGCTGTATCTGCTCCCTGGCTGCTTCTGTAGAAAGAAATTGATGTGTAACAGTGAACAGAAAGAATGCTGTTCCCACTGTTTAGCCACCTAGGATTTTCTGGCTCCCCCTGCTTTGTTGCCCAGTTTGGATTCTGCTTCCAACTCTGCTCTGGGCGAGTTACTTATTCTGCCCCCCATATCTGCACCCTGCGAGCAGCACTGCGAGTACCAGCAGCAGGCCCTGACCTTGCAGGTTCAGACTCTGCATCATCCAGGTAGTGAGAGGTCTCGTACTGACGGTGCAGCTTGTCTGTAGCATCTGCAGGTCTGTCCCTGCCACCAGAGTTGGGCCTGGTAAGAGAAGGAGTTTCCTGGGTCCCAGAAGGAAGCCTAGCAAGTTGGAGAACAGAGCAAGAAACAAAAATATCAAACATGAGATTTTTCTGTCTCAAACGTAACATCTTTTCCTCCTTCCTGCTTAGCTCAGTAAATTTCCTGCAGCAGACCCGAAGGGCAGAGACACAAATCCAACCAACTCCCGCTAGTGCAAGGAAAGAAGCTGAAAGATCTCAGTCCTTTTTGAGCCGGTGGATCAGGTCCGCCCCCGCTTTGCAAGTGCATGCAAGTGCTGCTCCCAGAACACATTTGTTAGGGCAGTACTAGGTCAGGAAAAGACTCCTCTCACTCGGAAATGGAGAAGAAAAAGTGAATTTTACACTGTTAATAGGTTTACACTTACTTTGGTGGGTAAAATCCATTGTTGGCTTCTCTGTGTTCAGGATAACTGAAAAGGAGAGACACCAACTTTAGAAAACAGCTTTGGTTTGGTTAATGTTCTACAATTACTTTCTTACGCATTTAATGAAAGAGAGAGGAGGAAATCCTTAAAACTTCCCAGAGATGTTCCTCAGTATATTTCTACAGGAAAATGGCAAGAAACTTTGGGGAAATTCAGTGCGTACGAAGTACAAAGGACCATTTAGTAACTCCGAACATCACCAACATGACAGTTGCCAGTGGTATGGAGTCATCTGGAAATTAAAGCCAGGACTCTTCCAAAAAGAGTGGGATGTCCTACGGCCCAGAGCTGCAACACAGGCACCGCCATCTGCATGCACAGAAGGGAAGGAACGGCCCTGACAGCCTCTGGCTTGTCTCAGGGGACCTGACAAAATGTGGAATGTCAGGTGTCTGATCCAAATTCATGTGTTTCTGTTTTCTTGTTTCCAGGCTGCGGGCAGTGAACAGCCCACAAGTGAACAGCTCTCACTGAACTTCTCCTCTTCTGCATACCACAGGGGCAATGCCTTTCCTCCCTCACTTCTACTTCCTTGGGCAGGACAGGAGCACAGCCACTGCTCTTCGCAGTTTGCAATCTTTCTTGATTTGTGAATCTCTAAATTTTTTCCAGCTAGGGTGCACAAAAGCTGTGAAACAGACTGCCATAGAGACTGACACATGCTGCCGTAGAACAGGCAGGAACTGAGTCGTTTTAATCGCCTTCAGTGGATCGCTGAGAAGCACCCTCAGACTCGCAGAGGTTTCTGGATCAAATTAAACCAGTGTTTTCTAGGGAGGGAGGTGTGCTTCCAGCCAGGTCCGCTGACAGCGGTGAAGAGCAGCTCAGTGTGGAGCCCACGCTAAGGAGATCCACTCGCTATCAGCTTGGTTGCATGCCAGAAACGCGAGTGCCCACGGGAGGGGCAGGATCCTGCCAAGGACAGGTCCTGGAGGGCTGGGGGAGGTGACTCTCATACACACGAAGGGCAAGCAGAGCGGCGATGGTGGATTTCATGTGGGCATTTGGAGACAACCGCCAGCTCAGCCACACTGTACTGCCTGTGATTATGGGATCTTTAACTCTCCTCGTCACTGAACCTTTTGGTTTGCCAGACAGTTTACAGGATGTGCAATTTCCTTTTGTGTTTGGGTTTTGGTTTTTTTAGGGGGTCTCTTGTTGCAAAAGTAAATAGGTAGGCGGAGGTTGGAGGCCTAGAGAGACATTGACTGTGAACCTCTCTATACTGTAAAAAATCGGTTTACATTTGGGAATAAACCCGGAAAATGCAGAAATGACCCAGAAAAAATATTATTTTTTTGCATCATAGAAACTAAAGAAAAAAACTGGAACAAAATATCAAACAATTTTATTGAAGAGGGTAGTGTTTTCTTCCCCCCCCCAGCTTCTTAAATAAAATTTTAGAGAAACTGCTGCAGTTCTGCAAAGCACAGATTGAACTGTGTTTTTCCATCAGTAAATATCCATTCAGAGTTTCCAAGGCTTGCAGAGCTCAAGAGCAGCAGTTTATGATTTGCACAATGCTCAAGTCAATATAAGAAATTGCACATTAACTATACCTTCCATTTGTGGAAACTACGGTTGCTCTGGGGGCCAGTTCATCCCATGGGCTCGGCTCAGACTTTTCCTTCAGAGGTTTGTCACTAGAAAAAGGAAAATGCCAGTGAGATACAACCAGACAGCATTTATATTGTATCATCCTAGAACAGTGTACTAACATTTAGTTAGGAGGAGCACAAAATGCGGCTAACTCGATAGAGCAGGATAGGAAGGGCCAACCTTCTGTGTACAGTGGGCCTGGCTGCAGTTCGTGGGTTACTCAGAGAGATGTGTTGCTCCCTGCAGCGAGGTACTGCTAACCCCTTTGCTCGGGTGAGCGTAACTACCCTACAACAGTTGCTCTCTCTCTGCTCATGGGCCAGAAAGGCCCTCCTACAGGTCCACCAGCTGGACCCTACACCCATCTTTCACTCCCCCAGACCTGTCAAGCTGCGCGTCTGTCTCCTTCCTTCCCTGCCAATTACTCTCTCTCCACTTTTAGGTGGCTTAAGTAATGAGGCATCCTCTAATTTCTCTGGGAGACTGGCTCACAATTAGAAGCAGCTATGTGACCCAAATGACCCCAAGAACAATGTGTGCATTGTAATCAGGCTGTCCCTGCAACGACATACAAGGATATATTTATGAGCCTCAGTTGAATGACCATGACAATAGTCCAGCCTCTACCTTTTCTCAAGCACTCTAGACTTTGCTTCAGCCTGAGATGTTGGTTTGGGAACATTTCTAGCTTTATCTTCACTGACGGAGGTGTAAAGTGAGTTGCAATTAACTGTGTATGCTACAGAAACTCATTTGGCAGATCCAAGCCTTCTACAGCTGTTTAAGCACAACAGAGTGAAAGGTGAGGCCACACATACAACTCTGTCTACTTCAGTCTAGACACAGCCAAAAATTCAGAGCGGTAACACTGAGAATAAAAAGAGCCCTGATAATATGGGGTGTATTTTAAAAACCTGAAATGCTCCTGTGTACAGTCCAGAGGACAAAGACTACTGGACATAATTATGCGTACAAAGAGGAAGTGATCTCTCTCAGGAGGGCCAGAAACTTCCCTGCCCCAACTGCAAGTTCCCTGTCTCACCTGTGCAACTACACAGTGTCAGAGCTCTGCCCCTTCATGTGTCCAGCACCTGTACCCATGCCTTTAGGTTCCCAATCAGTTCCTTCTTTCTTAGGTTCTCCTCCATACAACAGAGCTTTTTATACTTTCTCATTGTTCAGCAACCCTTCAGACTTCCTACAGGGTGCAGAGGACCAGAACCAATGTTAGTGGGAGCCACCAGCAACTGAGGTTGAACACATCCCTTGTAGGTGGGAGAAGCTCCCCAGGGAATGGCAGTGGGAGGGCGATTGGAGTGGTGAAAAAAAAAAAAAATAATAAAAAAATGCATGAAGTAGACTCTTCAGGGACTGAGCCAGAGAGGAGAATCCTCAAGGGAGATGAAGGAAGATTAGAGGGAACTGACAAGTTGCAGCCTAGCCAGCAGATGATGCTCTTGGAGTGCAGCCCAGGACCATAACTGGAGAGATCCCATCTGTTTGAGACCACTAGCAGGTATAGACTATTTCTGAGCAAAAAGCAGGGTTACGCCTTATGTTCAGCAGCACAGATCAGCGTCTCTTAACTTCTTACCCGTCCCCATGCTGTGACACAGCTTCAGATGAGGATTTCCCATTAGGGGCCTGTCTGTTTGCACCATTTTTGCAAACAAAACAGCAAGAACAATTAGGTAGGGAGGTGAGGGGACACAATGTGAGGCATAGGAACTGTATGGCAAGGTGCTTGTTGGAAGTGTGCTACGTACAGTGCAGGGATTGGATTAAAATGAAAGCCTGATCAGTTTAGGAGATGGAAAGGCCTGCAGTTTTTGGGCTCAGATTCTCATCTGAAAGAGCCAAGTAATGTTCAAGCTGTGGGAGGCCCACAGCTTCCATCTGGGTATATTTCCTCCCAGATTGCTAATGCTTTTGTAAAGTGCTCCTTTCTTAGATTCCCTGTGCCATAGTATTTATTGTTCCGTGACTTTACTGTGTCCAGAACAATCACGTGTAACTGGGAAAATACCACCAAGCAGAGCCAAACCCCCTGGTGCAGCAGGCCCCTTGCTGTCCTCAGCGGAGCTTTAGGATGACACAGAGCCAGCAGACCTACCTGATTTCAGCAGAAGTGGAGATTCTCTCTGCAGTTTCACTTGAGGATGTGGCTGGTTGGCTCTTACTGCCTGTTTCAGTGCTGCAAGAGAAGGCAAAGAAAAAAGCCATCATTCCTGAACAACCCAGCTCCCCACTGCAGCTGGCCAAAATTTTCCTGCATTGAAGTGTTCCTTTCTGTGCATAAATAAAATAGAAAACAAACATCACTGTTTTCAATACATTCACTTACAAAGTCATCTTATCAGAAGCAGTTTTTAAAAATCAAAACGCTGACATTGCCGGGATTATCTACTTTCTGCCAATGATACACAAAGAATAAAAATAATAGAACAAGGTCAGTAACCAAAGCACTGTTTGCAGTGCTGTGGAAAACCATTTCAACATTTTATTATACTATAGTCATGAATTCAATCAAACAGACAAAGTTGAAAGCAACTGAAAATTATTCCCTTACACATATTTGGCGGGAAGGAGTTCAGCATGTTTGGGTTTTTTCCTTTCAGGTTTTAAGCACGTCTATCAGGATGTTGTCAGATCCTTGCAGGACATAACATGATTTCAGACATAAAACCTTTTTAAAACAGCTGCCTGCATCTAAGAAAAGTCTCCCGTGTACAAGGCTGACAAATTTGCTTCATTTCACCTCCCAGAGGGGTGCCCACAGAAGTCTCTGACCTACAGCTACATGTGGGCTGATACAGCCACAAACGATGTCCAAGACACCCTGGCTGTGCTATAAAACTTACCTGGAGGGAGACACTGCTGTTGTCTTTGGCTCGTTCCAGGAAGACCCAGCCATGGTTTTTCTTAGCCCATTAGTACTGACAAAAAAAAAAAACCACACCAAACCCCACACCAAGTAAGAAAGCATTAAAGACAGAAGATTTTTTAGGTGCCTTCTCCTGTGGGGGGACACATCCTGCTTTCTGGCCCACGGCTGTTGTGTCTGCTTCCTGGGCAGTGAGACCAAACCCTGCTGTGCAAGGGCTCACGCACGCAGCTGTCCCTACGCACTGTTGCACTGATGTGACTAGTATCTGCCTTTCTGTTGAAATACTCGGTCTTTAGAAGCTGGCTTTTCCTATTTAACACAGCTGGAGCTTTTTCTATCTCCAATGTTTAAGTTTGCACTAAAAACCAACTTCCCCAAATGTATATATTAAAGCTTAGTGCATTCACAAAATTGACTTCACCATGCGCACGTGTGTAATACGTGAGGAAGGGAGGGCAACTGCTTCCCGGCCTTGCCTCAAACCTGCACCACAATGGCACAAAATTGCTACCAAAATTCATGAGGCAGCTCCTTCATCCTGAAAATAAAGCATTTTGGGCTGAAGGACCTCATTTATTGGACTCCCTGCTGGGCCCATTAAGGACCAGAGTGGCAGAGAAGCTAATAATGCTGCTGCCTGGCATCAAGCCACCCCTCAGAGCACGAATAGAGAGCTGAATCCCAAATTAAATTAATCTGCTTAAAAACAGGCGAGGATTCTCCCTCCTAGGGCAAACATTTTCATTTCAGCCAACCATTTCTGCATGCTGGTCTCACTCAGCCCCACACCACATGCCAGCTGTTCCTGACCACTGTGGACGAGGGGAGGGTGTCACTGCTGCGCTTTTACACCAGAGACAGCCTGTGCCCAGGTCTCACATACCACGGCAAGAACACCCAGGCCTGTCTGCCACGGCTCCGTATGGCTCTGCGTACACTTGGGCTTCACGGTAGCCTGTGAAAGGGGCCAGGGGCTTGAAATAAGGCTAAAATTTCCCACCAAAGCAAAGATCAATTTAAAGATAATGAACCTCTCAAACCTCTCCGGTCACACCTATCTGTTGTTATCACGGTAGAATAATTAAATCTAAATTCTAACAAAAGCAGAGAGCTGGCTCAGAGGACTGGAAATAATGAGATATTGAGTATTTCATGTCTAGGTGATAGGGTCAGTTCACACAGCCAAGTTCGCTAGTAAAAGAAAATCATTACTATCTGATGGCTGCTTGATGGGTAGGTGAGCTCATCTAAACCTGCTCCGACTCCTCCTGCAAGTTGTCTTTCCCGAAGTGCTGCCAGGCTCATTCCTGTGGCATATGAGCACCTTATGAAGACAGGACTGATTGGGCTGCGGAGCGTGATCAGGAGAGGGGCTCAGCAGCAGGTTTACACCATATAACTCACATTAGAGTTGGCCTGTAGTTACACGCAGTTCGTCACCCTCCAGGGCTGTCAGCTGGGTACTTTATGACACTCTGGCCCTGTCCCCATGCCTGCCCATTTATTTGACCAAGTTAGCTGACCTCACTTTTCATTTTGGATCTTTCCCTTTTTGCAAGAAAGGGGCAATCAGGATATTCAGAGAAGTCTCTTTTGAAAAACCTTCCCTTCTAGTTGTGTTCAGATAGCTGCTACCTTGCAGATGAATGCAGTTATCTGCAAAGATGGTAAATCAGTGTGTCCTAAAATTAAAGACAGTCAACACACTACTCCAGGATGAGGAAAATACCTGTTGTTGCCTGGTGTAAACCTGCATGAACCAGACACAGTTGGACTTCTCCTCTGCTGTCCTTCCTCTTCTTCTATCTCAATTCTTTCAAAAGGCAAAAAAGAGAGACAAATATCACAGTGTTTCCTATTCCCCACTGCTACCTAATTCAGGCAGTTTATTCTTGTTTCCCTTAAGCTATGTTTTCCCTCTGTTTCCCCTAGAGGCAGATTTTTCCTGCTCCTCATGCTCTCTGGGCTCTGCTACCGGTGAGCCTCTCAATCAGCTGAGTGAAGTGAGACCTTCAGCCCAAATCAGTGGCATTTTGCTGTCACAGTTGCTTTACAAATAGCACCAGCTGAATGCTTAAATTCCAGAGAGCAGCCTAGGCATCATTTCCCTGTCATACTGACTGCTTTAGAAGTTAAATGCCTGAAGCCTGAAGAGCATTCACCCTGCTGGGTGAAACCAGCCCTCCCTGGAAGAAGAAAGGCAGTGAAAGAGTCTCTTCTTGTTTCAGGTTGCCCATAACCCAAAGAATCATCAGTACTGTATTCTCGGTGTTTACAACACTGTGGTCTCTCAAAAACCAGATTCAACCCGGAGCATCCTTCCTAAGGGAAGTGTCCCTCCTCTGCTTTGAAGCACCTGGGGATCTCCTATCCCAGCATTTAAGAGCAGCCCTGGTGCAGCACAGAGGCGTACAACCCCAGCAGGACTTCCAGAGGATCAGTGACCTACCTCTTGGCAAACAAGGGTGGAAATTCTTGTGTTGGGCTGCTGTAAAGGAAGCATAAAGGCAACAGTTAGAATTTTGGAGGTAGAGACACGCCTTGGGCAGGGGCAGCACCCACAGAGTCTCTGACCCATAATTGACCCATATGATGCAAGGTGTTAAGGGGTCACGTAACACCGTTTGGGCAGAGCCGACAGTGACTGGGTGTGTTAAACCTGTACAAATTACAGAGCAGAGGAAATAAAAATAGGAAGAGCAGCTAGTTATAACATGTGAAGTAAAGAAGCTTCCCCAAAGGGTCTTTTTAATTTACACCTTCCCGATGGCTGTTTTTCTTCCTGCTTACAAACCTGCCTCCCTCCATACCACACGATACTCAGTGCACCAGAGGAACTAGCAGCCAGTGCGGACACCCTTAACATCCTTACAAATCCCATCCAAGCATTTATCTCATTCTGGGTACAGCCGAGTGCTGCTGGCACATCCCCTCCCACACTGGCAACCTCCTGGTACCTCATTGTGTCACCCTGAGTTATATCAAGAGGAAAAGGATTTCTAGTGAAAGCGAACTGCAAAGAAGTCGCTATCACGGCTCCTGGGAGACCAGAGACCCTGGAAATCTGCTTTTTTTCTCCCCCTCCCAGGAAAGAGATGGACAACAAAGCCTTGAACACCAGTAGTTCCCACACATCCTTCACATTCCTGTTACACATCCACACATTACTGTTAGGTTCTTTTTCCCTACAGAACTATTTTGAAGCTGCAACCAAGATCAGGACCTTGTAAATCTAGCTGTCGTTCAAACACAATGTAAAGGCAAACTGTCGCAAAAAGCTGATCCATACTACATGCCGTTTATATTTGTTCTGATTTTCCCCTTACATGCAACAAAACTGGAGAGAGCAGTATTAAGAACTGAATCTGAAAACTGAAGTCTTGACTGTGGGCCCCAGGGAATTAGGGACTATCATGGGTTTTCTCTTCCTGAAATTTCATCCCTCTCAGTAAGGAAGACTTCCCAAGACTTCTGGAGGATTTCCCCCTTCTGCAGAAACCCACAGACATCCCTGACACTTCTAGAGAGACAGCAGCTACGTCTTCTCCACTCACTGGAAAGGTACCCATCACCTTCAGAGAGCCTTGGGTCAGGCCACCACCGCTGTGAGACTGCCTTCAACAGCCTCTTCCCTCTCTCCTGCCCCACACTTGCATGCTGAAGACTCACCCGTTGCTTTTCTTGGCTGCTGAGAGGACGTAAGCACGTTCTCTGCTGGCAGTGCGTCTCAGGACACTGTTGGCTGCCTCTGTCCTGGAAGGGACAGAAGGGGTCACATTCTGCTCATGCTGTTAGCGGCTGTTGGGTGTAGCCTTAAAGAGGCAAGAAGTGAACAACCCAGTGGAGGCTTGGGCTAACGCTGACAGAGCTCCCATGCTCTGGGGAGCAGAAATCCAGCCAAAGCTAAGAGGAGTAACAATGTCTTATCTTTTTCTTTAGTATCATTCATGCTGGGCCACAGCACTTAGGCAGGGATGTAAAGCATCAGGGAAAAAAAAAAACCAACCACCCAAAAACATCCTCTTCCAGGAGGGCAGAGGGAGTTCTCCTTTTCAAGACCTGGACTGTTGCAATATTGCATAGCACAGGACAAAAAAAATGGGATAGAGGCTTCATGGCTGACATGCTGCATGGACTGCACGTGTCTACGCAGACATCAGTACCACCAGCTGTACCAAGGGAGAAGCGCAGATCTCAGAAAGGACTTTTATTGGTTCATCCCCAGTGGGCAAATTACCAAGTTTTCATTTATAAAAGTCTTGTATCTGAGGAAAAGTATCTCCAGAAACTGGACCGAAAGCAACAAGAACGCCGGCTGCATCAGATGCAGATCTACCACACAGGCGAAACATATTCTACTCCCGGTATGAGAACGAGACACCCATCCAGATGTGGACTTCGATGCAAGTCCCCAAGTAGTCCAGACTCAAAGGCGCACATGCAGGCTGTGGGAGGTGGGCTCCTCCCTTTACTGCCAGGCTATTTGTGCATCTCTATCTTTTCACATAGACACTACGCAGCTGATGGATTCCACAAGCCACTTCCAGCTGCCAAATTAATTGGGGTATGCTGTCAGGTTGAATCATGTCAGGCTTTTAATTATATTTTGTTGGGAGCGCAGTTGCCTGTGGGCATAGATGTGTGTAGAAATATCTGCTTATTATTATTTTATTGCAATCAGCCCTAATGGCTCAGCTGTAATCATCATCGAACTGACCCTCCCAGTAATGAACAGTTAAACTGAAGTAAGTCCACTTGTCGCTGCCCCTGCAAGAAAAAGGTGGTTACCTGGAGGGCATACCTCTTTTTATGTTCATCTGGAGTAAACGGCACATCGTGCTCATCCAAGTCCAGTGATTTTTGCTTGACATTATACGGAGCTCTGAAACAGAAAGGGAAGGGGAGAGCCAGGGTAAGGGAACTGCCTCTGTAGACTGTTGCAGAGGCAGCACAAGCAAAACCCGAGGGCACGTGAAAATGGGTTCAGACCCTAGAAGTGCTGCACGCAAGTGTGGAAGACACACTTGTATTTTTCATGCACACTGGGGTACACGTGTCCCCATAGGATTTTGTTTTCTTAGTACAGGGGTTAAGCCTAGAGGCTGGTTCATAATAAATGCTCAGCTGCATCTCAGATCAGAGCCACAGTCTTTGACTTGGAAAGCTGCGTAGGAAATGTCAGCAGTGCTGTTCTGCCACAAGCCCCCTCCTTTCTCCTGGTTTCAGAAAGGCCAGCAATGCTGCAAACTAAGTTCCCAGGCTGCATCCTCCAGTTTCTGCCTTAATTACTTATTACTTATTTATTATTACTTATTTACTGATAAAATTCACTTCATACAAAGGCCATTAGCAGTTCAAGGAACACCTTATGGCCCACACAGGCCTGGAGGTAGCACCAAGAACTGCTTCTGTGTCTAGTGAAAGCTCTGCAGTGCTCAGCTGATGAAGCTGTGCCGGGCCAGGCATCCACGGGCAGGTGGCTTCACCCCTGAGGCTCAGGTGCTGCTGAGACTGTGCACGGACAGAAAGTGCTGCTCCCCTTTGCACACTCACAGTTTCTTGTAATCCTCAGTGGTCATCCTGTAGCCAGAGGAAGAACGGCACAGGCTGCGTCCCTTCGCGGCAGTGCTGCAGACGGCACAAATCACATCTGTTAACACGGCCCTCCTGAGCTCTCACCACCCCCTTCCCCAGGTGAGCTCATGCTCCATATGGTGGGGGAAAACTGGGAGATCCCAAAGATCCACTCTCTGAATTCAGGGAATGCTATTTAATTGAAGGGCAGCATTCGCCCTCTTTTCACAGCCTTGGACTAGGATTTGAGGTCTACTTTGCTTCCCCAGGGCTACTCTGAGTTGTCAGAGCCGGTATGGGCATACCCCTCTGTGGGACAGTGCTACTCCATCCCAGGATCAGCCAGTGAGAAGGAAGATGACACTTTATGGCATTATCCTGCTCCCCAGATGAATCAAAACAGGGGGAAAAATGGGGTTTCAGAGGTTTCACTTGAGGTGCAACAAAGCATCTGCTTAGATCAGAGCCATGCTTAGATCTTACTTACTCAAATTAAATGTAAGTGCCTCTCACAAGGCAGGTTTCAAAAAAAAACAAAAACAAAAACAAAAACAGAAACCAAACCCAACAATTCAAAACATCAAAATGAAGTGTTACAGCTTTGCAAGGATTCCTTGTGATTTGTCCCCGACTCAAAACTATTTGCCAAATTAAACCCAAACCCGTGAGTACTTTCACAGCCAACTGCCATTGCATGCTCTGGTGAGGAAAACATGGAGTTTGATTCCTTGTCTTTTTCCCATGTCTGCTGAATGGAGCCGTTAAACGAACAGCCACATCTTCCAGCATTTAGTAGGGATTTAGTGGAGCTCAGTGGAAGCCCACAAGCACTGGCCAAAGTAAAAGGATGACTAGAAATATATACAATATTTAAAAGCTTGTTTTCATGAAGAAGAGGAAGACACACACATACCTTTTTTGTGCTACATTACAAGATGAAGAATCTGGCATGGAAGAGGTTTTATCAATGGTTTTTGTGAACACCCCTCTGGGGAGAAAAGAGACATGTTATATTTTTTGCAGGACAGAGTTTGGCCTAAAATTAAGAGATCTGCAGCCACTCTTTGGCCTGACAGTGTATGTGTGTCCCATCAGGAGGAAGGTGCTGGCTCAGGACACCAAGTAGAAGGTCCTTCCTTGGGAGAGTCATCCTGAGAAAAGTCCCATCTTCCTACTCCCTGGCCTTAGACAACATGGTAAAATCAGCTCGCACACAGGCTTGGGTATGGTGTCACAGTGCTTGCCAACCTGTTTAGGATTACAGTGGCATCAGAGTCTCCGTGGGCAACAGCCCATGTGTCAGAGGAAGCTGAAGCACACACGCCCCACCACTGGTGCTGTGCTGATCACAAGGATGGTGGAACGTTTTCATTGCATGATAATCCTTCCACGTGTGATCCTTGTATCATACAGAGGAGATGTGATTTTCTGTTGACATCACCATCAAACTACCTGTTAAACAAAATACTCGGGACTATCTCTTCACCAAGGTACTCCCTGAGCATTGTAATGTTCCTAACTACGAGGGGAACCCAAGAGATAGTAATTGTTGCTCCTGATCTAGTTCTCCTCCCGCTACAGCCTAAAGATATGCCACTCTATACCAACCTGATGAGGTAACCGGATTGAGGCTTGGAGGCAGGAGACCTGTGCAAAGAACAGACATTAGTGAATTAAGAAATATGGGGAAAAACAGCAGCAGCAGCACCAGTATTAAAGGGAAATGTCCACGTGGCTGTCAAGCCAAAAATCTAGCTAAACGAGCTTTGAGTGATACCTCAGCTGCTGCACCAACATTAACCTGGGAAGGAGTCTTTAAAAATGAATAATCATCAGAACAAGCTCTATAAAAGACTCTTATATGAAAAGTGAATTTTAGATTTAGCCAATTAAAATTAGCCATGCTGACAGTGTTTTCTGGCTCAAAATTAAGTCTGCAGATTGATGGCACAGAGCGGGGAAATTAGATATAGTAGAGATCCTGGTTGTTTTATCACAGGAAAACATCATATTCACACTAACTTCTCTGAGGGTCCCTTCTCAGCGAGTGTGGCATAGCTCCCCTGGAGGGAAAGGAGAAGGATACCATTAGGTGAGAACCTGGCCCCTTCCACGAGGGCAGGAGGAAGCATCTCTGGAACTTGCTTCGAGCTGTCTTAGAAATGTCTTCCTGAGAGCAAGGATGGGCCTCAAGGACCCAGTTCCCATCAAATGAGCTCAGACAGGCTCCCTTCACCCCTGCCCAGATACTGCCCCCTCTTTTCCTGTCTGTCCAGGTGCCCTTAGGATCACAGGATAATTCACTAAGAAAGCTCAGCAGGTCTCTGGTCTAACCTCCCGCTCCAAGCGGGGTCAGCCATCAGGGCAGAACTCAGCAGGAAGGCAAATTTACACTGCCCATCGCCACGCGCTTGAGGTTGCTGCCAAGCTCAAATTTATCCGGTTGCCTTCACAGACACAGAAATGCAAACTCACTGCAGGCTTAGCCTAGCTCCAGAGTCCTCTGGATGGGATGAGCTGGAGGACAAGTCCCGAGCACAGCCCCAGGCTCGTTTCTGCGGTGTCCTCAGAGCAGGCACGAGCAGGGTGTAGCCCATCTCAGCCCATTGTCTAGCTGTTCAAAGCTCAGTGCTCAGGGAACAAGAGCTGCAGCGAAGCTGAGAAGTTGTCCAGCTTGGCATATGAACGCCTGTCCTCACTTCGAAGTAGAAACAGATCCTGAATGTCCTGGACTCCCTGTCACTCACCTTCTGTCAACTTCAGGCCCTCACACATTTGTGTGAAGTTGCCCCTTCAGATGCCACATTTCCAGTGTCACAAATGCCCCCCTTTTTACTTATCCTGTGCCTGATAAAGTACTATGCTGCAGAGGGAGGCAGAAAGAAGTAAGGCACAGCAGGGAAACCATCCTGTCTAACTGCAACAAGAAGTGACAAGAGCTGGCAGAGAAAAAGGGAGAGGAAGAAGGAATCTGCTCAGGGGAGAGGGCAATGCTCTCCCAGCAGTGGCACTGCAGCTAGCAAAGAGCTCTCACATAACTAAGCCCTTTCCAAGAGTTTCATGTTTTAGGACACTAGTCCTACAAGTTCCTGGGTTCCTGAGGAGCCCTCATGCTCTGGCCCTGAAGCAAATTTAGCTCCCACACAGGGCTTCGCTTGCTCTGAGGAGCCCCCAGGCTTAGAGCATACAGTTGTTGCACCAGCACAGAAGCTGATGTGCACCAGTAAACTTGTGGGATCACGGGCTTGAAGGCATCCATTCATCTGCATTAAAGACATCAATCCATCCATTCATCCAGCTGGACTCTGCAGGAGATAAGCCATACTCTATGAGGTGATAGTTTGTAAGACATTATACTGAACAACACAGGCTCTCCTCAAGGACTGTATTTTCCAGTGCAATCACAGCAGTGAGTGGGTATAAGGAGATGAAGAAAGAGCAGACATTTATGAAGAACCAGTCAAAGCATGCACTGACCCCATGAGATAACACAGAAGGGAAGCAGAAGGGAAAATGGGTCCCCAAAATTACCTGTCACTCTGGGGAGCAATAGGTGTTGAGGCTGGGGATTCCCCACCAGCCCGTCCAGACCTGAGTAAAAAGAAAACACAAGGACATAATTAACTTCTGATCTTGCTGAGCTGCCTTGCTGAACATGGTAGTGATGTTTTTGGAGTGAGTTGCTAAGAGAAGACCGATTGGGCTTGGTTTTTTTTCTAATTGAAGAGAAGGTGGTGCAGACTGTGGTGTTCCCTGGTACAGGGGTGGCTGTGTGACACAGTCCAGCAAGCTGCAGGGGGAGATGCAGACCTGGCTGTTTTATCACTTGAACTCCCTCTCATCGAGGTCTGCCCCTTCATTTGTCACTCGGGAGATGGTGAAACACAATCTGGCTTAAAAAACACTTTGGAGTTCTCCTGAGACTTCAAATCTGCCTGTGCTGCTGGATTCCCAGCTCCCAGAAAAGGCCATTTCTCAGAGCTTCTCCCTGGCCTGCATGTATCAAAATCAAGCAGGAGCACCGCTCCCCTTTGGCAGTGTTGTTTCCTGGCATCATGGGGACCCCAAAACATCCTAGCACCATATGTGCTTCTTCTGCAGGCTGGAGAGCAGAGTACTCATGGGAGGGTGATGAGGGAAAGGAAAGGGAGAAGAGGAGTGTTTCTCGGTGACCACACTTACAGCGGGCTGCTCTTCTTCTCATCCTCAGAGTCCGAGTTATGGTGCTGGATCCAGCTCTTATCTCCTTTCAGGGTGGTGCGAACCTTCATCTGTTTAATGATCCTCTTGCGGTCTTCATCAGTGGATGGAATGACACGTCCTAGGAGAGGCAGAGGGAAAGGAAGGAGAGAGGAGGAGGGTTGCTGAGAAAGGGCAAGAACTCACGGCATCAGCAGGTGAGCCAGGGTAAATCTCAGAGAGCAGGGAGCACGGGTCTGCTTTCAGTCAGAGACTCAAACACTGAATGAGTCTTTGCCACTTCTGATTAAAGATGGAAACAAGCTGCCATCCAAACTTCAGGGCCAATTCACCCTGATGCACCACCTCCTCTACAGAGATTCATACAGGTTCTTCTCTCCTTTCAGAGGACCGTTCAACATTAACAAGTCACTTTCTCTCAGGAAGACCAAAGACATTCAGTCGGTGGTCTAATCACATACTTACAAAGCCATGAGTTTCCTCTGGCATTTCCCATCACATCAGCTCTAGCATGAGGCTTTTTTGGTTTGTGGGAGAGGATGATACGTCTGGAGCATGAAGCTCCAGCATATCCCTCCAAACTCCAGAGGAGCTGGGGGATAGAGGTAAGCCATAAAATGCAAACATCCAGCTGTCAGCTTTCTCTGATGGCCTGTCTGCACTGGAGGAGACACGTCCTTTGGTTCCTCATTTCCACATTTCCATTACAAAGTTCAGCTTCAAAAACATATTCTCAAACCATGTCTTCCTAACGGTGTGGTTCTGGCCCACATCTGGAAACATCCTATCCTGTACGGTCCCTCTTTTGCTGTCCAACAGCAACTCTGCCACCATCCTCATTCTGCTCCTTGTCTCTGTTCTGGCAATGGACCACAAGTACATTATCTGGTTGAGAAAGTCAGCAATGGCAATTAAAACATAAAATTAGATTGTAGGAAATAGCAGAAGGTCATGGATTAGAAGGTGCTAAGTCCTCCCAGTGGGAAAAAGATTGGGTGAAAAAAGCACAGGGTAATGAGGAGGAGTATTAAAACCAAAAATACTGGGAGCAGGCAGGGAAGGAGATGGGAGGCCTGGGAAGGGTCTCTCACAAGGGAAGAAAAACGTGCAGGTGACTGATGTGAAGGGCTTCAGTCATCCTTGAGTGCAAAGCCCTGCTGGACCAAATTGATCGCAGCTGGATATTATAAAAAAAAATGGGGGCAGGGGGGCATTTTAACTGGGAGATTCCCCATCCACCATTTTCTTCTCAGGGAAATAACTGTTTTGCCATGGGGAAACTGTAAGATGAAGTCCAGATATGGAAATGTCCTTTTCTATCTATTTCTGACTATCTTCCATCTCTTGCCGTTTTGGAAATGACTGGTAAAGGCTGAAAACATTAAGCCTGCTCTCCTCATCACACTTGGACCAATACAGCTCAGGGGTTTAGAGACACCAACAAGTTATTGCAGCTTTACAACTTCTTATCGCCCAAGCCAAGGAAACTGCCTAGCTGCACGCTCTTAGCCTGTGGCAAACATGAAATAATTCAATTTAGCTACCAGGAAAGGAAGGTCAGCTAAGTCTCTATATCTTGTGCTCGTGATGAGCTAGAAGGGTGCCCAGAAATAGCTATCACTGAGCAGCTGACATGCAATAAATTGATTAATTTCTGACACACAGTCATGTGCTTCAAGTATATGTTATGTAGTAAGGGTAGGATTTTTTTTTTTTTTTTAAAACAACTGGTCACATTGGATAGTCTCTAAGGAAAACACAGCTATAGCAATGAAGAGAATGTCCTTTCTCATGTGGAATTAGCAGTAGCAGCTAAAACGCACAGTTATGCAGGGCCATATCCATGTCAGGGGGCAGTTTACGGACCAGCAGTAACACTCTTCATGGGGAGCACCTGGAAAGGGAAGGGCTGCTTTTCTTAGCACTGAAATTGAAAATTAAATCTATTGCCTAATGGAAATGAATAAGGCATTTCCACTCTTCTCCACATTACTGTTTCAAGTTACCTATGGATTTGGAAGCATCATCCTATCTATTCACATTTAATGGTCCTGTGAGCATCTATTGCTTAAAAATTAGATCTCAGAGTCTGCCACAGAATTCTACAGCCTGGGCATGTTCCTGGGACAACTCAGAGCAACTTGTAGCCCCGGTATGATTTTTTTCACACTCCTGTGATAATAAGACATTATTAGGAGTTTATTAATAATAAAAGCAGTCTTCCCATTACTGTACGGATATTGCACACTGCACAAGGGTGGTCTCCAACCCACAGACTTTTGTTTTTTATCTCTAGAAGAGACAGCAAGAGGGTGTAAGTAGACAGAGATACAGGGAAGCCATCCTGGCCAGCTGCTGCACTGGCTGCTAATTGCTGCTATATTTTCAGTAGACATTTCAAAGACAGAGACTTTTAAGGAGGGTCTTGAAAAGAGAATAATATGGTATTTTATTAGTCTTTTGCTCATCTCAAAGCCTCAGCCAGGCTATAAGCTCTCCAGCTCTCTATACCTTTATGGACACAGAAATTATAACCAAGTGTGTGTCATTTTGGAACTGCATGTTGGAGCAGGTTCCTGACAAGGAAGCGAAGTCCTCTACCCTTGGACAACTCCACCGAGGGAGTTGAGTGGAGACATTACAGCGGATACAACTGAGCAAAGAAGGCACAGGAAAGCCATGACAGTGGATGAATCCCCAACAGCTTGGGATGGGGAAAGGAATTACCTTTACTGACACCCAGGGACATCATGGTTCTCAGAAGCACCTTCCCCTTCAGTAACTGCTTGAAGTCAACAAGCCCCTGGAAGAAATGAAAAAGGGGAAAAGCAGATTAGTAGTTCTGATATAAAAAACTTGGAAGTTATGTGGAAGGGAGAGCATCACAACAGCGTCACAGCCACATAGCCTGGAGGATGGGGAGACTGTGGCATGTATACCAGAGCTGCGACTTCTCCCCATGCCAGGTACCTTCAGCATCGAGGATAGGAAAAATCAAATGGGTGTGTTCTCCGCACCAGTAAGTCTTCAGGTTGGCCATGACAGATGCATCCTTCCAGATCTGGGAGGAAAGTGGTGGAGGAAACCTTAGCAAAAGCGCCCAGAGCCACTCAGGTGGGACAGACCTTCTGGAGTCTATAGAACTCAGAGCAGCTGAGGCTGCTTAGGTGAACCTTGGTATTTTTGTCCAGTGGGAGTATAACATAAGAGCTCTTGGCAAATTTCAGTGGGCAGAGATATCGGTTATTCCCCCAAGATACTGCAGAGAGAACATCTTACCGCCTGTCCCAGAAGCAAGAGTTCCTGCTTCTGATGGCAGCTCAGCCCCTCCTTCAGATGACCACAATAAAGCAGCAAGGAGAAACTCCTGGATGTACAACCTTGGAGATGATCTGAGGTTAGGAATTTGCAGAACACTGACTGTTTGTTGCTGTGGTTGAATCAAAAGCAACCACAAACTAAAAGTCAGGGAAAAAAATTGGTTGTGTCAGATTCTGCCAAGACAATTATTTTGTTTGTAAACAAACAAAAGAAAGCAAAATCCCTCAAAATGGACCCACTGCTTTGAGATCAGTAGAAGCCAGGTGAATTCAGTGCCTGATCACATTTTTATCAGAAATGTCTCTTTTCTTTTTTCGCTCTGTAAAGTTTTTCAGGTAAGCTGTGGGATGAGCCCTTGTTTCAGAGAAGAACATCAAGGGCAACTTCCAGCTTTTACAACCCTCCGTTCTTTCCTTGCCAAAACTATCTGCTGAACCTGGATTCTTAAGTGACTATGCTATTCATTAATAAAAATGCCCAACCCTATTCAGGAGTCTGTGAATCTAAAATTAGGTTGTTATTATCTGCTGGTGGGCTTGTCCCTGCAATATTGTTGCGAAGCCACACGCCCATAAGGAATGCTGAGTGCTGATCTCATAGCATCGCTCCTTGGCAAAATCTCCTCCTTTGGCTTGTCTCAGCCAAAGATCTACCTTCTGCATATCCACTCCTCATCCAGTTTGTACTGAGATGGTGAACAAGCCCTCTGCTATTACCCCAAGGCTCCCTCTCCCTTTCGCAAACACTCCCAAACATTAATTCAGCTTTCACCATGAGCAGACAGCCCACCTCTTTTCTTATCCTTCCCAGATCCCCCTTCCCACGCAAATTTAACTGACCCTGCTATTTATAGAGAAATGAAAACTGTAGCATTGTCCCAGATATCCATAAAGAGCCTCTAAATACTTGGGTATCTTAATACTAAAGGTGGGCGACATGGCTGCACCCTGCAGGAGCACAGCTGACAGACCTGTAATCTGGCGACTTTGGGTTAAAAAGAAACGACAGCATCTTGGACCTGCACATAGAGAAGCCACGTGGCTTCATTGCCTACAGTATCTGAGCGAGGCAGATTCACACCACAGCTACCCTGCTAACTGCAACTCAGAGGTGCATTTAGTGCTCTCTTCTACTTATTAAATTCTTTCCTATTCCAAGACAAAAGAAAGCTGAAGCAAATGGAGGATGAGAAGCAGTGGAAAAGAACTATCCCAAGAGTTTGATATGGCCCTGATCCAGGGCAAATCAGGGGCAGAAGTAGGTATAGGCTACGTGCTGTCATATAATGGAGGCATTTGGAAGCTGGAGAGCTGTGACCTACCTAGCAGTGTAACTGAGAGGTGATTAGCCCTCCAGCACAGATCTTTTAAAGAAATAAGCAGAGGTTTTGGAGCATGTAGGAAAGATCCTTGGGAAGGGCTGGAGCGATGGCTGGAGCTCACGGAGGTGCAGGACTGAACTCCACTCCAAATCATGCACCGCAGCTCCACCTGCACATACTGCAGGCATCGTGCGCCAGCCCTGCAAGAAACAACATCTCCATTTATTGCTTCAACAGAAACTTCGCTTCTTACTCACACAATTCCCCTAACAAATACACACAAAAGGAAGGGAAGCCGCAAAGGGTGGCACTCAGCATGCGTATAAAAATGTGCCAGAAACTACACATTGGCCAAGCCTTTTCCTCTGGCGCTGCCTTCCCTCTTGCTGGCTCACATCATCCTGGGAGGGACCGCAGCAAATACTGTCGTACTCCACTGATATTTCTGGCTTGACAAACAGGCGTTGGAACATGTCGGTGGTGCTCGCTGGGCTTGGCTTTGGGGGACTGGCAAATGTTTTCTGCCAGCCTGCTTTTTCCGCTGCTATGAATCATGCAATGGCAGCAGCAGCCCGGCTGCTCCAGGTCAGGCCCCCCGCAGTGCTAGATGGTGTACCTGCACAGTGTGACCGATTGGGATGTCTCTACCGCTCAATGGGGGTTAGAGCTGGCTATCCTCCTGCCCCACACCATAACAAAGGAGTCCAGAATGAAGCTTTCAGCAAATCTTCTGGGACAGGTGCAGAGGGGTGCAAAGGTCCTTCTGTGAGTGATGGAGAGGAGTCAGCTCTTTGTTTCCTTGTAACATCATTCTCTCTCTTTCATTAATGAAGGCTATCAAGTGGCTATTTTTACCTTTCACCTGAGGATCAAGGCAGTAATCTAAACAAGATTACCAGAAGCTAAGTGGGTTCAGCAAGAAAAGAGCAATTCAAGTACCCTATTTCTTGCCCATATTTTTTAATCACCTGCTGTAGGCTCCTGTTGGACCTAGGATACAGGGCTTTGGAAAGTTCTGGGCTGATCTTATGCATGCTTAGTGCCTGCTCAGTGACTAGAACATTAAAAGAGAGATCAACCCAGGTTATACCATGAATCCTGCAGTTAGAATAACTCAGCATTTCTTGGATGGGAAATGAAAAGCTCATTTTCTTGTTTTAATGCTAGCTGGCAGTGACACCTGGCAGATAAACTGACATCAACAGATGTCAAGATAGTAGCCATGATGAAGAAACAAGAACAAGAGAGATACAGGGGACCCACTAACCCAAACCAAAGAAAGACAGATCGGCAAACTACTATCAGGAAAAATGCTCACATCTTCCCTATAACTGTATTTGTCCATGTTTTGTTATTCCAGCAGTTGGTGGTTAGAATAAGAAACAGCAGACATAACTTCTTGAGCTACCACAGGCTCCGATGGGGCCACATCCCAGTCCATCTGCTCAAACTACACTGCTGTGCAGAAAGAAGCACAGCATTTATGGGGCCAGAGAGGATTAACAAGAGGGCGTCTGGCTCTAGAGCACTGATACAACACTCCTGGGAAAGAAAGTGCTTCTCACTGCTCCAAGGTTGGCTTAAAAATTGAAACAGCTTCCCCTCTTCAGCAAAATTTGAGTTTAGGCTTCAACATGCGCTATAGGAACTCAAAACACGTTTCAAAGCATTTCTGCCTTTATATTCAAATTTTTGTGAGTCTGCAGTGCAGTAAATCTCAAAGACCTCAGTTCTAGATTTGGAGGGGCTGTCTTCAGCTGTTAACATTTGCGTACCATTACTCCCATGAAAGGTTGTGACAAGCCAGTATGGAGCACTTCCGAAATCTTCCTTACCAAAATGTTGCAAGGGAACGTGTTTCTTCAAAAATATGCTTTTATGCTACTGGAACCACCATGAGTGATATTAAGTTACAAGGGCAAAAAAGTGTCCTTGTTGGTACAGCTTATTTGGGAATTATTAGCTACAGCCATTGGATACAACAATTTCCTCTATTGGCACAGAAACAAATGCACTTGGCCTAGTGCTGGAACAGACTGTAGCTGATCCCAACAGCTCTGCTTCCCACCTGGAGAACAAGAACATCATCTGCCACTTGAATGAAGCTTGGAGATCTGAGCTCAGCAGACGAGGGGAAACCATTGATACTCAAAAAACTTCCCAAGGTCTGCAATTCCTCAGCTCTGAGCATCTCCAGACTTTAGATAAGACAAATGCTTTTTTTTGCAGTGGGTTAAGCCCCAGGCTTCACTGGTGTGGGTGGTATTTCGGAGGTTTTACAATCCAAAAGCAGCATTCCACCTTGTGAGAGTCGTTCAGAAGCTGGGAGCATGGCCCATGAGTTTGGGAGCAGCACTGAGGGATATCTGTGAATCTCTGGAAGTGGCTGGGAGCATAGTCTCCAGCTCTGCACCTGCTCTACACCACTGCAGCTATCTTTTCAGGACAGATTTTCAAAAAAGCCCCCCAAAGAAACTCTTTCCTCTATGCAAGATGCCAGAGACATGCTGTCCCCTGGCTTCCTCTTGCCACCACAACTCAAACATTAGCCCAGCAGCTGGCACTTGTGGCAAAATGGGAGATAAGAGGGAAGAACACAGTCCAGATGGCTCGCCATGGCCCAAAAATGATGCTTAAGGACAGGAAATATGGCAATGGATCCATCTGTACTTTGGGCAGTCCAAGTCCCAGCATCCTATTGCTGACAGAGTGCACTCTGCATGCACAGGAACTCCCAGACCTCTAGCACCACAGAAATGCAAGTAGCACTGGAGAGCAGCACGACAGCAAACAACTGACTTCCTCTTTTACTGGTACGCAAAGGTGGCTGTCCCCTGAAAACCTCTGGGATCCTTATCGCCACTCACCAACAAGCAGGTCTCAGATTTTGAGGCACTGGATGAAAGACAAGCAGGTACAGCTTAAAGAGTTTGCAACCTTTCCTACTCCTGTCCCCCACACAGCCCCCAACCATCTCTGTCCTTCCTTGTCCCATGGTCCTCTCTCCATCTCTCCACCACTGCAGAATTCCATTTTCTCTTCTTTTTTTTTAACCCCTACCCACACTGGCTTCCCCATCTCTGTAATCACCTGTTTCCAAACACACAGCAGCAAACTCTCGTCACCATGCTTACAAAACATGAAGATCTCCACCTCTCATGCAGACCAAAACTTCTCCTGCCTCAAACTAGATCCATCCCTTCCCTCTTGCCTTATAGTTAGAAAATAAGCTCTGCCATGCTGGACACAACTTTTTGTCCTCTGTTTATTCATTACCTAATACAAAATGCTTCTGCTCTGTGCCTAGGAACATCTCTATTATAAAAGGACATACAGTAAGTCACCAAGTCACTCTGTGCTTTAGATACCAAACAGAGCTGTTCAGGAATATATTTTTTCTCCCAAGCATTCACTAGAAATATAAAATCTGAGACAAAAAAATCCATTGAAATAAAAGTCCCTATTCCCTCCCTATTTATACAGGTTTTCCTTCAGAAGTCCAGTGGGAGCCCTTTGGAGCCAACTGCCTCCTATTAAGTGTCTGCACACCACCAGTGCAATAGGCCCTTGATCCTAATTGGCACCCTTGGGTGCCATCGTTATGTAAATGAGCAATAATCCTTCTTCACTTCCTGATCCAAACAGTTATTGCAGGCTCTGTTGCACCGTTAAGCATTGCCCAGTTTACTCTGAAATGGCTGCACTTTGAAGGATGATTCCCTCAACACACTTTCCCTGGACAACCTTACAGAGCTGCCTCAGGCTTAATGTTTGCAGAGTGCCCTGGGATCCTGAAATAAATGCGAGATTGTCTTGCAAAACACCAGCTCTGAGAGGTGATTCCCCTCTGAAAACAGGCACAGGAAGCAAGGAGTTGCATCTGAGTGCAGACAGATGGCCATTTACCTCCTTTGCTTCTGAGTAGATTGAGGCTGCACCCGTGCCATGGGGCTTCCCAGGTACCCTGTTCAGGGCTGTACTTCTGCCGTGCCCTGACTCCTTACTGAAACAAAGCCAGTGCAAGCACTATATTTCTTCCCAGTTACGTACCGACTTCCCTGCGGACAGAGCCCTGGCACTTGGGCTTACAGGAAGCTGTGGTGTACGACAGCAGATCTTTTACCTGGACAGCAGGATAGACGGGACCAACATGAGCTTGTGAGCATGACCTGCTAGAGAGACATCAAACAAGCAATATAAAAATAAAAAAACCAGACTGTCCATAGTGCCTAAAGCTGCCTGTTGGAGTGGCTCCTTCCTCAGCAAGGACAGCTGGGCATTGCTACAGGCAATATTTAAGACACAGGTATGTCCATCCATGACTTACCTGTCAAATACAAAGTCTAGGGAAAATTTCTAGGTAGCACAAGGGACAGAGTTCAGTTCTTCCTGCACCTTCTTACAGAATTCTCCTGAGATAAAATAATTTAGATTTCATCTATTTTAAGAAGTCTGTGACTCACAGAGCCATGTGTACTGTCCATGCAGAGCACAACAGGGTGCAAACTCAAATACCACCTGCCTTCAAAACAGTTCATAGCAATGCCTGTGGGTTACAAACACCGCAGCACGTGCAGTGCACAGACACTTAGACCAAGAATATATATGCTGAATCCTTTCTGTGGCTTAATCTGTAGTTAGGCATAAATACATTATACTTTTTCTATTCTACATCCTTCCTTTTTCTTTGGACTCAGTAGAGTCACTGCACATTGATATTTCTGCACACACAGCTCTGAATGGATGTTTCAAATGTTACACAACACAGGGACCTGTGCTCTTCCAGCAAGCCTTAAGAATAACAGTTGGAGAGTGTTTTGGTTATTTTTTCTCCAAAAATAAATATTTTTTGAGGAAAAAAATAGACTGGTAAATACGTGCCAATTTCACCACACTTTTAACCTCAGAACAAAATGAAGATGTAAGTGCTCTACTTGCAGAAGCACAGGGCTCTGTGAGAAACCCCTTAGCTAGGAACAGTCAGGGGAACCTCTGAGAGCTGTCACAGTGAGCCCCGATCCCAGCGATGCTGGGCACAGGGGTTATTAACACTTGCGGCCATGAGAAACAAACCCCAAACCTGGTGAGCAAACACACCTAACTGCAAAAGACCCCTCATGGGCTGAATCAAACCAGCTACTGAATTTCTGAAGAAACAGCTTCACAAAAGCCTCTCTGCCTAACAAGGTTTGATGGGAGATAACAACCAAAGTGATTCCGTTTCCCAGGATAAATGCCTACAGGAGTTTCCATCTTCTGATCCTTAAAATCCCCAGGGTCCTGTGAACAGCTTACAAGAACAAGCCCTTACTGAAGATAAGTCTGGAAAGGCTACAGCCAGCATGTTTAGTCCCCAAGCAGTGAAGGTGTATCCATAGGAAACAAGTCTGCAGACCGGAAAAAGCTGGGGGAAAAAAGGAAAACCCACAGGTTCGCTCTCTAATGAACAGCCCTGAGCCATAGTGAGTGACTGGGAGCCTGTCACATAAAGGCAGCACCACTGTTACAAGAGGGGTTAACTCCTGACTGCCTTAGCTCGAGGAAAGGAAAACCAAGTTCCCAGGTGCCATCTGAGTCTATTTAATAAAGAGGATAAAAGAAGAGGCCCAACACGCTACTCGGTGCCACACGCAGCCCAACGAAAACACCTGCCTCTTTGTTGAGAGGCGCTGACGTGGCCGGCGTCAGCAAGCAGAGCCGGTGGCATCACCCATCTCGGCTCCCAGAGCAGGTTCGCGTCCTGCACAAAGGCGTCCTTTAGAGGTCTTGAACCATGCCCCACTGCTGGCATGCAGGGAGGGGGCATTTGTCTCCCCTCTCCGTAATCTGCTTTTTCAGTGTAGCAGTGCAATGTTAGGAGGAGTGGGAAATTAAAGGGTTATGGGCTTACTCGTTTCTCAGGCACCATAAAGGAACAGGCAAAAGATGGAGGCTTTTTATTCACTGATTGCTTCCAGCATGGAAAAAGGTTGTTCTGGTTTGACATGAGAAGACAGCTTTCAGCAAACAGAAAAATTCAAACAAGATCGTGACATATCGGCCAAAGGATTTAGTTACGTGTTATGCTGCTATGTATGTTTTAAACAAAATTGAACGAAAATTGAGAGAAAAAACCCACATTGTTTCAAAACATAAAATAAAAATGTTTCATTGCAAAAGGCTTAAGGTAGCCTTTTGTTTCAGGTTTTAACTTTTTTCTTGGGAACAAAAACCTAGTGGAACCTGCACATGTTTTTGAAAGGGTTCAGCGTTGCTAATTCTGCAAAAATAAAGAACTTGTGTGAGTCTAACCACAGAGCTGTATCGGGTTCATCACTGCCAGTCCAAGTTCACAAGGCAAAACAGCTGCCAGCTACAGCCTCCCCAAAGTACTCCCAGTGTCTCCTTTACCATGATCCTAGCCAAAAAACCGACCCAAAAGCCCCTGAGAAGACCCTTCCCCTATTAAAATTCACCAAATGCTCTACCGAAAGCCCAAGTTTTGAATTCAGGGTATATCTGCACGTGATCCTAAGGACATACGTGCCTCAGTGCAGCTGGCCTCCACTCTGCTCCCCCGATGGATGCATCTCCCTGCCACCCTCTGCTCTTAGGCAAGAGGTGAAGCTTTATCCTTGCTCCAGGAGTGTTGTTCTCCTCCCAGCTGCTGGCTGGGAACAGCACATCATGGGAGTGTTTTGCAGGAATACCCAGTGGTGGCCTGCTTGTGCCCTCATTAGTGCCTGTGGTGTAACCCTGCCCTGGGAGCAGAGTTGGGACCGTCTGCTGAAACTTGGATCTTCTGCACCTGCTTCACACCCAGCCCTGGCTGCCAGGTGAGCAAGCATGGACCATTCACCCGTTTAGCTCAGTGTACCGCTCCGAAATGGGATCCTGCCACGACAGGATACATAGACAACTCTGCTCTTCCAAACCTTCCACCTTGCCCTCTTGGCTTGCTGTAGGCTTTTCCACTCCACATTCACCTCCGGTGTGCTGCTGAGCCCCGATACCACTGTCATCGCTTTCATCTGTTATCTCCTTGTTTCCCAGACCCATCCTTCCCTCTTGCTGGATTTGCCCACGGCCAAGATTCAGATAGGCTGGCACCTTACTGAGGCTCTGACTTCACGGGATGTTTCCAGCGTGGATCATAACAGCAGAGAAACATGGTCAACTGAAACTGCCACCACCACCACCTTGGTCCTACATGGAGGAGAAGCAACATGCTGGCCCCTGGCCAGAGCAATTTTTAAATTCATCTCCCCTCCCCAAGTTCTCCTGAGCCCTTTATGAGTCAGGATCTGACCAGCTTCCAGGCAATTAAATCCAAATTGCCTCTCCCCTCCCTGTGATAGCAGGTCTCAGGTGTGTAGCACAGCTGGAGCTACGTGCAGGGCACACTAGAGGAGATGAGGTTGATCATCTGAGTGATATTACTGGGAGAACCTCTGTTGATAAGTGGGTTTCTTTCTCCATCAGCTATGCAGGGCTGATTTCAGGGAGTAGCAGGGATGAATTTGGCCCAGTTATGGCAGTTTACAAGTCTCCTTAATTCTGCAGTGCACTTCACAAGCCAGAGGGATCTCCAGGCCTGCCCTCCTCACCCCCTCCTGCTTCTCTCTCCAGCCTTTCCCTATAAGCAGCGACAAGATACAGGAAACTGGCTGGCCATCCCTGGGCAATATGAATACATGACAGCTATAAGCTAGATACTCTGATATTTGAAATCATCTGTGATTTACAGTCCAGCTCAGCCTCATGTTTCTAATACAATATGGCCAAAACACTCTCACTGCAAGTCCCTCAACCTATATGCTAGCTGGTTGCAACTAGCGTTCAGCTTTCAAAGAGCAACCTCTGTGATATAACACTAGGATGTCCCAGGCAACCGGAGACCCATAAAAATGGGTGTTATGATGGCTAAATTCCTGCTGATAAAGCATCCAACGTGAGTACCCCAGCACAAGAAATAAGTATTCTGCCTGCACAGGACTGAAATCCTATTAGACCGTGTCCTGAGATGGCATGCTTTCAATGGAGCTGCTAGCTAAATCCATGCTAACTACTAATACAAAAGCCCTGATTTTCAAAGGCACAGAGCACCAGCAAGACTCTTGACCAAGCATGGTCCTCGAAATCACATGCAGGTTATGTCCACCTCTGGGAACCCCCGGGGTGCACAAGCAGCGTTGTTACAGGACTAGACAGGCAGACAGCCCTCACTTTGGAGTCATCTGCTGACTGCAGGCAGGAAGGGCACGGTGCCTGCCAGTACACTGCCTCCCACTGAAGATACTAACATTGAAGATCCTCATCACGTGAATGGAAGCAATTACAAGCTATTTAATAAGGAAAGGGGAGCTGAAACCTTGTTTAGATTTCAATCTTCAGGGCGTGTCCGTCTGCAGGCAGGCAGCCAGCTCAGCTCTCCCTCTGCACACTCCTGGGTGCTGCCGTGGTCCCTGCCCTGCCTCGGGTATTTCAATGCACTTTGAGTTTTCAAAGCGGCTTCAAGGTATGGCACTGCTGCTAATGGGAGAGAAAGTCTCTGTCTCTCAGCAGTGCTTCAGAGAGCAGCTCCTGGTGAAAACCCTCACCCTGCCAGGCTCTGCTATGAGAAACAAGCTGAAGAGCTCAGTTTGGCTGCCCGGGGGTAGGAGATACACACAACCACAACAGTGGGCACCGTCATCGGTGGTACCAGCAGAGGAGCAGAGGCTCAGGCACCACAACCTCCTCTCTTAGCCTGAGCAGGAAGCGATCCCTACGGATCACAGCCCGTGGGCTGGACAAGGGAGTAACTACACCTGTGCTCTTGTCTGTCCCCATGGCCACTGCACTCCCCAAGGCCACAGAGGCTGCAGCTGGAGGGAGAGGGTGATATATCCTTGCCCACTCATGCAGTCCACTGCAAAGGAGCTGAGGTACAGCCAGACCAGCACTCTTTGCTAATAAATTCCCCAATTGCCTGAAATCAGCAGCCCATCACTTAATTGGGAATGATTCTGCTTTCCATGTAAGCCATTTAAAAAGATGTAATTATACCCTAGGAGATGAAACACTTACTATTCTTTAAAAGCTGACTGCAGCTCCTATTACCTGCAAACGCACAGAAGAAAAACCTGCCAGCCATCCTCCTTTTTGATGGCTCAACTGCAGCTTTAAAATGGTAATAATTTTTTAGCCTGCTGTTGTCAGGAGTTTGTAGGGCACCTGCAGTAATAGTCCCTTTGCGACTAATAGCCACCTTGCCCTCTGTTCATGGTGATGAGCTGGATCCGACGTTGGACATAGTTCTGAGGACTAAATGAATGCCCTGGGAAAGGAAGCAGAGCTGCTTTGATCCTGTAAATACAGCTTTCCTGGGGAGCGCCACAGGGTGCCTTTAGACTCCTGAACTGTCCGCACAGCCCAGGCAAACCGCCCAGTTCATGTTACAGCGCTCCCATTCCCAGTGCCTCGGTCCCCGGTCTCAGGACGGGATCTCCCTTTGATGTCCGGGGCACCAGGCTCACTTTACCGTGCTGGTCCCTGTGAGAGCTGCACAGTGAGATGCTCCGCGCCAGGAAACGCTGTATCAGTCAGACCCTTTCTGGACAGGTATCCCACAGTGGACCCATGCCCTGCTGCCTTTCCTAGTCCACGCAACAGGGAACTGAACTCTTGAATTTCAACAGAAAGGTCATTAACAGAAGACAAACTGTCCTAAACCAGCGTTACTTTTCTTCAGCCCAAATCCCATATAGCATCACTTATGTGACCAACTGCAAAGCAATCCTGTCCTGCCTACAGTGATCCAGGACCTGCAGCCAGCAGCTCTGGGCTCTGCTGCCTGCCAGCTGAGACCACCCGTGCTGCCACACTGCTTTCCAAGGAGCTCTCACGTGCTTCTGATCCTGGGTAGAAGCACAAAACTCATTTCACCAGCTAGGAATTTGTGTACTAATGGAGGACTTGGCCAGTGACCCGAATGCTGGCCCTCAGCCGCAAACAGGACTAAGGGCAGTCATGAGGAAGACTATCCTGGTTTAATGATAATTGATGCCTATTCCAACCTTCAGGGTCCTCAAATTAAAATGCATTTAAAGCTTGCAAAAGGTTTGAACCTTCTTCATTTGAACCTCCTAAACTCTGCTGCAAATTTTGTCATCTAGACCTAAATCAGGGTCCAAGTCCCTACTCTGCAGCCCAGATGGTGAAAGATGGGACCTCAGTTTAACACTCCACAGATCAAGCCCAACTTTTACAAACCCACAGGAAGGAAAGCCAGGGAGAGAAGGCTTCGGAGGTTACATGCAGCCATGAGACACCCTGCCCCAGAAAGGCAGTATTCAGGTTGCAGTACTGCTAATCCAGACCTGTGCACTGTCAGACTGCCCTCCAGTGATCTGGATTAGGCGTGGGCACATCCTTGCATTTCTCTTGCATTAGCCAGAGCACACAATGCAAACTTTGTGCCAATGTTATGCTTTTATGTCAGCTGTTACCTGATCTGCTGTGAAGTGAGAGCAGCGGGGATAGACTGTACCTGATCTAGCATAAACCCTGCCAGAACAAAGTTAACCCTTTAAATTCATTTCAGCAAGTTCGAACCAGTAAAGGAAGTTTGTGCTGGATTAGCACTTTGCGCCCAGTGGCTGTGATGTTTTTGAGCCAGCATTCTTAAAACTAGATTTATTGCACCTTTGAACTCTGACTTGAATGATGCATCCTGTGCCTGGGAAGGATGGACACTTCCATCCCACTGTCTGCACTTGGGGAAACGAGTGGCAACAGGAATTACACTTCAGGCTTCACACTGTGAACCCACAACCTGCAATTTAGGATCTCATCCCACCTCATGCATGCAGGTGGCTGAATGTGTTTGAAGTGGGAGGTTGGCAGTCAGTCTCTGAAAATCCAGCCCCACAGCCTGAGGCATACTCCAGGACTTGGGCTGAGCCTCAGTGGCAAATAACAGGTAGTGTCCCGATATTGGCTCAGTATTAGGAGCAACTGGATGGCTGTGGGCTTTCAAATGGAGATAAACTCACACATAACCCCTCTGAATAGCAGAAAGGTTTATAATGCTAAACCCCAGCTGAACAGTCACCCATCCAGGCAGGGTGATGAGTCCTCACATTTTAGACAATGCTTAGCTTCTCTGAAGGATCGGCTTTTTACTCTTGCCTTCCCCCTTTTCCATGCAGTGACTATTTAACACTGATACACACACACACTTGGTGATGTTTAAGAAGCACCAGGAAATGTCTAAAGTCAAGCTTGCGAATGATAAGGAATGCCATAGTTGAAGCAGTCCAGGCAACCTTAAATCAACCCTTCTAGGCTCGTGCAATACAATAGCTCATCGCTACCTTATTCAGGACATGCAGAGTCACTCTAAGGAGAAGCCAGGCTGCAAGAGGAGGCTCTTTTCCGCAGGAACCACTGCTAGAAGTGTTTGAGGAATCACGTGGCAGCTGGGGAGGAGGGATGGTTACTCCACTGCAGGTGACATTTTATGCCTCTGCCACAGTTCTTCCATGATGCTAGTCAAATAATTTAAATTGCATCATGGTCAAACTGTGTGTCCACCTTTTTCAGGGTGGCCAACACGACCCTGAATACGAACTGCAGAAGCACCAAGCACTGCAGCAGAGCCTGACTGGCTGTGCAGGACCTCTGTGAAGAGCCTCAGCCTGGCACCGTGGTTCGTCAGGATCTTGGTCCCCCTACCTGGGGACAGCAAACACCTCTTCTTCCCCAAGCATGGGGGAAAGAGAGATGAAAACCTGCTATTGCCATGAGGAAGCCTGCACAGAACTCATTAACACCAGCAACACAGACATTTCAGCCATGTCCGAGACAACAGCTGTAAAGCTGCAAATGCACAATTATAATTTCTTTTAATTCACTTGCAACCACATACCCCACAAGAAAAAAATTTCAGTCCAACCAGATGAAGCTGGCAAAGACATGAGCTATTGAAGTCAGGAAAGTGTGGCATAAACCTAATTAGAGCAGCACGCAAACCTGCCTATCCCAAGAGATCATCTCAGGGCCCTGTTGTGCTAGGAGCTGTACAAACCTACCCAGCATGGCCACCCCCAAAACTCACTGCTGTTACTGCCAAAAATTACTAGATCATTTTTCACTATACTGGGTGTACAGTTTCATTACTCTAATTACAAGGCATTAATTCCTAATTGCTCAACTAATTTCTGTATGTGAAAAGGAAGAAGGATGTAAAGGATGTTTACCGCACCCACATGACATTGACCTTAAGCCTTGATGTCTAAACATGAAAGCAAAAAAGAAGGAAAAGTTCGTTTTGCTTTCAAAGGCAGAGTTTTGCATTTGTATCACAGACCCACAAACAGAGCAGGAGAGAAGATCTCACTGAAGCTTCATGACATCACAGAGATGGTACAAAGTTTGGCCAAGAAGAAACAAAGTTTTTGTAAAAGAAAACTAAAATCCATCATTCGTGGAAACTGGGACTTCCAATTAAAACATGATAAATTTTTGGGAACAAATTTAATGCTTTTTCTTTGGTTGGATGAATAAAATAAGCTAGCCTAAGTACAACACCCTGATCAATCTGATGAGGGAGGACATCTCTGCTCCCCAGCTTGTGGTGGAGCAACCTGTCCAGCTGAACCCAGCTCACCCTCCTGGTAGGGGTCTGTCTGGGAGCAGCCAAGGGCTGAGCAGAGGGGTGGGGACAGCGAAGTGGAGAAGACATTCATCGAACTTGGAGGTAGGATGAAGCAAGGACTGAGGGAGGTGCTCTTCTCCTCTGTACCAGCTTTACCACTCCCATCCCTTCCTTTCCAGGGTGCTGATTTCATACTAATTCAAAGAGAAACAAAACAAGGCAGAGCTGGAGAGAGAGAAAAATCTCTATCTGCATCTTTCTCTGTCCCACACGGGTCCTGGGGAGGTGGGGCTGGAGAGGCAGAAAGTAGTGCAGCTTACCACAAGCCCCTCAAGAGGTTGTCAAGGGTCACAGGCTCAAATTTTACCCATGTTATCCAGACTCTGCTCGCTCCTGCCCACACACACTTTTCCTCAGTTAGCTCACTGCCATGGCCCCTGTTCTATCGAGTAAATTAAGAGGGGGACAGTTTTCAGGAAGGTCTGGGGCAATGGGCAGGGAGGGAACTCTGTGAGAGGACAGAGGCAAGCAAAAAAGACCCATACCCAAACCTCCGCTCTTCTGCCTCATTCCTGTGCTTGTACTAACACCATCCCTGTAGTGCTCAAGTACCATCTTAGACCCACACTTTGGTCTAACAACTACAGAAGAGAGCTTCATTTCCCCATGCAGGAGGAGGATTTAAGGTATCGTTTCAAGTCTCCCTCAGCCCCGCCAGATCCCTGCATCACCAGGTTAGGAAAGGACAGCCCTCCTCTTCCTCCTCCTCCCCAGGCAGAGACAGCAGGTGAAGCACAGGGAGAAGCAACACCCCAGCTGCCCTCTGCAAGGCTCAGAGGACCAACCTCCCTGCCCAGCCCTACCTGCAGAGGCTCCTCAGCTGTGGCTTTCCCCCAGAAGACCAATGCAGAGCAGTCTGCAACCAATCTCCCGGCACTTTTGCCCCCCAAGGGCTTGCAGCAGGTATCTCCGATCCTCCCTGGCAGCAAAGGCGGCTGTGGGCGAAGCTGAGAGCTTACCTGCCGGGCGGACCGAGAGGGCTGGCTCCTGGAAGCCAAGCCTTGTTTTGAGGAGGAGACTTGGGTGTGTTTTGCCCTTCAGGGGAATCAAACAGGTTTCTCCATTCAGACAGCACGGTCTCCCCTCCCTATAAGCTCTCCTCTACATTCCTCACATTCTCCAGCAAATGCCGTGTTCCCCAGCCCTGTGCTGCAATGGGACAGCAGAGAGCAGCCCCCCACCTCTCACCCCACTGAGTTTCTTCTCAGGCCAAGCTTTGCCAGACAGGCTTGCCCCACAGGAAGGGAAAGCAGGCACCCCACTGCTGCTCAGGTACCGGCAAGCCCTTGAGTCTCAGAGCCACTTAGAGCAGTGGTACCCAGGTAGCATCAGGGGCTGGCACTGTAATTAGCACTCAACAGTGATTGTTTAGTTCTAACTAATTAAGTGAGGTACGCAGGTGTGATTATCGCTATTCACTGTAGAGGAAATTGCCAGGTATTCAGCTCTTCCTCAGTTTATTTCCCCTTCTAATTGCTGTGGCCACCACAAGATCCCTGAGGCCCAGCTTTGGTGAGTCTCTGAATGGAGACAGCAAGACCCTTGGACACACTTTTTGCCAATTCCTAAAGACCAGTGGTTGGAGACATGAGTTTAAAGCACTTTTGAGAAGGCAGGGCTTCAGCCCGGCGCTGCCACAGGTTGGTAAGAAGGTGATAAAGCCCCAGCCAAGCATCTGTCAGGCCCTCTTCCCACCTCTGTACCCACCAGCACACAGTTTCCCCTGCCCCTATGAACCCATCAGAAGTAATGGCGTAGTAGATGAGCTGCTGGAGAGAAGCGCTCCTGCACTCTGCTCGCAGCTCTGCGACAGATCTGCTGGAGGATGGTGGGCAAACCCCCAGCGAGCTGGGCTGGGATGTGCTATAACAAGGCTAATAACCCATCCCTGGCTCCCAGCAGCACAATGAAGATAACGTCTGAAAAGCCCTGATGTCAACGTTGCTACTCCAGTCCCAGATCTTTCTCTCTGATCTAGTCATGCTGCAACACCAGCAGCAGCGCAGGCTCAGCTGAGCTTTCTTCCCCAGAGGCTGCTGGTGATCCCAGCTGAGATAAGCACAGGAGAGAAGATATAATATTCACAAAGCTGCACCCTGAGCTCAGAGTGGGCACAGAGGGGGTGCCCAACTCAGGAAAATTTAAGATGTTTAAAGCGGGCTGTTTAAAAGGCAGCCCAGACCCTCCCTCAGTAAAGCATCCTCTACTTCAAGGCTTCAGCTGATAGTGCAGCTTTATTTTCAGTAACCCCTGAGTCATCCCGTTGTTTGCTGAAGGTTTGTTCAGGTTCTTTCCTGAAATAACAGTGACTAATAGCCTGGCCAGCCTTTTGGGTACAATAGGTCCTCTGCCAAGCAAGCAGAAGGGACACCCCAGAGTCTAAGGACTATGCTTTCTTCCCCCAGTGTGAACACACTGTTCCACAATGAATGTTCAAAAAAAAAAAAGGCACCTATTATGAGCACCTTAATATTGAGCACCTTAATATTAAACACCAAAAGAAATGGATAAGGAGATCCTAAAACAATACACACAGAAGCTGAGTGTTGTTTTACTAGATGCAGACAACTATTTTGTTGAACTGGCACATATGCAGGCTAAAACATTAATTGTCTATCAGCATGGCTCTCTTCCTCAGAAGAAAGGGAACACAGCAAAGAACTGCTAATTAACTATGAGGAGATAGGTGCAGTATTAAGCAACATTTTGTTATTAGCTTGAAAATACAGGTCCAAACA
Organism: Morus bassanus; assembly: GCA_031468815.1. Taxonomy (NCBI): domain Eukaryota; kingdom Metazoa; phylum Chordata; class Aves; order Suliformes; family Sulidae; genus Morus; species Morus bassanus. The sequence goes on from CM062582.1 coordinate 1,490,406, forward strand.
TATGTACAGAACTTCCAAAGACAGGTCTTAAAGTCAGGGGTGTGGTGGCAAGGTAGAACAGCAGAGAATGTATTTCCGAGCTGGCAGCTCCATCACAACTTGGGTGCGCGAGTTGTTAGTGAAAGACACGCTGCACAGCACGTAGCCTAGTGAGATACAGAGAAATGCCATGCAAGACGCTTCTCCTCCACAAAGTGAACTACTGCTCAAGCCTTGCCAAACTCAACTCTCTAAAGCCTCCTCAATCTTCAGCCCCCATGTTCAAACTCCTGATGCCACCCAAAGCCTCACTGTTTCAGCACTGACCTTGCACAGCCTTCCTCCATTTCAGCACTCAGCTCCCTTGCTAATCCAGACTGAAATCCACATCAGTCCCGCACAGGGTTCTCCACGCTGTCCTAATCCTGTGGCAAGGCTCCTCAGAGAAGGGACAAAAGGAGTCACTTTATTTCACTTAATTTAGCCATGGTTTTCTGGTGCAAATACTACCTACATAATTGCAGCTGCTGGCTAACACAGCTGTGAGATGTAAGGCTTTTGCACAGCAGCACTTGTTGAGTGAGGGAGAGCGTTTGCCTACTCTCTGCTGTACATCACACTGGCCACATGCAGCTTGCTGGAGTAAAGCAAGAGGAGAGCTAAGGCTTTTCTGGGAAAGCCAAGGGAGAACTATGATACTGCTCCAACTGCCACACACAGAGAGCCTACATTGGAATAAAAGGGACTTTATACTGCTATATCTACTCCCCCTTTTGGCTAATTTCCCATTTAAATGGGGTACAGTTTCATTTAATTTAAGAAGCCATGAATCACTTGTGAACTGGAGTCCTGGGGAGGGACAGCAACACACAGCTTCTCCTTCCCCTTATGTCCACGGTCCCTCCAGTGCTGAGGTACCATGTTCCCTGCAAGTGCATTGCTCTACTGGGGCAATGCTTGCGCTTCAGCTGGTACCTTGTGTGAAAGGTGCCGGCTTATCGTTGCGATTAAACCTGAGACCTATCCAGCAGCTCCCATTGTCTCTCTCTCCTGTCTGTTCTGAAGCAGCATAGCCCTTCTCTTCAGGGGAGTTGCTTTCATTTGCAGGAATGTAATTGCAAGGAGAATCAAACTCATGCATTTCAGAGACTCAAGGTCTGCACGGGAGGATCACCAAGGGCAACATCATGTCCCTAAAACACTGCACCCTCATCACCATTTACCACATGGCTGCCAAACACCACTTTCTGTGGAAAGAGTAAAGCAGGGAAACTCTTCTAGCCATGCCTGTTGCTAAAGAGGAGCAGAGAAGTGGATGCTCCAAGGACAGCATGAACGTCATGGACCTCTCAGGGAGTGGGTTTCCCAATCAACAGCAAGAAAGAGAGAGAGCACTTTAAAAAGTCTGGAAAGAAGGAAGTCTCAAGAACAGTTGTCTTCCAGGACTGGCAGAACATGGAAAGGGACCTGCTATCTTTCTCACATGGACTAGGACAACACCAGAGGGTCAGAGATATTAGATAACACGGGAAACGTAGTATACATGTATATACATGTTAGTATACAGGTATACTAATGTAAACCACAGCTTTGTCTTTTATTTCCCAGTAAGGAGAGTAGGATAGGAACACACTCTTCTTTTCTTCCCCCTGTAGAAAAGGCTTTTCATACTCTTTGTTCAGTTGAAAATAACCATGGGCAACCACGCAGACAGCTTACCTTGAACTGGAGATTTCCAGGGCTTTCGTGTCACCACAGTTCACCGTACTCCCATACTGCAAACAAAGCTCGGCGAGTACATCTATGGTGCTCAGCAGCTCACACAGTTAGGGACAATCAGTCCCAAACAAGTCTTTGTGGTTTTATCCCAATTAAGCTCTTAGATAAACCACTCTTTCCAAAGTATAGCTGGATGTCACTCACACCAGCAGGCAGGGAAACCCTGATGAGTGTTTTTCTTCCTCATAATTACAGGAGCACATTCAGTTTTTAATGACATGGCATTTCAAAATCACAGCAGTGGCCAGAGGCAGAAGTTTTTTTGCCAGCAAGTGGCAGGCCTGTGTGACATCTGGCAGAGCACCATGCCACAAGGCCGCTGAAACTCAGCACCACCAGGTCGCTCCAGACCAGAGGCTAAAAGACTGTCCCATAAGCCTGTAGGGAAGGTCAATTTACTTCACTTTAGGCACTTAACTGAGACAATCAGATGGGGAGCATCATCTCTCTAGCTCCTAAAGAGGCTTAGGGATAAAGGCTCCAGATTTACGTGAGGAATCCATTCAATATGCAGTGTGTGTGCGCACACATGTGTGTAGGGGGAGTGAAACTGGGTCTTTTTGCTAATATATACAGCAACAACTCCAGTCCGATACTACTTTGAAGCTAGCAAAACTGTAACTCTTACTACCGCCAGAAGCAGCAGCTTTTCCAAGCTAGCAGCTACAGGTTAAATACTGACAAATGCATGGTGCTTCAGGAGAAAGCCACCAAACTCGGTCTCACTGCCAAGACCAGCCTCACCTGGAACCAGCACAGTTAACCTGCATACCTCTGGAGCAAACCCTGCACGTACTGAACTCAACAACAAGAAGTCCCATATACAATCATAGAATCATAGAATTCTTAAGGTTGGAAAAGACCTCTAGGATCATCAAGTCCAACCGTAATCTTCATCAGTCTGGGAGCAGAATCGAAGAGGGACATTTTCCCCTCCGTACCAGGTTAAAACCAAGAGGGTCTGGCTTGAAACTGCCCCCACCCTGCTGCAGATCTGGACTCCTTCCTCGGGCCAGGAGCCAAAGGTGCAGTTAAGGCTGCCACCCAGGTGTGCCAGAGAAGCCAGCCCAGCCCAAAGCAGGAGGAATGTCCTGCCGCTCTGTTTCAACACCACAACCATCTCCAGGGACACACACACGCTCCTGCAGCCAGGGAGGAGGGTGGAGCAGGTCGGGAGAGGCTTTTTTCTCCCATCTCCAGTTAGGGAACATTATTTTTCTGTAAAACCTGTAGGTAAATTTCAGCCTGGAGCTTCTGACTTTACCAGGAAATGGATTCTCCCTGAATCTTCTTCACAAGAAAAGCAAAAGCACCTCTCACAAAGATGTTTCACAGTCAGCACTGGCTGATGCTTGTTTCACTGCTGTTTATCTGCTTCACTTATATTCTTAGTGCACTGCAAAGCAGATCATTTGGGATCAGTGAGACATGAGAATTACATCACACAAGGAAGCTGCAGCCACAGAAACCATGCACAGGCTGGAGAGAATGCCAAACAGAAAAAGATTTAAAGGACTCAGACCGTTTAGGTAAAAAAAAAATTAAAAAATAATTTAAAAAAAGAAACAGAAGTGACTTGACCATAATATAAGAGAACTACCCAAGAGAAAAAGTGGCAAGTATGAAGGGCACTTGTTTCCAGGAAATAAAAACAGAAAAATTGAGGACTGAGCTGCGAACTAGATACTTTCCAATGAGAGGGTTTTTTTGTTTGGGAGTGGGCTGGTTTGGGCTTTTTCTGGAAGAGCAACAGGCATTAAACACTGCCAGTGCTCTGAAACTTCAACAGATGAGCTCTCCATTTCTTGAAGTCCAGAAGCTGTCCCAGAGGGGATCCCTTAGCCAAATGGCAGCAGATGAGCCCACGGAGAGGTAAGCACAGAAAAGCTCACAGCTAGCAACGCAGAAGGTCAGGCTAGCAGGTTTGGCTGGCTGTGAACTGCAGTCGTGCCGACACTGTAGTCCCTCCTTGCTAGGGTAAGTCAGCCTGCTGTAAGCTCCCTTCTGCCATGGACACACGACTACCATTTCCAAAAACAACCAGTTTAAAACCAGTTTGCAAAACTCTACAGTACGTTCCTTTCCAGAGGTGCAGTACACATACCTTTAGAAACAGTGATGTCTGCGAGGTAGGAACCTGCTCAGTTCTCGAAATCCAGGCAGCCGATTTTATGGGAAGGTGGTGGTACTGAGTAGCATAGCAATTCTTGTCATTCCTATAACAGCAATGGACTTCTGCCCAGAGGCATGCACCCTCCCTGACCAGTTCAGCTTATATTTGAACAGTTACAATATATTCTTAAAATTTTTTGAGTATTTTCTAATCATGAAAAATTAGGCAACACCACTCCAGAGCACTGAACTCCACTAGAACATCTCCCATTTTTTTGGTAACACTTTCTCCTGTGTAACTATCTGGCCCCCAACCTTGCACTGAAGGAGGAAGGATGGTGACTAACCCATCAATCCTTTGGGCCTTTGCCAAGGTGACAGAAAACCAAAGCCTCAGTAGAGGCTGAGCAGAGCTGTGATGAGTAGGAGGGTGTAAAACCACTACACCCATTTGTTACAAGGGAATCAAACTGGTTTTTCATGAGGTGTCATTACAAAGCACTGCCAAAATGCCAGACCTCACCTTACTAATAGCCGGTAACAGAACAGAATCGTATATCCTTGACTACTTAGTGCTAGAATACAATAATCTCACCCATGGTCATGAAGACACACCTGCACAGGAGGTCAGGAGCTCTCACTGCTGAGACAAAATGATCTTGTCAGCAAACGCAGGGCAAAAGAGAGGCCGTGGCTAAGTGCCAGTCTGATGGCATTGCTAAGACAGTAAAACAACATGTGCAATCTGGTAACAGAAGCACCTGAAACATGCTCTGTTGCAAGGAGGGAGATGCCTATTTATTTCTCATCACCAGCTCAGCAAGCTTCCTCTGGGCTCTGAGGCAAACAAGCTGCTTTCCTTCTCCCATAATAAGGACCAAGTTGCACCATCACTTAGATCTGTGGACCCGACACTTTCCAAAGGCTTGCACAAGCACTAGCGAAACTTGGTAAACAATCCTCTCAAGGAGCGGAGTCCAGCCCACTCGTGCCATGTTTGGTTCCGTGGTGCTAAAAGGTGTGGAAACTCCTACTAGCGCTTGGGGATCACTAGCATCAGCGGATTTGAATAACATATGCAAGGATCTACTGCGTCAAAAGGTACCCCTTTCAGAGTTTCACAAAAGGCTGCATGTGAGCACTGTAATGCATCGTAGGTCCCTGTATTTATGTCAGTGAAGGTACTGAGTTTCCACAGTGGTAACCACATGCTTGTGTGATGCAAACCTTATCCTCCACCTGAAACCTCCTACACATCCACCTCAGGCTTAAGTTTGCCTCCATGCCTTTTTGCTCACTGGACATGCAAGATAATTTCTGACCTGCTTTTTCATCAATTATTCCTCTTACCTGTTTTAAGTAATTACAGCCAAGCCACCCGTTTTCCTTTTTGGCACTGCGGTGTGTCTGGACAAGAGCTTCCCCCCACACTCTGAGGGCAAGACTGAAAGGTATTTTGTAGACTCCTCCTGTGCATATGTCCCCTTTGCAACCTCTCTGCAAGAGGGGAAATGGGGCCCTTGGTCACCTTAACTCCACCTAGAAAAGCACTTTTATTCGTCTCTCTCTTTCCCTCCCTCTCCTTTCTCTAGGGTAAGCAAGAGAAGATATCTCCTTTATCTCTCCCACTGCTTGTCAAACCAAAAAGTCTCAGGTCAGCAAAATTAGGAGCTGCAGCAAGAAAAAGCCAGGAAAGCAAAGTGAGAGAGATAAGAAGTTCGACAAGAGTGCTATTGGAAAGTCTTTGAAGTCTTCAGCAGCTCCTATTGAGCATTACCAAGAACGACAGATTGCAACTGCATTTGACCCTAGATATTTGGAAGGAAATTTTGATAATGGCAATTTTGCTTTGTAGCCCCCTGCTTGCTTGCTGACACAAACACACGTAAGATACAGGTTGCAGAGGCAGCACGACAGATAAATCACAGGCAGGGAGGTACAGAAGGATCTCATTGGCTTGCCCAGAAAACAAAAGATGGGACTTATACAGGTGCTTATTAGGATGAGAAAATGAGTTAAGAGGAGGCGGCTTGATCAGGGATAGAAAAGGCTGTGGATAAAGCAAGGTTCCTCCTCTGTCGTGGCCAGGGGTATAGGCACAGCAACATCAGGCTCCACCACAGCAATAATGCCTGTTTACTTCTATTCCTTTTGGAAAACAGAAGCTCATCAGCCTGCCAAAAGAAATGCTGGGAACTGACCTAATTATAGAGGGAGTACCAAGTCAAACCAACTTCAGCATGATGCAATGCTGCTTTCCATGCCCAGATCTGGGAAACCACTCACCCCCATACAAGCAAACCTCTGGTTTACCCTTCTTGCATTAACCACACGTGAGGGAAAACATATTGCCTGCTGCTTTTTATCCAGCAGACTTGAACTTCCAGTGCCTCTTGTTTCTGCAGCACCTTCTGGTTGTTACCTTCACCTCTTACCTTGACAGTCCTCCAAAGACGCAGGGAGGTGATGAGTAACCCTCTACTGGAACTGTGTCCAAGGACTGAGAGACAGCATTTTGGGGACTGACTGAAGCTGCAAGGCAGATCTTGCTGGGAAATGCCATCTAGAGGCCAAGATGTGGTTTTACCTATTTTTTATGTTGACTTCAAGTAATCATAGTGCTTGCTCCCTCCTTTCACTTCAGTACAATCCTAATCTCACACCACCTCTGTGTCAGGGCAGTGTTATCCCTGCTTTGCAGATGAGGAGCTGAAGTTTTCTGCTGTGCTGCACCATGAGTCCCAAAAGCAGTATCGTCTTTTCTGCGCAGCACTGCATCTGAACTAGAACACCCTGTCCCTCAGGGCTTTCTGTACCTACCAGCTTGGGTTTAGCAGCTACCTCTGCTGCACATAGCAGGGGTGTGTCTGCATTGTCCATTTGCACAAAGGCCGCTCTTCTAGTAACGACCATCGAGCTTAGTGGCAGTCAACTACGTTACAAAAAACTAGAAGTGGGCCCAGCTTTATGGAAAGGAGCAAGGAACAAACATACTCCAGCCCTTCCTCACCCTTTAAAGCAGGTGAGATGCCTGGCCTTTTAGAAAACCTTGGGAATAAAGCCATGTCTCTCAGCCAGGTGTGATTTTACCATATGAGTGTTCTTTTTATATGTCATAATTTTTTTTATTTTTTATTTTTTTAATATAGGTGGGGCACTAAAACACACACACACAGAACAGTGAAAGAGAAAAGGGTCTTTTCATTAATACTGAATTTGTGCCAGCACATTGATGCCTCCCATGGAGGCTAACACAGCTCAGGTCTTTGAAAGCAGCATTGCTTTGAAAGCAGTGGGAGACCCACTGAAATGGGATGTGGGATAAGACAAGCAGATTCCAAAAAACCTAGGAACCACAGGGCTTTTTTTTGAACAACATGCTGCTGAAGAATTGCACTCTAGAATTCAAGCTTTAAATATTTAACCCTACATGCTGAGGGGGGCAGGAGGAGCTTGAGGTTGGGCTTTTTTGGCACCAGTGCACACCAGAACTGTGTGAACTGTCCCAAGCAACTGGCTAGTATTTACTTCAAGATCAAGCAAGGCAAAGGTTGGTAAAACTAGCTAGCTGTTAAGGAAGCAAATAAAAATTTCCAGAAAAAAGAAGCCCAACATAAAACTCTCCAGCAGATAACCAGAAGTTAAAATAAAACTAATTCCTAAGTAGAGTATCGAGCTCCAAGATGAGGTTAAGGCTCATTGAGTGAGGCACATCCCATACTTCTGAAATTTGAAATACGAAAACTCCTGGGGAGCCAGGAACTGGCAAGACTTCCAACTCTAACCTAAACTCTTCATTTAAAAACAAAAGAGAACTGAAGCACTTTTGAAAGATTATAGGGTAAAGTACACTTACTATAAATGTCAGCTTAGTGAACACAGTATTATGATAACAATTTTCTTGGGGAAAAGTGTTTTTTCAAGTGGTCAAAGCAACAAAAAAAAAAAATCACCATTACCAGCAATAACATGTCAGACAAGACGAGAGCTTTGTGCAGCAGGATATTCCAACCAATGGAGTTCTTATGGAAAGTGAGCGAGCTATGGTAAAATAGTACATGCTGACTGACAACAGCCACAGCAAAGATTTCTGCCCCCACAAAGGGAATGATTAAAATCCTGTTTATGCGGAGATGTTCAGAATGGGATCCGCCTTTTCAAAGATGGAACACAAAATTAGGAAGTCCTCTTCTTGATTTATTTGGGTTATTTTTTAATAGAAATAGGCTCCTGGAGAAACAAAGGCACACGCTTCCTTACAGAAAGAGGCCTAGGCATGCCTTTTCTGAGGTTTCCTTCTGATGCCTGAGGAAGAAGCCAAATCACCCACCAATCATGGAGGGAGTAACAAAATCAGCTTCAATGAGTTAAGAGACTGCGGCAGAACTCCTTTTTAGCATAAGCCTCTCTGTCATTGCTCTTGTATAGAAAAAAGCCAAACCACAGAGAGGAACCAGTTGTGAGAAATATTTCATTAACCAGTCTACAGCTATGAGAAGAGGCGGCTGTTATCACCAGAGCAACAAAACAGAGGACAAGGGTGGAGAGAGAAGACAGAGGAATGCTGATGTGCTGGGTTGGGATTGAAGAGGGCACAGCAGGGTGTTTATTCATAGTCCATAGGGTTCAGCAGCTGTTTCAAAACAAGAAGTCACATCAAAGAAAAGAACTGTTAGCACAGTGAGGTTTTTTTTCCAGCCAGATAAAGCTGTCTTGATAACAGTGAGGAGGAGGGGGGACTTTGGGAGAACTCCCTGTTCCAGAGAATTAGTGAAATTTGCTTCAGCGTTCATGTTAAGATGTCAAAGTAGAAAAAAAAATCCATCTGGGACTTCTCAGGCCTTAGTCTGGCGTAGGTGGGGGTAGCTCTGCAGAGTCCGGTCTATTGCTTCATCCAAGCTCACCACTGGTTTGTAGCCCATGTCTCTCTTGGCCCGTTCACAGCTATAGTAGTGAAACGTTCCGGCTAATGCTACCCGCATCGGGGTAAAAGTGGGCTTGATGGTGACCAGTGGACTTAGCAGCCACAGCACTAGAGACAGGAAGAGGGCCAGGTAATATGCCAGCCAATAGGGAATATGGTACTTGGGAGGATCGTAGTTCAAGCCAGTCAAGATACGGGACATGAAAGTCCAGAAAGGAACTGGTTCATCATTTGTGATATGAAATGGCTGAAAGAGAGGAAGACAAAAAGCCAGATGATAAAATCATTATGGTTTTCACAAATTTGTCGCTGTGATGGCCCACCTCATGTTCTCATGCTGAGGAGACTGACAGCCCTGACTTGGCTGAGGAGACATTTTCATGAGAAAACGCTTTGCACTAACCACCTCTGCCTGAAAAGTGATGAACCCCTTCTTTGCTAAGAAAGCCAACTAATTCTGACGCTCCAGAGGTTAAGACGACTCCTAAATGGTCAAACAAACTGAACGACACCACACAACGCAAACACATTAAAGCATCCTAGCTGTATGTACAGCATCTGTACCCAGAGCACGGTGGTGCCATGAAAATCTATAAAAGTTTCTCCTGTTCTGAACCCTATTGTAAAAGCTAAATAACTATGTTTCTTACGTATGCATCTTGGCTGCCCACAATTCTGCCTGGATTTCCTTTCACAAGGAGTTTTATAGCATGAAGTTAAAGTATATTCATATATCTTAGCCCATGTGGTTGCACACAATGGTCACTAGATGGGCAGCCATTCATTATACCCACAGACAGAAAAAATTGGCCCAGCTGTGCGTGCTAGTTCCACTCCTCTCCAAGATAGATGTTCAGTACAGACAAAAATCAGCATGAACTACAGAGCAGACACATGAAGCCAAGCGAGGATTGCAGATGAAGTTTGGCCAGGGGACACCCACTCCCCTCCCCTTGCTAGGTCCTTCCTTACCTTCCCGCACAGGGGAGAGCCTTCCTGAAGATTTTCTGCAGCTAGGATGTGTCCATGGACCACGTTTTCCACATAGGTGAAATCTACCAAGTTCTTTCCATCCCTGCACAGACAAAAGGAAGAAGTTTAGCCCTAGGGCAAGTTAGGCTGAAAATCTGCTTGTGGCAAAAGGAAGGACTTTCTCACAAGATATATTTATTCAAGTTTCCTCTTCTCCCGCTCTCTTGTGCTGCAACTTCAGGCTATACCCTGTCATAGAGATGAAATCGCTACAGAGATTTGGAGACAGAGGAAAGGCTGTTATTGTCTCAGCTCTTGTCAAGGCCCTCAAAGTTTACATTCCTGTAATGGTACCATTTTTACACCTCACAAGTCACCAAGTTTCTAGGTGTTGCAGATCCTACAGGTCTCAGAATCGGCCGAGTGATCCACAGAAGGAGAACAAATAGAAACAGAATGGTAACTAGCACAAAGAAAGTCACTTAAGGACAAGCTTTCAGTTATGAATTTCTTGGCTCATGAAATTCTAACTCACTCCCTCAATAAGCCAACTTCAGCCCTAGCTGAAACAGATTTAACCCCCTGGGTTAAATCTATTTCTACACAGGTAGAGAAAATGAAGATGAACCTGCATATCACTTTCAAGGGTCCAGCTTAATCAAACAAATGGTTTGTTACAAATCACCACCACACTCATTTGGCCATAAAACACAGTATTGCTGCTATCTAACATTCTGAGAAAGAATCATTTTCATTTCCCATGTTCATGGATGAACGGCTATTTTATTTGCTTTCTTGGAAGGGATACACAGGTCTGTACAGCAGTAGGAAAACTCAAACAAGGAATGCTTGTTTGCGCTGGAAGAGAATGCAGACCTGCACGAAGTGGAAACCTTGAGTTTGTGTAGGTTTGCTGCTCACAGAGCAGTTTGAGAAATCAATTCAGAAGTGAACTGTAAGGAAGAATAAAAAAACCCCAAACCCCAACACCAAAAAACCCACAACCCTACTCCCTTTCTTCCTTCTACCCCAAACACATATTCACATGTGGACATACACATACAATCCAGCTCCTTGCATGTAATAAAAATCTATTATAAATTAAAGAGCACATTTCCTTTCAGGAGCATAATACAATTGATAAAAATATCCTGAGTAGTAGCCTGAACTATTTCTGGCTCTAAAATTTCAGTGGTCCTCTAGAAGCTCTGCAAGGCTCAAAATAAGGCAAATATCTTTGATGTTATAATCAGAAATATTAAAACACTGCCATATAGGCTTTTTAATTGCAAGAACCTCAAATACCAGAAAGGTATATTAATTAAATGAACAGCAAGTAATCCGAGCTCTCTCATATTTAGAAGGGCAGCTCTTTAGACCATGTGAAGACAGCTCAAGTTACGTCAGCTTTCCCCACTGATATTCTTTTTGCATTATGAACACTTACCATCTGCGTGCATGAGTCCATAACATAGGATTTTTTTAAAAAAAGAATCCTGGATCACAAGTGAAAAATTAAAGAAACGTACTTTTCCACGCTACAACACCACTACTGATTTAATATTATTCCCTTCTGAAAGGGCTTTGTAGGTTCAGCATCAATTTCAACAAAAGCTATAAAACAACTGAGCCTTGCTCACCCAATTATGAACTTCATTTTGCCGCTCTTAGCTGCTTGGATAAGGATGGGAACCAGCTGAGGGTCTCTAGGACCAAATATTCCATGGGGACGAATAGCAGTAGTAAAGAAATTGTTGCCTGGGTCATTCGCACCGAGCACTTCCTATAGGGGAAAAAAAGATAACCAAATCAGGAGAGAAAGGCTGGGAAGAAAAAATTATGGCTTAGTAATGTATTCCAAGATCAGCACTAAAGGGGGTGGGCGTTCCCCTGTCTCCTTGGGAAGACATCAGTGGAAGAATTACGGTCCACCCATATCTTTAAAAGTGACCCTTCCTATGTTCCCATCTCTTCTCCCACTTCTCTTTAATGAGAAAAACAGACAAAAATCTGCTTTCATTATTGAACACAATGAATTGGCAGGTAAAGGAAAGGAACTCTCTGCCTCTCTCGTTTAATACCACAGAAACAGGGGAGCTTTGAAAGTTCCTTCACTACATGAATTCTTTATGGACATGTTGGAGAAAAGGAGGACACTAAGCGATTCAGTCTGTCTCTCTCATCAATCAGTGGAAGGCTTCCATCACAGGCCTTCTCAATCCCCCTTTCCCAGCAGCACCAAGTGCTAAGCACACTTAGCCAGGCATCTTTGAAGAAGATTTAATTCTATTGGGAGTTTCCAAACAACATGTTCTAATTTTTAACAGCTGCTGAATTTTCTATTAAAAATCCAAGAACAACGCATACAAATAAGCACTGAACAGTTTCACTGTTTCGCCCAAAACAGACATAGTTACAAGCACACTGGGCTGGGTTTGATCACTACTCATAAGCTTCCACTTTATTAGTCCACCTTACTGCAAAGTGGTTATGCTTCCAAATGAACAAGTGTCTTTATGCTGCATTTTCAGTTAAGCTCTTTTCAAGGAACGTAAGAAAAATTCTTAAAGGCTAATACTCGACTTTAGAGGACACGCTGTCAACTTCGGTATGGAAGCAAGGCTGAATTCTTCTCACACAAACAGCTTAGATTCTTTCCACAACTGAAATGCAAGCCGCCGAAAAAAAGTCTGAAAAATTGTTTGTTCGCTTTGATTTAAAACATTGTCATACCATATTTAAACCACAAATACCGCAGCAGTAAGAACCTGAAATAGAACAGATACTGGTGACCTGCAAAAGTCCAGAGTAATGGACATTCAGATGTAGGGGAAATTTTTAGACCTTTAACAAGGATATTTCCAGTATATGGCCAATAGCATTAGCTTACAACACGTTATTAGGCTGGCACGCTCCTTAACTCAGTCCACATCTCCATCTCATCTTCTCCTTCCCCAGTGACTTGCTCACAATCCCAACTGTAACTTCAGGCTACAAACCAGGTGAATGTGGTTCTGAAACAACCTTCCCATAGGAGCAGAGAAGGCAAAAAAGTCTCCTCAGTTGCTCTTAAAACAAAGCTGGATCAGTTAAGAAAAGGGATTATCACATGGCTCTTGCAATGAAAGTGACATCTCTGCAAGCTCTTTTATTCTTTCTCTAGAAACAACCTCTGTAGTGTAACACACTATTTCATTCAACTTCCCTGGTAACTTATGTCACAGCTTTATTTTATTCCCTTTTTATTAAATGAATACACTAGTTAGGAGTTTCACCAGCCAAGGAAGACATAACCGAGTACATATGGATTCGGACTGCTAGAGAGCAGCTAGGAAAGCATCCTCTGGACCAACCCCCCAGCATGCCTAGGGAGAAGGATGTGGGTCACTCGTGAAAGACGCAAGCGGCAGCCACCCGCCATACTTCTCTGTAACACAACAAATGAATCCACAGCTCACTAGCCTCCATGCTGAGGGCTAAAATCTGACAGATTTGTCTAAAAGAAGGGAATTTTCTATTTCAATTATACTCTGAGAACTCTGGCAGGCATTGCTACATACACATGATTCTGCACAGCTTTTCTTTGTAACTGTAAGAACAAGACAGTTCTTTTTAATGAAGGAGAGATTCTGGAGAACAAGAGAGATCTGTTCAGTCTTGAAGAGTCCGTTGTGTCCCCTAGGGCATGCCCTACTTTTAGGAGGGCAGTTTTAAGCATCGAAAACAACGTTAACCACATGATGACAAATACCTTCTCCTGTAGGATCTTCGTCTCTGTGTAATAGTCAATAGGTTTTTTTGCATAAGGGAGGTCTTCTGATCCATTTTTTATGTCTGTGCCCTCAAAAACTACGCTGGCACTGCTAGTTAACACCAGTTTCTGCAATAGATGTGAAAGAAAACAGTTGTTTATAGCCTAAGACAAAAGGGTCATTATTTATGAAGGCTCAGTAAAGACAATAATAATGTTTAATCAACTGATTCAAAAGATAATAAACTAAGTCTAGAAGAACATGGGCTAACAGAAGATGATCTGAAAGTGCAGGTAAGCAAACTCCCACTCTTTCAATTGACTCTGTCACATTGTTTAGTCCTACCTAAAGGAGATTAAAACATTTCAATATCCAAGGCAGCCAATCAAGGAGAAAACATCTCTAGGAAGATCAGAGCGCCCACCTGGCTTGGCACATTTTAGCACTTCACACAATGAATGTTTTTAAGACATATTTGCTCATCTTGACGATAACAATATCATGATAGATGAAAGCAAAAAGGAATTCTTATATCAGATGTCTTTGTTGGATAAAAACGTACCCTAGTGGATTCAGAACAGGAAGTCAGTGATGTATTTGGGTATTCAGAAACATGTGGTTTTAAACAAGATTTACATTGTAATAGAAAGATGACTAGATCCAACAAGTTCCAACAAGACTTAACTCCTTTCTCTGACAGAATCCAGACCAAGTCTGAAGGTAAACACCACGTGGCCCATTTCCTACAACAGCTTATTACACAAGGTGGGGGAAACAAACCAACAAACAACAAACTGTGGGGCTGGGAGCCCTATGTGATAGACATCATTTAATTCTAACCATTACCACTTCCATATTTGTACGCGGACGCTGCGCAAAATGCATGCTTTGGAGGCAACATCTCTGCCCAAAATAAGTAAAGGATCTTCACATGCCTTGCGCTTGAAAATTTGCTAAGAATTTAAATAAAAACTCATGTGATCTCAAAATAACATAAGGGAAAAAAACCAAACAAACCAAAAACTTGCCTGAACAGCAGCCTGGTTTCCTCTGGCTTTTTCTTTTGTGGGCAAATGACTTTCTAAACCAAATTATACTGAGATTATGGCACAAGTGTGTTCCTTCTCATTATACCTCAAAGAATTCACGTAGGTAATAGATGCCATGAACAATTCCACTGCTGGAAAAGCTATCTTTAGAGCTGTCCCCTTATTAAAGCATGAAAGAATCCACATGTCAGTCATGGTTCTCCTGTGGGTGATTCCCAGACGCCTAGTAGGACAAATTTTAATGGATGCTTTTCCTGCAGTCAGGAAGACTGCAATGTGTAGGTTTTCTGTGGCAAAAGCGGACTGAGCTTACACCAGACACTAAGTGGGAGACCAGAGTCCCTCCCTTCTACTAATTTTCACAGAACAAGTAGGAATTCAGTATCTCTGAGACCTTTGCCCCTCTATCAAACTAGATTGAACTTAGTCCATGCTGCAATTGTTATAAAGTTGCTTCAGCATCTTATAGTACCCATGTGCTTTTCTACCCTTACCTGCACTCCAGCTTCTTTGCAGGCTTCAATGACTGCTTTGGTTCCCATAAAATTCACCTTATAAAACAGTTCCCTGTTGTCGCTTGAAGGTGCTGGTGATGCACAATGAAATGCCACTGACACACCTTGTAAAGCTGGGAGCAAAGCCTAGAAGATACATCGCACGAGACAGCAATGAAGCAACAGCATTAGTGTCTAGTCAGGAAGAAAAAAAAAGGAAATAACACACAGTTCTTTTTCTCATGGAAACAAAACCACTAAATTTCAAGTCATATTCCTTCCATAAAGGTGAGCAGCTGGAATAGGATTAGCATCCAGGATCTTCACAACGTCCTCGCCTTCTTGCTAGGCAAAAAAAGCACTATATCATCTTTTCTTTCCAGAGAAGAACCTGGGAACTTTCCGAGTCCTGGAGGCTATCTAGACTTAACTACTTGCAACAGTCTCAAGTGCAGGTATGAGACTCAAAATTACCTGGAGACAGGAGTTAGAAAGCTCAGCCAGCAGCAGGTTTAACAGCCAAGGGTACCCCATGGCACTGCCTGCGTTTGAGGTGACTGTCATAAAGCTGCGAGACATGATACTTTATGCTGGTGGGGAGATGTCTCTCCACATTGCATACAAATGTTTTTGCCAAGGCTCACACATGACTGACAGCAAGAGGTCTTAGCATGCCTTAACTGTTAGGAATAATGCATTCTGCCATTCTCATGCAGCTGAGGTTAGTTAGCAATGCAATTACCAACATGCAACCAATTACCAACCAATTACCTCATGCAATTACTAACAGTGACTGTAATTAGACCGTATATCTAAGCTAGCAGTAATGCAAATCATTATGCAGAAACAAGTTCTGTTCTTTTCAGCTTCAAGCAGCCGTCAAGTATATTTCTTTAAATGTTCTAGATGAGGTTTCCACAGAAAACTGCTTAGGCTACTGACTTTGCAGGGGAAGGTTGGGGGGTATATCTACCTACCCTTTTACAACCTGTGCAATGCCTTCAGGTGTTTTAGTGCATCAGGCAAGGCTCGCTAAGCTGTTTGAACGAACATTTATTTAAACAGACATCCTTTCTGCCTACCCATGTCATGTACTGTTGTTAGTCTGTACCTCTTTGTCGCAGAGGTCTCCCAGGAAGAACTGCACTCTGTCATTGTCGAATCTCTTCTGAATATCAAACACATTGACCGCGTAACCCTTCTCCAGGAGCTGCTCCACCATGTGCTGGCCTAAGAACCCTGACCCACCTATCACTGTACATTTCTTACCAGCCTGCAGAGACAGAGAGAAAAGCACTTTAGCAAGCAGACATACACCAACAAACTGCGCAAGTAGACTGATCTGAACTTCCTGAGATCTTAATGTGCTGGAATTCTGCACAGCTAGGTAGTAGCTAGTTTAATTGGAGGAGTCTAAATTCGGGTATCAAAAGACTCTTCAATATGTCTGTGCTATCACAGTAACTTAAAAGTTCAGACATGCTAACGGTCCACAGGGCTCACATGCTGGTTTGTGTTTGGCAGGACTGCCTCATATCCGAGCGGCTCACACAGTACAGAAGAAAAAGAGGACTGGCTCCAACAAACTCTGCCCTTATGGTAAAGCAAACAGAATCTGCTTCAGCCCCGTAGCACAGGTAATTCAGAATACTGAAACTGTCACCTTTAGCAGGAAAAAAACATTTTCAGAGCACGTGAAACATAGGCTTCTTCAAGCCAAGAAAGAAATCAGGTAAAGGCAAGGCTTATCCTTTTTAGTTAGTCATTAGTTCTTCCTTTCCTTTTTTAAGCTTTTTTAAAAAACAAAGGCTAGAGTCACTAATTAACAGATTCCAGTCTGGTCACTCGTTCAACTGGACTGAGACTGAAGACCTTACCGCCAACACAGAACATACAAGCAAAGAGTCTGAGGAAGCTTATGTACAAAGAATGCTCTGCCCTGGTTGGAAATCGATTTGCTCCTTATTATTGCTACACAAAACCCCACCTCTGCAGTTATACTCTTGAGCTGAAGGGAACTTTAACCCTGTGAAACCACACAAAGATGACAATTGTTCAGAAGTTTAAGTGCTACATCCTTAAACAAAGGTTCTACTGCAAAGTGTCAATTATCCACAACAGAAATTAGAAGAGTCCAGTGCAGTTGCTTAGTTACATTAAAGCACAACCAATTATTTAGAATGGTGCATGCAAAGTACAGCCTGATTAAAATAATTAAAAAAAAGTTCTAATGGGTTGGCCCAGTGGTCTATTTGGTTTTGATAGTTGCAAGAAAACAGATGATATAGAAAGAATACATGAGTCTAAGGACTCTCTACAGTTCACTCTCCTGGCGCTCCCCCACCACAACAGTTATGCATTTGCTTTACTCGTCAGCTTCCTGATTCTCTAAACTCAGTCACATCCCACCCCTCCGCAATGCCCTGTCCCTGCTGAGGGGTCTGGCCTTTTCAGCTTCTCCTCGAAAGGCAGTCACTCCACTCCATCAATATTTTTACTCATCTCGCCCTGTACCCTTTCTCATTCCAGCGTGTTCTTCATAAAATGAGAGCACTGGGACTGCACACTGCGCTTGGATGTGCTGAACCAAAGTCTTACAGTGGCAGAACGACGCCCTCTGTCTGGATCTAAATATCAGAATCATTTTCTACCAGCACAGATGAGATAGTCCAGGTTTTTCTGTACGATAGTTTTCTACTCGCCCAAGAAAAGGACAGTATTCTAACTAGTGATGAGAAGCAGACCTTTTAAATACTCTTTAGTGCACACTTCTAATATGCAATACAATCTAGTACACACACCTGTTGGGAAAGTACTAAACGAACCAACTCAATGACCAGAATCAGTAGAACTGCAGCTAACAGTGCTGCACCTGGATTAATTAGCTCTTTTAAAAAACACAGGTAGAAAGCCAGGCTACACATCATGATATTGATTTTAGGATATAAATTACTACCTATCTAATGTTGTGCTGTGAAGCTACAACAGCTTGTTCATGCTCTCTAACATGATGCTACATTGGTGGGGGTTTTTTTGTTTTGGTTTTTTTTTTTTTTTGTTTTTTTGTTTTTTTGTTTTTTTTTTCTTTGTTTCCTAAATACCCGAGGTTCACTGGGTCTTCCATAAGCTTCATATGAATTAATGAGAAAATAGTTCACAAGGTAGAAATTTCTCTATAAACAAGAACCACAGGTAACGCAACAGAACTTAATAAATTGTACTCCTAAGAGTAATGTCCAAACATCTCTCTAAGCTCAGCAAACTGTTACTCTTTCCCTATTCCAACCTCCTGTATTCAATGCAGCAATCAGAGAAAGAGGTTACAATGGTCAGGTAGATCTCAGGGACCCCAACTGGGCCTTTACCTGCACTACAACGTGGAATAATGTTGTAAGGCACGTAGAAATGATCCTGGAGTAGCTAAATCTCCAGACCAATTGATTTGGCAGTACTGACAAAGCCGCTGGTGTTCTTGCTGGGGCTGGAGCATTCCTGGATCTCTTTGGAACTAACGGCAGCAAATGGTTCCTTGGAAAATAACATTTCCCCCGCCAATATCTCTAGAGTTAGTATTAATGCAGCAACAGTCTCATGTCTTCCCTGGTAATCTTCAGGAGAAATATCTATGAAAACATGTTTCTGCAAGACAAATCTTCATAAAGCATCACTTAAGTACCCAACTTACCGATCTGAGGCGTGTGGCCATTTCTCAGGTGATTCACTATCAACCTGATTCCTCTAAAAAAGAAGAATATTATTTTATTCACAATATTTAAGCATGCCATTAAAACAAACCATTCCTTTTTCTTAAACTCATTTCTAGTTATAGAAATCAAGGCTTAAAGCCTTTATACTAAAGCAGAAGCATGAAAAGAGTGAGATAATTCTCTCTGCCCTGCTGAACAAAATAAGCAGTACAAGAGTAATGGTGACATCACATAGCTTTCTCAAAGGCATAACTTTATTATTAATAAAATACCCTTGATACAAAGGCACCATCTTATTTTATCTAGTCTTAACTTCATGCACTTCCTTTAAGTCTGAATATTTATACTCCAAATAACATGAACACAATTGCAGGTTTTGGCAGCATCCTCTTCAAAAACACAGTTGCTCACGTGTGTTAGGAACAACAAAATAAAACTGAAGTTCAAGCATTTTGGCAGCACCATGCCCGCCTGTTCCACAGCAGCAGACACAGCACGGAAGAAACACTGGCACTCACTGGTGCCCATCAGTGAAGAGAAGGGAGCCAGTGGTGAGATTTTCCAAGTTTTCACATCACAGGTTGTTGATGCCACCAGTTTCATTAAAATATGCTCTTCCTCTCAGCAATAGCAAACAAAATCCCCAACTCAGCTGGGATCCTACTGTGTGGGGTGTAATTGAAAGACAGGAAAAGACAACATGCCTATTTAGATCCGTTTCCAACATAGAGACAAGCTGCACACAAAGACTTCTGATGGCTTTACGGTCACTTTAAACCATCACTATGATAAACTACTGCTTTGGAGGCTGATTTGATTCTCCTTATTCCTAGTCAGTCCTTCCCACTACCTCCACGTGCTCCCACTACTATTCATGTGCTGAGACGGATTAAGGCTAGCTGAAAATTAATCATTTTCTGCCAGGGTTGGTTTTCAGCCAGAGAGCCCTCTGGCCCATCTCTACTTCATGAACACCAGTGCCAACACAACTGGATGAGATCCAGGAACATCTACACCAATGTTGCTATAAAATTATTGCAGTACCATGCGTCACGCAAGCAAATACATCTGTTGGACTGGCTCACTCCGCAAGCTACACAGTTTAGCACTCTTCTTTTTTCTTTTTCTGAAAAACCCTTTGAAATGGCAAGGAAAAAGTAAAAAAAAAAAAAAAAAGGCAGGACTGCTGCCTGTCCAGCCAGGAACACCAAGCTGGTTTGACGGTGTGGGCGCAGGGTGATCCACCCTCCAATTGCCCCCTCTTCTATCCCCATGTCTCCCTTAACACAGGCCTTACCCTACTCCAAAAATGCAATTTATGAACTGCTCTGTCTCTAGTTTCTCTCCGGCTCTTTCAGCCCCGCCATGCCGAAGCCCCCCCTCCTCACACCCCTTCAGCCACCCTCCACACATCCCAGCTTGTCCCACCCCCAGCTTTCCTCACAGCCCCCCCACAGCCTGCCCTCCCTCGCACCCCCCCCCACAGCCTGCCCTCCCTCGCACCCCCCCCCACAGCCTGCCCTCCCTCGCACCCCCCCCCACAGCCTGCCCCCCCTCGCACCCCCCCCCACAGCCTGCCCCCCCTCGCACCCCCCCCCACAGCCTGCCCTCCCTCGCACCCCCCCCCACAGCCTGCCCTCCCTCGCACCCCCCCCCCACAGCCTGCCCTCCCTCCCACCCCCCCCCCACAGCCTGCCCTCCCTCGCACCCCCCCCCCCACAGCCTGCCCTCCCTCGCACCCCCCCCACAGCCTGCCCTCCCTCGCACCCCCCCCCCACAGCCTGCCCTCCCTCGCACCCCCCCCCACAGCCTGCCCTCCCTCGCACCCCCCCCACAGCCTGCCCTCCCTCGCACCCCCCCCACAGCCTGCCCTCCCTCGCACCCCCCCCCCACAGCCTGCCCTCCCTCGCACCCCCCCCCACAGCCTGCCCTCCCTCGCACCCCCCCCCCCACAGCCTGCCCTCCCTCGCACCCCCCCCACAGCCTGCCCTCCCTCGCACCCCCCCCCCACAGCCTGCCCTCCCTCGCACCCCCCCCCCACAGCCTGCCCTCCCTCGCACCCCCCCCCCACAGCCTGCCCTCCCTCGCACCCCCGCAGTCCCCCTACGCCCCGCTTCCCTCCCCACAACCTACCCCACGTTCCCCCACAACCTTCCCCACGTTCCCCCACAACCTTCCCCACGTTCCCCCACAACCTTCCCCACGTTCCCCCACAACCTTCCCCCCGACCCCTCACCGCACCACCGCCGCCACCTCAGCCCTCACCTCTCCTCCTCCTCCGCCGCCCGCCCTCAGCCCCGACTCCGCCCCCGCCGCCAGCCCGCCCCTCTCGCCCACCAATCAGCGCGGACGCTTCCAGCAGACCCCGCCCACTCCGCCGGCTCCTGCCTCTTCTCCTCCCGCGCCCCCTGGGCTGAGCATCGCGCTAGTCGGCTATCGCTCGTTGATTGGCCCGCGGCCTCCCCCCTTCGGCCAATCGCGTTAACGGAAGGACGAGCGGCTCTTCTCCCCGGTCACTCCCCTCTTAGATCCACCCCAGCCACGTATTGACCAATAGCTATCGCCTAAGCGCCTCCCGCGCCCGGCTCGCCACCAAATAGGAGCGAGGTTGCCATAGCAGCGGCGTAGGGGCGTTAGCCAATGGGAAAGGGCGGCATTGAGTGTCGGGACCGGAGCCGCCGGGATGGTGAGTGCGGCGGGAGCGGCCCCGGCCCCGGCCCCGGCCCCGGCCCCGCGCTGCTCCGCTCCCGCTCCCCGGCCCCGCGGGGGAGGTCCCCGTCAGCCCGGGGCCGCCGCGGCGGGGGCCGGGGGCTGAGGCGGCGGCGGGCTGATCTCCTCTGCTCTTGTGTTGCTGTGCCAAGGCCTCCGGCTTTAAGAAGGCCTCGCTGGGAGCCGCGTCCCAGAGGAAGAAGGCGAGTCCCAAGCTGGAGCTGACGGAGGAGCAGAGGCAGGAGATCCGGGAGGCTTTCGACCTGTTTGACACGGACGGCACCGGGAACATCGATGTTAAGGAGCTAAAGGTAAGAACTCTCCTATTTTCCTACTGCTAAAAGCGGAGTTCTACTGAAGTTATAAAGTAATAGGGGCATAACGCATAAGTGACCTTAAACAGGAAGGGAGAGATTCCCCCTCACCCCCAGCATAAAGCCTTGTTGTCAACAGGTACATTTTTCTGTTTAATTATAACTCTTTCCTGCTGTTATCAGGTGTCTTTAGGGCCGGGCTGGCCAAAATACGTTGATAGTTCTCTATTTTCTCTACTGTCACCTTCTCTGTCAGTAAAACATCAAAAAGGGTTTGTGCATATTAAAAAGGTAGGGTTTTTTTTCCCCTCTCAAGTGTTGCTGAGGATTGCATGCTTTGCAAATTAGGTTATCCAAGCTATGGAATACACCGATGGTATTCATTTTCATGCTTTTATTTACTGCAAAACATTTTTGGTCCCTCCCTTGTCTTTTGGGAAGAATAGTAATCAATAAATTAGGACTCCTTTTCCTTTCAGAATTTGCCCTTCCTATTTGCTAGCTGGATGTCCATATGTCATGGTTTTAGCTGGGATAGTTGATTTTCTTCACTGTAGCTAGCATAGTGCTGTGTTTTAGACTTGGTATGTAAATAATGTTGATAACACACTGGTGTTTTAGTTGTTGCTGGGTAGTGTTTACACTAGTCAAGGACTTTCTAGCTTCCCATGCTCTGCCAGGTGCACAAGAAGCCGGGAGGGGAGGGGATACAACCAGGAGAGCTGACTCGAATTGGCCAAAGGGTATTCCATATCATGTGACGTCATGCCCAGTATATTAACTGGGGGAAATTGGCCGGGGGAGGCAGCGATCGCGGCTCGGGGACCGGCAGCGTCGGTCGGCGGGTGGTGAGCGGTTGCAGCACTTGTTGTTCAGTTTTGGTTTTGGTTTTTTTTTTTTTTTCCCCCTCTTCTTCCAGTGTTTCATCTCTCTCTCGCTCATTATTTTCCTTTTCATTATATTAGTATTATTGCTGTTTTATTCTAATTATTAAACTGTTCTTGTCTCAACCCACGAGTTTTCTTACTTTGGCCCTTCCGATTCTCTCCCCCATCCCACAAGGGTGGGGGAGTGAGCGAGCGGCTGTGTGGTGCTTAGTTGCTGACCGGGGCTAAACCACAACACCATATTACTTAAGACCACAGGGAGGAGACCTGATTTTAAACTTACCGCTTGTCCCTTTATCAAAGGAGGAAAAAGTGAAGTGTGCAGGTGTGCGTGCACGGGTCTGCACGTGAAGGCATCCTGGGATGTGCTGCTTATAGGAGCGTTGTCAGAAAGGCACACAAAGTGTTTGAATTGTGCTTTCCCAACGTTCACTGAAGGAGATTTTTGTCACTAAAATGAAAAATTAACTGATTTAAGTTCCCTGTGGTCTACCAGCTTAAGACCTTCCACGTTTGTGCCATCAGATCAGGTCGTTAGAGTCTGGTAGCATTGCAGGTATGATGGAAACTTCTTTCACTTGTTTTGAAGTTATTTTGTTGAGACGTTTCTGGGTCTTCCATTTAGCCACCTTGCTTACAACAGGGCCTGAAATAAGCTCTTTTTATTTAAATTATTATTCAGTGTCTTGTTTCTCGTTGCAAAGGGAACACTAGTAGCAATTCCCTGACAGGAATGGAACAACATTCAGTTTTCCAGTTGCCTTGGAAATTGCTATCCACAGCACTGTGTGACAGTTTGGGATTTTTCCTTCAAAATATTAATCGAAGTGGGACTTTCATACTCTGAGTGCCCATCACAAGAATTTAAAAACGTATATACCAAAATAGGTATGCTAAGACTATCTAAGAACCGAAATTTTCTCACAGAAAATATTTCTCCCAAGGCTCTGTTACACAGCCTTACCCTCCAAATTCTTGCTAGTTTTGAGCTGGGGGTGGTGGATGCAACGGTAAGAATGTGTTTAGGACGTTCCTGAATTAGCTGAAGGACAACTCTGGGATATGAATGGTTGCATGCCTGTTTTCTGTGTCTTGGTTGTGCCCTCGTGTGTAGAGAAGCATTGCTCTAAGTGTGCTCCTTACCTTGCTGTTTTCCTTGAGACACAGAATGCATGTTTTAACATGATGTGGCATGAAGTTCAACTCTTTTTACCCCCTGCGGTTTTGTTTATAGGTTTGTATGATCTCCGAATTTTTTTTTTGTCCTTACAGGTGGCCATGAGAGCACTAGGGTTTGAACCTAAAAAAGAAGAGATCAAGAAAATGATATCAGATATTGATAAAGAAGGAACAGGAAAAATCAGCTTCAATGACTTCTTGGTAGTGATGACACAGAAAATGGTATGTACATTTCAAAAGTCGAAGTGAAAGCAGTTTTGGAAATGGCTGAGTACCTTCCATCTCCTTTTGGTTTTAGTGGGAGGGGAAAGCACTACTTTAATCTTAACAACAAAATATATAAAAGTTAGAATTGTGGGACAGGGACTACCCTATCTCATTTTTCAAGGTAACGTTGAAATAATTATGTCATTAACAAGTTTCTGTAGCAACCAGTTTTGCACGTGTGTGTGAGAAAAGGGAAAAACCGAAATCAAGACTTTTATCACAGATCAAAACCAGCGCAGGCCTGCAGAAAGCTGTTGGGGGTATTGACACGTGACACAGATGACTGTGTAGCAATGCACTGTGTTTTCTTTTCTTGAGTTTTAAGATATTTAAAGATGAAACCTCTGGTTTTAAAAATCTTAAAACGTGTTGAGTAAAACCAGCTATTTAACAGTGGAAGATCCTGATACTGAAATCCCAAAGGCGTCTGGCTAGCTATGAAAGAAAAAAAATTCCCTGAAACCCTGAGGCTCCGGAAGCATCGCTATGTCTCTGTCTGCCTTCAGCTTTTGCAAGTATACTTCCTGCTGGCCGGGCTTCTTTATATTTGCTCTTGAGAGAGTTTCTCAGTCTTTCTAATGCTTGTCTTCTATGACTTTACATCGAGTGTTACCTACAACGTAACCGCTACTTTTTTTCCTTAAACTTATGCTTCCTTCTTTAAGGCTGAAAAAGATTCCAAAGAGGAAATTCTCAAAGCTTTCAAACTCTTTGATGACGACGAAACTGGCAAAATCTCTTTCAAAAACCTCAAACGTGTCGCCAAAGAACTGGGGGAAAACCTCACAGACGAAGAGCTGCAGGTTTGTACCTGGTATATGAAACCATTTCATACACAAACACTCACTGTCTGCCTTTGTGCAGTGAACATAGACAGGTCCAAATTACACTGTGTCCATCGAGTAGGAAGGCAGTCACAGAATGTTCATGTGTTACTTGGCTTCATATTTACATTCATTTAAAACCTATGTAAATAGTTGCAGTCTAATTCTCCTTCAGTCTGGAGACATCCAGAGAGCTGAGCCATCACTCTGACGGGTCTGCTAAGCACTAGAGCTCGCAGCGAGAGCGAGGAACGGGAATCTCCACCTCAGTGGGGAAAGGAAGCCCTCTCAGGGTCAGTTTTTAGGTAAAAGCAGCGGTCTCTCAGTTTTAGGTGCTGTCCTCTAGCATCCTGGGGGATCTTTACACTTGCACTGTTAAGAAAATCTGCCCCCTTTCTCCTGGCAGAATCAGAAGAGCTTCTATCAATTTGTGATGGGGAAATGGATTCTGAGGTCAAAGATGGGCTGTTGAAATTGCATCAGTAGAATTGCACTTTTATGGAGTTACGGTGATGTAAAAGGAACAACTCTGTGCCAAGCACTTTGTTTCTTCCAGGACAGTTCCTATAATACAATATTTTCTATGCAGATTTTTGTATAAATATATCTATAAAAACATATTAGTGTCTAGTTTAGTAAATATTTTGTAGCACGGTAGGTCTGATGTTGAGCTAACACTATCCCCTCTAATACAATTTACTAAAAAGTGGTTCTAGTTCTGAATTAATCCAATAATTCTAATCCTAGTCTAATCTGCATCTAATTTCTGAATATCAAATATCTTTCAGGAAATGATCAATGAAGCAGATAGAGATGGGGATGGGGAAGTGAACGAGCAGGAATTCTTGCGGATCATGAAGAAGACCAGCCTTTACTGAAACAGAATTTTATTTATTTTTGCACATGTGTATATACGTTTGGTAGGTGCCTCACTTTTTTACAGTCTTTTATTTCTTTTGAGACAGCAGAAAGTATAGGTCAATATTTTTAAGTGGATGATTTTGTGTTTGTGAACAGTTACCAACTGCTAACCTGTTTACGTGTAGCACCGTGGCTGCTTGTTCGTGCTTGTAAGATGGTCACACTCTTTGTTTTTGATACACAAATCACATTTTTCAGTGGCAGAGCTCTGATCCTTCTCTGACTAAAAACCATGTGTCAAATGATAACAGTTTGGTAAAGAGAGGACTCAAGTATAAATCTCTGTTTCCCGGCAGTTGGAAGTTTTTGGTTTAATGTCTTGGTTTGGGCCCAGCTATAGTGAACTCTTTATATGATGTATTTGCAGGGATCAGCTCTTTATACTCTGTCTCTTGGTGATTATCCCCTCCCCCTTTTTTACTCTGTTCCTTAAATTGAAAGCAAAGTGAATAGACTGCTGCAACTTACCTGACTGCTATCGAGTTCACACGTTTAAAGAAATCTCTTTGCGAAAGAAGAGGAAAGTTACCAGTGCTGCTGCTGAAAGCTCTGTACGTTTGCAGGAATATTCAGTGGCTGCAAATATAAGGTTGTATTTAAAATAAAGTGTCTTATTTTAAGCCATCGGAGTCATGGAAAGAAGCACACAAAAATACCGACAAGCCCGCCGGTACAGCGTGCCCTCTGATCCGCTGGCAAATAACACAACAATTCTTCTTGAAGGTACTTGAAGAGTTTCAGCCTGTACCCATTAATTCTTCAGAAGGGCCCTAGTTACTAAGCGCTTCACTCTGGCGGCAGCAGCTGCAGCAGAGCCTGTCTTTGACGTGGCGTCCGTCTGAGGTAAGGGCGTAACTGAAGGGTGGCTTTTGCCTTGTGCGGGAAGGGAACGAGCCCCCGCGCCCTTCTGCTGCTTCTGCTTGTTGCCCTCGTCCCGCTGGTGTGCCCCCTCTCCGCTCTCAGGCACGGGAAGGACACCTTCGTCCTTTGCAGAAACCTGAACCCCCTCAAAATCTGGTTTATTCCTTTGCAATCCTTGCAGCCTCCTGTGCCCCGTGCGGTGACGCACCGCCGGTACAGAAAGCTGTAGGGAGTAAAATCAGATTTCTCGTTTTAATAGGAGACATATGTAGAGGAATACGTAAGTGACGAGGGGTGCATCGCAGCTGGTTATTTAATTGATGGGCCAAGGTTAATGTAACCAATGCGCGAGGCGGACCACCCGGCCCCACCATTCCTGAGGCGATCGGCGCGGGGCCGTCGCGTGCCTTGTCCCGCCCCCGCCTGCGTCTCGGCCAATCAGCCCCCGCGTTTTCCCTGAGGAGCAGGAGCGCTAGCCAATGAGGAGTGTGGTTGCCAGGGCGGCGGGATGGTGAGCGCGGCGCGCCTCTCCCCGGCTCTCCTCAGGGCGGCCGGGGCTGGCGGCGGCGCCGGGGGAGCGGCGGCGAGGGGCCGCTCGGCTCGTCCCGGCCCCTCCGGCCGGGCGGGGCGTTGTTGAGGGAGGCGGGAGGCGGTGGCGCCGTGGGCGCTCCGAGGAGGGACGGCGGGACGGGGTGACCGCGGCCGGTGCCGCCCTGCCCCCCCCGCCGCCCGCCTGAGGGCGCCGGCCCGCTCTCCCGCAGGCTGGCGGCGGCGAGCGGGGTGCTGCCGGGGGCAGCTCCACGAAGGAGGAACCGGCCTTCCCGGTCAGCGAAGGGCTGAGGCGAGAACTGCGGGAGGCTTTTGAGTTGTTCGATCGTGATCGCTCGGGCCTGATAGATGTCAGCGACTTGAAGGCAAGAAGCTGTAAAAGTGCAGCGTCTTTACCGGTGAAAGCAAAGGCTGTGTGGTTTAGTGACTCCTTGCTTGGCCTCTTTTCCCTCCATGAAGCCCCACGCAGCTCCATTCCTTCTGCCACATGCTTCTGGGCTATGGAGAAGAAAACCTGGTCAGGAAAGAGAACCACCGGCCACTGAGCTTTTAAGAGGTGGAGCGAAGTTGTTCCACCATCATCCAGAGGCCGTCTGCTTTCCTGCGCTGGTTGCGAATCTCCTCTGTCACATTTTCATCAGTGCACCAAGATGATGTTAACCTGTGCTGCAGGGACTTTGTTTAGGCAGGCCTGAAAGAAGGCACGGATATGCAGCGTACTTTTCACAACCCATTTCACATGTGGAACATCGCATTACTGTAGCATTGCTGGTGTACTACCATGCCTGCAGTGGGAGTTTATAACAGCATGTAGAGCTTGTCATCGCTCTGCTGCTGATTGAGCTCAGCCCAAATCAGTAGCAGATTTAGGTCCTTTATCTGTGACACGGCAGAGTAAATCTCAGGAGTCTCCTACCCTGTCTTTCTTCACGGTGACACCCCGTTCTCAAGAAGTTGAGGCGGAATGACATTTTGCAGGCAAAAGTCTCTAACAGCCCCTGCCCTCTAACAGCCTTTACAAACACGGTGCAGTTTGTGTAGCTGAAGGGTGTTCTGTTTGCTGCTCTTTGGGATGTGTTTGCACAGCCTGAGTAACTCAGATGAGAAGCCTGGATCCCCTCAGGCTGGTAGAAATGACACAGTTGCTTTGTGACCGCAGTTGCGCTTGGAACTTGAATTATTGTAGTCAAACAGAAGTGACTGGCAGTAAACATAAATGCTGGAAACGGGGCTAATCGTTTACAAGCGCCTGATAAATGCTGCTGCAGAGCAGTGATGGAGCAACTGGTGTTTGCCACCTATTGCTTTGCGACCGCTTGCTGTGCTAACGGAGTTTGCTGCCTGAACTCTTAACTTGTTATGCAGCCATCAGTGGTGTAAGGCTCGTGCCAACTTACTGGCCGGGTATCCTTAGGAGGGACCAAAGCCTCCCTTCTCAGCCCTTGCTGACAGCTCTTCGCTGCTAATTTTTCATGGCCTCGTACTACTGATGTTAGACAGCTGCAGAACCCTGTTCTCTAGAGGCAAAATGGTGGGTGAATAGGTGTTGATGAAGAGTTGGGGGGTTTTCACTGCTTTCATGTACCTGCTTGTTTCAAACATCTTTCCCTCTTTTTTTCTGTTTGATTTGTACACCAAGACGTTGGTCTGTTTTCTCTTTTGGCAGATAACCATAAGGGCTCTGGGATGTGAATTGGGGAAAGAGGAGATGAAGAGAATTGTCTCTGAATTTGGTGAAGAAGGGTCAGGGAAGCTAACCTTTAAGTCATTTCTGCAGGTGATGACTCAGAAAATGGTATGTGAGCCCAGCTGATCACAAAGAGTGAAAATTCCTCTGGCCTAACTTTACAATGCAGGTAGCCACAGCAGACTGGGTCACTCTGGTTCCCTGCAGGGGAGAAACAGGAATGTTTCAGGAGTTTCATCTGAGCTATTTTAGAGATCTGCCTTTGGGGTGAATTGTGCTTACCCCTCCTGCCTCTTTCCATGAACTACAGAGGGAGCAGGATGGCTAGTTCAGATAGAGGGAGCTGCATCTCAGCAGGAATCTCCTTCCCCTCCCAGAGTGCCCTGAGCACACACAGCACCTAGGAGGCCCCACTTCCCTTCCTTAAGCCTCTCCACATCAAATTTCAGTTCTGTCTGTATAGTCACAGGGCTCTTTATCTTCAAGACAGCGGTGAGTAAATGTCCTGCATCAGATGAACCATTCACCATCTGCAGCGAAATCATGCCCCAATACCCACTGACATTGTTGGCATCTCCTGCGGGCAGCAGCCACGCAAGCTCGCGCAGTGTCCCATGAGCTGCTGTTCGATGCCACCTCTCTGCTTCATGTTCCCTAGTCCTCATCGCCCATCTGAGAGTCCTGTGTCTAAGACACCTCTGCATCCTCTCGTGCCTTGCCATGTGCGGGCATAGGCTGTTCTCAAAAGAGCACCAGCTTGCCTCGTGCCTGGTTCTGCCACTCCCACCCTCCCCATTTCATTGCAAGGCTTTGTGGGGTGCCAGGGAGGTGACGGGCGTAACTGGCGTGGCGCCGTGCGTTCTTAGTTGCCAGGGTGAGTACGCACGGGACCTGTGTGAAGAGGTCAGTGAAGATCCCCATTTTTCCCCTAATTCAGTCAAAGCCCACACCCAACTGCAGGGCTGCATGTGAGCTGAGTGAGGGCAGTAAGAGCCAGCATCAGCCTGGCTCACTTTTGAAATAAAATAAAGCTGTAGCCATTGGATCATTCTTGGCAGCTGCTTCCTCCAGCAGTAGGGCTAGTCCCCACCTTCCTGACAAAGCTTGGCCAGGATATTCCAGGCCAAGTCCCCATGCTGCTCAGGCAACATCTCTGGAGCTTTTCCTTTAATACGCAGTTATACAGGGCGGGGAGAGGCAAAGGTGAAATAGCAGCAGTAGATAACCCTCTTCAATGGCTGTGTTTTCCCCAAAATGATGTATTTGATTTGATTGCAAATGTTTGCTGGCTAAAGTGCCTGACTAGGGACTGTAGGGTGGTATGATGTCGTGTTTACACGATGGCATTTTTCATTTTCTTGCTAAGGTGGAGCCATGTTTGGAAAAGGAGATCCTGGAAGCTTTCAAGGTGTTTGATTGTGATGGCACTGGCAAGATCTCCTTTCAGAATCTCAAGGTGGTGGCTAGTGAGCTTGGGGAAGACATCACGGATGAGGAGCTGCAGGTTTGTGAAGTACAAATATATTCCTCTCATGCTCTGCTCAGGGAGGGAGGGTGGTGTCTTACCACAAGGGAGCCTGCTTGGGGGACCGTGCTGCGTTGCTTTGCAACAGACACAATCTCTGGCTCGCTTGGGCCTTTCCTGAGACTTTCATTGGCCTTTGCACTTTGTGACCCTCTCAGATCCACCCTAACCTGGTCTCCAAATCTTTGCTGTCCCACAGGAGATGATTGATGAAGCAGATGTGGATGGAGATGGGGAAGTAGACAAGCAGGAGTTCCTACGGATGCTGACGCTGACCAACCCGTAACTACAGGATTTTGGGTTTTTTCCTCCTGTTCCCATGTAAACAACTAGTTACAACGTCAGTTTTCTCCAGCTTCCTTATTTCTTGTTTGTTGCCTTTCTTGGGTGTCAAAATGCACGGAAATATTGTTAATGTTTCATCTTTGGGGTTGATTTTCCTGCTCTGCTAGTGGAAGCAGTTATGCATCCCAGCAAACAGTGTTGTTACTAGCTTTGTGTCTGTGTGGGTTGGATCTAAGTTAGAGATTAATTCAAATTCTTCAGCCAGTCCATGGAATTCTCCCAATTGTGTTTACATCCCCTAGCTTTTCAGCCTATCTGATAAGTTAGTCAAAACACTCTTAGTCTCAGAAAATCCTACAGGGGATTACCAAAGGCCCAAGGGAACAGTGGACTTTTTGTGCTAGCAAACATTTCCCTCCTCTTCCTCGTGGCTACTGTCCTGAAACTGGCTGATTCTTTATGTCTTGGAGGCTTTCACACCTTTGCAAAAGGTTGTGGAAGGTGTGTGGAGGGTGGAAATGATCGGCAGGAGAATCAGTGGAAAAAAGTAACACAGAAAAGAGTGGATAAGCTACCCTGTCATTAGAAACCTGGCTACAATTGCTGTATTCCGCTCCTCCAGGCTGTTCTGTCACTGCCAGGTGTGCTTGAACCCCTCTTTGCAGCACCGCTGCAGCGGGTGGGTAATTTCTTCCCACTCTGGCCACCAGGGTAGTCTCGAAGGATCTTGCCATGTTGGTGAGAGTGCAAAAATATGCCGATGTTCTGAAAAGGATGTAAAAAGCCTGAAAAGTTTGCTGAGAAGAGCCTCAGAAAATAGTTGCTGGCTTACAAAACAGGTTTAACATGGAGAGAATGAAACAGCTCAGTCTGTAATGATTATATGATACTACCTGTATAAAAAGAATCTGTATAAGAAGAACATATCGGCTGCCATCCAAAAAGCCTAATGGAGAGAAACCTGTCAGCGTCCAGGGGCTGGAAGTAAGCTCTTCAACTATAAGAGAGAAATAAAGCTTGGCTTATCTTAAATTATGTTGGTTAACTCTGAGAATGAGCTATCAAATACTACGGCAGTGTCTTCAGGTCAAGGCTGAATCCTCTCAGCAGGCTTGCTGCAGCCCAGCGTAAGCTGCTGTGGTCTTTCCAGCTCCTGCAGCGGTCAGATTACATGGGCAAATGGTTCCCTCTGGCCTCAAAAACCCATGCCTGGCCTGTTGTCTGAACAACCGGGCCCGATACGGGGTTATTTTTAGCGCTGCTGCTTGCCAGGCTTTGCCAGCGCCCAGCCAGCTGCCAGCTTGCCAGTCAGGTTTCAGTGAGATGGGGTATCTTGTCTGTCCCTGTTGCAGTGCAGAATTGTTGCTCCCGGGTTGTTTCTAGGAGTTTTCCTAGAGACTGGAAGGGACTGGAAATTGCGCCGCTTTCTCTGGGATGCCTAGACCTCACCCTGGACTCTTTTTGCCCGGGAGCAGTATGGAAGGCTGCTTCCAAAATACTCCACGCTATAATGGCAGGTCTTCTTTTAATTCAAGGGAAGAGTTTAACCTCTTCCCGTGAGACCTGGATGCTGCATTGGTTTGGTTCTGCTTTCACCCATGTAATGTTCGTGCCCAGGTCTGGGTTCTGGCAAATCCTAGCAAAACAAGTGGTGTTTGTTGCTGGTGACTTCTTGTACTGTTTTCCCTGCTCCTTGCCCAACCAGTAGTGCTAAGAGAATCTCCTCATCCAGAGTAAAAGGCAAAAATGAAAGCAGAATTCAGCCCAGGTAAAAGTGTCAGGTTTTATTCAGTAGCAGAACCGTGTTCCTTCCTTTCACCACTAATTCCTCTGTTCTGTGGGGTGTGTGGGGAGCTTTGAAGTACTGGCAGCAAGGACTGTGTCAGGAACCTCGGAGGGGGACCAGTTCCTGCTGACACGTGGTCTGCATGGGTCAGGTCAGCCCAGTCGTGGGGGGACACAGCCCCTCAGCCCCACAGGACCAAACACAGCGGCTGTATTTGAGCCCCGTGGAAACCTGGCTTTTGCACGCCAGCCCGATGCGTGCCCACACTCCAGTTACTGCCAGTTTGCTGTCAGTAAGTGGCGTGTCCTCGGCAGAATGTGACAACGCTTCCATTGCCTCAGAGTTCTCCCTCCCCAGCAGTCACCAGTGGGCTGGTGGGGGGGAAGGACTCCAGCTGAGTAGCAGTTTGCCTGTTGACATGGGGGTGTAAAAGGGGAGGAAGGTCATCTGAGGCTTAGTGCCTGCACTCCAGCGGAGACGGATTCTGTGGCTTTGTGGCATTCAGGCAAGTCTGACCACTTCTCTGACCATTTTTCCGATGCCGTCATAGATCTCGTGAATGGGGGCATTGCACATGAAGGCACTGGTGGTCACGAGCTTGTTCTTCACATCCACATGAATTTCAGTGACGTGTTTGTTCACGTGCTTGCAGCCAAGCTCCTTCATGGTCTCAGCAGTCTTTGCATAAGGCCATCTACAAGAAAAAAAGAGAATAAACCCTGTGTGGGGAAGCCTTCGTTACACAGAGCGATTTGTAGAAGGCCTGGAGTGAGAAGTCTGTTGATTACAGAGAGATGGATAGTCCCTGCACAAAGCCTGCTCAACAGGATCCAAATCTTTTCCTGTCAGAGGAGTTTCTCCGGGACTATAGAACCAGGAAAACCTCCAGATTACAGTGAGTTGAAAATCTGAAGTAAAGCCAAAATAAGACCTTGATGTTCCACTGTAGATGTTCCACTACTTAACTCTGCCCACTCCAGACTTTGTGTTTAGGTTTTGGTTTTTTTTTTTTTTCACCAGCTTCCTACAAGTGACATTACTTCTGAGCCCTTCCTAGCAAAAGCCATCATAGTTCCTTCCCTGCCATTGGGAGAATTCAGTCACAGCTTTCCCCCATGAGTAAGGATGGTTTAACCCCCTCCCTCTCTTAGCGCTACCAAGTCTCATGCAACCATCCTGTTCCTAACTAGGATCTGCTTAAATTTATGAGTCAGTGGTCTGGGGTCTTTCCTACCCTGGGACCAAGAGGTGCATGAGGCAGGGTGCTACATACATTGGGGAGGCAAATATAAGGTTGTATTTAAAATAAAGTGTCTCATTTTAAGCCATCGGAGTCGTGGAAAGAAGCACACAAAAATACCGACAAGCCCGCCGGTACAGCGTGCCCTCTGATCCGCTGGCAAATAACACAACAATTCTTCTTGAAGGTACTTGAAGAGTTTCAGCCTGTACCCATTAATTCTTCAGAAGGGCCCTAGTTACTAAGCGCTTCACTCTGGCGGCAGCAGCTGCAGCAGAGCCTGTCTTTGACGTGGCGTCCGTCTGAGGTAAGGGCGTAACTGAAGGGTGGCTTTTGCCTTGTGCGGGAAGGGAACGAGCCCCCGCGCCCTTCTGCTGCTTCTGCTTGTTGCCCTCGTCCCGCTGGTGTGCCCCCTCTCCGCTCTCAGGCACGGGAAGGACACCTTCGTCCTTTGCAGAAACCTGAACCCCCTCAAAATCTGGTTTATTCCTTTGCAATCCTTGCAGCCTCCTGTGCCCCGTGCGGTGACGCACCGCCGGTACAGAAAGCTGTAGGGAGTAAAATCAGATTTCTCGTTTTAACAAGAGACATATGTAGAGGAATACGTAAGTGACGAGGGGTGCATCAAAAACTCTGATTATTTAATTGATGGGCCAAGATTAGTTTAATAAATGTGTGATGTGGATCATTCACTCTGAGAAATAACATTCAGCTCATCATGAGACTTCAGATATCTGGGCAGGATAGCTGAGACGGGGTGCTACGTACGCTGGGGAGGCGTTGCTGATTCTGTGACATTCGTGGTGTGATTTCCTACCAGCGCTCCAATGTTACTTACTTCTCACACTCCGTGTCATGACCCACAGTCAGCTCGCAACCTGGGAAGATTTTGGCTGCCAGCACTGGGGAAATGCAGCACAGGCCGATGGGCTTTTTGGCAGCGTGGAATGCCTTCAGGACATCCTCCACCTCTTTGGAGACGATGCAGTTCTTGCCTTGGGTGGCCCAAGTGCTCAGGTTTTTAGCCACTCCAAAGCCACCTGAGACAAGAGGAACAGGTTAGACTGGAAGATTAGTACTCCAGGGCAGGATTTTTTTCAGGTATTACCTAGCAGAAGGCTAAAATGGGTTTGGTAGATGGCAGCATTTGTCCAATGTTGATAAGAGAATTAAAACCAGCAAGCTGAACCTTTGCGAGCTGGCTGCCAGATGAGACATCGAAGCACCTTTCTTGCTTCCCTACGGAACTGAAGTGGAGAGGTGTCGCTGCTCTGTTGGGTACTGTGTCTCACCCATGAGCTCTTTTCCGAATTACAGTGGAACATGCTGACAAGTTTTCACTTGTCTCTTAAACCTTGCTCCAGGCCTAATCCATCCCCATGGAAATCACTAATTACTTTCACTGGAGGATGAAGTGCTAGACTGACCAAGCTTTCTGCTTTTGAGTCACCCCCTCTCTGTCCCAGCCTCTTCCTCTCCTGATAAGGAGGTAGGCGTGTCAGTGAGGGAGGGGATAGTTTGACATCCGCTAAAAAAAAGCTCAGTAGGTGGTACAAAGGATAATTTATTTGGCAGTTTTCTGCTCTCTCCTCTTAGGATAAGCTTCTGCGTTGCCATGTTCTCTTTTAATCTAAGTCCAAGCTGGCACGCCAGCACCCACACAGATGGAAGATGGCTGTCCTTCTAGTCCCTGCTTCCAGCCTGTCTTCTTCCCCAGGAGCTCTGCCCAGTTCCTCTCCAGCCCATGACTCCCATGTCATTCAAGGCTTATGGCATTTCTAAGCTGTTCCCAAGCCTCTGGGCACGCAGACCCTGCATGCCATCCTACCTGGTATGATAAGGGCATCCAGCCCCTTGACATCCAGCTTAGCTAGATCCTTGATGTTGCCTCTGGCTATTCTGGCACTTTCAACTAGCACGTTGCGCTTCTCCTGAGTTGGCTGTCCTTTCACGTGGTCCACCACATGCATCTGGTCAACATCAGGAGCATAAACCTCTGCCTGTGGAGGAGGGGAAAGGTTTATTATCCTGTCATGTATCCTAAGCATGTTAAAGATCGTAGGTGGTGAATGAAAATGCTTGAGTTACTTTGTTAGGAAAGAAGTTTGCTGAGAATGCAGTGACGTTCAGGCTCACCTGTATCTGATCCTGGCATCAGGAGGGTTATTGTCATAGGGAGGAGAAAGAAAGGAAGGTCTTTTGTAGCCTCTGCACAGGAACATTTAACCTGATCTTGAAGGAATGAGGGTGGTGTTAGGTGAAAGCAAAGCAGCTAGCCCACACTGCTTGTTTTGGGGCCTGAAGTGCTGGAGAGGGAGCAGTGATTCCTTTCCTTCCTAGGAAAACAAGGTGTCCCAAGAGCCGTTTCTTAGAGGTTTCCCTCTGCATCC
Source organism: Morus bassanus (assembly GCA_031468815.1). Classification (NCBI taxonomy): domain Eukaryota; kingdom Metazoa; phylum Chordata; class Aves; order Suliformes; family Sulidae; genus Morus; species Morus bassanus. The sequence goes on from CM062582.1 coordinate 1,526,598, forward strand.
CAAGCAATAACCTTCACTGGGGCAGCCCCAGCCCTGCCCCAGCTGCCCCCACAAAGCCAGTCATCTCCTAGGGGTGCTGGCCGCCCAGCAAGCTGCTGTCAAACCGCATGCCGCCCTCAAAGACAGGACTTTGAGTTTCTTCTCCCCAGCCCCTGTTTTCCCAAAGCCAGAGTATTTCTTTTTCTGGAAAATACCTCCCCTTCCTTCAGAACTGTTTCAAGCTCACATGCAGTAACAAAGAGCAGAGGATGGCAAACAGATGGGTGATAGATTTGGGACTGTACAAGCTTTGCAGTTCTGGGCCCCACAATTTAAGAAGGGTGTTAAGGTACTCGAAGGCATCCAGAGGAGGGCAGCAAAGCTGGTGACAGGGCTGGAAGGCATGTCCTGTGAGGAGCTGCTAAGGACTTTGGGTTTGTCTTGTTTGGAGAAAAGGAGGCTGAGGGGTGACCTCATCACTCCCTGCAGCTTCCTGAGGAGGGGATGGGGAGAGGGAGGTGCTGATCTCCCTGGTATCCAGTGATAAGATGTGTGGGAATGGTTCAAAGCTGCACTAGGGGAGGGTTAGACTGGACATTAGGAAGCATTTCTCTACCAAGAGTGTGGTCAAACACTGGAACAGGCTTCCTAGAGAGGTGGTCAATGCCCTGAATAACATGCTTAGAATCATAGGATCATAGAATGTCCTGAGTTGGAAGGGACCCACAAGGATCATCAAGTCCAACTCCTGTCCCTGCACAGGACAACCCCAAAATTCACACCCTGTCTCTGAGGGCATGCGTTAACTTGGTCGTGCATTAACTTGACCATGCTTTAACTTGGTCAGCCCTGAATTGGTCAGGCAGTTGGACTAGATGATCGTTGTAGATCTCTTCCAACTGAAATAGTCTAGTCTAGTCTACGCCATGCTATTCTTTGTTTCCGCAGGCAAGCATGACCGAAAAATAAGAGGGGGTTGAAGTAACGCCTGAGTTTCCTCCAGTAGAGGTCCTTGCCGATCAAGGGATGAGTGCAGGATGGTGCTCCCAGCCTGCCAATTCAGGGTATGGCAGGAGGGCAGCGACGGCAGCAGCTCCGGAAGAGAAGAGGCAAAATTATAGACAGCGGAGAAAAGTTTTGGACAGGTCTCAGCTTTAAGCCAAACAGAGAATACACACTTTGAAAGCTTTGGCATTGGGCAGGCTGGCTCTGCAGCACATGTACATCACCACTCTGCCTTTGCATTTAACAGTGCAATTCCAGTTCCCAGGAGAACGGCTCTGACCCAGATCTGTGGGTGGCTCAGAGCTGAGGGTAATGTTACATAGGGCTCCTCTCCCTCCTCTTCCAGTCTCGCACAGTGGCTAGTGTGACTAATGGCATCTTAGAGCGGCTGCTTGAGGGTCGCCTTTTTTACCCCTATTCAAGTTTGACTCACAAGAACTTGTCTATTTTCAATTCTAATCTTTGGGATTTTAAAAAGATGAATTTCAAACAGCCAAAACCAATAGTAGTCTTTTAAACAGAAATACCAAAGCAGAAAAGAGGAAGCGCAAGCCAAAAAGAATAGAGAATGCATTTAGGAAAGTTTATGTCGGAGTTTGGATACACTCAACACAGAGCACCAAGCCAATCCTCTCATACAGCAAAGCTGTGAGAGCAAAGCAGAGACCAGGGAGTTCTCCACGCTCTCTGTAGCAGCTCCTACACTGTGCCGGTCGCTTTGACTCCAGTCACTTACGCTTTGCAATTACCCTAGCAGCAATGGGGAGCCTGTGCTTTGTCCGGCAGGCTGCAAAGCTCCTTAGAGACAAGTACCTTCTGCAAGAGAGCGAGACTGAAAAGCAGAGCAAGGCAAAAGGAGCCCAAGATGGGGCAGGAGCCTGCCAGGGTGCCTCTTACCTGTGCCCCCTCCCTGCTGAGATGCACCAGCACAGCAGAAGACTCGTGGATCTCACTCCCGTCGTACACCCCACAGCCAGCCAGCACGACAGCCACTCTCTTTCCCATGGTCACAAGCAGAGCAGGAGGATTCCCTGGAGAGCCCCAAATTGCTGTGCATCTCTGTTCACTGCCTGGCGCCTTTTATAGTGCGATCCCTCCCCCAGGAGCAGGTGGGGCCAGGAGGGTTGGGCTGAATTTCTTACTGGCAAAAAGGTTCTATTTCCAGTGCCACAGGCAGGGCATGTAAATATTATTTGTTTCCTCAACTGACTGCTCCCTTGCAGATCTTCTTCCCAGCACGTTGTCTCCAAAGCATCCCCAGCTGACATAACCTGTTCAATAGAGCAGCTGTGTTTTTCCTTCTCAGCTGTCGATTCTCCATTCTATTTCAGACTAAAGTACCAAAGTCCTTGCACATAGGTTGGTATCAAAGGGAGCCTGCCCAGAGCAAGTATTCAAGCCAGTGCATTCCTCTCTGTGCCCTGTTTTTTTAAACCCTACACTGCATAGGCAGCCTCCGTCTTTTAACACCAAGATTTCCTTTTCAGACCTTAAATGTTCTTATTCTCATATCCCATATCTCAAGAGCAGATGTTTTGCATTCAGTTGTATTTGTTCCCTGACCTTTGGGTCCTGAGGTAAGAAATTAATAACTTGATTGTTCATCAACAGCACCATCTGTCCATTTGCCAGGAAAGTGGTACCAGGAATTGGCAGCAAGATTCACAGCATGTGATGGGGAAACTCCTTTGCTCATGCAGAGACTTGTTCTTCCTTGTCCCTGATATGGTCGCCCCTGAGATGATTATGTACCTCTTTATTTCAACTTTGCACTGTTGAATTAATTGTGGCCTGTTGAGGCTCTCTTGCCATTCTTCAGAGAACGAAAAACTTCATGCAAAGTGGCTGAGGAATGTTTTTCAGGGGTTATTGATAAGAAATTTTCCTTAGGTCTCTTACCATATTTAGAAGAGTCATGAAGTACCTGCTGTGTATAATGAAACAACGTTTTGGCAAGTTCATTAGTCATAGCAGGCATGAGAAAGATACTCATTGCTAATGCACATGACTTCACTTATTGCATGCATCTTAAAACTAGTGATATTAGGCACCACATACTCCTAGCTGCTACCTATACAAAGGGGAGCAAAAAGCACGTGAGAAAAGATTTGCAGTCCAGCTAATCTAACCCAGGCTTTTCCTTTTAGTTACTTTTATCACCCAGCACAGGAATTACACCTTGAGGGATGTGTGGAAAACACCCAAAGCCTTTTTTCACTGCTGTTTGTTTTGGTATCTTAGGTACGCTAACTGTTGTTTAGAAATGTATTATTACCCCTTGTGTGAAAAAACAGCTGAATCATGCTGCAACTTGAAGAGATAGTTTATTCCTCCAGCTGGTTAGAGAGCAGTCCCGTTAATGATGGCACAAAGATAGCCAGAGGCTGATGATTTCCACAAACTTACTGCTTGCTGCAAACCCTATAATTTAGCTCTGCCTGTTGCAAACTGACTGAGCTGGTTCCCCTTACTGGTATAATTGGTTATGTGCAACTGGACAAACCAGACTTGTTCCGATGCTTGCTTCCTTATGTAATAAGATCTATGTCGATAGACATATTGAACCTAAAGATCTATCTGCAAAAAACATATTCTTGATAAATAATACTTTTCAGCTGAGTTATTCCATTCTATGTGGGAATGTCTGCACACATGTATTATGGTAGAGACGTTGGGCTTTATTATTAACACCTTGCTTTCATCTGCATTAATATTCTAGTGAAGATGAGTGTTAAGGAAGCCTGTTGCCCCAAAGCTCTTCTTGAAGGGTGAACACAGTTAAAGATAACTGTCCTCCAAAGCCCCGAAGAAACCGGGGAAGTTTGGGAGCCATTATAGGGATCCAGCTGCGCAAGGGAAGCGTGCCGTCATGCTCCAGCTGGCTCAGAGGGCAGGAGGAGCAGGGTCCTTTGACATTATCTGTGGGCCCTGACAGTCTGCTGTTGTTCTGGACGCTGCTACAGATCTAAAGCCTCTTGGATGATCCTGGAGGCCTGTCTTTGAGCTCCAGTCTTTGCAGCTCTAAGTCCCATTTCCAACAGCTTTTCTGTCCTCCAGGCCTGGCTGTGGAGCGTGACTTGTGGGGGAACATAGAGCAGGATCTGCCAAGAGGAACATCACAGCTTGCTGCTGTAGGGCCTCTGCAGAGTCATCCTTGACCAGCCCAATAATATTAGTGTGAAGCTCTTCACACTGTTCTGCACCTTTTGTCTTGTCAAGAGGCTGAGAGTGGAATGCGCTTTAACTGGGGCTGATGGGAACAGGAGCCGAGTCCTTCACGGGAATAGGCCGTACACTGGTCCATTGCACACAAACAAAACGATGGAGGAAGGTACGTAACTGCAGGCAAGCGTTGCCCCTGTTTTCCATCAAAGCTCCGTTTGCTCTCGCAGCACAGTTCTCTGCCTAATTCGCACTTGACGTGTGACCCAAGATGATCCTGAGGACAGCATCCACTGCTTTCTGCAGCCTCTCCTCCACTGGTAAAGACCTTTCTGCCCTGATCACATATTCTCCATGGGAAGCAGTAGGAAGCCGTGAATAGGTCCTTCATGTCGCCTTTGGGATACAGCAGCGATCACAGCAATGACTGATGCTCACTCCCTGCCTGCACAGTTCTTCTGGAAAGCCAGCAAGGCTCCTCTGGATTTATCCTCACACTGATGATCTCCAGACTGCATGTTTGCATTGACACCTCACTCATGAAAAACACTTAGGAGGAGTTCCCTGCGAGTGTGCGCAGAGAGGCTGGATGTGGAGTGACACACGGACAGAAGTCACCTTTAAGGGAATGGCACTGAATCTTCCTTGCGTTTGCCCAGCACAGGACAGTGGTGCCAGGCATTCATAGCTGTGACAGGAACAAACAGCAGGACCATGGCCAGTGTTAGGAGAAATAACTGGTCCCCAAGGAGCTCCTGGGCTTGCAAAGTACTTGTTTGCTCCAGCAAGATGGATTCTTTAAAAAAGCTTAAAAAACCTTAATTTTAACCAGTGTAATTTCCTCACTGGCAGTAGCAAAAAGGCAATAATGGTAATAAACCCTCAGTGTTATTTTTCAAGTGTCTTTTTTAACAAGGGTTAATCAACGGTAAAATTAACAGGCCCCTGGAGGGAGCTGCTGGCAGTCCATGCTGACTCACAGACTGAAATTTATTGCAGCAAGGAACTCGTTTGCATTTCCTCCCGCATGCAGAAGGGAACACTAACAGAAGATGTTTGTAGGGAAAAGGGGTGGAGAGCAGGGAGGAACGCAGGCCAGTGGAGTTGGTTTGGTTATAAAGAGCTAAGGAGGAAAGAGAGGCAGCATTTCAGCCCGCATCTGGGTCTTCAGCGGACTCTGCGATGGCAGACAGAAAAGCTGAGTCACTGCATTCCTCCATAGGGCTCTTGGGCATTTCCGCAGGTAGGGATCGAGTCTTCTTGGCATGGGAAGATGGGGTTGGGACTAGCTTTCATGGACAACCCTCTTTTCAAAGGGGGCTAAAGAGTCTGTTTACTCTGAATCTTCTCTGCCTGGGTAGAGCTTTTAGATCCAGAGATCCCTGTGCCTATTTCAGCAGCCAACAAAATATTTGTCTTGGCTTTAAAGTGCTGGCCTGAACTTTTGTACTCGATCCATCCTGGGTGGGAAGCAAATCAAAACTTTTTGGTAGTCATTTTCATAAATGGTCTTTATTTGGATGCACTCTCCTCTCTTTTCCTTTTCTAGCTGTTTTCCATGCAGCTCTCTTTTCTGTGTTCACTCCCTTTCATTTGTTCCTTCTTTGCCTTTTGTCTTTCTGAGTGCTGCCCCTTTTCATTTTTAGGCTAATTTTCTGGAGGCACAAGGATTATGTGATCATCTGTAGAGCGTGCGTGCATCTGTCAGCCTTTTGTGTAATTGGAATTGGAGAGCTGATTTTTACCTTTATCTGACAATGGGGGAGCACTTTCAAACATTATTAAGTTCAAGTTTCCTAAAACTAGGCACCCAGAAAGAGGTGAGACCTTGGACACAAACCAAGTTACAACATCCCCCCCAGCTCCTTAGATTTCATTACTTTCAGATCTTGTACTGCTATTTTTTCCTCTATTCCCTGCTCTTGCCACTACGGTTCTCTCCTGATTTTTGGGCAAAGTTTACAAACTCTTTCTTTTTCTCCACCTCCCTTGTCACACACAGGATCACTCTTACTGGCAGTGCATTTCTACAGTTTACCCAGAGCAGTCGCTCTGATCCCCAGCACAGCTTTGGGAGTCCTCCTGTTGATTTTATCGTCTCTCCTGGCGTATGCAGGTAAGATTCGGAGGACGGCCGGCTGCAAGGTCTCCCCCTTCTATAGCTTCACATGTATTTGCTCTGCTTTGCCAACAGGTTTATACAAACTGTGGCAGCCTTGCCAGACCACTGATTCATTCTCCTAGAGGAGTATGGCAGCACAGCAAATTTTTCCTATATAGGCGACCAAAGAAATCAATGTTGGTTTTGAAAAAATGCTTTACCAGGATCTCTGAGAGTTTAAATCATTTCTGCATACATGAGTTCTCTAAAAATGGTTCCCAGGCTTTCTGAGAGTACTTTAGGCATCCATGGATTGAAATGGCATGTCAACGTGTAAATGCCAGGAGATCTACTTACCTGAGAGAAAAAAAATCACTGGCTATTACAAAGTCCACACTTTTTAGAGTGAATGCTGAGTTATTTAACTCGGCGGGATGAGGACATGAAAATCCAAGATTTGATGCTGGTATTTTTTCCTCTACAAAGCAGACAGCTTGGGAGAGAGACTGCATATTTTAACCCATAAAACATAGGTCCACCTCTTCTCTCATTCAGTGGTGGCACACAGCATTAGTAGAAAGTGCTTAGAAGCAGCTGTATTGATGGGACCGTATGGAGTGGACCACTGGGCAGGTGATGTTTCACCATTGGTGGGAATCAACAACCTCCTACCAAAGGCAGGAATTTCTGTGCTCCCTTGTTCCAAGAGATGCATACTTGTGTGATTACAGTCCCCTGTAGCTTGGGGACTCATTCAGCAGAGCTCTTGCTTCCCTTCCCGACTTGAGTCTGGCTCACAAAGCTGTATCAGTTTGAGGAAGAAATGAAGCCTACGTCCAGTACAAAGCTCCAGCTTGGAAGGAAGCTTTTAGGTCTATCCATGCTGATCAGTATCCTCACATCGTGAGGTGAGAAAGCACAGCAGTAAAAACAAGGTACTTTGTGATATCGTTTGGGGGTAGTAGGTGGGTTTCGTTCAACTTGAAGTATTTTAAATCAAGGTCTTTGTCATTTTGGGGATCAGGATACCGAACAGGATAGGTCTTGAGTTTTGCAATTCCTATGCTTCTGTCTTCTGAGGAGGCCCAATTATTTATGGGGATGCAGCAGGTTGTACGACACTTGTGGTTCAAGCATTGGACCTGACAGCTTACAGCAGGAACAAAACAAACCACCAGGCGACTCAAAAGAAAGAGGTGTCAGGACTTGATTTACATTAATATATTATGGTCTTGTTACTGAGTCTTCTAGGCATCGTGAGGAAGATAAGACAATGGCTTGCTGAACCTTGACTTCATTAGGGCAAACTGCGTGGCAGGCCTGGTGCAGCACTTAGTTGAAGGAACTCAAGTACTTTGAGCTCACCTCAGGCATTCTGATGAACACAAGTGTTGTGCTGAGGGAGTCTTTACGGTCATGTCTACACAGTGTAATGGGGCATGGTGCAGACCTGCCCGAACTCATGATAGCTCTGTCTAGCATCATGCAGGACCTGTGCAGCTCCATGTGGAAGCATAGTGATCATGCTTCCAACACACCATGTGCCTATAGCACAGCTGCCTGTCCTAACTACCACTTTCCATAGCTTACTGTCTCAAAATCACAGTTCTGTCTCTGTTATAATTTGTTTCACAGGAATTCGGAGAAGCCTAAGAAATGCCTCTCTGTTCTTGTCTCTCTGCCTGACCATCTCAGTGTTCTGGTGCAGCTATGGAGTGGTCTTCATCCTGGGAGGGCAAGGAGTTTTGAACGACACTGGTGATTTCCGCAATGCCTTGGTGCCTGGCCTGGTCACGTTTACTTTGGCACTACTCATTATTGCAGTGGTGGGCTTCCTTTGCAGAGAGGTCATCCTAGCTATGATCGCTTCTGCTGTCTCACTTGCCAGTGCTCATGAGGTTGCCATGCATTATAGCACAGCTTTTGGTTCCTCTGCTGTAGCTTGCAATTACATGATTGTCTGTTTGGTTGGTGGTTATTTTGCTTTGGGAAGGATTCTCTATTTCCTAACCAAAGAGGAAATTGCCCTCCCTGGCACAGATCTGGCCAAGAAAAAGACCCATGAACAGATCCAATCCGGCAGTGGCAGCATGAATCATTTTGCAGTCACTGGTCTGATCCTGAACATGCTGTCTGCCAGTGTCTTTGGCTGTAGGCTCCTGGGCGTCACTGGCAAACTCTTTATCGGTCAAGTGCCCTGGCTGTGGGCAGCTGGGATCTACCAGATTGGCATCTGCATTTTATCATACCGTGCAATGGATGTACTAATGGCTACATTCTTTGGTTTCACTTCCATCCTGAAATTTGCTGGAGGCTATTGCCTTCTGTACCCAATCTGGCAACCAGAGGAGCCATCTTTCCCTACTCCATTCCTGGTGGTTTTCTCAATTCTTTTTGTTGTCTTGGCTCTTTTTCTCACTCTTAAAAGCCCAGTGGATGGCCTGTATTTGCTGTTTTATGTGGCCTACTGCATTGCATTAGCTTGCTGTCCCAAGGGGTTTTTTGAAGGTGGACCCCAAGGCGTGGATGTGGCCATCTTTGTGGCCTCAGCCTTGATGACTCTAATTCACCTGTACAATGTGAAAGCAACTGCCAAGATCCCAACAGGGAAGGATGCTGTCAAGGCCCTACTTGCTCGCAGCAGTTTTCTGAAGCTCCGTGAAGGGGCAGACCTTCACGCTCCCTACCTAGGGTATTCCAAGTATGCAGATGCAGAAGTACTTGGCTATGCATGCAGTGTCCTCGCTTCTTTTGCTATAACAATGACAGGGGACCCCCAGGCTCCACTTGCTACTGTTGTAATTCCATGGGTAGTGGTAGCTGGTGGGATCCTTAAGCTTCTAGGTGGCTCAGTGGCCTTTGCCCGGGGTAAAACCCTGGAGAGCAGTGCCTTCATTCTCTATGCTGTCATGTGGATCATCTGGGGCTTGACAAGATATGGTGGCCTCTATGGTACTACCAGAAGCTTCCACGCAGCGGTAGGCATCATTGCTTTCATGCTCTTCAATGTCTTCGTTGTCTTCTGCACACTCTTCTTAAACATCGCCTGGTTCTTTTACTCCCTCACTTTCTTGCTCATTGCTGTCAGCTTCTTGCTGGATGCCATCCATGCTCTTCCAGCTGGCTATGACATTGCTGCCACTCTCATCTTTGGTCTGGTCAGCTTTTACTGCTTCCTGTCTGCCCTTTTCAACAGCATCTTTGAGGGTTCCTGCTTACCGATGGGTAGGCCCATTGTGCAGCTTAGTGGCATGGGGGGAGGAATGACCAAGTGCCTTCACCTGCCTGCCAGGAAAGCTTCCTCAGTCAAGAGAATTGCAGGTAAGGGAAATACATAGGGCATAATGTGGGGGTGGAGGGTAAATTCTGGGAGGTTTTGTAGCAGAACACTATTAAAAGAACAATTTTCCAATCCAGATGTGGAAACCATGGTAATCTGATGACATTTTGATGAAGTGGGACAAGTTACAAGAGTCATTAGAAGCTAAATACACTATGGGGGAAATAGGACCAATTCCTTGGTAGGAGCTGGGCTTAGCAGTGAATTTGGTGCTGTCTATCCTGTATCCGGGTCTGCTCATCCAGTGTGAGATACATGAATCCTCCAGGCTAGTGCTACCTCTGAAAGCTTTGTCCAGAGAAAGCAGGACAAATGCATGGTGCTTGCTCTCTCCACAGGGCTGAATGACTTCTGGCCCTGATGAACGTGGCCCAGAGCTCCCCTAAATGCCAGATCTCCTCTTGGATGGATGCTAGAAAATGCACTGTCAGAGGAAATGCTTTGTTAGTTGGGAAAAGGAGATGAGAGCACCGAATTGGCTGTCTGTGACAGCTCTTCCATGAATTACAGCCCCTCACTTCTAGTCACTCAAGGGATTCTGCCCTGTTCACATGCCAACAGATATCCTGAAGAATGGAGGGACTTGCGGCATCCCCACAGATACTGTGTATGTGCTTGTGGCAGCCTGTAATCGGCCTGATGCCGTGGAGAAAGCTCATCAGTAAGTATTTGTCTTGCTACCCCAGTGAAGGCTTTCTTGGCTAGTCTAAAGAAGCCTCTAGGACTTATAGCTGCTACTGAGTACTGGCTACAGCAAACGTTGAGAGCGATGAGACACATAGCTTAGCCTTCATGGGAGCAACAAGGCGATGAGCCTGGGGGAGAAGATCTTAATGAGGAAAGGAGACAGCTGAGCTGGAATTCTCTTCTAGGATATTGTAGGCTCCTGGCAGGTGATGGAGCCAGGTAGCTTGGATATCACAAGGAAACCTAAAGAAGTGACAAACGGGGCAGGGGATTATTGTACATATTTGTAGGTACATATTGTCACAATCAAAACCCTTCTCATGTTTAACAAATGCCTCTAGCTCTACTTCAGTAAGTAGCCGGGATCCCACATATTGGTGGGGTTTCCTCAGAATTTGGGCAATTGGGACTTCTACCCATCACTACACAAGAAGCTTAAAACTTTGATGTGGAGTAGACATTCCTGGTTGGGAATAGTCATTAATGTCCCTTCCTGTCAGGTCGTCTGTTGAGCAGTTCTACTTTTACTACAGACTGTTGACCTGGGACAGAGCCTACATGCCTTGTCTTAACTCTAGGCCTCACCGACACAATTTCTTTTTCAGCTTGAAAATAAATCCCTGTCTTACTTCCAGTCTCATTTTGCTTACTTCCTTTCCAGCTCCAAGCGCCAAGCTCAGGATCGCCCCATGTCACTCTGGATTTCTAGCCTAAAGCAACTGGAACCTGCAAAGCACTTGTTCAGTTCCCTCCTCTGGGACTTCATGGAGGCTGCCTGGCCATCTCCTATTAGCTTGGTGGTTCCCAGAGGTGAGGAAATGCTGTTACTTCCAAGCTCTCTGGAGAGCTTTGGCTTTGAAACTCCAACGTTTAAGTCACGCATCCCTGCAATGCAACGTTCTCCGTGGCAATATTTCTGGTAAGACCATTGTGTTCAGACTGATGTACGTCCATAAGTGCCATGTGACTCTTCCTTGTGCAGGTGAATGGGTGGACTTCCTGGGAATGAAGGACTCTGCTAAATACGTCGGTACCCCTCAGAGCATTGCCATCCGCATCCCTGACTGCTCTGTCACTACACACCTCATCGACTTGGTGAGTGGCCAGAGCACACTCATTCCAGCAGCACGGGTGACCAGACCTTGCCGTTCCACTATCTAGGAGCAGGCTTGGTGTCAGTCACTAGCACCGAAGTCCTCTGGCCTGCTGGAGGGGAGGAGGATAGTGAGAAGCTGGAGCACCCTGCCAGCCCTCTTGGCATGTCACCTCTCCTCGCTTTTTTCTTTTGTCAATGAAGTGAGGATCCTAGCATGTTCAGACAGCTTTGGGGAGTGAAAAGTGCTAAAATGAGTAACTCCCGCAAGGAAAATATCATTAAGAAGGGGTGGGGTATGCAGGCAGCTGGTAGCTGATTTTGTTGCAGAAAAGAAGGTAAAAGGGATAACCACCAGGTCAGAAAGCCAGAAAAGATATAATTGACAGACACTTTCTTCGATTTCCTACATAGAACACTTTCGTTGTAAGTACGGGCTTACCTGAAGCCAGAATAACTTCAGAAGATCCAGAATGTGGCCAGAGGAACTGTGATACCCTGCATGTTCTACTCATTTCTAGGACAGAAATTGTAGGTTTTTGGCAATTGCTGTTGCTGGAAAACAAAATGTTCTTTCCTGATTAACATCAGTAAACCCCAGTTCAGCAGGGTGTTGGTCACTCGTACACAGATTTGGTGGGACTGTAGTTGCCTACAAAGTAGGAGTCTCTGCCTGGGTGAGTCATACTGAGTTCTCTTTAGAGTCACAGAGACTCACGAGTGAACTTCAGAGTTCAATTCATCTGTTTTATACAGCAAAACCTGCTCAGAGCTTTTAGTCTCATTTTTCTGCCACCAGGTTGGCCCCATTGTGGTCACGTCAGCAAACCCAACGGGAGAGGCAGACACAACACACCACAACCAAGTCTATGCCAAGCTGGGAGATAAGGTAATTGGGGCTCTGTGTCTTTTCATTCCGGCTGGTCCCAAAAGATGTGGGGATGGAAGAATGCAACCACTTTGTTTCCAGTAGGCAAATCAGTAGGTGATATTAGGAATTTGGCAAAGCATCTCATTAAACAAATCTCATGGACACTCCTCATGTTGGTGCAGTAGTGAAAGAACATTGTAAAATACAGAACTTGGAGGGAAACCCAAATTCTTCTGATTTATACATGGCTTGGCAATGTGAGTTAGTTCATCTTCCAACAGAGAATGATACAAGCAACAAAAAAATGCTTCTTTGCTTACAAGCAATATAACCACTGATGCCTGAATGCACCAAGGCTGCAACTGGCGTTGAGCTGTCAGAACACAGGGGATTCCCATCTAAAGGTCTAAAACTGGTGCCAAAGCTCTAAAATATTCATGGCTTTTAGAATTTCTTAAGTTCCGGAAGTACGATGGTCACGGCCATTCAAATGGCTGTCTTTCATTTCACTGTTAAATCCTGAGTGTACTACATTTTGCATATTCGTGGCAGCTTATGTGAGCGCAGTTTTAAACAAAAGGTGGTACAAATCTTCACCTCTAACTAACTCCCCAAAAATCTGATTTTCTACACACCTGCTTTGTAGATGGGACTTCTTCAAAGCTCCTCAGCTGATGTAAACCTGTCTTTGCTCTACTGCTGACCTACACCCCATGCAGCTCTCTCTCTCTTTGCCTTTATGAAGTTCTTTCATTCCAAATTCAGCCCTTAGTTAGTGTCAATACAGTGGGGTAGGAAGAAGCAGAGTTGCCTTTGATAATAATTACCTGCTGGTGAGAGGGGAAACTGCCCTCTCTTCTCCCAGGTGCCTGAGGGGAGTGTGGTGTGAATATCTGTTGCTCTTCAGGTGGATGCAGTTCTTTGTGATGGGCCTTCTCCAGAGAACATTGCCTCCACCGTCGTGGACTGCACCAAAATTGACAGCGGAAACATAGGATTCTTCAGAGTTGGTATCATCCCCAAGTCTCAGGTAAAATTAATCTTGATTTTACTTCTGCTCCCTTTCTCCATCAAGTGGGTTTCAGACTGGGGATTTTCTAGTTCCATAAGGAGGTGAAGAAACCTGTGATAGCACAAGGAGATATCATAGGATGGTGTGAAAGAGCAGAAAATCAGAGCTCCATGTTGCCTGTGTCCTGATCCTGCCTCCAGACCACCATTGCACCTCTCTGTGCTAAACATGTTACTGGGGAAGGTGCGAGGTGAGACAGATTCATTTGCGGAAAGAGCTCTGAGATCCAAAGTGATAGATGTCCATGGGGCAGGTTTTCCATTTACACCTGTCCCAGAGACCTCTGAGCACACAGAATTGCTTAGTGTAATGCCAAGGCTGAGCCCAGACACGTAGCTTGAAAGAGAATTGGGCATTATTTCAATAGCTGGAGAAGAAATTAGTGCTTTCCCTTGATTACTAACCCACTCACAGCTGTGTTTACTAATTCCAGGTGCTGCAGATACTGGAGCAGGTGCAGAAGAAACACAAATTGGTTCCTAACAGTGGCACTTGCACTGCAAAAGGCCAGGAAGAACATCTGAACCATGGCCGTGCTGTGCGCAATGGGGTGGGCATGGCTGCCTCGGAAGAGACAGCGCCGGCACAGTCCCCTGACGATGCTTGCGAGAATCACACTCGCTTCTGACTCCTGTGCAGGTCAAGCAGTTATGTGCTTACTAGGAAGGTGTTTGCTGCAAAATGACGTATAGGACAAATTGGGGAATGGGAGAGGTTTCCCAGCTGCAGGGTGACTTATTCATCTCTCTATGGATACTGCTAAAATATCCCCGTGCAGAGCTGACTTACAAACCACAGTCACCCAGAAGTAAAATTTTCACTTACGGAGACTGCCAGCTTTCACTGAAGATCAGACATGACCAAAGAAAATGTTACGTCGGTGACAGGCTGGCCCCAGAGTAACAGAGCTTTTTTCCTTTCACTGGATGTCAATACCTTTGGTTTGGTGCACAGAGTAGCGTGAAGTGTTTCATAATTACATGTTGGGGGAAAAACACTGCATGAAACTTGAAGTGGGAGAGGGAGAAGGGAAGACGTATTCAGGTACTGTGCTGGTGAGTACAGTGGACTTTCTAAAATAGGTAAGGCAAAGCATGGCCTCGGGGGCTGGGGCTGTCTTCTGATACGCCTTCACAAAACGGAAGTCACAGAACCCAACACTAAAAACAAATGCCATTATCTGAGATGCCATTTTCTGTATTTCCCAGTCAGTGTGAGGGTGGAATTACCATTTTGATGACTCCAATAATATCTCCTTAGGAGTGCTGGAGCGCTATGGAAGACCTGCCCTTCCCATGTTATCTTATGCAGAGTATGAATTTCAGGATAGTCATCTGCACTGCATTTGAGGATACTAGAAGCCGGTCTCTTGCCCTATAGCATAACTGTACACGTCTCATTTCCTCCAGAGTCCAGATTTAGTGCAGAGTGGTAGCTGCTGACCAGGAGGAGGTGAAAAGAAGTTTCAAACCAATGTGAGGAGTTTTCCTTGGCAAAAACTGCATGGCTGTGCAGTTAGCGGCTTGTTTAGCCTCTGAAAACTGTTGATCTTATTCTTACCTGACTCAGGTGCAAGGTGCTGATCAAACTCCAGCTGAAATCAATGAATTGTTTCATTGATTTCACCTGAAGTTCTACTGGAACTTAAGCATAAATGCTGTGCGGTCAGAGGAGCTCAACCTCTACAAACTACGGCAAAACCAGGTCTTCTCAGCTTGTTCTTACTGAACTGGCTCTCTTCCTGTAGAGAAAGAAAATGCCAGATAATTGAGGTTGTTAAATAATTTTTCTGGTCTACTTACTGTATCTCTTTGGAGTTCATTCAAACTGATTTTTAGAAAGCAATAAAATATTTTCGATAACCAGCTATGTGTCACACAGGACTCTGCTATCACCTGCAGCAAGTACCTAGGAAAAACCTTGCGGGTCAAAGGGTTATGGATTTCAGCATGTCGGGGTTCCTGGCCATGCACGAAGGACCTAACGAGGGAATCAAATTGCATCGCTCTCCAGGGTGGGGAAGAGGAGGGGAAGAGAAGATAACTCTTAACATCAACCCCCTGGTGCCAGCTCCCTTTGCAGAGGAGTGCTAATGAGCTCATAAACACCAGGGCTGAATTTCACCCCTTTCCTTAACTCAGTAAAAACCTCATAAACACTGAAATCTGAGGGAGTGTGGTAAGAAGCGTTGATCTGGAGAGGTGCTGAAGCATCACAAAACCTGGCTTAACAGGCGGGAAAACAGCCCTGGCTTAAATATACCAGGGATGCTGCTGCCCTGCGGTGCAAATAGTGATGCATTTTAGTGTGCCATGAATTAAAAGTGCTTTAAAAAGCTGGATTCTTCACAAGATCCCTCACCTGGGTCCATTTTTTCCCTTTCTCACTCTCTCTCTCTCTCCATGGTGCTTGTTTCTCACAGAAAGTTTTGATCGCAGTGTCAGGACACACGGAGAACATGCGGGGGAACCATTTCTCACTTTGCTGAGTGAGGTGCTAGACAGGGAGATATTTCATTTAAGTTCAGTCCTTATTTTACCCCACCTGCAGCTCTCTTGTGTACAAGCAAACTGGAAAGAAATAGTTTAGGGAGGAGGAGATGTAAATGGGATGTTTCAGTTAAATCAAGGCAAAAAAAATTCTAATATTTCCAGAGTTTTCCAAGCATTCAAGGGGAAGAAAAACACTTTTAAAGAGAAGTGGAGAGAGAGGAAAAGCCACTGTTTTAGGTGGCAAATCCAAAACACTTCAGCATGAAACTGTTGAGACAAACATTTAAACTTTTATCAGCATATTTTCTGAAAAATGACAGGTCAAATCCATTCTGAGGCATTGACAAGGATTCGCCAAATATTTTCATCACTCTAAAAACGTAGGTTTCGGTCAAAACTGATTGCCCAGCCCTCCTCAGAAGAAATTCTCATTGAGCCCTTCTCCTGCCCTGCTTAATGGGAAGGAATTGCTCCATTTCAGTGTGCAAGATGAGAGGGACAGAAGGGGACTTGGGGTCCGCAGACCTCCCTCACAGGAGGAGTTTGAAGCAACTGAGGGAAATCAGAGACATCTGAGAAAGGCCAGTTTTGATTGCATTGTCAATGACTTGGAGGCCTTTAGGCCTGAAAGGTCATCCTGGGAGACAAAATAATCTCATGAATGGGCCTTTTTGTGAAATAGCCAACACCTTAATCCCACTGGGGTTGGAAACAACCCAGGAAGAAGGGCTGTCCCACCTTGATTTTGCCCTTTGTGGATCCAGACAGCCGTGTCAATGGAAAGAAAAAAAAAAAAAAGAATTGAAAATAAAGAAGGGTGTTTTCCAGTCGGAGGAAAAAAACAGCTCACCCTTCTGAGAATAGAGCTGTGCCATAGGAACAGGAACTGACTCAACAACATCTCCGAGGATGCATGTTGGTATAGTGGGTGGACCTGATACTAGAGTGGGTAGAGTGGTTCTGAGAGGAAGGGCGGCATCACAACCACCTCTTGAGTGTAACCAGCCAAGCGGAAGCCTTGAGACATGGGCAGTCTTGAATGGCCCTTGACCACCTCCAACTTAAGGAAACACCAGGAACAGGAAGCTCTGTAGGGACAGACCCTCTCCTCTTTGGTTCCAGCTCCTGAAATCCGAAAGTCAAAGTCTGCCTATACCTTGGGGTGGGACATGAGGTAGAGGAAAAGGAAGAAACAAAGTCCTGCTCAGTTGGGCGATAATCAGGCAAAGCAAAACCCTTTGATCTTGGCACTGTGGAGGGCACAGCATCCGAAAATGCAACCCACAGTGATTTTATGTCATACCCACTTTGCTGCATTCTTCCTGGTACTCCTCACTATAATATCAAGGGCCTAGGGTTATTTCTACAAAATTACCAGATAATCTGGTTTGTCGCTTTTTGGGGAAATACCAAGACCAACAAAGAAAGAGCATATTTCAAAGTCCTGGGCCGGATCTTCAGCTGCTCCACGAAACATGGCTTGGATTTACATACCTGATGGCTGAGTTGTGGTGCCCAGCCAAAAGCTGGACAACCTCTAATGGTCTAGAGCCATCTGGGAGTCCCCGGCGTTCGTGCCAGCTGTAATACTGAATTTACAGAGCAGCTCTTAGCCGAGGCTCAGAATAAGTCAGAACAAAGATAGCTGGGTGACAGCTGCCGGGCAGCTAACCAAAGCGAAAATAACTCTGTTAAAATTGTCTTTTGCTCCATGTCTCCCTTGTCGTAATTCATGGTTAGTGAATTTGAACCTGAACCTGAAGTTGTCTGGTGTGGAACAGCAGTAGAGAATTTAGCTACCTAGTGAATCAAATCAATTGTGTAAAAAATCTTGAGGGAAAAAACAGTGGTTTGGAAATTGAGCTTCTTGAGTCTCAACAAGAATTATTGGGATTAACTTCCAGTTGTGACTCCATCATATTCCTCCTTTCTGCCCCAACTAGAAGAGTGTCTGATGGCTCCAATACTTTCACCTCCTCTTTATTCAAGGCACCATCATAGCTGGGGCTGAGGAAGGAAAGGCTCTGTAGTAGCTGCATTTTTGAGCAGGGACCGGTGGGTTTATCGGATTGCCATATTCCCCTGCTCCATTTCCATGGTTGCTGGCATCTCACTGCCAATGGAGCTCAGTTAATAACTGACCACGTGTGTGAGGGCTTGTGTTCAGGTCGGTGGCTCGTGCTGTTTGTCTTTGACCCCTGATGGAGGCAATCCTGCACCTCCAGCTCTGTCGGCGTAGATGCCTAACCCATCTGTTCTCCGTTCAGATCCAGCGTGCATCGGTGGGGTGTGAAGGTGCACAAAGACAACCAGGCACGGGATCCAGCCCTCCGCACTGGTTCCTGTCTCAGTGCTCAAGGGATCCCACAGCAGCACTGCCGTGGGTCTCCAACTTCTCACCCCATGGACTGGTTGGAGGAAGATAGTCAGAAAGCACTGCAGAGCAGTCAGTGCAAGGGGTCGTGTTGGGGGGCTGGATGGGGAGGCCTATCCTGTACATCCAGTTCAGCACTGCCTCTGGCCATGGTTCAGGAGCCGTAATAAATACCTCAACTGAAAAGCCCGTGTTCAAAGGCTCAAAAGTGTTAGCTCTTGCGAGAATCACCTTTTCGGAAAACACAAAGAGAAGATCTTACTTGTGTTATTATCTCTCTCTAGATACCAAAAAAGCAGGAATTTCAACAAATTCTGCTCTGGTCTTGAGATGCATGTCAGGGTTCAGACAGTTACCCTGAGATAAATCTGCCTCAGCAGCTGTGGAACAGAGACACTGCAGTCCCTTCAGGACCAGCCATGACCAGGCACCTTTGAGGAACCTCATGTTCCCCATGTTCTGCTGCAGAAGCAGAAAACTCTTTGACCATCTCGGAAGGCATCCTGTCGTAGCTCTGTGCAGCTCCCAGAGGAGCAGGGGTTGTAGGATCACATCCCAAATTTAGAAACACTCTCTACCTGAGCACCTGCATTCTCAGACCTTAGTTTTCATATTGTTCACCGAGCAGGAGGTAACATGGGCCTTTCATAATGAGATGTTTATTATGGAGTTTCAGTAAATAGCCAGCTCTGATTTCCTTCTCTGATATACACCAGTTACTGGAGGTACTACAACAACCTTCCTCATATTGATCCGACTTCTGCTTTGCATCAAAAAATTGCTCTTTTATCTGCTGAGTTGATGACAGATACGTATAACTAGTTTCTCACTGTTGTGGGTTCCACCGTGACTTTGTGCAGTCAGTGACAACACCCTAAATGAGCAGGATGTGCCCAGATTTCCTTTCAGTGCACTATTCTTAAGAACCTGGAGGACCAGTAAGTACCAGCAGCGCTGACTCTGCCCCTGACCAAGCTCACCTTATCTCTTCAAAATTCCCGTAAGTTCCCTAACCGCCTCTGGCATCCTTTCCCCTGCAGCCTTGCTAAGGACCCTGTCCTCCCACACTAGGTTATCAGATCTTACAAGACTCAAGGGCTACCACAGCCCCCCGCCCCCCCCCCTTCTTACTACCCCCTACAATTGCTTCAGGCCCTCCTTGCCTGCGGCTGCCAGCAGCTGCATTCACTTGCAAAATAAACCAAGTCCACCTTGGTAATACAAGAGTCTCTTGTGGGAAGTAGAAATGGCAGCAGAGGTGGAGGAGGAATAAGGAAGGAGCAGACATAGCAGCTTGCTACAGTTCCAGGCGTGAAGAAGCCAAATCTGGTAGGCAGCAATGACCACAGCCTCTAGGACACAGGATACAGGCTTTCTTCTCCTTGGCCACAGAAAGAGCTGAGATGGGGTTTCCACAGACATAATTAATATTGATTATGTTCTCCATCTTGCTTCCAAGCTCTAGCTCTCCAAAGACAACGAAGTGTGAGTCAAAGGAAGCTAAAGGCCTTGTCCATGTCTCTTTATAGGTAAACTTCTGATATGAAACAAAGCAGCTTTGGGGGGGTTCATAACTGAAGGCCAGCTTTACACAGCAGCTGTTGGATCCTTTGAGGTGTCTTTGTCTGTGATGCTATAGGTTTCCGTAGAATCATAGAATCATTAAGGTTGGAAAAGACCTCTAGGATCATCAAGTCCAACCGCCATCCCAACACTTCCATGTCTCCTAAACCATGTCCCCAAGGGCCACATCTACAAGTGTTTTGAACACCCCCAGGGACGGTGACTCCACCACCTCTCTGGGCAGCCTGTTCCAGGGCCTGACCACTCTGTCAGTGAAGACATTTTTCCTAATACCCAATCTAAACCCCCCCGACGCAGCTTGAGGCCGTTTCCTCTCGTCCTATCGCTGGTTACTTGGGAGAAGAGACCGACCCCCACCTTACCACAACCTTTTTTCAGGTAGTTGCAGAGAGCGATAAGGTCTCCCCTCAGCCTCCTCTTCTCCAGACCAAACCCCCCCAGCTCCCTCAGCCGCTCTCCATCACACTTGTGCTCCAGACCCTTCCCCAGCTCCGTTGCCCTTCTCTGGACACGCTCCAGCACCTCAATGTCCTTCTTGTCCCAAGGGGCCCAAAAATGAACACAGCATTCGAGGGGCGGCCTCACCAGTGCCGAGCATAGAGGGCTTTGGTGGCTTTTCAGACTTTTTGGATGTGCTTTGCCCAGAACAGTACAATTCATTCCATCTATTGAGGAAATGAGTCGCACCAGATCTCTGGCGGAAGGGTAACAGTCGGGTAGGAGAATGCGTGCATGTGTACAACAAATGCTAAAGACTGGTTATTTTTTCCTGCTACTCTGCATGAAAGTATGTTTAAAATGTGCATTGATAAAATGCAAATTCATGGAGTTATGACCTTACTGCCTCCAGGAAGATGCCTTTTCAATAATTAATCAGTAAATAAACAAGAAGAAGGAAGGAGACAGGTATGAGCAGAGCAGAACCAAAACCAGATAGCACAACTCTAGACATGGGTCAGCTCCAGGAAGGGAGTAACCGACTCATGGGCCCTGCTGTCCCGGCTTAGGAATGACTGTTTCTTATTTTCAGATGAAACCATGACTGGTGAAAGCTACCAGCTGAGAGTCCAGGAGAGTGGACAGGTTGGTTTTCTGTGCTGAGACAGAGATGGAAATTCAGTGCTCTGGGAAGCTGAACTGAACAAATCCTGCTTTTCTGAGAAAGGAGGCACTGCAGAGGCACTGGAGACTTGGTGGTGCATGCACATGTGCTGTCACCCTCCAGGTGTTGGTCTCTTGGTCACAGAATGGGCTTGTCCATGGAGGGTCAGATGGTCATGCCCTAATATTCCTTTCACCAGGCTCCGGCATCAGTCCCGGAACGGAGATGAGCCCTTCACCACCAGTGATATTTAGTGCAATTTGCTTCCTTGATGATATGAGCAGACATTCAGTTTTGCAACAACAATTTGCTCCAATGTTTCTTTTAATAAAATAATGACTTTCTGTCCCCTTGCCTAAAACTTCCTCTCCCATCCCTGCCTCTACACCGCTCTCCTTCTCCCATCTAATTGCGCACACAAGTGGGCTGCTCGTCTCTGCCAGACCTGGTGCCCCATCCTTGAAAATTATTTCATTAGAGCTCAGCTCACTTCGGAGCAAACACTAGGATGCGAAGTGGGGCAAAATGAAGAAACCCATCCACAGGAGAGATTTAGGGACAAATATGGCATGGTTTACATCCTTTACCCCTAGTACTGTTAGAAACCAAAGGCCCGGTTGCTCATTGCTGGTTCCCATTTGGAAATGAGCCTTCAGCAATATATAGCATCTCTTAATGGAACACACGGCAAGAGGCAATAAATATTAGCAATAGCCCTAATGAAAGGACCCTGTGTTTAGAGAGCTTGAATAAAGGAATTGAAGGCTCCTGTTGTTGATCTAAGGGGGGTGTGTTTGTTTCCCTCTAACCTTTCAGAAATGCTGGCAGGGGCGGTCCAGACCTGGGGAGTTTGCTTTGAGTCCTTGGGAAGAATTGTGGCTATGCGACCACGCAGACATTGCTCCAGCTCCCAACCTTCTTGTGCTGAGTTTATGAGAAACAGAGACCTGTTATGTTTGTGGAGTCTGGACATGGTGCTGCTCACTCACGTGGGGGTTGGTGACTAAGCCATTTTCCAGGTTAACGTGTCGAGATAACCGTTCAGAGCCCAGTGACGAATTCTGTCCTATATTTGGCTAAAGTGGCAGAACTGGCAACCTGATGTACAGACCAAAATCACGAAGGATCTCTGGAGATCCAACGGCTAATGCTAATGCATTGGCCAGGATCTCATCACATGTGCTCAGGGTTTAGAATTGTTGCTATAGGGAATACAACTAAATTAAACCCTCTCGGAGGCAGACATGGGTGATCACCTTGGAAAATCTGGACTTTTCTTTGGCATTTGTCAGGGATATCTGCTAGCCATGAGCTCCCAAGCCAGACACGTCTTCAGTCGGTTTAAGTTTTACAGTTCCTCTATTCCCATGGTCTTGCACATGCAGTTGGACATTTCTGACCAACATCACTGGAGGTTATGGAACAGCAGGTTTGCTTATCAAGAGGACAATCATGATAAATCTCAGCTAAAATGGCAAAAAATAAATGTTAGTGTGAAATACTGTAATTCACAGCATTTTAACAGAAAGGCTTTGTCATGATATTACCATAATTAGGATTTACCCAAATACATTTTGTAAAGGAAATATTCCAGTCTGTTTAGCAGCACGAAGACAACACTGAGAAATCTAATTTTTTTCCTTGTTTGCAGTAAAGAGAGATGCATGCATGAAAATGATTGTGGGGTTTATTGTGTTGAATAGAAGCATCTATTTCCTTTTTATCATGCCATACCTGGTGTTGGAAAACAGGTACAGTGCAAACTCCTCTCTCCCCCAATCCCTCATGAGTCAGCAGAATACTTTTGAGACAGTGAATGTCAGGGTAAGAAGCCCAGACTACGGTGAATGCGTTTTTTTTCTGTAACATCATTTATTTACTTTCTTATTCAGTAAACCACAGAAACTCAATTAATGCGTGAAAGAGTCCTTCCCTATCTTTACATCTCTGGCTTTCACCCTGCCCATAAGTACAGATGGTTGATTGATTTCATTGTGCTCTGTCGGTAGGTAATTCTTTGCATAAATATGTCGTCAAAGGAAATACCACTTGTGGTTCTCCCTGAAACGAAGCTGTTGTCTGAAGCCGAGAGGCTCCTGTAATTTTCTTATCTTGCTCCATTTATAACGTAAATTATAGATTTGTCCATAGGTCTGAAGTTGCAAAATAGTTTCTATTTTAACCCCTGATTTCCCAATCACCACAATGCTCTCAAGTGCTTTCCTCAAGGGCTGAGACATCCCGGTCTTGATTTACCTGCCAGATAGCAGCAGTGCAAGGCAAGAGCTGCTACTGCTAGCAAAGTGCCCACTGTGCAATGTCCCAGGAGCCCACAGCTGGGCCAAAACTTGCCTTGATTTACCAAATCCTGGGCCATTTGCTGTGTGAACTGATCACGGCAGATGGGGAACCCCACATCCTTCCCTTGAGCTGAAATACCCTGTGCCACCGACATGGAGATGGGCTAACACATCTCAGAGGTGACGAGTCAAAATGGGACCTTCTGCCTTTTTTTTTTTTTGTTTCAGCAGTTTATGGCCAATATTAAAAAACCTCACTTGCTTGGAAAGGTCAAGTAGTTTTTCAAGTATTAAAACATGAGAGAAGTCACATGTTGTGGGACTTCACCACATGCTTAAAGTTAAGCCTCTGCTGAATGGTGGTGGACCTCAGCTGGCGCTTAAATGCATTTATTGAATAAGTGCTTTATTGTACTGGGGCTTGCAGAAGGTTAACGACTCTTTGCACTACACTAATAACCCGGTGTTAGCAGCGGCCTCCTCTTCTTGTTGCTCTAATACAGTTACCTAATTCCTTTTTCTGTACATTGAAACTAAATATTCTGTGGCAGCCTCTGCAGCTGGGGTGCAGATATACTGGGAGCACAAGAACCACAGGTGACTCTGTCCCGGTGAAGCAGTAGAATTTTATCGCACTGACTTATTGATTACTTTGTTCTGTGCCTTTTTGCATCTGGGCCAGAGAGGATGATTGTATTTTAAAAATTCCCCAGAAATCCCCACGGTAATCTTTAGCTTAGCCGGTCTCCTGTGGTTTCCTGCTCCCCTCGCAGCTGCTCCACCTCACCCTGGCAACGAGGTGCTGCTGACTTTCCCCTTATGCCAGGTACAGCTGATCAGTCTGATCCGTGCTGGGAGGTGCGCAGCATCCTGGAGAGGACGAGGGGCTGTGGTTCAGCACATGATGAGAAGGGGGATGCCTGGTCCAAAAATCAGGGAGAACTCTGCCCTGGGGAGAAGGGGTGGCACAGAGCCCTCCTGGCTCACTTTTTATCTCGGGAGCGTGCTGGGCAGCCTCTGGAGCTGGCAAAGATGAGCAGATATTTGCTCTGCTCTTGTCCCTGTCGTGCCCGGCTGGCAGGGGAGGAGGGACAGCACTTTGCAGAGGTGATGGGGGACGTGCTGTCCGCTTACAGCAAGAGAAGGGAGCCGATTTTAACCTCCAGGGAGGAACAGGGGCTCTTGACACATAAACTGGTCATATAGGTGCCGCCCTGGCCGATGGCTCAGTGAGGCAGAATACACACTTGTGTGCGAGAGAAGGGCCCAGTGTGTGCTGAGGCTTGTTTAGCTGTCACAAGGTATGTGCAGGGAGGAGAGCATGACTTAATTCCACTTACAGATGCTGGCACAGGCTGGGAAACCACAGGCTGGGAATACCCAGCTGTGCCTGAGTGGAGCGAACAATGACAGCCCGCAGCCCGGGAGCGGAGGGTGCAAGTGGGTTTGCAGGGTCAGAAGGCTGCAGGGTGAAGGGGAGCCTGTGTTCAGACCTGAGGAACAGCTGCCAAGGGTTTTTAATTGGGGGTTTGGGGAGCTGCTTGAATGAAACAACATCCGTCACCTGGAGCCAGAGTAAAAGCTGCTATTTATGGTGACTTCTGAGTGCAAACTAAATAGCAGGCTGCACCTCGTGGAGGATCAGATGGACAACAATCCCAGTGCCAAAGCAAGCTGAGCACGGTTAAAACTGGAGTTACTGTTTACATGTTAGTAATGAAGCATGGGAGGGATCCAGCCCTAGAAGCTCCCAGATTTGGTTGCTCAGGTCCCAGAGCAGTGTCGGGTGAGCAGGGAGGGAGCGGGCGCCTGCCCGGAGATTCAGAGGGGGGATGTGGCTTGAGGGAGAAGTCCCTGAGCAAGACAGAAAGATGCTCCAAAACAATGACAAGAAAGAAGAAAAGGGACTTGTCCCTTGGGTGGTGGGAGGTGGCACTGTGGCTGTGCCGAGGGAGTAATCTCCCTGCCCAGAGCAGGAGGGAGGAGAAGGAACAACTGTAGGGAACTGGCAGAGATCTGCCACTTGGACACTGCCTCCAGTACAGGAAAAAACATTACGGAAAACCTCCAAATCTGTAATGCACATCTCAGTGTTTTGAAGCCAGTCTCTTGCCGTTGGGCCCTAACTCATTGTTTCCTTGGTTGAGGTTTGTCTTTATTAAGAGTGAATTTCCCTCGTCCCTGACTCCCCCTGGGTCTTATTTGCTTTGGGGGAGAGGAAAGTTCTATTCTCTGCTCTTGGCAGAAAACTCCCTCCCCTCCAGGCCGCGTATCGCAGGTCCATGTGCTTGGGGACCAGTGTGGGGACGGCTCCTCAGGCAGTGCAGCCAGGGGCCACCCGACCCTCTGCAGCTCCCAGCTTGGCCACGGACCCACATCAGCCTCTGCATGTTGTGAGGAGCTGAGTGCCCTGAGCCTGGCTGGGAACTCACCTGGGCCAAGCAGGGAATGGCTGTGAAGATGCCAGAGAAGAGCAGGGGGTGAGTTACTTGCTGTAAGCCCTCTGTTGGAATTGCTCTTTCCAATATTTATTCCTTCCTCTAATGTTCAGCCGTGGAGCCTTGCAATTTTTGGAGGACGAATAGCTCGGTGGAAACCAAATGAAACTCAGAGCCTTTTCCTTATGTTCCAAAAAGAGGATTTATTTAGTGGATTTTAGCAGTTTAAAGTACACAGATCTGAGTGTTGTGGAAGGGGATATATGAGCAGGCATGACATTCACAGTTCAAGGCAATTAGGAAACACAGGCACTCTGGGAATTCCTGCAATAAAGCATCAGCTCATGATCCTGCTGGCACTCTGTGGGCAGGTATCCCAGCGGTTTCAGGCACTTACTGGAGATAAACAATAAATAGCCGCAGAAAGCTCCCAGGAGAGACGCTGGGTGGGGAAGTGCTGCCGTTTCCCAAGGAGGTCAGTGCTTGATTAGAGAAGGTATGGCTTTCGCAAAGTCATGTGCTCCGGTGAGGCACGGGATGCCTCATGGCTTTTAGTGAGACAAGGCGCCGTTCCTTTGCTCAGGGAAAGTTTCCTTCAGTTTCAGACTGTTCTGTTCTTCACGCTTTCAAATATCTGCATCACCTTGCCTGCTGGTATGCAGCCTTCCCTCACAATGGTGATGCCACCTTCCCCGAGGAAGAAAGAGAAAGTTAGGGTAGTCCCCAAAGGGAGAAAGAAAGGGATGGGGTTATAAAGGAACTTCTTGGACCAGTAAAGCCATCCAAATGCTCAGGACATCCAAATAATAAAGTTGTGTGGCAAGAGGACAAGAAACTTTGTCAGAAAACAAAAGCACCCACCAACACTGACCCCGCACTTTGTTCAAGAGTTTAGTTTTTCACTAAAGAATCCGGCTCAAATGACAACCCAGATCCAGCTGACGACATCTCAGCTTGTGCTGTAACATCATTGTGGATGAGCTCCTGTAACACCTTCATTCTGGTGGTCTACAAGGAGTATACACCCTTCCTTCCAGAAGCATTCACCCTCCCACTTGAAGCATTTTTGCTCTTACAAGGCAGATTTTACTTGCACAACCACGTTTCTCCTCACTGCCTTGTTCTCTGTCAACACAGAAGTCCTCCAAGGACATCTTTTGTTTGTTCCTCCTCATCAACATGTTTGCAAATGTCCAGGCACTCAAGAACTGTTACTTTTGGAGCACACTGTGCTGCCAGATTGATACTATTGAAAGGAATGGAAACGGCCCAGGAAAACGCAATTGCTGACATAGAATGGGTGGTTCTCACACTCACTTTCATCAATCTTTGTGCAGTTGACCACAGTTG
This sequence comes from Morus bassanus, assembly GCA_031468815.1. Classification (NCBI taxonomy): domain Eukaryota; kingdom Metazoa; phylum Chordata; class Aves; order Suliformes; family Sulidae; genus Morus; species Morus bassanus. Next base: position 1,553,548 of record CM062582.1, read on the forward strand.
ATGCCACCACCTCATCAGATTCTCCATCACAGAGAACACCCTCCAGCTTATGGCCAAGACGCCTGTAGGGAAAAAAAAACCCCAAACTACACAGTACTTCATATTACATTGTGCTGAAGCTTCCCTCAATGCAGGGCATCAAATCGTGATCTCTGCACCACTTAAACTTGCTGGCCACCCACCTGACAGGTGGTTTGCACTGTGATAGAAGTGCCAGTGAACAGGGTACTCACGAGATGACCATGTCGTGGTGTGTGCTGTCAACCTCTCCACTGGGATTAGCAGATGTGATTGCCAAGGGTCCCGTCATGTCAATGAGGTGCACCAGGACAGTCAGGTCAGGCACTCTGATCATGATACTGTCCTGAGTTCCCACTCTGCTGTAGCCTGCTCCAACCCCTTTAAAGACAGACAGAGGACGTGGGCAGAGGCAAGACTGGCACAATACCTGGCATGGCATCAGTGGGAGACCTCCTGCTTTCTTTGCAAGTGACCCTGCTCTGCACCCCAAACAAAAATTGCAAGTCTCTTTTTATAGTTTCAGAAAAGTTTCTTGATCAGAAATCCACAAGAGCAGCTGTAAAATTTTGGGTCTAACTGCAAAAGGAAAAGATTAATGGCTGAAGATCAGCGTAGCCGTCTTCACGGACAGAGGATCTACCTGTATCACAGAGTCTAACTTCTTGTGACCATTGCCTACCCTCCCACCCTCTGTCACATACCTCTGCCTGTCATGCATGCATAACTCCCACTGTTTCTTCGGTCTTTAATATTTTCATCAAGTCGCAGAAGCCAGGTTTGAGTGTGAATCATACTGCTGCTCACAGTGTTTTTACTTTGTCCATACGGTAGGAAGGAGGAGGTGATGAGAAGGGATGCCCATAGCAACCCTGTCCTCCCTGCCGGGACCTCTCATCTGTCTTTGATGCTCCACCCAGGGGTTGCTTATTCCTAGCTAACAGCTATGGGCTTGAGAGAGGTGGCCCTCCCAGGCTGATGAGCCTCCCTTCCTTGAGTCTGACTGGGTTAAAGAAACCATCCTGCTGGCTCACACTGTTACTGAGTCATTCCAGCTCATTAACACCCTCTGCTAAACATTTACCAAGGCATGTAAAAGCTCCAGAGATGATTTCTCAGGATAAAATGAACAGAATATCTCCCCACTGACATCCAAAAGGGTGTGTGATTTGCAGCCCTGCTGTGTTGAAAACGTGAAAGAGGGAGAGAACGGCTGTCCTGTTCACCTCACCTAACTTCTTCAGCCACTCTCCTTTCTTGATAATGCAGCCAATGCCACCAGGGTAAACATTTTCCATGAATTCCCAAAGCAGCGGGCTGATGGGGGGAGCAGCTGCTCGCAACTGGTCCAGGTTTGAAATAAAGATGCAGATGGGCTTCTCTTGAGGCCTGTCCTGCAAAAACCAGGAAGAGAGGAAGGGAAAAAATAGATGAAGAGAGGAAGTTTCTGTTGAGAAGATCGAAGCCCACTGGAATCCTAGTTTGTGTGCTTCCCAGGGACCAGGAGCTCCAACCAAGCAAAATGCTATCTCTGCACAAAATGCTAAGCACAGGAGGGAACTGCATGCTGTGATTGATGCCACAGCTCAGATCTGCATGTGCAAATTAAAGAAAAGAGAGAACAGCAGTCTGCTCTTGGGATCTTGGTGGGATGCATCCAAATCCCCTGCTTTAGACACAACCAATGGAGGGATGGCGATGCTTTGCTCGTTATCCGTGCTTTTGACATCTTATACACCAGGGGCCTGATTTTCTTCTAAATTATGCTGGCATAAATCAAGGTCAAACCCACCAGTTCACAACAGGATAACGGAAGGAGAGCCTAACCCCCTGGAAACCAGCGTCTACATGACCACTTCTTCAGTTCTTTGGTGCTTTGAAATAAGCTTGCTGTAAAATGAACAGTGATATGGAGGGAAAATAAAAAGAGCTCACAAAGCGGTGTCATTTCAGTCCTCAACTGACATCAGTTCCAGCGGGGCCAAATGACTAAGGAACTGGGCATGTATTTACATTCTGTTTATATTATCTCATCGACAGGGAAGGTTAGCATTGGCACCAAAGCAGGACAGAAAAGACTGCCTTTGTTGCTGATGTTCACACTAAGTGCCAGCTGAGATAGTCTGTTATGCTTATTTCTCCAGGCTAGCCAGGAAATTGCCTCATGGAGAATAGACGGGGCCAGGCTGCAAAAGTTGTATTGAAGGAGCAAACTTTGGGTCTGATTCCAGCACTGAATGTCTCCAAAAGTCTGGGGAAATTTAGACCTGGGATTCTGATTCAGCACTTCGTGAGACAGAGAGGACAAATACAGGTTTGGACCCACTCATGACAAGCATCAGGGCTGTTCCAGTTTGGGTTTGTGCTTTGCCCCCCGCTAGCGAAGCAGGACGTAGCTGTCTAATTCCCAGTGCCCAATGCCCAGAGCAGAGGGTGCTTTACTCCAGGTTGCTCAGCTCAGAAAATGGTCCATGATGTTTTGGTGTGGCTGCTCATAAACTCTATCCACGGTCAAATCCTGAGTCTTAGGACAACTTGAAACAAGGGGCTCCCATTTCTGCTTCTGTACCTAACTCATCTATAAGACATAAGCAGGATGCAAGTAACAAGATGACAGCCTTATATTCACACCTTGATTCTGTAGACCTTCTCGATAGCTTGAGGGTGTTTGCAGGAGGCTGCCAAAGCATACACAGTGTCTGTCGGGACCCCACATACTGCCCCTGTGTTCAGCAAGTCAGCAATGGTCCTCAAGCCACTTGTACAGTGGGACTTGGGGCAGACGCAGGGCGGAGGATCTTCAGTGTCCTTCTTAGAGCTCTCAACCTGGCAATAATCAGGAGGCAACAAATCCATTACACTAGGAATAAGCAAACATGTGAAACACAGGGTAGGATTCAGTCCACCCAAATACAGGTATCTCACTGCGCTATGCTCCCTTGGTAGTCAAAGGGCAGAGGCAGCACTTCTAGGGATGCTTCACCTGAAGTAGGTGAGATGAATTACAAGGCAGAAGTGATTAGTTCTGTTCCAGTAATTAAATCAAAGAGACTAGCTTGGGTGCGGACATTTGAACTGCTAATGCCTAAAATTACAGGAGATGAATCCCACCCAGCACAGTGACTGCTTCCTGGAGAAATAACTGCTCTCCAAAATGACTTAAGGAAACAGCTAGGGAATATTAAATCCAGAGGAACTTGAGTAAGATCAAGTTTCAAGTGTTTTCTCATAAGTCTCCATGGTTAGAAATGCTGATTTAATGAAAATATTTCTCTGCTGCAGGAATTAGATCTGTCAGATCAGTCAACCCAGTTAGGTGGAACTGCCTTGGTCAGACATACAAGACAGTAGAAAAAGTTTAAAATTAACAGATACAGTGGGGAGCTCTTACTGTCCACTTTGGGAAACTTGTAACTCCCTAATTCCCTGCCCCCAAGGTTATGGCCTTTAAAACTTCAGTCTGTCACCATTTCTTGGATTGAAGATGGCTGATTCCACCGGACCATGGAGACAGGCATTTTGGAGCGAGGTAGGAGTTTTGTAAATGTCCCTGCCCTTTCTCCAAGTTTCCATACATGTTATCCATAATGGAAGAGAGCTTGTTTTCAGCCCATAGCTCCCTACAGAAATGCTGTGACTGGGTTTTCAAATGGCACTGAGGGATTCAAAGGAAGGACATTCAATGGAAACTTGGACTCCCCTAGGTAAGACCAAAGACCCCAGGATATCCCTCCTGACCAGGGAAGCTACACCATCATGCAAAAAATCTCTTACTGTGAACAGAGGGGGTCCCATCATCATGAGATCCTTTCCAAACATGCTGTTTGCAAGTGATGCTGTTGCTCCATAGAAGCAGATGATGCTGAAGATGCTTAGCATCACAACTGGAAAAAAACCCCAGAGAGACAAAGGCAGGAAGGGTGATGACAAAGTTTTATTTTCTTCTATGTCTCATGACTTCCCAGCATTGCAAACTTACTTTGGTCTTTCCTGTCATGCAACATATGCAGTCCAGCATATTTGTGGGTCTAAAAATAAAGGCATTTCCAGGCTTGCTTACCTGCGCATCTTTTGCTATATGGCTTTTGTTTTGTTTTGTTTTGTTTTTTTCTGGTGGAAAAGCTTCTACAAAGCATCTTGCTAAAACGCTATGTAATTACAAATAAAATTCTCACTTGCTGCAAAACCAAAGCTTCAACAGAACTACAGCCATTCACATCAGTGGCATGTTTAGTTCATCCCAGATCTTAGCTCACTGAACAACTACTGGAAAGTAGGACTGTACAGAACCTCAGGATGTTGTCTTGATTCAGCACTGTCAGCCATGCCTAAATGTTTATTAGAAAGCTCTAGGACCTGGAGATAATACGAGAAAAGGTTTTTCTCCTCCAGTCATGGAGCCAAAAGACTCAGTGTCTGTAGCTTGCACATACACTGGTCTTCTAGGGAAAGAGGACACACTCTTCTGCTTGCATTTTTCCATATTGAGCTTGTCATCTTGTGCAGAACATTGCTCCCCAACCAGGGACCCACTCACTGCACTCTATGGGTGAAGGTTTGAGGACCAAGTTCACCTAAAACTCACTTTCAAATGGCAAAGGGAGGTTCTCCAACGTGAAGAGCAGAAAACAAATGGTCAAGAGCTCCATTGCAAGGGTCATGCAGAGAAGCACCACGTTAAAAAAGGAAGCTGTGAAAAGAAATAGAAACAAGGGCGACTCACATCTGAGAATGGCCCATAAAAATATATGTGAAACAGCAGAAGAGTTCCTAAATCAACTTAATCTTATTTGATTAAACTGAGCAGTCCATGATCTGGCTTCCCTGTTCATGGAGGATCAGAGAGGTACGGCTATGGTTTGTTCAGCCCTCAGCTTTCAAGAGACAAGCTGCCAAAGCCCTAATCTGCCAGTACACTGTGCTCACATGGAAAACACTTCTTGGGCAGCCAAGAAGATTCTGATTTACAGCAGCTGGGCTGGAGGGTGACTGTGGATATATGCCAGTAGCCCAGTCCGTCTCACACTTTCACCTTATTTGAACCTTTTATTTTCTTTGAAATGTTCTTCCGTTCCCTTATGACTGTTACTTCTAAACCCAACTCAGCTTCTGTTACTGGCCGTGGGCAAAACATTTCAGTTCTTACTTAATAGGAGTGACAGAGTGAGCCGAGACTCCCTCGCTTGTGCATCTCCACCACAGAGTGACCACAGCTGCGATTAATGATCTGACCCCAAAACCTCCTCAATAAACAATCATATGGTACTGAGACTTACCTAAAACAATTAAAAAAGCATTGAGCACCAGAAAGGCAATAGAACCAGCAGTGAATCCTTCATTGTTCCCCGCACCGATGTTCACCAAGTGGCCTGTAACAGGACCGGCAGATTTGGTTGTGAGCAAACCATTAAGTGCAGTGTGACAGAAGAATGGCATATCTGCAGTTAGAATGACTACAATTCAAACTAATTGATGCTGGCTGCTATAAAGAAAATTTACTGCATTGAAACCCGTTGCTTCTGCAATGCAAAGCATTTGAGGTATTACTGAAGAACTGGTGATGGTTATCCAAAAAAGCTGAAGATTTTACCTCCAGCTTGTAATAAACAGGGCCTGACTGAAAACACTGATAGCTTCTTGCCATACCTCTTAAGCAATAGCTTTAACTTTCCCCACAGGTGCCAATTTAATAGGACCTGGCATGGAGGATGTATGAACATGCTTCCCACCTGGAGCTAAATAAGGCTTTCTAAAGCCCAGGCTCATCATTCTGAGATCTTCTTTCATGGCTATGATCAACTAAGATGAATTGCTCCAGGCTTCTGAAGGATAAATCCAGAACCTGGAGTCTTCCACTGCCCAAAAAGCATCTCCTGAACTGTTATTCTGAGATAACAGCCTGGAAACAGTCTGAGTGCCGTCTCACAATAATTTAGCAGGGAAATCTTGACTTCTGTTGGAATTGAAGACACAGCTTAGACTCCTGTAGCTGTGACAGTACCAAGTGACTGCAGCAATGACAATCAATTACATAAGTACAAGCAGGGATGTTTGGTCATTATCTTCTTACAAGGAGAAATATTGGCAAACCTGGTGTCATTGAATCTCCTGGGAGAAGGAATTATGTTGGAGAAAACAATCTGAAATTTTCTAAAAACACCCCTTTTTTTGAGCAAGCAAAATAGGAATCCTGACCTTGCATTACCTGCAAACCGGAGCCAGGTCCATGCTCCCCAGAAGGCAGCATAGCAGAATGGAAGAATACAACCAAACCTTCTCCCTCCTTGAACCTGGATCCTGCAGACATACAGCTGCATTATGGCTCCTGGGATGAGCACGGAGGGTATGGAGAGTTGCTGTCTGCTGGGGTCACTGAAACTACCCTGGATGGCAGAGACTGCAGCCAGACCATTGCAAATGTAGAACAAGGCATCTGGCACTTCAGCACTGGTGCCACTTGGGAAATTCTTGGACCTTGTGAAGCAGGTTTTGGCAGCCATCAGTGTGGTTTGAAGAGCTGAGCTGGACATAGCCTGGACACCAACTGGAATCAAAACCTTCTCCCCGATGGAGTTGATAAGGCTGGCAAAAGTGGCATACATTGAGAGCGCAGTGCAAAGGCTGCAGGCAGCCCCGAGGAACAGGTAAGCACCTGGCATTGGGATCTGATGGATGGAGGCAGTTGTGAGGATGATGAATGAGGCATTTTGCAGCATCTCCAGGGTATCTTTGTGGGTTGACATCAGAAAGAGCATGCAGGCAATAGCCAGGAAGAACCACCCTCCAAACATTCCCAGCCTGCTTTCCTGAGCCTCGGGCAGCCCAAGGAAAGTGGTGAGTGTAAACTCTTCCCAAGACATCACCAGCCAGTAGAGGCTGTGGACACCAAACTTGGTAGTGTAGTAGACATCACCTCTCATGTAACTGTAGAAGCTGGACAGCAGCTGGCAGCTGGAGATGATGGATACCCACGCTGCTCCAACGCGGAAGTTCTTCATGTACCCAAAGAAGTAAAAGGCAAATAAAAAGGGAGAGACAGTATCACAGATGTTGCCTAGGGCCATTGGCTCGGCATACTTTGTATTCTTCTTCTTTTCTTCCCCAATGGCCTTGGAAGACCTCTTCTGTGCTGACCCCAGTAGCAAGACATTGAAGAGAGGATGCCCAAAGCCTGGAAGGACGTACCGCTGTGTGATGCCCTTGAACAGGAGAGCCACCGCTCCGTACAACCCACATATGACAATGACAAGCTCAATGACACCTGACACTACCAGGGCCCACTGGCCAAACAGTGCAACAGCTTCAAACACCAGGGCAAGTGCAATGGCCCCAAATATGAAGGGCATGATGTAGTTCACTGTGGCTGAGCAGAAGGAGAGGATAAAGGAAATGGAAATGTAGGCCACCAGCCCAGCCACTGCACTTTGGCTGGCAGAGAGGTGGGCCATGCCACTGGGAAGGAGGTGGCTGGCATTCCCTGAGGGCAGTGTTATGTTCTGCAAGGTGGGGTAAGCAGCTGCGATGATGCGTGTAGCCCCGTAGCTACTCCACAGAGAGGAGAAGGTGAGAAAGGCTGCTCCTCCGAGGTGGTCATACTTCCGGAAGGCAAGAAATCCTGCCAGGAGCTGGACAAAGCCTCCAATCAGGATGAGGTGGACACCTGAGAGACACATGAAGAGGTCGGGTAGGAAGCAAGCCTCAAAAAAGCTTCAGTTGCAGGAAGCAGCGCTGCATCTCTAAGCTCTGGGGGATACCCCACCACAGGTCCCACAGCCTCCTTGTGATCAGCCCTATGGCCTCTGCTTTCCCCTCTCTTCCCATCTTTATGACAAATTTCTGTGCTGAGCCTTAGTGTGTGGCCACTGAGCCCCTTGGTGCACTCAGTGTGGTGGGCAGGTCCAGGAGTGGTTTGGATCTGTGAAGGTAAGGGCATGGCACATGAAAGGTTTGGATCAGATTCCTGGCAGAGTTGCTGGGGAAGGAGGAGCAGCCATCCTAGGGAGCACACAGACCTTCTTTACATTGGAGAAAGCCCACATTTCCCCACCTGTCCCATCAATGCTGTCCATTGGCCCATGGGGATGACTCTCAAAGAGTCCACCCTGCCTGGTGCTCGCAGGGAAAGTTCACCTCCGAGCAGCAGTGCCGGTGTCCCCCACGAGCAGCATCACCCACCTGCGAGGATGTCCTCTGCTCCCAGTGGCCTGAGGCCGGTGCGCACCACGGCAAAGTTCTGCAGGCAGAGGAGGAAGGCGCTGACCACATTCGCGAGGAGCCCCAGCACCGCCGGCTCGCTGTAAAAGACGGCTGCGAAACCCGCCGTGCTCGCCATGGCCCTTCCAGACAAAACAAGAGTGTCGGCGGTCGCCCCCACAACCTCACCGTCGTCGGCGTCTAGACCAGCGCTGCTTTGGCTCGGGCGCTCAGCCAGCCTTCAGAGCCATGCCCCTGCTCCAAGGAGGGAGAAACTGGTGACAGGCTCAGGTGTTTCCATAGTGCCTCCCCACTCGTTGCTCCAGACAAAGGCTCGATTCAAAGCAGAACTTTAGGTGCCTACTTTCCGGAGTCCTATCCAGAAAAAACACACACAACCTATTTAGGCTACAAGGATTTCTGGCAAAAACATGTTTAGGTGCCCCAAAGCGCTGCAGGTGGTGGTGATGGTTCCTGCCCCCTCTTCTCCAGGCTGCTGGAGATGGAGAGGAATGAATAGCCTAACACAAACGAACAAACATTCAGACGAAACCCACAAGGTATTTTTGAGCCATTCCAGGACATTTCTTATCCACTGTTACAGACAAACAGGCAGGCACGACGCGCTCATACACAGTCTCCCTTCCAGATGGAATTTTCCAGCTCCATCCCTTTCTTGAAACCCTAGTGACTAAATAGTCTATTTTCAAACCCTTCATATTTCTACCATTAACTCGTCTATTTGCAGGCAGCCCCCACATTTCCATTCCTCTGCACTCCTGGGTACCATGAGCTGGAGTTTGCTCTCTGGAGGTTTTTGTTAGGAAACAAAGATGAAAATAAAACAGCAATGTTCTTGTTATTTTGGTATTTTTAGAACATTTTATGACCTAAAGGAGTTGGAAAAGGAGAAAGTGATGTATTCTGTTCTCAGCCATTCCAAAAAGCCTTTTGGAAAGAAAAGAAAGCATGCGGCACTACTATTGATATGGGAAGTGAGGAGGAGTGAAGGAGCACCACCCAAAGAAGAAATAGTTTTGTGAATATTAATGAACCTCAATCCTAGTGTCTACTCTTAAACACACAGTATTCCTGGGCAGACATATACATTTTGCAAACATCAGTGGCTTCTGGTCTCTTTTGTTCCATTAAAAAACCCATGTTTTCCTTCTCTCCATTTATTCTAAAGGATGTAATTTTCACAAAAATGAAGAATGAAGGATAAATTGACTCCTAGCAGCTCTGAACTGATTCAGCAACTTAAACTGTCATGAAGAGTGGGAAGGGTAAAAACTTTCAAGTGAACCTTGGGGGACAATTAATTCATTCAATTATTTGGTTGTGCTAAAGGTTAGATTTTTTGGTTCAGAAAGAGAGATGCACCAAATCACAGTTCTGCAGGAGGAACGCTCTCTTTTAATGTCAAGCATTGTACAAACTACTGACTTGAAGGAAGCCCTAAGAGGCAATGCACCCTTAGGAAGAACTGAGCAGCTACCTGTGGAATCCATGACGTTGCCTTTTTTTTTTTTAGATGACATTCAGATAAAAATAAGTGTTTTGGTTTAAATGGTTCTACTTGGAGGAGGGCCACAATATTAAGTTCCTCCAGATGTTTCACTCTGAAATAGCTTAGACAGTGGCTTTCTAGGCATGCTGCAACAAGCCCCTGTTCTTAGTCGGTCTCTGGAGGAGAAGGAGATGGGTGTTCTGGAGGAAGATGGGCTGGCCAGGTGACTGCTTGACTCACAGCAGTGGTTTTCGATTTGCCAAGTCTTACTGTGTTGGTGGTTCCTGCATAAGTAGCTGTGCTAGTGGTTTTAGAACCTATGACATACAGCTTGGTTTTGTGAAGGATGTAAAGACACAACTAATAGGGCTGGTTCCCTCTGCTTGCAGTGCAGTCCTTCGTAGGACATCTGAGAAGCAGGGAAAAGAAATACCAGAATATGCCGTATTGGGCTACGGAGGTGTAAAGAGAAAGGATGTGAGAGGATTTAGACCAAGATTGGAAAAGGAGGAGGATGAAGGAGCTTCCCTTGGGAGGAGGAGGTTTTGGCGTTGGAGAAAGCTTCAGACCTCCTCTGCTCACAGCTACCCACAGCATCCCCCCATGCACTGCAAACACAGACTTGTGCTCCCCGTCCTAAGACCACTTCAGCATTTGTGCATTGCCTCCCCTCCTCTATTTCGTGCAACATAAGGACACAGCAAGTTATTACACCCCTCCCATTGTTCTCTCAGGAGTAGCAGCACTAGTAATGCTGTGGGCTGCACCAAGACCTGCAGAAACAAGGATCTGCCTGGAAATACTCAGAGGTGTTTTCTGTTCAAAATATGCCCAAGCCTTGTTTGTCCCTACGATAAAACCACTCATTGCTGCTGTCACTATCTGTTTCATACGGCTGCTGCCTCTGGCACTTTGTAAGGACCTGTTTCTCCACATGCACTACAGAAAACTGATAATGTGACGCCACTGCTCCCCACTCTGTGCAACACAGTAAGGAGGATTCCTCCTACCAAGCCTCTCCTTTGCTTTGGTCCGCAAGCTGGGCATCCTCAGCTGGGACTGATGCAACATAGCTCTTTGGGTAGAGATTATGTAGGCAAGGCAGGGCAGTGTGGAGGCAGAGGAGCAAACGGGAAGTCCCTTTCTACCGTGTGGGGTTAGCAGCTCCCTGTACACACGGGGTACCAGCCAGCACAGCCACTGCCTGCGGTGCGGCGGCACCTGGAGACGTGGGGCACTGCCAGGCCTTTCAGACAGCTGGCTCTACCGAACGGATGGGGCAGCCCGGGGTGATCCTTTCCTTGCACAAATCCCTCATGCAGCGAGGGCAAAGCCAAAGCCATCCCCTCACTCACCCAACCTCCTCTGTCTTCTTTCCTTTTCCTGCTTGCCCCTGACATTCTTCAGCCTGGGGTTTGCAGAAATGGCTTGTGAGGTCCTCCCTCCATCCTGGCTCTTCTCCCCTCAACATGACCTCTGAGCCATGCCCACGTGGACAGTGTGCCAGCTGAGCTGCAGCCTCTGAACACCTTTTCCTTTACCTGTCGCCTTGCTCGCAATAACTTCCCTTCACCCCCTCCAGAAAAAGTCATTCTGCTCTGTACCCCCTTTCCATCTTGCTGTTATACCTGGCCTTTGCGGACATTACTGTGTGCATCTACTTTGCAATCACATCTGCTGCCTGTGCTTCTTTACTTTGACTAATATTAATGGGAATATGCTGGTGTATGGACACTGTCTCCACAGGAGGTTGGAGCAAGGCTTAGCATGCCATGGGACACATATGTAAATACCAAAACGTTAAAGTTTCAGGCACTTATTCCCCAGTGGCATTTTGCAATTAGTTTTCCACACCACCTTATTAATGATAACAAATGTTTATATAGCTCTGAGAAAATACCGTGTCTCCCAAGATAAGAGATGTTAAGAGAATGAAATGCAATTCTTTTTGGATAAGCACACAGCAAGATTAACAGTGCACAACAATGCTACACAGCTGGAATAAATATCACAACCCTGACTCTCCTCTGGTGAAAAACAGCACAAAGTTGCCTGAGATGCATTGCTATGATCAAGGGTCTGCCTGGTATTTAGTAGAAAATTCAGGCTGGTTTTAAATGCAAGATGTATCACACCAGCCTGTTATTCTGCACAAAATAATATGCAGCATGTTAAATGTCCCCAGGTTTCGCTATTGGACAAAGCAAAGAGCCATGACATTCCCCCAAAGTCCAAACATTCCTTTGGGAACGAAGGGTCCCGATGTCTCCTGGAAGCTACAGAGTTCACGTCTGCACTAACATTTCAATGAACCAGCAGCACATGGCAGGCAACATTGCAGAGCTGAATATTTAGAAGGAGAGCTATGAAAAGATTCAGCCAAATGACAAAACACTGATTGTATTCAAGAAAAGCATCAAAGAAAAACACCAATGCCACGCTTCTCCCTCTGCAGCTTGGATTACCTGGTTCTGAGGTACCATCAGCTCAATGGGAGGATGCTCTTGTCCCTCTCATTTCCTGGTAAGTACCAGTTTTATAGTCCTCCTCTGTAGGAGGAGCCTGAGGGCAGTTGCTTCACACATTGGCACCTGTGGCGTTCTGGAGACAAGAATTTCCTTGAACTTTGTCAGTTATTGTCCTAAATCTTTTTTTATTTCCTGAAACCAGGGGGGTTTCCCTTCTGTTCAGCAGAGAAAAACCACCCCTCCTCATCTATTCCCCCCACCCTCTCAGTCCCCAGAGGCTGATGTCATCACACTTGAAATTCAGTTGCAAAAAAACAAAAAGCAAATTGCCTTTCAGAAGCATATATAAACCCTGACAGCAAAGCACCTTTCAGACAGACACCTCTCCCATCCCTTGAATAGAGCAGTGCAGAGCTGGGGATTAAGCAGTGGTAACAGCCACCAGCATGGTCTACTTAACCTTGCAGGTAACTACTATTTCATGTACAAAACCTCTTCATCTCTAATCTTTCCTTTTTCACTTTAAGGAGATAATGTCGTTTTCCGGGCGGTTCCTCAACTGGTCAAAATTGTCGTGACATTAAATGGGAAGCTGCCCCAATACTAACAAAATCGGATGGTTTTCACAGACATTTTATTCATAGTTACTAACCTGTTCCTTCCATGCCTGTTCCTTTTAAGTGTCCCAAACGTGTTTTGTACAGTGCCATGGCGGGGGGGGTTGTTGTTGTTGGGACGTGCTGTGTGGTTTTTTTCTCCTCGTGTCCACTCTGAGCTGGTCCTGCTTGCAGCCGTAAGAGGATTTCATGGTAGGTCTGAAAAGGCTGTGCTGCCCCTTCTACTGTACTGCTTTATTTTCCTGGCTATTCTTGGCACCCCTGCTGGACTGAGCTTTGGAAAATATTTTTTTTTCTCCTTTAAATATGTAGTTAGTTTTATCCGCTCGTTTGATCTGTGAGTGTCTTACAATGCCATGTTAGAGGCACAACCAGTAAAACGGCTCTGAAGAAGTTCGAGCAGCTTAGGTGACAAATGCTCTTTCTCTGTTTTTACTCTAGAAATCCCAGAAGTTCTTGGCAAGCTCCCGGCAAGTTCACAAAACTGCTGCTCACGGTTTGTATCTCTTTGCAGAACAGCATTCCCTATCCTTTTTTAAAGGGCATCCCCAAATAATCATGCCATTACTTTTAAAAACAAAAGCGCTGGGCTAAACGCACTGAGATAAACCACTCAAATTCTTGGAAGACAACCCTTGCTTGGGTGGTGATGATTACTGCCCTCAGCTGCTAAAGAGCAAAGTGACAAGTCGTAAAAATATTGATTGCTAGTCCTGCGCTAAAACAGAAACTTTAACTGATTTAGAACCAAATTCTTACTCTTTGACCATAAATGTAAGATATTTAAATTGTAGCTGTCATCGGATTGCTCAGATGCTTAACTCCGTTTGCCATTAATTCTTTATTACATCTGATCTTGCTATTAGCATTGCTTGAAGTGATTCACAGATCATTCTCCATGTCTCACAGCCAGTGTGCTGTCTTCTCCGGCATTGCATGGCCACAGCTTCTCTGCTTCAGGCAAGTTAGGCAGAACTTTGCTGTGTAGCCACTCAGTCTACTGTAAGTTTGTCTATTAATATATTTTAAAATGTGTTAATAATACAATAAATGCAATGCGTGTTATTTAATGGACATACTTGAGAACAAGAGAAATAATAATAATCCACGCTGATCTATTTGCTCTTGGACGGAGTCTTTTTTTTTATATTAAGTTCTGCAGCACGGCTGCCACACCAGAACAAAAACACTGGAGTCATGAAATGCTTTTAACTGAAAAGTTAAAAAATATCGCTGCCTACTGAAGTGGCAAAAAGCATTTGATGACAGGAAGGAAACGATTAAAATTTTATGGGTGCAGTGTGATTCGAGCATATTTTCTTCCAGCCTCTCCAATCTAGTTTGACTTCACTGCTTCCTTCTCCTTGAGCGTGTCGGTGCTTTCATTTGCGGTATTCTGAAGGTGAGAGTACACAGAGAGGACACAGATCTTTGTCAGCAGAAGGCTTCCAAACTGCTGAGTGTTACAGATTCCTATAGCAATATATTTCATAGAGCCGCTGCGAGGGGTGAATTTTATTTCTGTGAGTCACAGCAATGATGACATTCTCAGCTGTGTTTACAAGTAGTTTTAGACTCCTAGGCTCTAGGTGAGTCCAAATACATTTGCAAGCAAACTGTGAGTCAGTAGGCATGACATTTAAGAATGAATACACGCTAGTGAAATTAGGGAATGGTCATTTTTTCATTTGGGATATTTTCTGTTTAAAAAATAGTGTCATATGTACCTGCTGATTTTGATGAGGTTTCCTGTAAGATGTTGAAGCAAAGTATTTTTATTTTCTTGCTTCACTCATCTTGACTTTTGCATGTGATTAGTTTCATTTGGGCATTAATGCCATCTCCTATCTGTGTGCATGTGTGTGTGTACCCCCCACATACATATATACAGGTATGTATATATATATGGATTCACAGTCATGCAAATGTTAACTATATTGAATTTTATAGTTTTTCTACTCTCATGTGCACTCTCAAAATGATATTGTAAATTATAATGGGTCATAATAATTATAATTCTATGAGTTACATATTCATCAAAACAAAGCAATTTGTCACTGAAATTTAAAAGTATGATGGTCCCAAATTGGATCTTTCCACAGAATTGTAACACCTCCAAAGATTTGGAAAAGGTGACTTCCAAATCCAAAAGCGCCAGTAGTTTGTGCTGTCTGCCCAGTTCTACCTTACAGGTCATAAACACAGGCACCGATTTTGCCATGGGAAGCTCCATGTGTTGCTTATTGTCTACCAGCAAAGGTGTTTTCAGAGACTTTCCTTCAAACACCAAGCTCAGGAGATCCTCTGGTTTAATCCCCTTCTGAAGCGTAGGCAGAATCCTCTGATATGCTGAGCTCGACTATGAAAGAACACACAGAGGCCTTTTTTTTTTTTTTTAAGCCCTAGCATCCTTTTGACTACATAGGGCTTAAGAGCTTTGCTGGCTGAGTCAAGACACCTCACTGCCTTATAGGACCAAGCTTCTGGATAAATCCAGGCTTTGGGTCTAGACCTGCTTGCCAAAAAATAATGGAAGCTATAGGAAGTTTTGTTTTCATGTGAACCACTCCCAACAGGGCACCACTGGTAATGTAGCAGGGCACCTGCTCTGCCTTTTCTCTAGATAAAGGGGCATAAATTGTATTGACCCCCCAAAAAATGCTTGCTTGAAACCCAGGGTGGGGTGATGCGGCCGAGCGCTGAAACTGCTTCACTTAAACCTTTCTGAAGCCACCCCAGGAGGTGCGCAGAGCAGTCCTTGCAGCACATGAAGGCAATAGGAGCCAGGACATGCTGTGGACCCTTGAAAACCCATGGAGAGGGACAGGATTCACACCAGCCTGCTTGCCTTGGGCTCCCTGTGCTGGCGATGAGGGAGAAATGGCACGTCCCCTCAGAGAAGATGCCAGTCCCCTCGCCAGGAGCATCTCTCCACTGTCTATAGAGGGAGCGTGGAGCAACGGTGCTCCTCTCTGAGACTCCACCAAGTGCCTGAAGCCACAGGAGGTGACTCTGGGCCCAAATGGCATTCTCAGGGAGAGGCTCCCAGCCTGGGACAGCACGGGGAAGCTGTACATTGCCTCTCAGATCTGCAGGGCTGTATGCAGCCGTGTGACCCAAGGGACATGCTGGGCAGATCCTGCACACTCCAGTTGCTTTTGCCCTTCAGTAAATTCAGTGAGACCAGAGGGTGAAGACCTGTGAGCTGTCAGCACATGGCCCACATGTGTCTTTACCCCCTCTCCTCTCTCTTGGTGCTGCAGTGGTGGCCAGGAGCGCTCCAGAGGAGACCGTGACCAGCAGCTTTGCCTCCTTCATCCATGCAGTTCGACCCGAGCACTTGTCCAAGACCGTCTGTCACAGAAGCAAGAGGATGATCCTTGACAGCATTGGGGTTGGCCTTGTGGGCAGCACGACACATGTGTTTGATATCGCCCTGCAGTACTGCCGGGTAGGAACAGCCCCGTATTACTATGTAGTTACATGGTCCCCACCCTGACACCACCACCATAACCAAGACCTTATTTCATGGCTGATGTAGGACTTCTGCCTTGCAGTAGAGGAGTGTTCTGGCATCACACAATCACTGCTTCACTCAAGGCCCTCACCTGAATTTCTCTCCCTTTCACAGGAGCTGTACTCTTCGGTTGCCGTGAGCTCTGTCTATGGCAAGCCAGGCATAAAGCTCTCCCCAACGCTGGCTGCGTTCACCAACGGAGTTGCGGTAAGGCAGGCTCTTCCAGGAGAAGCTCTGCTTTGTGGTGCCTTCAAAGACACTAGTTAGTATTACAGGAAGCAGGCTGGTGACTGGGAGGGGTAATGGGGACAAGAAGTCAAGGGCTCGTCTGCAATCTTGTACGCTGCTTTTAGAGGGACCAAACAGCCACCGTGGGGACCACAAAGTGACTGGGTGGATGTTGTTACAGACATCACTTCAGCAATATCAGCAAGGACCCCTAGCTCCCTCAGGTCCCAGCCCCCCACGCCAGCATGTCCTGTTCTCCATTTCTCTGGCAGACTCACTCCATGGACTTTGATGATACCTGGCACCCTGCTACTCACCCGTCAGGGGCTGTTCTGCCAGCTCTTCTGGCAGCTTCCCAGATGCTACCTCCAAGCACCAAACCCAATGGCATGGATTTCCTGCTGGCATTTAACGTGGGCCTGGAAGTGCAAGGAAGGCTTATGCATTTCTCCACTGAGGCTCATGACATTCCCAAAAGGTAAGCCTCCTCTTCTTCAACAAGCAGGAAGAGGGTTGGTGAGTCTGTTAACAGGCCTGCTCAGGGTTTCAAAAGTTAGTTTAAGTCCAGCTGAACTCAGAATCAGGGTAAAGCCCTACTGACAGCCAAATGCCAGTTCTGCCAGAGCTGATGAAGCACCACTTATTTTGTATTTGTTTGGTGACCTCCAGTGATCTTGGCTTAAAAATAACCAACAAGAGGACCACCACTGAGTCTGCGGTGTCATCATCTAAAGTAAGCGGGGCAAGAGCACAGGACAGGCAGTGGCCCAGAGCCGTGCAGACAGCTTAATTGTGGGCACCATCCCTGGCACAATCTCTGCCTGTGCCAACTGCCATTGACCAGGCAGTGCCCTGGTGTGGTCCAAGGGATAGCATCGACCAGGAACTGTTACCCTTGGGCATGTTGGATAAGGCCACCTTATTTGTCTGGGGGGAGAAAGTTTGGCTGTACGGACACAAGCCATGACACCTACTCTTAGGGAAAATTAAAAATTGCTTTCTGGAGATGCTGAGCTCACTCTGTTTCAAGTATGAAGTTTCAAGCAGACGCTTAGTTTTTAGGTGGCTAAATTTTGAGTTAGGTGAATCCCACCAGCACCAGAGCCATGTGGAATTTCCACTGGCTGACTTGGCAGTTCATTTCCAGTCCCATAGACAGGTCTTGTAGGTGTGGTGCTTGGGTGCTCCCTGTGCCAAGCAGGCAGGGACGCTCATATCTCCAATTTCCCCTTTAGGTTCCACCCTCCCTCAGTGGTCGGTACCATGGGCAGTGCTGCGGCCACTGCAAAACTGCTCTCTCTCAGCACAGCCCAGTGCGCACATGCTTTGGGCATTGCTGCATCGCTTGCAGGGGCACCTATGGCAAACGCCGCCACCCAAGCCAAGCCATTGCATATTGGAAATGCTACCCGCCTGGGCTTCGAAGCAGCGCTGCTGGCCGCCCGAGGGATAGAGGCTAACCCCTTAATTCTGGATGATATCCCTGGTTGCTCTGGATTCAGTGCTTTCTACAGTGTCTATCAACCAAAACCACTATCCACACCAAGTGACCATCATGAATTCCTCTTGGAGAAGCAGGATATTGCTTTCAAGCGATTCCCAGCCCACCTGGGGATGCACTGGGTGGTGGATGCTGCCTTGTCTGTCCGGAACCTCTTCATCAACTATGCAGGGTCCTTCTCGCCCTCTTTGATCCGCACCATTGTGCTGAAGATCCCAGTGTCAAAGTACATTAATCGGCCTTTCCCCAGCTCTGAACACCAGGCTAGACATTCCTTCCAATTCAATGCCTGTACCGCCCTGCTGGATGGTGAAGTGGGCCTCAGCTCCTTCACAGAGAGCAGCATCCACCGGCAGGAGCTGAGGGAGCTGCTGGACAAAGTGGTGGTGGAGCACCCTGAAGATAATGTGGCCAACTTTGACAAGATGTACGGAGAGGTGGCACTGCTCCTGCACAGCGGGGATGTCCTGACAGGCAAATGTGACACTTTCTATGGGCACTGGAGGAAGCCTCTGAGCAAAGAATCACTCCTGAAGAAGTTTCGATCCAACGCCTCTCACGTGCTTCCAGAAGAAAAAATAGAAAACATCATCACTATGGTGGACAACCTGGAGAATCTGTCAGATAGTTCCCAGCTGGCCTGCAGCCTGTGACGGAACAGCAAGTGGGTTTTTTCATAAGGGGCTTGTCCCAATGACAATCTGATTTCTTTCTTCATTGGTGCTTTACTATTCATTTCCAATGACAGGAAAGTTTCCACCCCTTGAAATCAAACTAGATGCTTTAATACCAAAGGAGCCCACAAGGCAGGAGGTGTGTCTGTGTCAGTAATTAGTACACAGATTAAATTTCAACTCACGGTCGATGCTGTCTGAGTAGCTGAAAGGCCACTACAAATACAAAAAAAATCCCATGGAAATCTATGAGAATCCTGGGGTATCATCTGGAAGCCAGTTCCCCAGAAGGAACTATGTCTAGATTTTTTTTAAAGCTGCATTCAAAGTTTTTTCTGTGCTGAATGCCTAACTGCTGAGTCTGGGAAGAAGAGGAAGTTCAGCTGCAAAATGTGTGCTTTTCTTAGTGCTCTTCTGGGCACTTTTCGGATCATGGTTAGTTAGTCATGCTGGCCAGATGAAAAATCTATCAGTTACTGTAAACAGCTCTGCCTCCAAAACTCTCAGGCAGAGAAGGATTTTTTTTCTTTTCCAGTAAAAGCCTCCCATTTCTCCAGTGCTTGGGAAGTATTTGTCACATCTCTGTGTACAAGGGACGGTTCAAAGACCCTTAAAACCTGTCCATCTTTTCTAAATTAAAGGCAATTTGTAGGTGAGGAACCCTACATCCTCCCTACATCTACATCCTACGCCTCCTGTGAGGCGATCCCTGCCAATCCTAGGGCTATGCCACATCAGCTCTCCTGGCTTTGTGCAGGTCACCCAGGCACCTACTCAGAGCTGGCTCACCAGAGGTGGTCTCTGTAGTCTGTGCAGAGATGAGGACCTCTGGATGGTGACTTGGGCACATAAACACTGTGACTCACATTGGGAAATTCCTGTTTCTCTTCCCTGAGAGGAGGGAAAGCTTACTGGGTCTCAGTCCTTAACTTATCTTTCCAGCTGGGATGAAATCAGTACTTGTGCTCTTGAGTAGCCATTCGCTGAAAGGCTTTCTTACCATGCATCCTTTCTGAACAGTGAGATGGAGAACTGTGCAACATTCCTCTGTACATTAAACAAACACTGTGATTGCTGATCCAAAGGACTTGTTTCCAATATGATCATGAAATAGGCACAGAATCTATTGCAGAAGTGAGGGTTGCCTTCTGCAAGGGGGACTGAGATGGGACTAGAGAGGCAAGAAGGAATGTGGGTTGGTTCCTTTTTAGCTTGCTGGTAGTGGTCTATGCGGAGAACTTTTCACCCTGAGCAAAATTGTTTGCCCATCTGTTAATCCACTCTCTTGTACTGTCTTGTGTATTCACACTGAATCTTCCTGAATAAAGAACCAAAGTAAATTAATTTTCTGCATAAAGATTTAATGCTACATTATGTAGACCATCAGGTTTTCAGTTTTAATCTGAACATATGCAATTCAGAGACTTTTCCAATAGTTGGGGAACCTTGCAGATGCTAGGACAGGGCCAGCTAGAAGGTTGGCCTGTGGCCAGTGGTTTCTCCAGAGTCATATATTTACACTGAGCCTTGCAGGCTGTTTTTTTCTGGTGAACACAATAGCTATTAGCCAGCAAATCTTGGCTGTGGTTAAACACGATCTCTCAACAAAGAGAAGTTACACGGTGTTTCTCCATTAAGCAACAGATCTCAAATACTTGCTAAGTTTCCATGACAAGCTTCTAGTTTCCCTTGGTTTGAGTCAGGTGTGAGATCACCAAAACTGTCATTCCATGCTTCACAGCCCAATGAACTGGAAAACCGCAGATCCAGTGCCTTCCAAGTCAGCCATTAGCTCAACATTTGCCAAGGGAATCAGTATGTGTGGCAGAACTGACGTGGGCTTCAGTGGAGGGAACAATGTGTCTCAGTGGATTATCAGTGATTTCAGTGTCCTAACATTTGTTCCAATGTTCTCATTTCCATGCCTTCTGCATCGTGCTGCAGTGATGCCATGCAGCAGTGAGAGTGAGCAGGAGAGGAGGGAAATAGCACCTTTTACCTATTGGTACTGGAGCAGAAAAAAGGGCTTTTCAGTTGGGTTTCAGGCTACATTTTGTCCCTGAGATCCAGAAACCCTTCTAAACCTCATTCATGTCTTGGCTGTCCCATTGGATGCAATTCTGACACCTTTCAGCAGACAATGTGTAAAATTAGGAAGGGAAGGTACAGGAAGGCTGGTACATCCAACTTTCCTTTTATTGGGCCCTTCCTCAATTGAAGCAGTAAGTAGCATCTAGGAGCTAAAGGTGTACCTGAGATTTTTTTTTTTATTAGTGGTATTTCCTCTAAAAGCCTAGGACCCTGAAAGCACCTCCAGTATCCCAGCCCAGGAAAGTGTCTCACTCGTTATTTCTGGTTTCAAACAGCAAACGTTTCATATCCTTGACTAATTAGGAGGCCCAAACCCATGGCAAGGGAAACAAGGCCTTAAAAGAGACAAGGAAAAAAACGGCCTGTGAAAATCATAGACCAGCTTGTGTGACACTGAAGGTATTCAGCAATTAATATGGTGCCACCAAAGTCCCTAACTCCTCCTCTCAGGCTGAATAAGAAAAGAGCCCTTGTCCTTTCTACTGCCGTTCCAAGAAAAATGACACCTAAAATTAAGAAAAGGAAACATTTCTCCACAGACATATTTACGGTAGCAAGCTCAGTGAATGAAAGGACACTTGCTGGGCAGGATCCCTGTTAGCAATCAATCAATAACTACAAGCCCACACCAGAAATTAATAGGGCTCTGCTGGCACAAGGACTTGGCCAGGGAGAAGCCCTGGCCAGCAGAGAGCAGGGGAAAGCTGAGGCAGGGCTGGCGGCAGCAGGATGCCGCCATCAGCCCTCTCCCGTGGGCATCGGCCCTCTCCCGTGGGCAGGACCCACCCGTGGGGACCCGCGGGAGGGCCGGACCCCGCTGCGGGCCTTCAGCACCCTGGAGAGCGGCCGCCGGTTGGGGCCGCGGGGGCTCCGCTGCCCGGGGGTCCCTCCCTGGGGGTCCCTCCTCTGGGGTCCCTCCCTGGGGGTACCTCCCCGGGGGTCCCTCCTCTGGGGTCCCTCCCTGGGGGTACCTCCTCGGGGGTCCCTCTTTGGGGGCCCCTCCTCTGGGGTCCCTCCTTGGGGGTCCCTCTTTAGGAATCCCTCTTTGGGGGTCCCTCCTCTGGGGTCCTTCATGGGGGTACCTCCCCGGCGGTCCCTCTTTGGGAGTCCCTCCTTGGGGGTCCCTCTTTGGAGGCCCCTCTTCTGGGGTCCCTCCCTGGGGGTCCCTCTTTGGGGGTCCTTCCCTGAGGGTCCCCTCCCGGGGCTCCGTTCACAAGGTGAAGGTGATGAGATGTCTGTGGCTTTCTCCCATGGCAGCTCTTGTCTTCAGTTCCCACAAATGGTTTAACACAAGCCAAAAGCAGCTTTTGTCCCTACAGCCACCACCGGCACAAGCTTTTGATTATCTGAAGAACTGAGTTTTGTAGGGCTTTGCATTTTTTCCCACCATGGAGAATTCTGGATTTCCCAGGAAAGGCCAGCAGAAAAAAAACTAGCACAGTTCAGGGATTATTTCCATTTTAGTGAGGATTTTGACTGTAGAGGTCAGAAGAGTCCTCCCCGCCTTCCAGCACTATTTCCATGTTAACATTGCTACCGCAGTGTGGCCAGCTGGGGAACTGCTCTCCTTGAAAAAAACAAGTCCTTCTTTATTGTTTTACATCTTTTAAATAATTGAGGAATTGCTTTTTAAATAATTAAAGAAAGAAGACAACTTAGGACAGTCCCCCAAGTAACTGAGTGCCATCAGTCAGAGTCAAAGTGGACTCTGCTGCGGTAGACTCCTGCACCAGCTCTGCTGACACAGCTTCCTCCTCACAGGGATGAGCCCTGCCTCCTGGAGCAGCTCTGGATGCCTCTTCCAGACAGAGGAAGGCACGAGTGTTGGCCTTCCTCTCCCTGGTCCAGAGGTTCTCCCAAGGTCCGGACATGTTGCCATGGGGGGGTCCAGTTTTGCAAGGAGACTGCTGTTCCAAAAATGAATGACTGAGACAAGGAAGGAATCCACAGGAATGTAGCATGCATGGGGATGGAAAGGAGGAGCAAATCCCTCCCAGCTGCAGTACAAGCTTGCGTTCTTCCCTTGGCAGCTGGGATGTGCAGGCCAGAGACATGTAGCTGGTGCATGGGCCAGAGCAAAGCCCTATTGCTGCCTTACTGCAAAAACAAGGCATCAGGCTGGGCTGCAAGGGGAAGCCAATATTTTTTACCTGATGCCAGCATCTTAGCATCTTATTTCCCCCTCATCCCTGCATAAATCTAGGTGAACTCACTGACTTTCTACACTCTCTTCTCCATGCAGCCCTTTCATCTCTGTTTTTTCCCATCCCAGGTGACAGGAACCCTGTAACTATTTATGCAGAGCTGTGTGTGAGGCACGGAGCTTCAGCCTCTGGAGCGCTTTGTGTGTCTGAGGCCAAGTTCCCTGTTCCCAGGCAGGAAGTGGGTTCCAACAGTCACAGCTGGAGTTAAACCACTGGCTTGGCGTGAGAGCCACCAGTGCCAGCCAGCCTGAGTCAAGCCAAGGAGGCAGGCGGAGAGAAAGGGGGACAGACATCTTCAGCTGTGTAAAAGTGACTATTAAAAGGAGAGGAATGACAGATTCTTTAGTGTTCATGGTGGACATTGTAGAAAGGAGGGGCTTCAAATGAAGCAAAAGGGGTGTCAGACATTAGGAAAAATGTCCCAACAAGAGTAGTGCAGCAGCAGCAGGACAGATCTTCCAAGAAGGCCATGAAGTTTCCATTGATGGTGATTTATAAAAGTAGTATTCACAGTCAGGGGTGAGAGCTGAGCAGGCTGCCTTGGGAAAGCTCTCAATGTTCATGCAGCCCTGCTTTTATGGCTGGGATTTGATACTTGTCCTAGGTTTGCAAAATAAAAGCTTGAACCTGAAACTGGCCATCAAAAGCCTGGCCTTTGCATCCTTTCTCCTGCTGGGGCACAGAGTATGAGTTGTGGTTAGGGTTCCCCTCTGTTGATGGCAGTCATGCCTGTGCTGTACCTGGAAACCTTGATCAGGTTCTCATTGGGGTTTTGGAAGTAAATGGATTTTATTGGACCCATGGCACCAGTTCTGGCCACAGGACCTTCTTCAATAATCACCCCCCAGGCCTGGGAAGAGGCATAAGAGCAGGGATTTAATGCTTAAGGCAGTCTTATCAGGGCGCTGTGCACTCTTTCTCCCAGCCTTGAAAACATGAGCTGTTGGATGAGACAATTCTGACATTCCCCAAGACGCAGACCCTGAAAGTCTCGCTTGGGAGGCTCTGGCTTCATGCCTTTTGGGGTCACACAGCCCTGTGGACACTATGCCTTCCTCACCTTCATAAGATCCAGCAGTTGGTCCAGGGGCACCTGTGTGATAAGGCAGATATCTGCAGAGCCAGGGACTGGGCACCGGGCCTTGGGTTCAAACTCCTTCCCGGCCTCATGCAGGTTAAACTTCTGGTTGCCAAAATGTAAAGCTTTGTGATTTCCCTGTCCCCAAAGAAAAGAATCAAAGTGCAATGAGACTTACTGGGTTGGAAACCTTCAGTATCCACTCACCTGTGTAGTCCTAAAAGTCCTGGGGACCTGGCTGCAGTCCTGCTAACGCTGGCTCTTGCTGTGGCAACACAAGACAAGAACTGACCACTGCAAGACTCCCATGACATCCCTAGAGATGAGGAGTGATCCGAGAAAGTCCTACAGCAACTTCCAAATCATAATGATGTAAGTTTTCAGTTTTGGGCACTCTCCAACCTGCCTGTGCAGCAGCCACACAAATAATGCACAGGCTGACACTGCAGTGGGAAAAAGACAAGGCAATGGGAAGAGGGTGAGGAAGGAGGTTTTGGCATCTCTTTTCTTTGCCAATTCTCCAGGAGATTTCTGCAGGCTCATGTGGCAGCTGAGTCCTGAGACCCCATAGATATGCAGGACGCTGACCTGCCATCTGTGCCCACCTAAAGAACAAACTGAGGCTCACAGTAGCCTTGGGATGGGAGTGCAACTGCTTTTAAGAGACCTGATGGGGCAGGAGAGGACATAAGCTTGGAAGTTAAAAAAGTGCAGTGTGTACATCCAAAATAGGCCAAGTGGCCTGGGTTGAATTGGGACTGTTCTGAAAATGTTAACCACCTTTTCCTCTCTTTGCCAATGGAAATATCAAAACAAGAGCCTCTCAGACATCTGTAGAGGATGTGTGGGTTTGAGGGTTCTCCTCCTTCAGTCCTAGAAATTGTTTTTCAAAGAACCTTTCTTTTTTGTCACTTTGACTCCTTCTGCAGCATGGTTTGGACTTTCCTCTGGCTCAGCTTGACTCTGTTGAAACTCAGAGCTCGATGGTCTGCAGCTTGTGCTGGTCCTACCATCCCCACCCCAAGGAGGTGCCCCAGAGACCCTATCAGAGATCCACGAGGGCCAGCCACTGGCCCAGAACTGCAGCTCCAGGTCCCCTAGACCTGAGCCAAGCCTGTGCCCCATGGTACCTTGAAAGTCACCACCTCCATGCCCAGGACTTTGGAATAAAAGGCCACAGTGTCCTCAGTGCTCTTCACAGTCAACACAAGGTGGTCCAGCTGCTGGATTAAACATGAGGGTGGACTCATACACTCCTCCTTCCAGTACATCAGCTCAGGGCTGGGAACCAGCATGCGAAACCACAGAACACGAAGGTTAGAAGCATCCAGCTACTCAGGGAAATGGTCCAGGCAGCTGTGAACTGAACTGTGAACAGAGATCAAACAGGTTTTCTTTTGGCCTGTGGGTGGCACAAGTACAGAAGCAATAAATTCTCCTTCCTGGAAGGGTCTCAGACCCCAGCTTTGCTCTGGTGGGACCTGAGCATGCCAGAGCCTCTGGCTGAGTACCTGTGAGAGAGGACAAACAGCTGGGCAAGCCGGTGCCAGACGGTTCCCTTAGGACCGTCCTCTTCCTGCTGCCTAGAGCCAAGCTGTGTGAGCAGCAATGTCACAGGAGAACACGGGGGAAAAGCAATGAGATTAGAAACAGGAGCTCTGCGCACTGCTCCCCGCAGAGGCATACCTTGACCCAAAGGACCTGAAAGTCCAACTACATAGAGTTGCTTGAAAAATCGCAGAAAAAGAGTCTGGATTTTTTAGCCACATATCTTTCCCTTTGCAAGGGAAAGATGGGTTAATGTGCTATATTAAAGGACTCAGCTGAGCTCGGTGCTTCTTACTGTTAAGAAGAAGCAAGACTATCCCTGGGAAGAGAAGCTGTGGCAAGCAGTTGCAGCAGGCTCCCCACCTCCCTGGCAGGGGGCAACATGCCTATTCACCTCTTTGCCTCCAAGATTATTTTCCTCCATGCAACATGCTGAAGTCTTATTGCCCTGTGAGGCACTTGCTGTCCCGGGGAGCTCCCACCAGTAAGAGACGCGTGAGCTGTAGGTGCCATGCTAACAGCCAATGTGTAGCAAGAAGTAACAGAAAAGGAGCCTCAGGGTGGTATGCACAGCTTTGGGCACCTTTTTGGACACCCGAAAACAGACATGTCCAAAGGGGTTCTCTGTGGCCCGAGGCAGAGTTGGAGATTTTCTTTTTCTTCCTCTACAAAACCCAAATCTGTTAAAAATAAAATGGAGTTTTGAAAGGTCTGAAGCTCTCTGGGCAGTTGACTCCAAAGGAGTGAATAGTTCAGGCTGTGGAAAAGCTGCTGGGCAAGTGGTTGAAAGCACAGGACATTCTGTGTTACAATCATTCTGCCTAGACATTCTCCACCCAAGCTGCCCACGATTCATTGTGTACAGCAACACGCCAAATAAAACCAGAATTTCTGATATGTGGGAAAAGCTGAAAATGGTTTTTTTCCTCAGGTCAAGGGAAAGCACATCTGAGGGTTGCTGTGGGAGGGAACAGTCAAAGTATCTCTATCTTTTTTGTACATCCTTTTTGGATTTTTTTCCCCTAATTGTCCAAGTTGCCCCACAGAATTTCCCCCAAAGCTATTTCATGGGTTATCATCAATGGTGAGGGTGAGTAGGTTAGACAAGCTAATCCCAGGACATGCAACACCACCCTCGTGCCTTCCTTGTCTTGAAGGTCACTGTGGGTTTACTCACACTGGAGAGGCAGAGCTGAGGTGGAAATCCCACAGCCAGAGCTCAGCCAAAAGTTGTTCCTCGCCAGCATGGTGGTGTCCCTTAAGAGTCCTGCACCGGGGGGACTGCCACTGGTCTCAACACAAAACAATGGAAAAGAAGAGGATGCCAGTGCTCTGAATGGGGAAAGAGGCTTATAAATCCACCCTGAGGGTAATTACAGAAAACAGACCATATTTATTCTTGAAACACGGGTGACAGTCCACTCCTGCGGGCTCTGCAGCTGGCCCAGAGTGGGACAAGCAGGATGGAGAGCCGTTCGGCTCACACTGCAGCCTCACTTGAGGGAGGCTGCTGACATCTCTTCCCTTTGTCAGCCCCTGATTTTCACAAGACACGCAGGAGCTGACTGGCTTGGTGGTCTCTGCTGTCCTGTCCACTCCAGATCAAGAGGTTCAATAGCTACACAGTGGGGCTGGTGGACAGAGGGACAAGCAGCAGGTGGACCTCCCAAACCTCTTTTTCTTGGGAAAAATCCTAATATCTTTACTAAAACTTCCAAAGTTGTTCCCACAGGTGCTAGTAACAGGACCATTGACAGTGATGCCTGCCAGGGATTTGAGGGCACAAATTGGCCTTAATAGCCCTGACTAGTCTCACCTGAGGGCTTCCACCCACACACATTTTTAAGCTCTTCTCAGGGCCTTCACTCCATGCATGAGTTTTGGTGTAGGGGTGCTGGTCTCCAGCCTAGTCCCAGATGTGCCTCTACCTGGCCAATGACCCTGCTGGTCTAGACCTCAGCTTATAGATTATCTTGGTCCTTGACCCCATGTCATCACTATGGACCTGATTGTTATTTTGTACTGAACCAAGGAGTTCAGGATCTTCAGGTTTTTAGAAAGAAGGTTATAATGGACAGCACGTTAGCCCCATGATTATCATCACAAGATACAGAGGCCATATTTTCAACAACAAAAATATATTAGCGAGTTGTGATGTTGCTATGTGATGCCCCATAAGAAAATGGTGTGAGAACAGGCAACTCCCTGAGAGACCAGTTTGGATCTTTAGAACTGTAGCATTTACTCCGCTCCTGTTTACAGGCAAGTAAATCCTTTCTTACCTAAAAGCAATAAACCTTGTTGTATTAATAACTCTGAACTTTCATCTGTCTCAGCTGAAGGGCGGGTAGAGCAATGGTTCTGATAGCTGGATATAGTAACACTACACACATCCAGGTACCTCCAGTGTTTTGTAACCCTCTAGTTTTAGTACAGGTTCCCTGTGAAATCTGAGAGTAGATAAAAAGGAGAGAGTTGCTGCAGAGAAGGTGCCTTTCACTGTTCAGCTGCACTGGGAGGTGGTCTACTGAAGAGGTACAGCACTGGCACTCACTTTGGCAGAAATATGAGGCTTGGGAGGTTTTTTTTACTAGCTGCATAATGGTTTCTTGGAGCAGAGAAGCTGTGGCTTGGGTCTGAGAATTCCCCTTCCCCAAGGGAGATCTAGCCTAAGACAAACAAATCAGAGGCACTTTAGCGTTAAGTTCAGGACTTGAGCTTGGGAAGGGTTTTGAGTTTAGCTCCTTAAAGGTGTAACTGCAGTCAAGGGTTCCTGAGCTGCTCCCAACAGACATCCAGAGAGGGTTGCCTCTACATGTTGGACAGAGTGATGGAGTTGAAGTAGCTCAGCAAGTCCTCCGTGGTGAAGTCCATGGCAATCCCTGACCCTGCATAACAGCGTTGGATGAGATCCTCAAATTCTTGGTACTGACGTATGAACTCCTGCTCCATAGCATGCCACACCACCTGGGGAAAATGAGACCATCAGCTCCCTTCGTCAGCCCGTGACAGCTATACATGCTTTGCAGTCCTGAACCCTGCAAAACATCATAGCATTACACACAGATAACACTCCAATTACCGGCAAAAGATTTTCTTCTGGGGAGAGATACTTGTGGATTTTCCTGTAGAGGGTCTCAAGGGCTCTTTTTACTTCCTTGCCAGGGTATTTTTCAATGACCTTCCTCAGCTCTTGTTTGCTGTAGGCCAGCTGAAAGCTGACCTCTTCTTCTTTCACCCCTTGAGCCACACGGGCTTTCACACCTTCAAAGAAGTGCTGGAAAGGCAAGGAGATATTCACTGATGAGCTGCCCTAAGGCAGATTCCTCTGACAGGGCTGTAACCTGACCACTTTTCTCAGTTCCCTTCCCATGTCTAATTAAGTGGAAATAAAGTATAGGCGATTGTTTCTTCTCCAGGAAAGCAGGGCATAGGGAATTTCATCAGCTCTCTTCCCTCCCTGCTCGGCGAGCAGCATCTCTAAGGGTCGCAGTACCATGGAGCAATGGGATTGCTGGAAAAAAATCTCTCATGTTCCTTGGTGCGTCATACAGCTTTGCTCGCTACAGGGGGTTTGGAGCCAGAGGTGGGGTTGGGGGATCCCAGAATCTGCACAAGTGTAAAGAAAACCTAAGTTTTCTCAATTCTTCCAGGATATTGTATGAAAGCAGGAAAGGCTGTTGGGAGGAGTTTCAAAAGGAGCATGTGTCCCACCCCAAGAACGGCTGTTGTGTGAGAGCCCAGGGCTCTGCAAACCCCAAGGGATACAGACTTCAGCTAGCTTTCAGAAAAGTACCAGGCACAGTGTAGCTCCACAAAAAAGCTAAATGCTGACAAAGATTTGTTTCTGCATGAGCTTTTCAGACACAGAATCTGTCAGGCTGGAAGGGACCTCAGGAGGTCTCTAGTTCAACCTCCTGCTCAAAGTAGGCTCAACACTGAATTCAAACGAGGGTACCTAGGGCATTTCTCAAGGCAGGTCTTGAAAACCGTTAAGGACAGAGACTGTGCAACCTCTCTGGACAGACTGTTTCAATGCTTTATTACCCTTATAGTAACTTTTTCCCCTCTATCCAGCTGGAATCGTCTTTTTTACATTTTCTGACTGTTGTCTGTCACCATCCAGCTGTGCACCTCAGTAAACTTCTAGGGAAGATGGCTACTAGGTACCCCTGAAATTGTTTCTTCTCCAGGCTGACCAAGTCCAGATCTTTCAGCCTCTCCTCACCATGTTGGTGGCCCTCCACTGGCCTTGCTCCAGTTTAGCAACATCTCTTGTCGTAGGGGGATGTGACATACATCTCAATCTATCTCTTCCACAGCTGGACATGGTATTTCCACATCTGGTCTAATGAAGGCTGAAAAAAGGGAATAATCCCTTCCTTCAACCTACTGTCTACCCTCCTGTTCATACAGCCCAATAATGTCTTTGCTGCCTTGGGTATTTCTGCTGCCATTTTGCTGTGGAGAAATACCCTAAATCCTAAGGATTTTCAGATGGAAAGAGGTTCCTAAATGTATAAGCTGTTTTCAAAAACAGAAATGAGCTCCTACATTACTTAGGCCCCCTTGAAGCTTCTCTGGATGTTAGTGAATTATGCTCAAACTTGAAGAGCTATGTGGTGTGCTAGGGAAGGCCATGTCAGGACTCCGGAAATCCCTGAGCAGAATGCAGTCCAAGTACCCTCATATGTTACTCACTTTGCTTTGTTGTGAGCAATGAAATTACACTTTGTCTCACAGAGGAAGGATTTGAAGCCATTAACATAGCAGGGCTGCAGGTAGCATGAGACACCAAGCTGATCTTCCAGGCAAACCTACAAGATGTTTGACAGCAAAGACTGGAAACAAATTGAAAGTAACAGGCCCTATAAATAATTCAAGCTGATCTCAGTCTGTGAGACATTTCAGGCCAGCAAGAAGAGAGAAGGAGCAGAGCAAGGAGGGGTCTTGGGAGCAGCCATGTTCTCTGGGAGGAAGGGGGATGCCTGTTTGAGTTAGCAAGGCCAGATGCTCTTAGCTCAGTGAAGCAGCCACTTGGGAAGCGTGAAACTGTGTTAGACTTATTGGTCCAGGCAGCTATGCAAAAAGAAACCAGCATCTGCCAGATGCAGGCACTCAACCCCGAGCGGGGGTCTGAACAGGTCCTCACGCTGCCGCACGGAGGCTGCGTTGCAGAGCTGGTGCCAGCATCCGATGCTACTGAACCCTTGGGGAGGGGTGATCTGAACACCAGTTAATTCATCATTTTTGGGAAGTGCAGTTGCCCTCTGAGACCCAGGCAAGGGTCAGTTTATCCTGTACTCACGTTGAGCTTCTCCAGTGGCTGGCCCAGGTACTTGATGACATATTTCTCCATGTGCTCACTATACCTTTGCTTGGCTTCTCTCTTCTTTCCCTCCAGGCAGTGGATCTTCTTTTGGCACAGAAAGCAGTGAATGTGGTGGAAATTTTCCATCATGACCATATCTGTGTTAACCTTCAAGTTTGCCGAGGAGAGACTATTGACTTAAAAGAAAGGAACAAATCAGGTATGGAAAGAAAACCCTGCAGGCTTGGTCAGGAGGGACATGAGATGCAGACGCTGTGAGGCTTTGATCACCAGTGGAGAGTTTAACCAAGAGCTGTGGTGAGCATCATCACAGGTTGTTCAGCTCTTCAACGACCTTGCCTTGCAGAGCTTTGGGATCATGACATTTAATAACTTTACCCAAAAGGGTGCAGAGACATCCAAGTCCAGCCCTGTCCAAACCTGTTTCTGACCTGGGTGCCAGCGCAGCACGTCAGCATGGCACACGCTCAGCCTGCCGAGCAGACACATGGCTCATCAAGCTGCCAGCCAGCTGGTCTGGAGAGGGCGAGAGCTTGGGTAGCTCATTGTGCATGCAGAACAGAGTGGGCCCTTCTCACTCATGGCTGTAAACATGTCATTAAGCTATCTCATTTGAACCATCTGACTTCTTCCAGTACCAGAGGGAGTAACTATCCGTAACGCAAATACTGATCCCTGTTCATTAGCTTGATTCCCTATCTCACCTGCTCCACTGTAAACATTGTTGGAGCCTGGAAGGCACCGTGTTCATGGATTTATGAGCTGCTATTCAGTGGGTTGCCCCAGGCTCATTTGCAGGTAGGAGCTGCCTCTCTACACCACCTCGTGATCTGTGGTTTGGAGCATTGGAGCTGTTACTTCTGCAGCCCCTCAGGTCCTCTCCAAGCTGGGAAGCAGGGTCCCTCCACTGACAAACAGCTGTGAGCACCAGCTGGGACAATACAGGGACCTACTGAAAGCCACCTACCTTGCTCTCCCAACCCCTCTCTCCCTACCACCGCCTTGGTGTTTTGGGAGGAGTTGCTCTTCGGCCACCACTGCTCCCAAGACCTCTGCACTTGTAAGAAGAGTCGTCTGATCTGTAGTGAGGAGCTACTCCCTCCACAGTGGGAAAGGAGAGGTTGACATTAGATTCAAATCTAAGCACATGTGTCTCAGCCCTGTCAGAACTGGGACCATCCCGGTGTGGCAGACACCATGCGCCTGGCATGCCACGCTCTCTGGATTTGTCTGATGCTCCCAGGTTCTTGTTCAGCGAAGGCAGTTTCAGCCCCAGGCAGCGCCCAGGAGGCAGGTAGCTTGCACATACCCTGCTCTGGTGGCTCAGCTGATTGCTAGTAACTCCTGAAGCTGCAGGTATACATTTGCCTGACTGATGCATCCCGCCACCAGCCTTTGTACTCACTGCTGCTGAAGACGCTGCCAGCCAGCCTGAGATGTGCTTTGTCCAGCTCCCCTCTCCGCCGAGCTGTCCTGAACACCTCCTCTGAGAAGTTCACAAACTCCTCAAAGCGGCTCACAGAGGGCAGGGTCCCGCCTTTCATCTTGCTGACCATCTTTGCCTCCTCAATCTCTTTGCACAATGTCCCCTGTCAACAACACACAAGACACGGCACTCTCAGATCTGGCGTAGCGCCAGCGTCATTTTACGGCGCACTAAGGCATAGGCCAGAAAACAAGGAAAGTAATCGGTTGTGTGTACCACTTTCTCCATTTACAATATCTTCTATGAGATATGTGAGCTTCCTTGTTTGAGGCTGGACGTGAAGCTGCGCTAGCTGCTCTCCTGGAGTTGGCATACCTGGTCTCCCAGGCTATGCGGTTCTTTGCTCAGAAACAGTGCTGCAATCTCCCCACACAGACACCCACAGCTCCTAGGGCAGGGGTGTTCACCACCGCCATTTCTTGCACTTCTCAGGCTGGTTTGTGAGCAGACTTGCTGCTCCAGGTCTTGGCACAAACACAGTTGATGTCAATGTGTGGTTTCCCTTGACCTCAGTGGACTCGGGGCCAGGTTCCTTGGCCAATTCTGATGGGCTCTCGATGTCCCCACACTCCCCTCCCTGCTGTTTGGTCCTGGAGCATGTCCTGCTGTGCCAACAGGAGAGCTTGGCTCCAGTCATCTGACATGCTGCTGTCACTCATACGGCCTCCCAGCGCTCTATATGGGGGAAACCCTTTTGGTTTGACCGTCCTGGTAAGAGGAGGCACAGATGGCATTTAGGTTTCTTGTATCCCACCTCCCCAATATAGACACAATTGTTGATGCAATGAGGGTCTAGTCCTCCCAAAACCAAAAAGCCAGAGCCCTGCCTGATATAAACCAGTATTGCCTTCAATGAAGATCTTGTTAGAAGTTTAGAAGGTTCTGGAGGAGGTCAAACATCACTCAGGTCTACTTGAACTTACTCCTAATGACACTCACAATGCATTTGTTGAAGCTGCTCTTGGCCAGGAGCAGCATGTTGCCCAGGACAGTGTTGAGGAAAGACGAGGGGAGAGCGGAGGAAGAGCCCCACATCTCAAAGATGGAGTCATTCAAGGTAACCAGGACCTGCAAGCAGCCGAATGGGTGGACCTTATTGCAGACATCTAGAAATCCTCTCAGCTCCGGTTCCAGGCAACTGAAGATCTCGCTCAGCAGACGGGTTGTAGGTTCTTCTAGTCTTTAAAAAAAAAAAAAAAAGAAAAAAAAAAAGTAAGCAATTAAATGGGGAGGGGCACTGGCCCTGTGGCCAGCTGCAGAGGCAAGGGCAAAGGTGAAGAAAGAATCAAAGCCTTCTGTATCGCAGTGGAGCCTCTTTATGCCTAGGTCATCCTTCAACTCTTCACCATCTCTGCTTGTGGATGACATTGAAATGTGCTGTTTTGCCAGCCAAATGAAAAATGTCAGTGTTTTTATGCTGGCATTTGTTATAATATTTCTGTTCCATAGTATATTTTCGCTTCATGACATTGCTAATAAGGAAATAAAATCGAACAAAACATAGGATCTTCCATGAAACATAAACCTCACTTTCTGATCTAACCTGAAGCAGAGCCGCTGTGCAGGGGACAGGCAGAACCAGTAGGCTCTGCTCAGCCTCTCTGCATGCCCAGCTATGATGCCTCCTGGTTTTTTGCTACCCAGGGCGCAAACCTGAGACTACTTAGTTGACATCAGGATGGTCAAGAGTGAAAAAAATCCCTCCATCTGTTCCTAGGCAGTTCCTGTAGGGCACTCCAGACCTTGTCCCTGTCAAAGCAGCCAGCTGTATCTCATCACCCACGTACTGGCTTCGAGGCTTGGTGCAAGGAGGGTCCTCTGGAGATGCCATGCTCTCTCCTCCCTTAGTGGTAGATGCCTGAAAGAAAGAATGGGGTGGAAATTATGATTCGTCTGCGCTCCCTCAGAGAGGAAAACTTGAGATCTGGGTTTCATTTCTGCTGCCTCATATTGGAGTTCTGTGTTTAGTGCTTAGAAAGCCTGTGATTTCGCTGGAGCTACCAATTAAGTTCAATTCAATTCTCCTCTGTCATCAGGAGGTCTTAAGCTTCCCCGCTACTAACACCACTGACAGTTGCTAGAGGACAAGAGCCCAGGAGAGCTCAGGTATCTAATAGAGGTAGGCAGCCACCCCACTGTGGCTGCTGAGGCTTGTACCAAGCTGGAGGGAGGACTGGCTAATGGGACTGGAGAGGACATGGTCCTCACACTTACCTCCAGCTCCTGCAGGTCTGCAGCATCCTGGCTTAGCTGGAAGAATTTCTCAATGAACTGCTGCTCCGCAGTGCAAAGCGGTTGTAGCTCTCTCAGCACCTGCTCTAACATCTGCTTAGAAACCATTGGGCATGTTAGAAAACCCTTCTAGCACACACTGAGGACACCGGAGTAGATGTCTATGTCCACCCGAAGTGACATCTAAGCCAGGTCAGCAGTATAGAACTTCTCTGCTTCTGCTCCAGGTACCCAGCACTAGAGAAAGGACCATGCATGGGTTGCAGCACTGGCACAGCCCCTGTGGGACACGTGAACCCTTTAGAAAATCTCAGCTTCTTACCTTGACGATCATGCCTTTGTCCAGTGTGTGCTCCTGGCCTTCTCTGCTCCCAGGGAGACTCCATCGAGACTGCTGAATGCTCCCCATCGCCGTCGGCTTCTCTAAGCTTTCTTGAAGACCTGCATGGTATGTTGGTAGGTGCTTAGACATCTCCATCCCTCTTGGCCTCTCCAGCTCTTTTGATCATTTTAACAGATTTAAATGTCTCTTTTTATGTCTGATCTTATTTGCACGCATAATATTGGCCTTTTCCTGTTGGATTCAGATATACAGGGGATGCAGGTTTTGCTCCATTTTTTATCTGCCTTCTCATCTGTTTTTCTCTCTTTTTCATTTCTCTTTTTTTTTATTTCATTGTCTGTGATGCTTACCCCTTTGCTATTTAGTGCTTAATACTAACTCTTGAGGTCTGGGGAGTGAAAAATCCTAGGCGATAAGAGCATAAATCAGCAGAAATGCCTGCAAGAGTTTCAGGAACAATATTTGTTGCTTAGTTTTGATGGTAAATTGCCATAAAACAATATCCAGGCGGGGGAGGGGGTTGGCTTTTTTTAAAAACTAGCCTTTAAAAATTATAAACATTCACCTGGAAATTAATATACTTTTCAAACATTACCAGTTTTCACCACACTGTTTTCACTGGGTGCCTGGCTTAAATGGAAAAGTTGAAAAATTTCTTTGAAATGTGCATTAAAAAAATACTATTGTACTCACTGAAAGAAATCAGTGGGGAAACATCCCTATTATTTTCGAATTAATTCCAAAAATTGGTATCATTCCACTAAACCCAGAGGTCCCGGGTGAGTCAGGCCAGCTCTCCATTTCTCATAACATCCAAAATATCCTTATTCGAGCCACTACCTGCAGGCCTTTTACCTTTGGAAAGGATTTGTCAGATGCCCTACACGCTGAGCAGGGATGAGAGATGACAGACAGCCCTGCTTGTGACCTCAGCCTTGCTAAAACCATGGAGGAAATTAATAAGCTGCTTCGTAATCTTTTTCCCACCGTTATGCAATGGATGATGATAATTTCACTTGCTGGGAAGTGGCAAAACCAGGGAAAAAAAAATCTCCCCACAGCAAACAGGAAAGAATTTTACAAGCCTGTAAATTTTAGTGTGGAAAACGGAATGGCGAAATGAGGAGAAAATACTTAATTATTGGCTCACAATTAATTATAAACAGCTTGGGGTTTGCCTTCTAAATTCTCCCATAATACTGAAACAAGGCAATAAATCATCAGGTGGTATCTTCAGAAGCGATCGACATAAATAATCCTTTATGAAGGCGGGGAGTCAACCCTAAAAATTCACTGCCACAGAAATCAGTAGAAAGAAAGAGGCACAGAGAGCTAGAGCAAGGCTGGGATATTTTAAAGCAGGGATGAAAGATGTTATCAGACAAGTGTCCTTGCAGCCTGCGCTTTCATCCATGCAGTGGCTCACCTCAAGGAGCAGCTGAGCAGGTGAAACATCAGGAAAGACCTTGGATGAGGTTCCCGCAGAACTTCATCAAAGCCAAACCTTCCCTACAAAACAGCCTGACACCAAGCAATTTTGCAGAAAATATTTCAGCAGGAGTCTCCAAAAGTCCCCAGGAGCTGGGAGAGGCTGTGCTTGCTTTCAGTGTCCATCGCTGCCAAGCTCCTTCAGCAGAAGGACATGTGCATGCATTTCCAGGCTGCTGCTGAGCCTGCTGAGCCAAGAAGAGGTCAACATCACCTCCGGAGGGAGGTGATGCTCTCACTCCTGCTTTGTCCCCGAGGTCCCCAGGGCCAGGCAGGTGAATCTCAGTTGGTAGCACCGCAAGCCCCAGGGAAGGTACCTTTCTACAGCTGGCAGAAGCTCCGTGAATACAGTTTTCTAAAAATTCCCATTAATCGCAATCTACAATGATGTGGTGGCTGTAGTTTCAATGGCCTCCTCACATTAATGATGGGCTGAGCATCCCCAACCAAGTCTGGGGCTACCTACCTGTCCCAGAGCTCTCCTCACCCCAGGGAGCAAAGCACGGTGTGCCAGCACACCCCAGCACAGGCAAAGCTCATCTCATCTCATCCTGGCCGCAGGAGCAACACCAGCAACAGGCAGATGCCTTTGGGTGACTTATAACAGTGCAGTAACAGGCTTGTAGCCATCAAGGTGTCCTGCTATTGCTGCAACGGGTTTCACAGAAAACTGGATTTTCTCCTGGGATTTTAATTACTCCCATTTTATGGGACTTGCATAGGCATTAAAGATAGACAAATCACTGAAAGGAAATCACTGGTTTAACAGTTACCAACAGGGGATCAGGCAGACTGGCTGCAACACATGCCCTACACTGTCTTTTTTTTTTTTCATTTAACAAGCCCGTTTTCATAAAGGGCCTCTTTAATAGCCATCTCTGCCCCTGCAATGTCCCCCATTTTAATGGCTTTCTGAGCAGACCCAGCTGTGCTCTGGGAGGAGACAAATTTGGGTGTTTTTATTTTCTATCGCGCAGCAGAATTAAAGTCCCTTGCTCAGAGCCCATCAATCACTTTGCAAATAGGAACCAGGGCCTCTTAATCCTGTACACAATCCTTGTTATTTCCTCCTGTTTAAATAAAAGCAATCACCCTGCTTCAGGAAACGGTGCTTGATCACATTATCTTATAAACCACAGATCGGAGTTTGCTTCCCCACTGCTAATTCCCCAGGCTTGCTTGTTGCCAGAACGTTCATTACCTCTTATCAGGAATTCCTATTTTTAGGCAAGAAAGAGCACGTTTCCCCAGGAAAAGATGTGTTCAGGCATGGAGGAGAGGGGTGTGTGAGAGGAACGTTAACTTTTTTAACTATTTGTTTTACCTGATGTGGCAGGTGAGGCAAACCATGTGCCCCTCTCTGCCGGGCTGAGTGCAGGAGCCGTGTGGTGAGACGGTCCCCATATGAGTGAGGTGTAAAAGAGCTGGAAGCTGAAAGTGAATTGGTCCTGACTTGATTATCTCATTGCAACAACTGCTTTATTGATGCGTACACCCCTTCTTCCACGTAGGGAGGGCAACTCTGGGCATCCGTAAGGACAAGACCCAGCGCTGGCTGTGTGGCAGTGCGGGGACAGCAAAAGCAAGTGAGCCCCGGAGAGCCACACGAACTGCCCCTGTCCTGTCCCAATATGTCATTGCCAGCTCTGGCAGCCACCCTGGGGAGAGCTTTCCTCATCAGCATCTCTGATGAACTGGAAAGGAAACACAGGAACTGTGCTCTGTTCTGCTCAGGGTGCTCCACCTGGGCCAATACAGCCTCACAAGGCATCGTTACCAACCCATCACTGTCTGCTCGAACGTAGGTGTCCTTCGCGGTGTCCAGATCACAGCAGCGGGGACGGCCAAAGTGTTCCAAGGGTGGGTATCCCAGACCTAACGAGCGATGCGCTGAGTGCTCCAGCACTGCTGGGTCGCTGGCACCTCGGAGGATGGAGAAGGACATTCAGGGTGAAAACGTGTGTTCTAACAGCCCCATGGGAGAAGTGTCTTCCTTTACAGTTCTTACGACATGCTATCCTTTTTCAGAAAGTCTGTATCTCAGTATTATCCTGGGATTATTATTACCACCTCATTTTATTTTCCTGTTGTCTGCTTGCTGTAGGCCTCCTTGAGTCCTCCAGCATCAGTGACAGCTTGTCGCAACAAGTACAGCAGGTTAACAGCATTACGCACAAATAATTTCCTATCACCGTTTTTCAGCATGTCCCTTTGATTTAATTGCCTGTTACCTTGTTTTTAAATTACAAGGCAAGTAATAAAGTCCTGTTGGCTTTCCCTACACAACTTATTTTTTGTCCCTTTTTATCATGTCACTGCTTTTCTGCTGGAACTAACACAGAGATTTTGATCCCGTTTTTCCCTTTCTTGGCTCCATAGTTTGGCAAATCATTCTGGCATGGAAAAATAGGTTTCTGGTGACTATAAACATATTTTCTGGAGGTGTTTGCTTTCTCCATTTCTAGCAAAATTTCAGAAAGGAACATTTTAATTAAGGATTATTAAGAGACAGCTTCCACTGTCTCTTTCTTCCTTCAAAGGGGATAACTTTTTGAAAGTGACAAGTAGTGGGGAGAAAAAGCCCAAGTGTTTTTCCTTTTCCCCTCCTCTTCTTTCCAGTGGCAAAAGACTCTTTAGGTGAAATTTTCCTTCTTTCTTTTCAGGAGTTCCATTGCAGTGCTCCATTGCTGGTACATGTACACTGCAAGCACTGCCCATCCTGGTTTGGTCCCGTGGTCTTGAGGTCCCCTGTTTTCCTGGTATGTGTGGCTGAGTGTATTTCCCAGGGGAACTGGCACTGGGCAGGGAGGAGCTGGAAGGGGTGGTGGGTATGTTGAGATACAGCTGTGATGCACACCCAAAAATGGGAGCTGAGAAGTGCTCCTGTGTCCCTCTTTTCAGACGCAGCTGCCAGCGTCTAGGCATTGCAGTCTGCTGCTGCTGGCCCACCCTGGACTGGGACTGACTGGGGCAGCACTGGGAGTGCAGTAAGAGGGTGAGCAGAGCCAGCACCCTGGTCCACTCGTGCTTCTCAGTGCTGTGCCCCTTCACCTCTGCAAGGCGGGAGTTGCTGCAGCTACTGTGATGCA
Organism: Morus bassanus; assembly: GCA_031468815.1. Taxonomy (NCBI): domain Eukaryota; kingdom Metazoa; phylum Chordata; class Aves; order Suliformes; family Sulidae; genus Morus; species Morus bassanus. The sequence continues at coordinate 1,593,165 of CM062582.1, forward strand.
GAACAAAGCAATACCGAGTGCTCCCACCTGGAGGGATGCAGGGCCAACTGACAGCTACAAAACTCAGGATGCAGAAGAAGCTGCTTCTGCTACCCCAGCATGGGAAAAGCTGCCAGCAGAAGCACGGTCCTATTCCCACTCTTGTGCCAGTTGCTGCTAGCACAGGCTCTCTCCGCTGGAGACTCACCAGGTTCTTCACAGATCCACAGAGCGGGGAGGAGATTACAGCAGAGCACCCAGCTATTAGCTCTTCCCTTTATAGCCATTTCTGAAACTGAGGGAAAGGGCCCTGGAGGGCTACAGAAGTGGAAATCACGTGCAATGGTCTGATCCTGCAGCCTGGAGAGCTTCAGGGTAGCTCCCTCCAGCTCCCTAACTATCCCTTGTACCCCACAAGAACGGCATGGACTTCACCCCAGAAGATAAAGGATGGGCAAACACCAGGGCCGTTATGTCAGCTGGACAGGGGCTATTGGTACAATCCTGCTGTGGGGCCAGCACAGCAACTGCAGGGAGGCAGAGCCCTTCACCAGGATCCTTCAGCCACCAGCCCCATTTCTTTCCTTAGGCTTCGTCCTCTGGCTCCCGGACCTGGACACAGTGATAAAGTAGGTGCAGAGCTGGAAGAAGCTGAGCTAGCCTTCTGATAGACTAAACACACCATGCAAAGTGGTTTTTGACATTCAAGCCGGGCCAAGCTGGCATGGAACTTTCCATTACAGTGCTTTGTTTTGCTGAAGGAAAATGTGACTTCTGCGCAATCAAAAACTTCCAGAGGAGACAGATCAGTTTCTCTTTTTATCACCAGAAACACCTGACTGGAATATTTTGAGTCAGCAGCGATTTCTGTTGAAATGATCACCTTGGGACAACACAGCCCCACAGCCAGCTCACTATGAAATCATTCTACTCTCACAAATATTGCTATGAATACACCCATGTCTTCAGGGACAGGCTTGGTGACATCCCTTTACAGGGAAAAGAGTGTCTGAGGGGTCTGTGACCAGCTCTGCTTGCACGACAAATGGACCAGGCATTAGCCAGGCAGTCCCACGTCCCCCTCTCTTACGGCTCCTCAGGACACGTTCTCAGCCACCCGTACATCATTTGTGAGTCCTGCAAAGGGAAGGTGCACAAAAGCTACAGCTCTGAGAAGCAGCTAAACAAAATGGGATAATACATGGAGCTAAGGCTGACGCAAACACTGCCTGCTGTAGAGCAGGGTCAGCTTTGTCACGTGTTGCCAGCTACAGACCCAGTCCATGGAGGAGAAAGTAAATTCATGGTGCAAAATCAGGGCAAGACACCTGTGATAAAGGTTGATTGCCATGTTCCCTACTTGCAAATAAATCACTGCTCAGCAGCACAAAATTCATATTTCCAAATCACTCACTTCCTTTTCTTCTTCCCAACAAGAAGGTTTTGGCTTGTTCAAAAAAGGCTTTGATTTCCCGGTCATAGAGCCTGCTGAGGTTCTGGGCATAGACCTGGAAAGACAAGACAGACGCAGAAATTCCTGGTGTATCTCATCTGTCTATGAACAGTGCCCATTTCATAGCTGTTTCTTCAGCTGCCCACTTAAAACAAAAGTCAGTAGTTGGCAACCGAAACAGACCTATTGGTTTTGGTGTGTAAGACCTTCGGAAAGGCAAAAACCAGCATGAAAATTAGAAACCAAGCCTCAGTGATATAAAAAGAACCATCTCAGTTACTTAACAATGTCCCTATTAACAGAGGAGGCCAAGGACTTTAAGATGCCCCTTCCCTAGAACCCTTTAAATAAAGCAGCGTGAAATAAAATACAACATTAACCACATTCATTTAATGCTTATCACTCTCATTCAGTAGGGAAATGGCAGACAAAAGCAAAAAGACCAAATTTTAGCATTTCAGACCTTTTCCTTCAGCACGATGTCTGTCACCGAGTCCCAGACTGCTTATTGTCAAGCACAGAGGTCCAACATCATGTGGCCAAGCTGGCCAGACACTCTCCTAGAGGGGCCAAATGCTGGAAGCTCATGTGTGGTATGGGTTTGGTGAAACCAAGCTCTCATCACAAATTAACTAGTTTGACTAGTCTGGTGGATGGTTTGCAATATTTGTTCAGGGTTTCAGCCGTACCTTGGGGAGATCACAGAACAGAACTGGGTTGGCGTTCCTCAACCAGGCCATGAGCGGGGCGTAAGGCACCAGTTCCTCATGGTGGAGTCCATGGCTTGGTGCAGATAGCTTGTCAATGGGCTGACCAAGAGCATTACCCTAAAGCAACAGAAACAGCAGAAAGAGTCAAAACATAGCCTTGAAAACCTCTGAAAAATTATTGCTTCATAATCACCCTTGAATTTCCAGTTCTGAATATGTCTGAGAAGCAAATTTAAAGGGTGAGGCGGAACATGAATGATCACATTGAACTCCAGTTTTGATCCCATGTCGGGGGAACAATTCTGAGCCCAGAGGAATGAGCTGGCCCATCAGTAATAGGTGGGCTACTCCAGCTAAGCACAGTGGTCAGGAGAAGACACAGGAGAAAAGCTCATTGTTCAGAGGCATGCTGGAAACTGTCCCTCCGAGCACTGCGAGGTGGGTATGCCTCCTGGGGCAGATGCAATGGGGAGGAAGGATGCTGCGCAGTTGATGCAGCCCATCTGCCAGGGCCCGGCAGTGCTGGGACATCGCACCCACAGACTCAGAGTCATGTAGGTGGGATGGGAGCTCAGCAGGTTCAGAGCAGGTCCAGGTAAAGCAGCTTGCTCAGGGATGTGTCCAGTCAAGGTCTGAAAATTTCCAAGGATGGAGATCATACAGTTCCCTCGCAGTTCCCTGCCAGTCACATCTCTTCCCAGAGTCAATGCTTGAAAGGAAATGCTAAAGATTTAAGGATATAATGCTAAGGATTTGGGAGTAGCTCCTTTTCTCTTCATGAAATGACATCTGGAAGAGTAACATTTTCCTTTCAGATTTCTCCCCACAGAAGTATTTCCACCATGTCTTTTAGATTGCAAGACGAGCATTTGAAAATGTTAATCAAAGGATGAAGAGATTGGCTTTTATCCTGGGATTTTATGTTACAAACAGACGAACAACCACCGCCCCTCCCAAAGTAAAACAAGAAAATCTAAAGCAAAAATCTTTAGGCCCAAGAACTTTTTAACATGACCAGAGGATTAACGACTGTCACGGGAGGGAACGTGATAGTCTGATAGATGCAGAATTGTGCTGGATTTCTTCTGCATGCCAGCAAAACTAACCAGAGGGCTGGGAGGGCAACAGCAGGGTGAAAAGACCAGGGCATGGGTGAAAAGGGCATGTGAAAAGACCTCTGAGGAGACACTTTTGGAGAATCCTCTTATGGTGGCATCCCCTATATTGCTGGCACTATTTTAGCAGAATATTCAAATCTCCCAGGATTTTGAGCTGCCACATAAAGAACGAAGCCCACCTGCAGCTCAAAGATGCTCGTAATGTGACTGATGAAGGAGCTTTCAAAGTTCTGCTTGAGCGTTTCAAACATGATCAGCTGCTCAGCCACAGACTGCAGTTTCCGGTAACCTTGGGGAAAAAAAGAGAGTGTATTGAGGTATGGAGCAGCACGAGCTGTCGTAGCTGCAGACTAATGTCACTTGGCACACTGGCAAATAAAACAGGTCTTCAAGGAGTAAGTTCTGGGATAAATACTACCACCCAAAAGCCAACAAAAGGAAAAAGATTTGCTGTGGTACCAAGCAAATAGAGAGGGGAGGGAGTTTAAATTTAAAAAAAATAATAATGGCAAAGCTTCCATCAGTCCAACCATGGCCAAGAACAAACGCCCAGTCTCTTCACAAGGAAAGCATGGGGTTTCATGCCAGGATCAAGTCCCTGTACAACGGCAGGTCTCCAACACCACCCATGGTAGATACTGCTACAACGAATTATCGTTTTTTCCATGCTCAAGTACAGAAAACTGGGTTGCCCCAAGAGACCGCCATTTCTAAACCTGTCTTTCCACTGGTTCCTTTCTGAACTATAAGAGGTGTTGCACACAGATGGCAGGCAATGACGCCTTACGCCCAGGTACTTAGAGGAATTGTAGAGGTGCTTGCCATAAGTTTGCCTCAACTTTAACATAAACTGGACCAGCCGGTGCCTGAGTCCAGAGGGAGGTGCCTGCAGACCTGCCTGTGGTGCGTGGATGCCCCAGCTTGGCCATTTGCGGCATGAATTGGATTTCTCTTGGAATGGACCCTATCCTCCCCCGGCTACTTTTCTCCATGGATGTTCAGAGGTAATGTTACATTAGCTTTCTCAGCCCTGCTTGACTGTGCTTCTAGGCAAAGCTACCGAAGACTTTGAAACCTTCAGCAATATCTTCAGAAAGAAGAAAGCCGACCCTGTAAGCTTGTTTCCCCAGCTGCAAACTCTAGGTGTGCTGCAGGGTGCTCTTCACCATACACCCCATGTACCCCCAGGCCAGCGCTGCTGCTTAGCTTCCAAAATACATCCCTGCCTTCTATTTCTTTTCTACTTTGCCCCAGGCAGCCTGCAGGGCTGCCCAGCAAGCGTGTGAGCCAATTTCTGGGAACACCCCCTCCGGCTTCAGCGGTTCAGGGGCACCTGCAGAGGCTGGGCAGCACAGGATGGTGCTGAGTGTGCAGCACAGGTTGTGGATGAGCTGGTGGCTCTGCTGTTTGCAGACATAAATCTCTGCTCTCTACTCACCAGGCTGTAGCTGGATGTTCATGCAGCCAGATAAAGCCTCTGCTGCAGCAATGCAGGCTTTCACTCTGCTGGGGCTGGAAAGATCTGCCCGGCTCAGGGCATCACAGTGTTCCTTGCTGAGGTTAAGGTGGGTCTAAAAACAAAGCCAGAAGAGAACAGGTACAAGCACAGCCAGCTTCTCATCCCTTCTCATCCCACCCAGAAGGCTGCTGGCTTGAAATAGCCAAGTGCTACCTTCGGCTGCCAGGCTGCATGTGTCCGTCAAGAAGACCTTGCTGCTCTATCCCCACCAGAAACAAAGGTCTGCACAGTAACAACGGCAGCGGCTGCCAAGGAAGCCCTGGCAAACCTCAGCATGAGTTTCCAAAGGACCAGCACCTCTGAGATCACTACTGGCAGCAAAGTGGTGGGGAGGAGAAAGAAAAAGCTAAGGAAACAGCAGCTTGAGTTACTTAGAAATGAAAAGGCCAGTGGCATAGAGGTCACCGTAAGCCGTGGGAGTGATGATTAACTGTGCTCTTACAGCACAGTTCTTGCATTTATGGTATGTTATGTTTGTAAATAATTTGTTTTCCCATATTCCCAGAGCTCATCAAGAGTCTTTCCACTGGCTGTGCTGTCCCCTGCGCCAGTGTCTCTGTGCCTGTGAGGTACTGCAGAGGAAAGCTCCTTACTCCACAGTGGATGCTGAGACAGGCTGATGTGCACAAAGTCCACAGCTGATGGCAGACATCAACTTAACTATTAAGTTACCTTGGGGGGGGGGGGGGCGCAGAAAAAAGAAAACAAAGGAGAGAAAAGGAATGGGGAAACTCCCATCAGTGGGAAGTGGGAAAAGAAGCAACAGGGTCCCTGGCAAACAGCCTCTCCAGGGCTCCTCTCCAGGGCAACAGGGAGTCTCCAGAATGCTTTTCCCATGGTAGATGTATGGTGTGCCTCAGGACCCACTCAAAGTCCCCAGCGGTTTCTCTGCATGTGAGGTTATCAGTGCTGATGGGAACATGCTTTGACCAGGGGTGGGATGTTGCATGCTCTGGCTTTACCTGGCCATTAAATACTGTGCTTGCTTATTTCTGGGTAATGATTATTTGCTATTGAAATTACTATTATCTACTAATGGCAGCTGTTTTTCCCTAGTATGGAGATATAAACTGAAAGCTACCGAGTGAAGGGAGGAAGAAAGCAACTACCCTCAGTGACAATTGCTTCCCACAAGTAACCCCACAAACCAGACATAGGTATGCCTGGAATCCGAAGGCAAAAGGCTGAGAGGATCTCAGTGCTTTGGGTGCATGGGTAAAAGCACTGCCCCAGCAGCCTCTGAGTGCGTAAGAAGAAAGTCCTAAAGCTGATAGTGAAAGGCAGACAACAGCATCCCAAGTGAACGGCTGCAGAGTTGTGTTTGGAAGGTCTTTGGCATTACATCATTTGAGGCTCATCTTGCCCATGAAAAGGACTTTCTGGGACCCCTCTTACAGCCCTGGACCACAGTGAGGGTACTGAACACCATGTCTGCTGCTGGTCTACCTGTAGTCCATCCCAGCTGTGTGGCCATCCTTATATTATCAAGATGACAAAGTCCCTCATTTCTAGGCCAGAGAAGCTCTGTAGCCTTTGCAGACAGATAATAGTTTTCAGAGTGTTTGATGTTGACCGAAAGTTTTTTCTAATATATTCAACAGGCTGAAGATGCAAATCCACATACCGTGAGGAAGAGGATCTCATCCATCAGCTTTGTCTTGTTGGAAATGATGCGATGTAGCAAGGAGTTTTCTTGGTGGATGTGGTCCATCTGCTGCTTCACACTTCCCAGTAACTCATCGTAGATCTGCAAGGTCTCCTCCACTCTGGCCACCTCTGCCAGGGCCTCATCAATGGAGCTCATCAGCTGTGTCACCTGCCTCTCAGAAGAGATAATGGCTCTAAGGTTGGCCTGTGAAATTGAGAAACAGAGGGCTTCACCACTGTAGCAGGGACTGATCACCGCCATCTCGGAGTCAAATATCCTGACCTTCACCCTCCCAAGTCAAAGCAGAGTCCCTGTCTTTACAACGTGCAAGATGCTGTTAGAATTGCAGCTATCCTGCATCACTACCTGCACAAGGTCAATGTCTTATCTTTGCTCTTGGCTAAACTCTATATCAGCAACCATCTGCAAGTCCCAAGTGCCAGGGCAGAACAACACCCTTCCCTGAGCACAGTGTATGCTCAGAGGACTTTCATCTGCCACAGCAAAGAGGTTACTGCTGAGTCGCTGGGCAAATCCGACCATGAGCAGAATACAGTCTTTGTATGTTTGGAGAGGGTACCAAGCCCTCCTGGCACCCCACTTTTCCCTCTGTGCACTAGGAAAGTCCCAAGTGGACACTGCATGGAGTCTCCAACCCTCAATCCCCACAACTGGTGAAGTCCCCTGAGGACCTGGGTGTCCATCCCACAATATTTGCAAGGAAACATGCCAGCTTTGAGGCACTGGCCATTTCTGTCTGGCTCTGACACATTTATGCAGACCATGGCCATGTCAAGTGCCTGTCACAGCATGTTTAGCACAGCTCCACGCATTGCCACTGCTGCCAGGGCGTTACCCAGCTGAGCTGCTCTGGCAGTGGAATTAATAAATAGTTAAATCATGCATGAGGCATGCACATATATATGTCTCTAATACAGAAACTGAAAGCACAGTTTGCCTAGGGATGTCTCAGGTGTTTGTTTTGACGGGTGGTAGAGATATAACAGCATGTTAATTGCTGCTGACAAGCTCCACTAGAGATTAACTGCTTCCAAATGTTAATTGTATCTTTTTCAAGGCCTATACACCATGCGGGATATCAAAGAAAACAATCAATACATGGGTCTGGGAGGCATGAGGCTTCCAGACTGCTATTTTTCTCTCCATTAGTAAAGCTTTTAAAGAAGTTTGTCTTTTCTGATATTTCAATTATCTGACATCTTTTTCATTAAATGAAGAACAAGCACAGAAGCATCTGCACCCCCACTATGCCGGCTGCTTGGCTCACCAGTGGGAAATGATAGGAGGAAGAGAAGCAAAGTCTTGTCAACCCAAGTCAGGTTACTGTGGCTTGGACCTACCCTGTGCTCTGAATTGGGAATGTGTCTGAAAGCACAGTAGACGTTGGGCATCTACAGTCCCTGTGTTAAGGGCTTTCTCTTCTTCAAGCTCCACGTGCATTGCTATTGGGATGAAGATGAGCTGGTAGCTCCAGCTCTAGAGGTGGTACATGCAGGACAAGATGCTGGAGCAGCGCAGAGGTGCTCCTGAAATATGTGAGAGCCACTCTGCACCACCCTGTACACCTGGACTGGGCAGCTTCGGTCTCACCGGCAAAGCATGGATTACACGCTCCTGCGACAAATGTAGTGCTGTTTTGGGAAAGGGTGGGAGAAAGGACTGTGGGGAATAGCTTCAGATGTAGGCAGATTCACAAGGGATCTGGAAAGGTCAGAGGAATTCTGTAGAAAAGAAAAGCCTGATATCATAGCAAGCACGTCTCTATCAAAGGGAGAGATGCAACTACCGCGCTGCAAAGCGATGCAGCTTTCCCACAGGGAGCCCAGTGACGGCAGGGAAGGCAGAGGTTTCGCTTGCCAGCAGGCTCAGCGGTTGGATTTGAAGCGGGGCTTGCTAATGCACGCAAATACTCATCTCCAAAAGCACCAACGATGCTAAGTGAATGTGCCTTTTGCCCGGAGCCCAACCAGCCTACGCAGGCCAGCGCGAGGGATTGCGAGGGAGCAAACAGCCCCGCTCCCAGACTGCTGCTTTCCAGCCGCACGCCAGGGACCCTGGCCCGCGGCCACGGGCTCTGTCCAGAGCTTCACATTTTATTAAATGTTCCTAAATTACAGCCATAAACCTCCCGCAAGCCTGTCACCGCTGTGGCTTCAGATTATCTTATTAGGGTTTAACAGTCCCATGGGGGTTTGCCTAGAGCAAAGCATCACCGGTGACATTGGCAGGGCAACTGCTGGCAGAAAGGGCTCTCCGGAGAATCACCGCTCGGGTAAGGGTAATAACTCTCCTGCTGGAGGCGGCACAAAGCTGCCGGGAGCTGCCTGCGTTTCAGCGGGTGCTGGGATCCTGCAAGTACGTAGGAATACCAATGTAAAAATCAGAGCTCACAGCCTCCCAGGTGCCCTGGCCGTGCTTTCCTTCCTTCCAAAGCAGATAAGTGCTTTCTTGCTGTTGGTGCAGCGTTTTGCCATTCCCAGAAGAGATGGGTTAGCAGAAGGTGATTAGTATTGTAAGAGGAGCACAAGGTGTTAGCACTGGGATGTGGGGAAAAACATTTAAATATATGCATGTGCTAGTCTGACTTGCTGGTATTAATAATGCTTAATATCATAGATTAAACCTTAGAAATAGAAACATCTCATTAATTAATTTGCGTTAGCAAAAGTGACATATATTCATTAGAGAGCATTAAAATAATGTATTCGACAGCACCTTTCATCTCAAAGAACTTAACAGAGATTTGTTAGTCACTTTCATGGGGTATTTTACAGCTGGGAAACAGAGTCAGAAAGTGCCTGTATGGCTTGCCAAGAGCAAGCAGGAGCAGACCTCAGGAGTCTGGTCTTCCAGATTAACTACTAAGTTTCCAAGTGTAATAAATCATATATAAATACAAACTGGGAATACAGCAAATACTGGAGCTAAAGAAGGTTGGATTTAGAGTTTGTGGTTTCTCGTATGGCTTAAGATCATTCCTTTGGCTTATTTTATTCCCTTTGTTCTTCAGTTACCTACCCATAAAATCCTAGCACCAGATATATTAGCATAAGATAAATGCAGCTATCTCATTATTTTGCTCCAGAACTCAAAGAAACAAGTTATCCTCTGCAGAAATGCAATAAAATACAGCAACTTTAATAAAGCAAATAAAGCTCACTAGTCTGAAAATAATGTGTGCCTTCTTCATTGGCTCTTTCTACTACAGTTTATCTTTTACTTTTTATCTCCTTCCAGCTCAGTTTCATTTTTTCCTCTTTTCTTTCTCCCTAGCTGCTGCTTTTCCTTCTGCAGGGATCATTGTTGACCCTTTCCTTTTCTTCTAGGCATCCCTGCCTATCAGACCACCCTTTCTGCTCTTCATCACCCCACACTTTTTACATGCATGTTCATCCCCTCCCTCCCTATTCAGCAGCCTTTATCCTTCCTACCCATCTTTTCTCTGTTCGCCTCTTCACGAGGTAACTACTATGCTTGTGCAAACCCAAACCCAAACTGAAATAACAGGAATTTTTACTGTATCTGTGGTAGCCCACATGGCAACGTGGCAGGACCCGTCCCCACTGCTTCTGCGTGTTCTGCTTGCCGATGGACACGCTGGACCAGGCGTGCCGTGAGCTGCAGACCTGGCTGTGGATTTGGCAGGAGTCTGGGGAGCTCTCGGTGCCCCGAGGTGCCTGGCAGGCTAACCCTCCCCGTGGAACACCCGGCCCCATGCAGACAGGGAGGGGAAAACACACAGCATGGGCATTGTCACCATGTTTTCCCCTTGGGGTGATTCCTGTAAATCATTTCCAGATGTGGTTAGGGCTGTGGGATTGCTCAAGATCACTACTGACCTGGCTGGAGGCATAGCTTATAGACCCAGCAGGAGGGGCCAGAGGCAACGCCCTAGGACAAATTTCTTTTGCACTGGTGACTACAGAAATGATGGTGCTAATTCACATTGCGTGGGACACAGAGACCTTCTACACAAAGCAAAGAAGATCCTGGAGATGCCCAGTCCCATCCACCTCCCTCAGCCAGCCCTAAAGCACCCCACTTCATTTTGCCCCACAGTTAGACCCTGCCCTACCCCCAGAAATTATAATCCCTCACAGCTACACACCCACATGCAGCTGGGCTCCATATCCTTCCCTGCAGCTGGGTCTGTGCCGCTTGTTTGCTTTACTCCTTTGCAAAAGTGACAGTGGGCTTCATCTGCCCCAAGTTGATCAGTCACCATGTTCATCAGAGAGACACCGCTCAAGCCAATGTCTAAAGGTGGTTAAGCTCAGCAGGGACAGACATTTGGTGCCTGGCTGCCAGGCTGCAGCTACTTGTTTAGCCCCTGCGAGGGCCAGGCAGCCCCACTGTAGTGCACGGTGGGAGAACCACTGACCCTCAAGAGGGGAGCAGCAGTGTCCTCCTGACTTGCACGTGAGATGCCCTTGAGCTGAAGTAGCACAGCACTGAGATGGCTTTCAGATCAAGTGCTCACAGCAAACGGAAGAGCTGCCGATACCCAGAGACCCAGTCCAGTGCCCCTACATGCCAGGCACCGTCTTTTCAGTTGAGTCACAGCCCCTGGCCCCCTTACCTCATCCATCACATGGAGATCATTGCTCAGCTGCTCTGCAAAGGCCACAGAGTTGTTCACAAGGGGTTCATACTCCTCCATCAGCTTCAACACATCAGCAGCTTCCTTTGGTGTCATCTCCTGGTACACACTGAGCTCCTCCTGGCTCTCAGTCTCTGCAGTGTCCTTCCTGTCTTCTTGGGGCCTTTGTCTCCCTGCATGGACAGGAGGAGACGTGGACATGGCCAAAGCCTTCTAGCTATGTCATTTTATTAGCCCTGCTAATATTAGCCCCAGGGGTCTCATTGAGTCCAAGTGACATGAGTCCAGTGGTCTCAGTCTGCTGGTCAGTTAGAATAAGATCACGGCATGGAGCAAAGAAAGATGTGGATGGGATAAAGGGTCAGCTTTGTAAGAGGGACAAAATGGACATTTGAAATTTAATTTGAGCTCTGGCTGTGTTTTCACTTACCTCCCTAGGATTGTGTGTTGGGGCATGTTGATGTGTTTGTTATACAAAGCTGAGACAAATTTCAGAGATGAACAGGCTTCTTCTGATCAAATATAACAATAGTCATGTGTTATAGAGTAAAATATACTTTTATATCCATATCTATCTGTATTTCTTGATATACTGCTGGGGAATGTTACCAGGCAGGCAGCCAGTCTCCCCTGGCCTGACTTTACCAACACTTTACTGCTCACATTCCCCAACCCAGAGTGCAGGTAACATCTCTGGAGATAAGATAAACCATCCACCTGGTTTTTTTCCCAGCCTAGCACTGTGTGTGCATGGCAAGGTTCAGTGGATAAATCCAATGGCTGTGCCTCCAGATACACAAGATGTGGATCCTCCTGCTTCCCTCTCACTGGTACCCCCCTCAGCCTCTCCTGTCATCTGCACTTGCTTTTGAAATTTATTCACCTCCCATTCCTAAAGTGATAACAGTGATGGTGCAAAAACCCCAAACCACTCTGAGTGTGACAAGGAAACTAATTACCTTCCGCTGCACAGGAGGGGACATTCACAAATGTGATAGAGCTGGCGAGGAATCGGTGGTTCAGTTTCCACAAGCATCTGATAAACGTTTTCTTCTCCTCAAAGCTGCTAGCGGTCCACTTGTAAACCTTATCAAACTGCAGATCAAAATCCAGGCTTACCTAGATGTCAACAGTTAATTACAATTAGACACCACCTGCCACACCACATACACTCAGCACAGGTTTGCAGCACATTTTAATGGCTGGGGCTGAATGTTGTGAAAACACCTTGTGCACCAGGAGGAAAAGACCTCCTGGTTGAAGGAGGGAGGGACACACACCTCTACGCTGCAGTTTCAAGCTTTGGGGTTTTCAGTGGCCCCAGGAAGCCACATTGTGAATGGGGACTAGCACAGGGCTTAGATGTTAGAGCAGAGAGCTCTGCCTGCACAGGCAGCTCAGCCCCTTCAACCAGGGGCATGATCCTGACACCTCCCTGAGACCACCTAACAAAAAGCCTGGCTGGCATATGCCGGGAAGGTGACCTCAGGGAGACCAGTGCTACTGGCCACATCATGCTCATGACTAGACTGGTTTTGCTGGAATTGCACATGTATAGTCAGACTCAGATCTGATGAAGGGCTAAAATGGGCTATTGCGCCCAACATCCCCACAACACCTGATGCGATGGACACCGACTATACCATGCCCAGGGTAACTATTGTCAGAAGTTTGATTTGAAGCCTTTCAATCAATGAATTCCCTGACAAGCTCTGTATTTCCAAGCTGACAGCAGGTGATTCCTCTAGTTAACAGCAAATACTTCTTTGAGTTTCTTTCCTGGAGATATAGACACCTTTCCCTGGACTTCTGCTGCTATCCCAGAGCAACTGGGTAGGATTTGAGAGGTATGTTCATGGCACTTGGCAAATAATCATAGGCATGATAAAAGCACTGAAAATAAAAGTACGTACAGCAATTCTGACCCTAGAAGTGGACACCAGGACACCCGTAGTGAGTCAGACCAACCAAGCAGCCAGTCCCAGTGTCCTGATCCAGCACGCTGATTTCTCTTTCAGATTGTATAAATCCTTCACCTTTTACTGCAGGTTTTGGGAGATGAACACTGATGAATTTCGACAGTGGCCAGTGGCAGATGCTTGGGAGAAAAAGCATTCAAAGGGCAACTCCAGAGTTATATTGCCTTCAGGATTCGCTGCCACCCTCCAGCAGCCCATGATCTAGCAGCTCGCTGAGCCAGAGGTTGTATCCACAGCACTGTGTTTAACAGCCCTTGAAGGACCTACTGTCCCTGATTTCCTCTAACGGTTTTTTGAACTTATTCATAGCATTGGCACCTACAGCATCCTGTGGCAATAAGCTCTGCAGTGTAATGATGTGCTGAATGAGAAAGCTCAAAATAACTGAAGTTGAGCATTTGGGGTAAGCCCAGCACCCACCCTGCCTCCCACTGCAGATATTCCCCTCTGCAATCCTCATCCGATGGCAAATCTCAAACCTTTCTTCACTCAAGTATTAGGAACACCCAGAGAAAACCCAGAAACAGGCTTCCACAAGCTCAGCCCTGAAATTCCCCCAGCAGCACTGTGGTATCACATATACTTCACCTGGCATCTCCCAGCAGCCCCATTTCCAGGCAGGGGAAGGTCACCTGAGATAACAGGAGCATGGACTGGAAAAAAAGCACCCTTGGCATTTACCTATGCTGTTTTCATCTGTATAAGTGTCAATATCTCTACATCTATCTATGCCCAAAGGATGTAGTCTCATGGAGGGGGAACTCCAGCCACAGGAGACTTAGTATTTGACACTAAGTGGTATATAGGTGGAGAGAATAAGGGAGGTTGCTGAACTAGGAACATCCCACAGAAAGAAACTCCTTCCTGCACCATCTCATTAGCTCTGCGGCACAGCCTGATCTCATCTTCCGGGGAACTTAGAAGCTGCACTTATAATTATTGATACTAATCATCATAACAGACACAGAGTTTATGAGGATTGACGCAGTCCTATGACGCTTTAAGGGTTGCTGTCTAAACATCTTGAAGCAATACATCACGCCCCTGCATTGCTTTGCAGGCTTGGTAGCGGCCCCTGCAACAGCGCAGAGCAGCGATGTCTGGGGGAGGACTTTACGGTGCGCGAGGTTTATAGCATGCCTTATGAGGAGCTATTAAAGCAAGGAGGCATCCGTTAATCGCTTCATAAATATTAATACTGTTTTGGTCAAGGGAGCTGTAGCTTTAAGCACCGCTGGACTTGCAGTGTCAGGACTTTGCTGGTGCCAGGGAACAGAGGGCTTCCCAGCGCACCAGAGCGGACCTGACGGCCAATCCTTTGCTGTGTGTATCTGAACCCATGAGCTGGGGTTTGGCTGTAGTTGATACTATCTGCTGAGCAAGAGAGGAGAGCTCTTGTTTTGATTTTTGTGGACCTGCCAAGACATGCAACAGGGAGGGACTGTGCTGACTTGAGCACTGGGCTGCCCTGGGGAGCTTGCCTCCATGGTGGGACCCAGAGAGACATCAACACGTCCTGGCTGCAGCCTACTGCTTCAGCCTCTCCTCTGCGTGGGGACCTTGTGCAGCAGCTTCAGCTGGTGAGTAGATCCCATTTTAGGAATGATGTGGACAATTCTGGCTGCCTGCATTCGGGAAAGATCAATTCAGCCTGGAAGAGACAAGGAAGAGGGCTCCAGGCACAATAAAGGGAAGAGAGAAGCCAACACAGAAGAGGAGAATAAGGGGTCAGTCTGCTTAGCCTGCCAGAAGGAAGATTAATGGGAGGTGACTGCAATCTAAAAATATATCTGCAAAGGAGAAGAGCTGTCTAACCTAAAGGACAGCCATGGCACAAGCACAAACAGGGATGATGTGGGTAGGAATACAGGCTTGGAGTCATAAGAAGGCTTTAGCCACTGGGACAACCAAGTTTGCTATTTGCCTCCCTGTAGGAAGGGGTTAAAAAATATGCTGACACTTTAAGAAAGAGTATGATCAGTTTTTCTCATTGGGATGGCAAGTGAGGGGGAAAGGATTGAAAATCCCGGAGGTATCTTGTAATCCTAACTCCTCAGGAGCCAAAGTAGTTTAAAGACTTGGTGGAGCCAGGCTTATCTGCTAGAAAAAAGCTTAGGCAGGATGAAAGCATGTATTTCCTTGTGCATGGGAAAGTTTAAGACAATGAGATATCAGTTCTGTTCTACCCATAGGATCAAGATGCCCTGCAAATGTGATTTTCCTTTCAGACATGCTGTGCAGATGTAGTTTATTTGTCCTGGAAAGTTGTTCTTTTTTTCATTTATTTCCATACTTGTGAAAACCCAGGCACCTTGCCAAAGCCCCTGGAACATTCACATTTATAGAAAAAACCTAATTATATAATCTTTAACAACACTCTACCAGCTCCAGCAAGGGAATATCTTGTCCATGCTTTCTTTCCCAAAAACCTTGATGTCACCCTAAAAGCGCAGACTCACACTGACTCCAGCTCTCTCTAATCCTTCTTTCAGTAAATGCCTCCATTTAATCTTTAAATACCCTATGCAAATGTCTGCCAAGAAGCTTTGTCAACATGGATCGACAGATGGGCCTGACAATGTGTTCTGCGAATGCTGGAGACCTGACAGGAGCAGCGCTTTGCAGCCCATCTCCCCAGCCTCTGAGGGCTGCTGCAAAGAGCTTCGGGAGGTCCTCTGCCTGAGGGGTAAGGCGAGTTTGCCCACTGATATTGATGGAAGCTGTGTCCATGCAGCCGTCACCCACTCACTGCTCACCCTGGTCAGGTATTTGGCCAGCCTGACACCTCCTAACTTAGAGAAGGATGAATAGGAGGGAGGAAATCACTTCAGCCTCAGCATCCTGGGCACAGGCATCTCCCTGGAAGAGATGAGGGAAATGAGAAGTCCAAAAACACTGATGCAGGATGGAGGAACCATCCAGGGAGAGACCTCAGTTCACTGCATTCTACGAAACAGCTCCGAGGGAAGGCAGAGGGCTTTTAAATTTTTGTGATGGCGGTTGTTTCCTCAAAATTAGCGTCATTCAGGCCGGTTCAGTCCTATATTAGAAAAATCAATCCTACCTGATTGAGCGTCTTGCCATCTACCAGCTTCAGCTCTGCTAAAGGCCATTTGTAGGCTATCTTGTACTGCTCTCCTCGGTCTACCTTGACCTTCACCAGAAACGGCTGCATTGGCCTAAAGGTGTCCACTGAGGATGAGGGACAGGAGAAAAAAAAAAAACACAACCCACAATATTATTGTTAGCCCAGTACACAACAGTTCAGTGTGAGTGGACAACTACAGATGGACACACAGACACTGATTTTGCATTGTGGCCATATGGAGAGATGCTACAGGGTTTCTACTGACTTTTCTTTTCATTTAGTATTTACATATGGGAAGTGCTCTCCAGGTTCTAATCCAGAGTACTTTGAAGTCTATGGATGAATTCCCAAAAATTTCAATGGGTTTTAAACCAGGCCATTATGCTCTACACAAGGCATAAGTAAAATTTCAGCAAGATCCAAATGTGTTGGGAACAGGGTGCCCTAGTCCAATAAGATTTATCGTAGTTACATACCATATTGTTGCCCTACAGTAGGGTCCAAAAGCACTGCATTGTTTGACTGATACCCACACTAACATATCCCACCAAAAATCAATTCCAGTGCCAATTAGCTTACAGTCACCTCTTGGTTCATCTGGGAAGTGCTCACTGTACATCATTCTGGCTCTTACAATTTAGATCTCCCATATGAGCTAGATATCTCCAGAAAACTGACATGGACAGTTCCAGGGGTAACTCATGTATTTTAGATGCTGCTTATAGGGTGGCTACATCATCCCCTGGAGATATTCCCCCTGCCCTCCACTGACTACAGAGGGGGTTGAAGCACAACATTTAGGTCAGACACTAGGCTAAGGCCATCAGAAATCAATCCTGTAGCAGGTGACTATGCTGTCTAGAAGCTCAATGGCAGGAAAGTCTCTCCCCTGTAAGTTTTACAAAAAAAAAATCTATGCTAACAAAGTCTCAGGAGTGATGGAGCAACTAGAAATGCATAGACCAAAGGAGGTGGAAAATTTCCCAAAGCACTTGCCCCTTTGGATCCTAATCAAATAGCTACTTACTCCAGAAACATCTGGGTACTGTTAAAACCTTCACCAAAACAATGGAGACACAGAACGAGGATGTGATGCTGTGTCATGTTAGAATGGTTTGTTGCTGACCTCTAATGACAGATTTGATGCAAATGGTAAAAACATAATCTTATATTGGTGGAGGGAGCAATCCTGCAGCCCCCAGCTCTCTCTAGCCAGCCAAACATCATCTGACATTCAAGAGGAAACTTGTGCTTTTGTTGCCAGTTCTTGACATACTATACTGACATGGCACAGCTCTTATCTTTGGATTAAAATTTCCTTCATTTAATCTTAAAATAGATCATTCCAAGTAGCGGTCCTATCTCTTCTCCCAAATTAGGAAAAGAGCCATCAGAGATGAAACTCTCTGACTAGAGCTGCAAGAAACTTCCCTGGGTTTGCAACACAACCTGTCTCCCGGCCCCCCGGGGTCCTCACCCACAACACAGAGAATGGACATCTTCTTCTTCTTCCCTGTCTTCCAGACACGAATGGTTTCCAGCAGCCTCTTTTTCTGTGGGTTGAACACATCTTTTTCCAGCGAGCTCCAAAGAGAAGCCATGGTGATACCTGAACACAACAGCAAGTGGTAGCTGCGTGTGCCTCCTGCTGATGCTCGTGGTCACCGCAGGCCGCGCGGCTCCTCCTGTGAAACACAAACAGGCTGGAGAGACGATCCACACGCAAGCTCCTGGCACACCATTGAAATACATTACCCCCACACTGATTTCATCTGTGTTGTCTTGCAGACAGCATGAGTGTTAAATAGTTGTGGTAGACTTGAGGCCAGAAGGGCCTCTTATAATGAGCTGGTCTGAATTCCTACCCAGTGCAAGCAGGACATGCCAGTGCATCCATCCCAGTAAGGCCACAATAAAACTTTCCTAATTTCTTCAAAAAACCCATCTTTTTTGGTTCCCATTCAGCATAGTGTCTTGAGCAACAGGACCATTTCCATGGGCAGGTGAAATAGGTTAGCAGCTACAAGCAATCCTTGCCTCACTATTTTTGTTGGCCCGCATTGTTTCAGCACTTACCGCTCAAGAAATCACCCTCCTGGGTCACACAATGCAATGCTCAAGTTGAGCTGGCGTGCCCTGCAATCAACACGACGTGGACATACATGACCATGCAAGTCAGTGCTGCAAGAAAAGAAGCTCTGCTTTGGGAGCTCAGCCCCATGGCATCCTGCCCCTCAGAGATCTCCAGGGCTTTAGCTTAGCAGAAATGCACAGCAACCTTCCGAGGACAGATCAACTCGCCAATCCGGCCGCCTTGCCAACCTTGTGCCATGCTGAGCAGCCCAAGCATGCAGAGACACAGCTCACTGAACCCAGGGTGATGCTGGAGCCTGGCAGGAGTGAAAGCAGAGCCCTGGCTGCAGAAGGGGCTCCGAGGGGCTCACTGGGCTGCAGTGTGGCCATGGAGGGGAAGGCAGGGCATCTGCCTCACAGGAGATGTTGTGCTGTCTCTCCCATGCCAAGACCACGTGGGGATGGAAACGCACAGCCTCTGCAACCTCCCTGGCCACATTCTGCCACCACAGCCTGCACCCACTTTGGATTCCCCAAATCTCTCCTCCTCTCCTCCATTGCCCTGGGCTCTGCTCCGCTCAGCAGCTCTCGCCACTGCAGACCTCCAGCTGCTCTTCCGTCCTCCTCGGCTGACAACTCTGAGATTTCCCGCTCCCTCCTCAGTCCCCTAAAAGACTCGGTTTTGGAGGAATAACAGGGGGAGAGGGGCCTCAGGCCACCGCTGCTTCCCCCTCCCCTTCCATCCCCAGTTCCCCTCCCATGGGTGCCCCTCTGGTCTCCTGCAGCCGTGCAGACCAGGACAGAAGCTTCCCCAAAACGGCTGGCTTGCCTTCCCAAGCCCCCTGACTCAGTCCCTGGGGCTTAGACCCACGAGCAGAGCATGAAAGCACTTGCAGGTTTCACATGCTTGCCGACTCCTTAGCAAATCAATATTAGGAGCCAGCAGCTCCTAAACTCCCAAGGAGATCCCCCTGTCTCCCACTCTTTCAAGCTTCCCTGGCTCCAAGATAATCAGCTAATTTACCTGAAAGAAGAAGGGGATAACCCAGAGGGAATGGGAAGCCCAGCTGCGGTCTCAGTTACTGGGGCTGAGCCCCTCCTGCAGACTGCCACGTTTGTATTCCCTGGCTATGCGCTGCGAGCAAGCACTTCATGGAAATGAGTGTGCACCTACTTCCGAGTTCTCCAGCCAGCTGAACAAGTGCAAATTTTTTTTTGTTTCATAGCCTAAGAGGAATCGAACCCCAACTTCTTCTCCTCCTCATTTTGCTTATCCAGCTGAACATGCTTCTCCACAGCCCAAGAATGGCTATGATGTGCATAGCTAAAAATCATCAAAGGAAATCACAACATTCAGCTTTAAACCATCACAGCACCTCATGACATTTTACAAGAGTAACACCACTTTACAGACAAGTAAAGTGCAGTAAGAAAGCAACCTAATGAAGAGGATCTCTCCTGGCTGCCTCCTTAAAAGCAATGCTCAAAGCACCACAGGGTCTCAATCACAGGTCCCACAGGAGAGTCCTGCCTCCAAGTCCAGCCTGCAGAGAGCAAGGGAGGCAGCCGATTGCAACCTCTTGAAAACTCAGGCAAGCTCAGCTTAGTGCTAGGCTGGAATGAGATGACCTGATTCAGTTTGAGGTGTTGAAATATACTGATTCAGGTCAACCCAATGCAAGAAGGAAAGGATTTGTTTAAATGATCTTAGCAGAAACAGTGGTTTTAAAAAGCAAGAACGCGTTGCTTGTTCACAAACTGCTTTTTTTTAATCCACAATACTCTTAATGGAAAGTTCTCACACAGCTTCCTAGTCAGACCTAAGACTCATGGAGCTGTATTTCCACCGTAAGTCAAACCCAGCAGTATCAGGGAGGAGATGGCCGTTCATATGTCACGTATAAACACCCAGAAACAACCAGCAGTTATATTACAGCCTTTGATCTCCGTGCTGAGGGAATAAGCAAAGTCGCTACAGCTAAAACGTTGCATTTAATGCAAATATTTTACTAAGAATTAGGGATAAATAAAGATATAGACTGTAGGAAAAGAATAATATTTGGAAACACGCACTTTGAATGTTTTCTAACAGAAACTCATTGTTACTGAAATTTACGGTTTGCTCTGCAATGAACTGAAGCAAATGAAACCTTCGACAGCTCCTTCCCCATAGTGATGGGGCTTTCAGCTCAGCCACATAGTTAACAAGCTTAAAATCACATCCACAGTTATTTAAACTGTTTCTACCAGGGCTGTATCCAAAAAAAAAAAAAAAAACCCCAAACAAAAAAAAAGAAAAAAAAAAAAAGAAAAAAAAGGAAAAAAAAGAAAGAAATTTGCTGCTAAAATGATTCTGTCACCATAGCATCTCTTTGAACACAGTCCCTCACTGGGTTATCTTGGTTTCTCCATCCCTGTCAGCTTTTCAGTCTCTCTAATGGCATTCACCTCCAGAGGCAGGCGGGATGGCAGCCCAGAGACCCGACCGTCTACACCTGCTATTGCTTTCGAACTCACTAATTCATTTATAATAGCACTTGAGCAACAGCTACAGGAAAATGATTGAAAGCCAAAGTAATAGAGGGCTCACTGCTCCCTGATAAGTTAATGAGAAAAGCACAATACTTTCCACAAATGTAACTGAAAAGCTGTCTGTAGCGGAGCCAGTTAACCCCCCCCATTTTCTAGAGACAATCTGTAAGACTTAAAGATCTCAGTGAAACCTTCCTGAAATTTTCACAGAGGTGCACATCGCCCATCCAGACAGCTGACAGCAAGGAAGAGAGCGTTAGTGAAAGGAAGAGCATTCAAAGACTTTACCAGCCACGTCTTACTGAGGATAAACTGTGGGATTTCAGTCGCAAGAAGCCTTAGAACAGGAAACAGTTTTCTGGTAAAATGAAAGCTTTAAGAGAAAAACAGGAAGCCTGAAGAACCTGAGCGAAGCCGTGAGCAGCCAGCTTGAGGTCAGGGCAGGAAATCCCTGGTGCAAATGCTGCAGAGACCAGATGCAGCTGAGAACAACTAAAGCATCAGAGCAACTGGAGATTAAGAGGGTTTTGACTAAAAGCAAGGTAAAATTGCCTCTGTTTACTCTTTGTTGCTTTAAAGAGAGTTGAAGTGCTGAACTTCTGTGCTGAACAACTGCAGTTCAACCTCTAATCAGATGCTGCCTCCCTAATCCTCCTCCTCTAACAAAGGGGCTCAGAAACCTACAGGAGATAAAGGAGTCGGACTACGTGCCCTTGTTAAGCAAGATGCATAACCGTGACGCATAATTTAGCTTTAAGCATAAAGGAAGCCTCGTGCTGTTTCCTTGTAACACCTTGGGATACACTTCAGTATTAACCAAAAGCCAGGTCCTGCTGAAGCCAAAGGACCACAGACATTTGGGGACAGGCATTGGTGCGAGTGTTAACCCGCAAGTAACTGAGGTCCGTGCTGGAGCCAAAAGCAATAATCCAGAGAGGAGCCGGAGTCAGGAGCTAGGAATGAGGATTTGGAGAAGCAAATCCTTTTGGCATGGAGAAGCAGTCTTAAGGTCTAGCTGTGGGGCAGCAGGGCAGTGATGCTTGTGAATGATGCCTTGAGGATTACTCTCATGGCCCAGGGGGAAGGGTTGGTTCTTCCATCCATCCTTTATGGTTCTCAGCTGGGGAGGAAGCCTGATATACTCTTTTGGTGGAAGTATATATTTTAGGGGAAATGAGAGCTCTGTGTTTGCCTAATCTCTGGAAGTTTCATGGCCATAACCCAAGGAGGGAATGCTCTGGTCCCAGTTCACATGGGCTTCAGCCTTGACTTCAGAAACTGTGCCACTGCAGAAATCTGGTGCCAGGAACTGTGTGGGAATCATGTGCCTAGAGTTGAATTGCGCAGGATGACCTTAGCCAGGAAGAAGGCAGGCAGACCCATCTCTGGTGCAGCCTGTGTATTGCCTTCATATTTAGCTTCAGAATCAGGTTTTGCAGCCCTGAATGTGCCCTATTCCCATTGAGTAATCTGGATCGTTCACTGAGAAGCTCTATCCCAAACCTCTGCACCAGCTTACGTGTTTTGATGTCATTGACATATACCCATGCCATACTTCTCTGCCTCAACATGAATCTAAACTGGCAGAACAAGGGCTTAAAAAGCAACAGTCACTGGGAAGTGGCAATGGTTTAATTGAACTACTCATTTACTAGGTGTTGATGTGTACAGGGGACACTGCGAACCACAGCCCGCAGTGACCCGTGGTCATTTCTCCTTCTCCAGCATGTTACACCGACTGAACACTGGTTGGGTCAGTGAGGTTGTGCAGACTCCAAGTTATTGCCCTGGTGTCATGTCTGGGTGCCAAACATGGCCGAGTAAAGCTGTATCTACATGCCTGCTGTGTTTGATGCCTTGGAAAAACAACTTAATTTGCGAGCTTCAAGGACACTATGTGCACTCTGGAGGGTAAATTAGATGGGGCAAGCATTATGGAAGAGAGAAAAATACGATTGCACTGCACAGCAGGACTGCATTAACACAGTATCATTTTCTGCGAGACAGTAAAGATGCTATGCCAGGGCTTCCATTCATAACTTCATATTATTTCCATAAACTCAGTCTTCTTATCCTCTTCTCGCTCATGGAGCACATTTTCTTCCCTTCCAGCTAGCTGCACACGCCTTCATCATCATTCATGGGCATTACAGGAGCACAATGGGGGAAAATGCCTCCCTTGCCGAACACGATGGAGGAGAATAACTCCTCCAGATGCCAGCCTGGCACACAAGCCCCAATTCCATTGGGAGCAGGGAGGTTTTTTTAAGACTATCCTGCCTGGCTAAAAGAATAATTCTGGAATAAAACAGGAAAGAAGGTGTTACTATAGAATTTCTGGCTTTACTCAGGCAGTCCTGGGAGCTTGCGGAAAGCTGCTCTGTAGCACTGCAGGCTCAGGCACCAGTGTCCAGACAGATCTTTCCCCTGGATTATTTCCCTTGAGTCTCATGGCAGGTGTAGACACTGAGGAATCAAAGCTTTTATTTTAAGCAGAAGGTATATCTAGCCTTCAAAAGGCTGGGGAAGAAAAGAACTCAAAACAAACCTTGAAAAAGCCAGTCATTGCCTGCATGCGTTTCCCTGCCCACATCTGCAAACAGGATGAAGCAGCTGTAAAGAGTGAAGAAAACAACCACTTAATCTCAATTGCTGCAAACTCATAATCCTAATGAATTACTTTTAAAAATACAGGGGTGTTTTTAACAGTTTTCATGCAAAAAGAAATTAGGAAATTGCATGGACAAATGAACTAATAAAGAAAAGGGAAATACAGGTGTAGAAATACAGTGTGCCTTGCATTAATTTTTCCACCCAATTCCAAATGCAGTAATAACTTGATTACTTTAACATTCAGGCTGAAAGAATCAAAACCATACGCAATTTGGAGTGTCTGATTGCCATTCCCTGACCAAGATTAGCAATCCGCAGTAGTTTGCTTTTCTCTTCCTTTCCAAATCAGGGAACAGAAAGCTGGTTTTGCTGCAGGGCACAGCAGAGAATTTAAGCTATTTAATTTTCTGCTGCGGGGACTTGTAGTCACCATTTGATGTCGAATCTTATTTTTGGTGCTTAAACAGCCTGCATTCCCAGAATACCCAACCATTTCAACGTTTAATGGATGGCTCCTGCCATTGACCCTAAAAAAGAGGTGGCAATCAGGACTTCTCAGGAAGGACTTGCTCTGGACCATTAGATGACCAGATATGCATGGACACTGCTGCTCCAAAAATGAACAGAGGTCCCAATCCTTCTCCTTGCTCCTACTCTGGATTTTCTTCAGCCTCCTTGCTGCACATTAAGAAAAATATCCCCTTTGCCTTGCACCACCAGCAGTGTGGGATATACCCACTTGGCACACGGCTGCTGCCCCATACCAGGAGGGGCGGCTGGAGCCTGCTTAAGCCATGGAAGAATGGGGAATGGCTTAGTACGGGCAAACTGGGAATTTTCCCAGTAAGGCAAGACTGAGGTAACAGTGATAGATTAGAGCAAGGCAAATGCAAGAAGGAAGGAGTTGCCTTGTCCTTGTCCTTATTGTTGCTCCCTGTGTTTAACATCTGGAGGCAGTTGAGACTCGTGCCGAAGGGCAAGCAGCAATGCTGGTGCACACTGGACACTGTTCTCTGCCCTCGCCTTTTTCCAGAAAACCCTTCCCGTGGGTGAGCTCCTCCTCTGTGCTCAGCACGGTTGTGCTGCTCCTGCCTTGGCCCCACCGCAGGGTCTGCCTGATCCTGCTGATCCTGCTGGCGGTCGAAGGCTGGATCCTTCCCTCCATAAGCACGACTTTCCACGCAGCAGAGAACGGGTAGTCCAGGTTGCAGTTTCTCATTTCTCCAATGCCAGGCTGTGTGCAAGCCGAGGAGGGATGGAAGGGAAAAAATGCCATGCCTCAGAGCATCCTAAAGGCTTCTGCAAATTCTATAAGCTATAGAAATCCAACAGTGAGCTCTGCACACACCAAAGGGGAAATCTTTAACCTCCCTCTCCTTCCCCAGGCCTCCCCCTGCCCTTGGCATCAGCTTTCCTGCCTCGATTTATGGCCAATCCTTTTTCTGCCTTCTTAAACAGAGACATTGGGCAGGAGGAGACCAAGTGTCAGTGGGGGCTACACTGACACCACCTGAGGTCACCCCATTTTCTTTGACAGGTGAAAAGCTCAGCTGCTCTCGCCTTTCATGCTGCTGCACCAGCTTTGCAATGGTAACATGCTACAAAGCAGATGGGGCCCCGTGGTTATGTAATGATTTGCCAAAAGCTTTGCAAAAGTCAGGTGTCTAGAATTTTCGGTATGGATTTTCCCTTTCAGTTCCTTCTCTGACCTCTTCAAGGAGATTAGGATGGACTGGATTCTTATGGTTGACTTCTGGTTAAAGTGTCCTGGGATCCTCTTGTCAAGCATTTCTCTTTGTCCTATCCCATTGGCCGGTGCGTGGAAAGTCCCTGCTCCCTGGGACCAAAATTATCCCAGTTGCAGCAGAATATCTGCCTCACACCTTCTTCTTACTGAGTCAGGCAGCAGTGAACACACATTTGGTGCTATGAAAGGGGGCCCCATGCTGCCACGTGCTTGGATGTGGTTTTCGTCAAGAGCAGCAACAGCTTCCTGAAAACATACAAGATGAGCATGAGGCCAAGGTCATCTCCCTCCTACCTGTGCCTCACATCTTCTGATCTGCTTCTGTTGCCACTTCTTAAACTCAATGAGAGATGAGGAAATGTGGTGCACTGATCTGGTCCAAAAATTAGTATCTCCTTCTCAGTTCTCTTAATGTTATGGGCACCGGTGATGGTGACATTGTCATTTGTCCAAAGTTACTGCTACAGCTTTGCAAGCCAGTTGTGTCCAGTCCTCCAGGAGTGATCCCATTTTCAGGCTGGTACCAATGGTGCAAGACTGGAATAAGCCATCCAGCATATGCCCAGTGGTCAGTCACTAACAGGGTGGGTTACCTGCGCCAAGAAACGGCTCTGCTGAAGCTCACCTTTCTGCTGAGGTCTGGCTGGGGATATGGCTTGTTGCCTTGTGATGTTGCCATCGCAGGCAGACTCTGGCCTTGACCTTCTGAGGGGACTTCCCAGAGTCCTTTCATAGCTTCTCAGCTAGCCTCATGTCTCTATCAGCTCTTCTATTTTGGTTTTGCAAAGTTCTTCAGCAACAGGAATTCTCTCTCTCATGCACTTTGGCCTCACTCTTGCACCAGTGTTGCTCAGCAGTTTGGGAACCCCGTAGGAATATCAAGAATTTCACCCACCCCAGGGTCAAATCCCAGCTGGGTTGGCACATCTTCCTCCTTCCCAGGGAAAGCAGTTGGAAGCATGGTGTGCTACAACATGGTCTCTGATGTTATGATGAAGGCCGACTTACAATGTAGAGGAAAGATGAGAGCCGAACAAACAATTTACTTGATGGTTTCCCCTTTTTTATCTTTCCTCCTCCCTGGACCAAACCATAAGCATTTCAAGAGATTCATATCCTTAATTTCCTCAATGAATGATCAGCAGTGTCCTGTCTCCGATCAGCGCTTGAGAGCATTGCGAATGTGCCCCAGGCCATGTCTGGCTGAGGCTCTGCAAAGTACCAGATGTCAATGGTAAAGCACGGAACAAAGATATTCTCAAAGCCTCTGTTGAAACACATACATGGGGTAGGAGGAATTAAAATCACAGAGGTAGCTGCAGAGCTGGACTTTCTTAGCTTTGCAGTGCTCTGCTTTGTAAACTCAGTAGCTGTCTTGCTCCTCTATAGATCTGGAAGTGAGAGGGAGAAGATTGGAGGAACAAGTGAGCTAAAGAGTCCCCTGCAAGAGTACGATGCTTCAGCATCCCTGGCTCCCATCACTTAGCCAGGAAGGACCTGCCCTGCTATGCAGGAGGGTGAACTTTAAATCTTAACATGGCCCGGACCTCCCAAGTGAATTTTGACAAGATTTTTCATTGCTTCCTTGAGCCACGAAGCTGCGAGCTGCTGGAGATGGTGCACGCATGTGTGTGTGTGGGGGGTGCGTGCTGTTTGTAGGTATATGGACAAGACCTAGCACATGGTAATGTCCATGGCCTGACATGAGCTGTTTGTCACCTGCCTGCTGGCCTTCACTCCTGACCTGCCAGACTGCAGTGACTTCGGTGACTACATCGTACAGACAGGCATGCGTGTGTCTATCCATCTTCTTAGTAAGACGATGGTATTTAAACATAAAATAATATGATTAATAAAACATAATGCCTTATTTTCCCCCACTGTTTTCACCTCCTG
The DNA here is from genome assembly GCA_031468815.1 of Morus bassanus. Lineage (NCBI taxonomy): Eukaryota > Metazoa > Chordata > Aves > Suliformes > Sulidae > Morus > Morus bassanus. The sequence continues at coordinate 1,620,141 of CM062582.1, forward strand.
TGCTCTCTTCTCACATCTTTGCTGGGCTGATGGTTTTCTTACATGCCCTAGATAACTCATTGAGTTTCATCTTCACTGCTCTTTCCACCCGCCTGCTCTTCTTTCATTTTTTATGAAGACTCTTTCTTGCTCTGCTAACATGCTCTTAATCTCACTGGTAAATCAAGGTGGTTGTTTGTCTTTAGTTCTCTATTTGCTTTCCTGAACATGAAGATAAATCTAGGCACCGTGCTGGAGCTAGATCAGCAAGAAAGCTGATTTCTTCCCTCTTCCCCCCCCCATTCACAGTTGTGCGCAGCTGGCAATAAGCTGCATTTGGGATCTAAGAATACATTTTCTGGGGTGAAACTGGTAAAACAAATAGAAAGACTGAGAAATTACCTCTCCCAGGCTCTTCTGGGTGAAACCACACTGCAGAAAGCTCCGAGATATGTCACTCCAAGAGCCCAAACTGGGGTCAGTGCAAAGGCTCCCATTAACTTCATCTGATATTCTTAGATTTACAAACTCTGTAACTTTTCCACGTCTTTCTGCTGATCTCTCCAGCCACTGGATTAGGACCAGGACTGTAAAAAGGCCCACGCTCATGGTGGCTTCCTTGCAGACTGCAACATGCTGTGGAGTAATAGCCTGCAGCCTGCTAGAAATAGGAAATCAGGTCATGAACTAGCTTCCCTCTCAGTCCAGCATCAGAAGAGACGAGGAATGAGGCATGGCCGTGTCTTCCTCTTATTCTGTCTCTGCTCCCTGAGATGATGGCTGCAGGTAGCAGTGTCCGAGGGAGATACGGGTGTCCAGACCCAGAAAAGCAGGTCTCTGCACAGCCAGCTGCTCTGCCCAGGGCTGGCCCTGCAAACATGCCATGTGCTTGGTGCAGCTTTTCCCTGTCATCCCTCCCACAAAGGAATTACATGGGGGGTTAAAGAAAAAAAACACCAAACCAGCATTCTTAGCTGGGTTCAGAGCAGTTTCATATGTCTGGAAAGGATACAGCAGCATAATCAAGATTTATGAAAGAAAGAAAATATTTTAGGAGAGGCCATTTGTTCTGTTCCATATCCCATAAAATTTCCAGAAGTTATTTGTCGGTCGATGCGGCAGCAACACTCAGCACTGCAGCTTGGGAACAAAAGGCCACTCTGCGAACAAAGAAGTACAGCATTAAAAGACACAAAGCAACATCTTTTTAGGCCACATATAATTGCCCTGGGGAACTCACTGCCTCAGGTTTCGAGTCAGACAAATGGCTCCACAGTTTACAAAAGCCAGTCTGAATCTACCTAAAGGTAACCCAGGATGGCTGGAATCGGTGGCTGTGATCCAGGCATGGGCAGCCTCTTCTCTGGAAGATCACATCGATGTACAAGTATGTACACAGGAAAATAGAGTACCATGGCGGTAGTACAGCACCCAGCATTTGCTGCCAATGGAGTAAATAAATCAGGCCAAGCGAGGCACTGGTTTATTATGGGGAGGAGTGGGGAGGTATTTTTGCCCCGTGTTCTTTAATGGCAAATTCCTATAGGATGATTTTCGATTCCTCCAGGCTTCTTGCTTTGTAACCAGAAAGGAAACATGCACAGGCATCAGGGGAAGCTGCAGAATTTGGGAACTTCTGTCCTGGAGGCAATGTGGCTAATCCCCTACTCTGCTTGGAGGATTAGCCCGGGCCCCATCCCGGATGCTCGGGGAGCGGGGGGGCTCTTTCACTTGTAGAGTAGTCCTGGAGTGCTCTGATCTGATCTCTGGTTCCATTTACCATCTCAGGGAGAGCAGAGGCAGAGGAGGACTGAGGGACTCGGCTGGGGCCACGTGGGGAACTGATTTTTGCTCTCTGCTTCACAGACCAGCCTGTTTGGCATCTCCGCTGCTATCCCTCACCTCTCTGGACAAGGTCCTGATGCCGAAGGGACCTTCACCTTTCTGTGTGAGCAGACCCTGGCGAGTTCTCGAGCGGACTCTCAAGTCACTGGTGTGTGAAAGGGCTGCACATCCTCTTCCTCCCTCGACGTGTGTGTTTTTAGGGGATGCTTGCGGAGAGCTGGCCACGGCGGAGATCCCACTAGAGGGTGCTGCCCAACTCTGTTGGGAAACACCAAAAGGCTCTGCATGCTCCCGGGCCTCTAAACACCCCTGTGAAGTCTTTCTTGGTGCCTTATTTCCCTGCAAGCCCTTGCTGTCTTCCCTTTCCTCCTGATTTATCTCCAGCATGGCGAGTGTTGTATCACTGCTACAGATTGCCACTGGCAGCCAGACAAATAAGCCTGTCTTTAGTTTATGGACCCACTTTTTCTTTTTTTTTTCCCCTTGAGTAAACACAAACAATAAACCAAGTGAGTCGAGGCAGGGAATGGAGATTACAGGGCAGCCACGTGCTCAATTCACTTTGCATCCAGCAAAATGAGAGCCAGTAGCACAGCTGACAGTCAGAGGTTTCTTCCCCGCTTCAGTGACCTATAAAGTACCAAATAGCAACAGGGAGGCATTTACCCATCTCTGGACCATCTTAGAAGACAGACTTATAGGTCCTAAATGTCTCCCATTACCTGCAAGAGCTACATGGATGTCCTCAGGGGGGGCTGGGAGGAGTCTGTCTTGTGTCTATCTTCCTCCCAACCCACAGCACTTCTCTTCCCTGAGGCAGCACCGGGCACCCTTCATGGCAGATAATACCCTGAATGGGTGCCTGGGTGCACGGCCAGCCAGAGTCCAGGGTTGCACACAGAGTGGGAGGCCAACATCCTAATTGTGCAATATCTCTTTGGAAGATAAACTGCGCATTGACACTAAATTCCCATCTACAAAACCTGCAGCAACAGAGAGTGAAACATATATAGTAGTCCTCTGACAGGAATGCCCTTTCAAAACCCTGTTACAAACAAGCTGATTTAAAGTTGAACTTTCTGTTCCTCCAGGCACCTTCTGCCTCAGGGATGCTTTCGTCAGTGGTCTGCGAGCACACGTCACCTTACCCACATAGCGGCAGCTGTCTTCTGCAGGAAAAAACAGCCAGATCTTAACCTGTTGTTAATGTCACACTAATGGAGACAACCACAGTCCTGAGAGCCAGTGCAAGCAATGAAAAGGTGTAACTGCTCCTCAACAGCTCCTTGCCCTACCTCTTCTGGACGTTGGTGCCCCTTGCAGCTAAGACACAGGCTGCCTGGGTGCTTGGAGCCTGTACCGACCCAGAGTATTTTATTCAGCCCTGAAACAGATTGGGAGAGTAGTGAGGACACACATATCGGACTACTGCCAGAACAGCAGCAGACAGGTTGCACCACAGGAGTTGAAACTGGAGCCAGAACAGCTCAGGGATGTCAGTCCCGCCATCCCAGCCCAGGGGACCCCATTTCCCTCAAAAGGCAGAGACCTCAGTTCTGAAGGTGTCTCAAAATATCCAGCCCAGTAGCCTGTCTCCAACACTGGCCAGAGCTACTTGCCCAAAAAAAAGGCAAAAGAACAGGGCAAGTATGTACGGATTTCCCTGTTCGCCCAAAGAAAATCCCTGGTGGGCTCCAGTTTCAGGATCTCCTAAGCAGGCAACAGCCTCTTCTTGTGTCATAGCTGCGATGGATCCTTCTTCCATGAACTCCTCATGTCGCTCTCTGAAACCAAATGCATTTTCAGCCTCCACACTACCCTCTAGCAAGGATTCTGCAGTTTGAAGATGCAGTCTCAATATTTAACTTGTTTTGTTTGGCTTGAAGCTGCCACCTGCCAGGTTTCCTCTAGAGACGGACCTTTTATCCTTGCCCTTGCTCTGAAGTGCCAGACGTGGTGGGGACCACACACCCAGACTTTTCCAGGGCTTTCAGAGACAGCAGGTTGCTGTCCTTTTCCTGGTAGTTACTGCTGGAATAAACGTCAAGTCCAGCTGTTGGCCACTGGCAGTTTTTAATCAGATGCTTGTAGAGTATTTGAGGCAGATCCTGCACTCAGCTGCCCAGGGACCCAGGAGCTACGCCACGCTGAGGCCATGCTCCAGCCTGCTCCAGCCTCATGCCATGTTAATGACAACAACAGCACAGGGGCGAGTCATGGGATCCCAGGGACTGCTCTGGACCCGCAGGATGTACACATCCTAACGCATGTGCTTCACTGCTGGTTGCTTTTTGCAAATCCCCCTTCATCTTCCTGCTGCATGTGAGAGCATGGATGTGCAGGGGCTGATGCAAATGCTCCAGCCGTGACCCAGGGTATTTCCCAGCTAAGCAATCACTCCCTCTGCAGAGCGGCTGCACTAAAAGATAACATCTACCTTAAAACTACTTAATGGGAAAATGAGTTTCATTGCTTACCATTTACATGAAATATTCAACTTTTCTTCCACAGAGTTTTTGTTCTGCTCGTTAAGCCGGTGTTAAACTTTGACAGAAGCTGCTTTGCCATTTGCCAACAGTAGGTCCATGCAATGCTAGAGGGCAATAAAGTGTGTCACTCTGCAGCGGGGTGGCCCCTCTGTCCTTGCTTTCTAAAGCCAGTTGCTGCCATCGTCATTGCTGTGGGCCGGATGCATCCCTTCATTGGCAGCAAGGGACGAGCTTTATGAGAGAAGAGGTGATGAAGGATAAAGGGTGAGGGGAGGAGGAGAGTCCTGTGGCTCAGGTCGTGGGCCCAGTCCATTTTCTGAGGTAGCTGGGAGTTTTCCAGGAAAATGGAAATACTGAGTCATGGACACCATAATTTTTTTGTTGGAGCAGCAGTTTGAGGGACACCTCCCTGGTGAAGCTCTCTTGGGCTTAAAGTGGAAGAACTGCTCGGGAGCAGCACCTGCCACCCTTCTGCAGCTGGTCCCTCAGCAGTTTGGACGTGACAAAGACTCACGTACCTATAGAAGAGCCAGGTCCACGTCCTTACCAGGCCTGGTTCGCATCAAAGACTGAAACATGCAGGCTGGGAAGGTCTTCTATTTTGTGCATGGAAAAACTGCAAAACATCTCGGCTTCCACTCGGTGCCGAAATGCAACGTTTCTGAATCCTCAGTTACGTCCTTTGCAAGACATTTCCTTCCTGTTGTTGCCACTCCTTGTGTCACCATGGGGAAACCGTTCACCTCTCTTGTGACTTGGGTCCCCATTTGTAGGATGAGGACAGTGATCCTGATTGTCCATTTAAGTCGTAGTCGCTCCGCAGCAGAGATTAATGCTTGTGAGGAAGGTGAGCACCGCTTTGAGATGGGCGAGAGAGGACAAGAGTTCACAGAACAGGGACAGAGCAAGGGTACGTCAGGAGTTAGACCACTAGCAAAATGATGATGGAGGGTAAAGCCATGTGTTACAGCCAGATGTGTTGCAGGGTAATTACAGCGAGCTTCTTTAAATTCCTGCCTCCTATTTTATGTCCATTCAGCATTCTTTCATGCTTCCTCAGACACAGTTTTGTGGCCTTAACAGCTGTTGTGCTTTTGGCCCGGCGCCTGATGCATTCCTCTGGAGGGGGAAGCAATCAAGCGTGTTTCTCCTCAAACTCCCTTAAATATTGAGAGTGTTGACTTGCTTCTGCCTGAATGACACTTTTGATGCTCAGAAGGAGGAAAGTAATAAGAAAAAGACAAAATATTATTTCTGGCTAGAGCTGTGGAGTGGGCATGTTGCAGATGCAGAAGAGATGCTGGTAGCTTTGGTGTCCATCTCCTGAGTCCTCTCTCACCTGTCCTAAAGACTGCCTGTGGGATCTTTGAGAAGTTGCTTGGTCTGTAAATGGTGACCCCACTTTCTTGTTTGTAAGGGCAAAAGAGGTCACTGACCTGTCTTTGGAAAACACTTTGGCATTTTTTTTATGAAAAATGTTAAATACCGTCATTATTTGTAGCGGATTTTTCCACCACTGCTAGCGTTCAGGTTGCCTAGCATTGCCATGGCATCATTTCTGGCTATAATTTAAGCTAAACACATGGCAGGGCTGACAGCTGAGCATTTCAAGCAGGTAATGTGAGTGCAAAGTCTGAGTCACCTATTCTAGCAGTAGCATGACCATTGCTGTCACTGTGCTCTCTATGGAAACACAATGGCAAGTAGTCAGGAGATGCCAGGGGACAAATGCTTTCACGTTTTCAATGGATCGCTTTGGGGTTTTTTCAGTTCTAGTTAAATCCACTTGCAAAACAGCTCTTAAATGGCATTTTGCTAAGCTGGGGTAAGCTAATATTTGGACGGGAATAGGGTGAATTAAAACCGAGATTGGGCTTGGGTGAGGGGAGGCTCTATGTTCTTTGTCATCTCCCGTACCCCGGCTTGCAGAGGGGATATGTGCTATGGAAAACAAGGCACCTAGGTTCATCCATTGAAGCAAGCTATGAGGTTTTGGGGTGGAAAGCATCTTTGGGACAGCGCTGTGTCCCTTTTATCCCCCTTTGCTCTCTGCTTGTGCTCAGGGTGGGAAGGCAGGAGAGCAACCACAGCTCCTCCATGGTTCAGCTCCACAGGGGAGGGAAGCTGATGTTTTGGCCCCATCCTGGCTCTCTTTGGAGCTTTGTTGGTGGTGAACTGCACATCTGGAGGATTCACAGGGGACAGCACATCTCGCTCTGACGGCAGAGCCTGTGTGCATGGGCTGGTGGATGAAACATCTGCCGTCAGTGGGGAAGCAGGAGTGTCCTGTGGGTGAGTCCTGCTGTCTCGGACACCCATCTCAATTAGAAAGACACCAGTCAATTAAAAATATTAGATTAAATCTGTCACTAGGTTAAAAAAGGCAATAATCCCCAGCTCACTCTTTGGGATGTTTCAGTAGATAGTCACTCCGGAGATGACAAACACTGCCAAAGAGGATGGTGAATGAAATGCCCCCAGACCCTGTCTCCTGCCCACCCCCAGCTCCCAAAACCATGAGCTGCCTAAAGGCAAAACTGCAAAATGAGAAGCTGATCCCAGGCAATACCTCTAGCCTGGCTCTGCAGCTTGGAGAGCGCAGGGCAGGGCTCAACCACTTCTGAGGCCACATTAGGGAGTATTTAGCCAACCTCTGTCCATCATTATTTATTTCCTCATAACCACAACACTAGTGTAACTGTGCTATGATAGACGGTGTTGTCAAAGTTGCATTAAGTTTATAATTTTCCTTGACCTTTAGGGCATTACATAAATAGGCTATGCCTGCGGTAGCCTGTGCTAGGCTGTGCTGCTAGCAGCGCCCTATCTTTAATGCTGAAAATCAACACAACAGCCTATAGGAGGAAGCATTGTCCAGGGGTTGAAGCACAAGAGTGGAAGGGCTCCGAGATTTGGGGTTTTCTTCTGTCTTTGGCTGTATGGTACTTGGAGAATAATTTAAAAGGGGGGGATAAAGAAGAAAATAAAGAAAAGAAACCCAACCAGATTCCCACCCAATGTACCTTGTCCTGCAATTCAGTGTTTAGTGCATAACAAGTGACCTCAGATATAGCAACCCGTTCAAAGTCAAAATCACAACCAACAACAAAACATGTTTGTAAAAGATCCTCCTTTTAATGCTTCTGCTGAAGATCCTGCATGGTGCAAACAGGTTGGGTGGTCGTGGTCCCAGCTGGCTCCGGCGCTCACAGAACACCAGTCTAAAAGCTTCTCTCAAGCCATTTATGGTCTTTTTATGTGTGTGTGTCCCCACCTCGATCTCATAGCGGTTGGAGCTTTGTACAATACATGCAGAGATGAGATAAAGGTTTGATCCAACATGAGTTGTAAACTGGAAAGAGGGTTATCACTCTTTGTCCCTATGTTCTCATAGCTGTAGCACAGTGAGATGGTTTTTCAGAGACTCCCATGCATATCTCAGAAACAGCTTGGTCCTTCCTTCTCTTGAGTCAAGAGTGTTTGAGCCATTTCCTTTGCACCTCAGGTTGAAAGCAAGATTTCTGGTTTTCTGAAAATGCTCCCTCTTGTCCTTTTTTGATTTGCAGGGTGTCCTCATACCATGCTGAGCATGTAGGATTTTTTTTCTCATCTGCGGCATTAATACAGCACTAGAAACTTGACCAAGCTGGGAGACATGGAAACCTCCGAGGTTAAAAGCCCTCCCATTTGCAGGAGAGTATGGGCAGGGCAGACACAAGAGCTTGCTTTGGGCTACCCTGGATTTATTGCTGTGACTTGCTGCTCAGCGCACAGGGTCAGCAGGCTTCTTCGATGGTCCAGAGAGATTCGCAACAGCTCACTCCCTTCGAGGGCAACGCTGGGCTGTTTCCAGATCCAAGGCTTCAGACAGCAGATGGCCTGGCATTTCTGTTTTATCCCATGTCCCCCCACCCTGATTCAGCCCCAGCCCCAAACTGGGATGCAATGAGCATGTCTGCCAGTCAGGTTTGCAGAAATGCTGGCTGTAAAACAGGCATGTGCTGAAGCAGATCCTCTTATCCCCCTTTGCTTGCACCAGCACGGTCCTCAGGCTGGCTGCTCTGCTGAGCCAGATGGCATCTTCACCCTGGGGCACCGCATTGGCAGAGCCCAAGGAACAGACTGTCTGCAACGAGGCTGACATAGGTTCCTCCTGCAAGCCGCCTGCCATCTACCTCGGTTTAGACTTTAGGTCTTCTTCTTATCACATCTCTCTGTTTATGATGCAAGCTTGGGTCTTACTGGATAGCACCTAAATATATCCTCTGTGCATGAAAATCTAAGCATACGTGGAAAGTTTTATAGCCCAGGTTGTTTCCAGCTCACTGTCTAAATGATCTGCATCCTAGAAACACAGCAGGCAGGATGTTTGCTTTTGCAGAGAGTACCCAAGTACCTATATGGGAGTGATATTGTGGCAAGGCAAAGGCCGTGGTAGCTGCTTCAGTGAAAGGTCAAACTGCCCGGGTTGTTGGCTTGTGCTGAGGGCAGAATTCACTCAGGGGGTGAAAAGTCCTCCAGAGCAAACACAGTGAGTGCAAGGCAGAGAAACGGTGGGAGTACTTAGTGTACCAACGTCCCACTTGCTCAGAGGTGCTATGCTGCTTTTCAGAAGATGCTTCTGCTTTGGCCAGGCCATTCCTATCCCCTCTTCCCTCTGAGTACTAACAACACAGTGAAATATTTCCAAACCTGCTCCAGCATCCCTCCCCGCTGGGTTTTGCTCTGACAGCGCTTGCCTGAACTGCAGTGGCGTTTGTGGTCCTACGTCATGATTTTAATTTAACCAGCTTGAAAGAGGTCATGAAGAAAAGGCTGTGTGAGACATGTCTGCTTTAGGGATGAGTAGTTTCGAAGTGGCCATCCAGTTCCTGACTCCAGATGGTGAAATGAGATCAGTGGATACGCATGTTCTTGTTACTGTTCGCAAATATTGCACAGGATGGAAACAGATCTCCGATACACCATTTCCATCATCCCTGAAGTCAGTGGTGATGATGCTGGTTTCATCACCGCCCGAGAGGGTCCTAGAAAATCATCCTGCAGTGATGACACCGAACCAAAACCTTGATCCTCAGCAGCTCCCACGTGTTGGGAAGTGTTTGCAGCCTTGTCCTCGTCCTGCTACTGATTTCTAACTGCACTTTGCTGCAGAGACATCTAAGTGTTCGTAATGAAAAGCCAATTAAAGCGCACCATTAAGCGCAGCCTTTTTCCTTCCTTGTCCAAACCTATCTGTCACGGAAAGGACACAACAACTGTAGTGCAAGTTGGCAGATGCTGCTAAAAATGGGAAAGAGAAGATGTATAAGTAAATTATTGAAATGCCAGCCTGAAGTCTCAAACAGGACCACAACAGCTGAGGTCGGATGTACGTGGCCACTTACCCGCTCCGTTCCCAGCGCTGCAAAGCCACCTGAGCTCCTCACCAAGAAGAAGCAGATTAACCACTTTTTACAGAAGCTGGCAATGGCTGAAGTTTCCAGGCCACTCATTCAGACACAGCAATTCCTCAGCAGGGAGAGCAGAGGGGCGTTACAGGCAGAGCCACAAAAGGATCGTCCCTTCTATTTAACTTCATGTGTGCATGTGGTCTGTGCCTACCGGCAGACCTGTACGGCTCCTGGAGAAGGGAGGTGAAGGAAAAGAGCCTCTTTGACCCTCCACTAGTCTCACTGACACTCAAAAGCCCCAGGGCGGGATTTTAATTAGCACATAGAGAGGGAATGGCAAGAGGAAAGCTGAAAGAAACACTGCACAGAGGAAGAAAAGAGGAGAAATGTAGATGGGGAAGAGGGAGACAGAGCTGGAAGTATGGGGGAGGAACAGAGATGCTGTAAAGGGTAATTTTCCCACTGACTGATGGTGATACAGCCATAAGACCCTGAATGTATTACAAATAATGCAGTGCCCCATAAAAGCCTTGCACTCAGGGCTTCTGCTGCCTTTTTAGGACTAGCTCCACTTTGTTTAAGGATGAAACGTTCCTGCATTCAGCCCTCATTCGTGAATCATAACAGTGGCAAAGTGGAATTTGAGCTTCTGTGTGCTGGACCCTTCTGACGTACATGAAATACGGGATTTTTCCTCTAATAAATATTCCTTTCTCAACACGCATTCCTCCTTGTTATCTCTAGATAAGAAACTGATCAAGCAGATGTAGCAGCATCGGTTCTCTATGACAGCATCCTTGCAACGCGATGTATCACAAGATCATCATCAGAGCAGGGTGCATAACTGATTTATTTTTTTTCTTTTTTAGCTGAGAAAAAAACAGGCAATGGAAAATTTTGTGTCTTACTTTCAGTTTATGGTCCTTTAAGCCCTTAAAAATCATATTTAAAGACTTTTCAAAGAGTTTTGGAGCAGCACAATGGGGCTTTTAGTAATGCTCATGGTTACTGGAGAGCGGGCAGGACCCCCCAGTCTGCAGATGAGGAGGTTGAGGCACCACGAGGTGAAGTGAATTGTGTCCAAGCTCAGAAAACATGAAAAGCTGGAAATAGCAGCCAGGAAGCTATGCCAGCGCCTTCCTTGCAATCACCAGACCACAGTCTGGGTAATAACAGAGTGGACACAAACAAACGCACATTAAGCCCATTCCTTCCTTCTCTTGGGATGTGGATGAATCATGTTCCACTCTTGCAGTTGATAAAAGTCTTCAGAAGCCAGAGAGGGACCCAAATTCTTGTTTCATTCTTTTATGGAAGAACTTGTAAAGGCTGGTTTATAAAACTTCTTGGCAACTTCTTATGAGTTTCCAGACCCCCTCAGCGCTTCCACGGTGCCAAACATCTTCCCCCTTTTCAGCAGATCACACTTCAAGTGGCCTCAAGACATGTCAGCAGTGGCCTGGATGCTTTCCATTTCAGCTCATGAAAATATTTGCACCAATTTGAGTCTCAATGATGCAGAGGACAAAGCACTAGGATTTGTCATCAAATTGTGTTTGCTCACAAAGAGGGAGTTTTTCACTGAGCATTTTCACTTAGATGGGAAGGTCTGTTGAAGGCAGCAGCATTACATCCCACAAGACAAGTGCAGGGGTTGGCGTGAGAATTGCAGAGGGCTGAACTGTTGCTCTGATGATGGTTGACAGGAATTTGCAGGCAGAATGAGTCTAATCCGTCTGAACACCAACGGGAGAGGAAGGTGCCATCTAACATTCATTACTCCAGTCCAAAGGGAGGCCAGAGGAGAGCAACTGACCTTGCTCTTCCAGGATGTAGCGGCACAGACATGGGGTAAATACACACCTCGATGTATTTGCCACATGCCTGGAGCCCTGCACTGAGCAGCTGGGGCAAACGATGTTTTCTCCACAGCTTCCCAAGACCTCAGCACCAGCATCCTCCCTGCTGTACTCCTCTCACCGTGCCTCTTCTGGGCTCTCACCCCGACTCTCTCAGCATGATGGTGCACAGCCTCCAGGATAACTCCGCTGACCCCAAAATAAGGTCCCCATCCCTCCAGCCTTGCAGCTCCCTCCCTGGGCAGGGATGCCACCTTGCCAAGGGCACTGGGCAGAGCATTTTCTGTGGGGACCCTCCAACTAATTCTCCCGCAGCAGCCTTGCTTTTGTAGTCTTCCAAATGCATTATCAAATTCAGGTTATTTTTAGGTTCGTTTCCTAAGGAAACAGGATTAATATGATCACAGCGCAGGCACGCATGCGTGCTTGCTGTGTGTGAGGTGGTGTGCCTCTGCTTCTGCTCTCCCCAATGTAGTTTGAATTCTTTGGGCAGTTTCAACTAAGTTTGATGGAGCACTGTAAGGTCTCAAAGAGATCGCTGTCTGACAGAGTTAGGGAAAATAGTGGACTGGACAGAGGAGAAACTTAACGTAAGTACTTCCAGCAAATAAAGGCTAATATACTCACCAGACCAACCCCCTCCAGCTTTCCCTTCCCGCATGTTCAGAGCCTTTGCCCTTGTTGCACCGGTGCTGGGAGGGAAACACAAGCCACAGGGGCTTATCCAAAGAAAACCCACAGCCCCCAGTCCTTGCGGCTTGGGGGACGTTGAGTGGGCAACCCCCCCACACTAGGCACACCCAGTGTTTTATGGAGTTACAGCCCACAGTGGAGGTTTTAATGCAAAGCACAACCACCCACACACGGCCTGCCTGTTATCTGCATCTGGCCGCTCACCTTTGCTCATGTCCAAAAGCCTTTTTAACAGGGCTCCTTATTCCACATCTGCCTGTGCTGGCATCGGATAAGGTTTTGTAAGACTCCCACCAGGATTTTGGCCGGGGAGGAGCACAGAAATTGGTATGGAGAGTTTTTTCTGCATCCTTTGTTCCTCTGCAAGTCCTTAGTGGGCCAGGATGGGTGAGAGGGAGGATGGTCTGAGGTGCTGAACCATTAGCTTTGATTACGGTTGGGGTCATGGCATCTTCCAGAGATAGAGATTTGTAGCCTGACAGAGCTGAAAATTCACTGGGAATTTTTCAGTGAACTTGCAGTCACGTTGGATCAGGCCTCCAGAAGAGTGAGACAGAAATACACTGGATTTCATCCTCACCCAACCCTACAAATCAAACAGGCTCATGGTGACTAAATTTGCCCACAGGCCATTTTCAAAGAAGATGCTTCAACTACCTGTTGAGCAAAGCAATGTCCACCATCCATCCATTCATCCATCCATCCAGCCAGCCAGCCAGCCAGCCATCCCAGCCAGAATTTTGGTTAGGTCCAATGCCCAGCTGTAATCATTTTACGCAAGAGTCTGGTGAGGAGGAATTTGGCTCTCCAAGTTTTCAACATCTTTTTCTCTTAAGTTATAGGATTTGCAGGTGAAACAAAATTTTGAAGATAAAAAAAGTTAAAAACAGTCCCTATTTCCCCTTTCTTTTTTTTTAATATTCTTTAGCTTGGGGCATTTTTTGTCGTTCGTTTCTATAATCTCAAAACACTTTATCCCATTTTTAACTTTCTCCCATCTATAAATATATTCCACAAAGTATACACAGGGGAAAGTTCCTGTTTTAATGTGTTACAAGTTACCCTTCGCTGCCCTGATCCACATCGCTAATAATCACGAACCCTGAATTCACAGGTTGCTGCTGAATTCAAGACACCTCCACTAACGTGGGATTTTTCAGGGGCTGCTCTCACCTGCTTACCTGCAAACAGAGCTGCTGGTGGATAGCCCTGCAATTCATAGAAAAATAAGCAAACAGCCCTGATGGGACATATGCAAAAGCTGATCCGTGAGCTCATTTTAATGCCGAAGCTGTCCCCTCCACCATGTGCTCTTTGCATAGCCATGCCGCGTTTGCTTTTCCATGTCAGGGCATTCTTCAGTAGCCTTTGGCTTGCTGTAGCAAGACGGATACCTATGGATTTATTCTTTCAAAATACTGACAGACCCAGGGAACAGCATCCTGGCTTGTTTATTCAGAGCGACATCCCCTCTCTAACTGCGCTTTTGGTGACTGTATCACACATCTGTACAATGATGCTGCTGGGATACAAGAAAACAGGAATGAGAAACCCAAACAGAAAAATTCCCTGGACCTAAGTTCCCAGGCTCAGTGCAGGACCTGACCTATAGGTGGAGTAGAAATTATATCTTCTGCCCTTACAAAATTTGACAGATACACGTAAATAAACTCATAGATAAACTCAGGTCAACTGTGCTGTCACAGAAAGTTGGATTTTAGACTGCCTTCATCAGACTTTTAGGAAATAGGCAAATATTGAGATGTTGTTTGGAGTCATTGTTATTTTCCTGTCTTTACAGAAAACTGTCCTTTTTAACAAATGAAAAAGAGATGGATTCTCTCTTCTCATGCCTGGCTTTACCAGCAGTAACAAAGAGGCTATCACAACAGGCTAAGCTCCTTATATTCCCACCGGGTGCTATTCGTACCTTGGGAAAGGGGACTTCAGTCCCCACAGCTCAAGAATATAAAACTATCCCAGGAACAGCAATATGGACCAAACAAGTAGAAATTTTCAACAGAACCTGAGCAAATTGTCTGGGGCAGAAAAGTGACCTTGTTTCCGTCCTTAATTCCCTGCCTCTGCACGGCCTTGGCCAGCTGTGGGGCTCTGTGGCTACACATTGCCACGTGGACCTCGAGGTGTCCCAACATAGGTGCTAATATCGGTGAAAACAGAGGACTCCAACAAGCAGCGGCCCTTTGGACAAGGATCTGTGGTCCCTGAGCATCCTGCTCTCTGTCATTACCACCCCAGGTGCCTGAGCTGGCCAAATGAGAGATGATACGTGCTCGTTGGAGCTGCAGTCTCCCCTCTGAGCACCGTGGAGATGCACCTCCCCATGGCAATGGAGACACGGGATTTGGGGTGTGAGCTGGGACAGCGGGAGGACAGCTACAGCCACGCCAGGCTAGAGGGATGAGGGATGCCCTGGCAACCAGCTGGTCTAGGGGACCGCTTCCACCTCTCACTCAGGGTCTTGCATCTGCCCGAGCACGCCAAGCCCCTCGGGTCTGTCGTTCATGCTGAGCCCCGCAGCTGGCCAGCCAGCTGAAATGGGGCCAGGCCCTGGGCGATGCACCCAGCTGGGCCAGTTTGGCAGGGCTGGGGCTGCCGGCTGGCCACGTTCCCCTGCCAGACACCCGCTCCTCTCTGCAGCGGGGGCAAAGAGGGCCAGCACCTACTCCCACCACCACACCACGAGCGTGCAAAGCACGTCGTGCCCCACAGCGCAGCATCTTAAGGGCTGCCATCCCCTTCCCATGCCCAACCTGGGGCTGAGGCTGCAGGGCAGGTGGGCCCCTCCCGGGACCTGCCGGGGGGGATGGGGTGCTCTAATGCTTTCGCCCGGCTGGGTAATGGCATTAGAGCCAAATCCTGCTTTGCCGGGGGATGGAAAGGGGCCCCCCCCGGAATCCCCTGGCCTCGCCTGGCCCAGGCACGGAGCTTCGCGATGGGGGGAGGGGGTGCAGGGATAGGGAGGAGGGTGCAGGAATGGGGGGTGCAGGGATGGGGAGGGGGGAACGGTCGGCAGCGGGGGAGGCGGGGAGGGAGGGCGGGGGCGAGGCGGGCCCGGGGCCGGCGGGGGATGGCGCTCGGCGCCTTCCCCACCATAAAACGGCAGGGCCAGGGCTGGGAGAGGAGAGCGGAGCGGCGGCAGGGACCGGCACGGCACGGACCCGCACGGCACGGACCGGACCGGCACGGCCGCCTGCGGAGGTAACGGGGGCGGCGGGGTGCCAGCCCCGCTGGGATGGGGCAGGCTGCGGGAGAGGAGGGTCCCCTGGCCGGTGCGATGCCGGGGAGGGCTGGGGACGGCTCCGGCTCCTGGAGCCGGGGTGTCCCCGTCGGTGTCCCGCTGGCTTTTTGCCGGCTCCGGAGAGGGGTTGCAGCCTGCCAGCAAACGCGCTCCGTGCATGGGGCAGGCAGGGGGCCGGCTTTCCTTGTGTGTGTGTGTGTTTGTGTCTGTGTGTTTGTGTGTCCCTTTGCCACCCCTGCAAACTCCTAGCCCTGCTGTGGGCAGCCCAGCTTCAGCCCTCAGCCTCCACCACCCGTGACAAAGGGATCTGGCTTTTACCAGATGAGCTCCAGGCACAGGCTCCTGCCTGGTCTTCTGTAGCAGGGGAACAGCGGCGTGGGCATATCACCAGAGAAAGGGACTAAAAGCCACTGCGGGAGAGGATTTGGGAAGCTGGAAGCCAGGGGGACGGTGCTTTCCAATCTTTGCAGCCTCTTCCTTGGCAGAGGCTTGCCCGAATCGCTCCTTGTTCAAAACCGATTCTCCCTGAACATCCCTAGAAGCTGGGAGGAGGTGTGTGGCTATGAAATGCAGGTTCAGCTCTCCCCACCACCCGAAAAGCACCCACAAAGTTTTATCTTTGCCCTTTAGTTTCTCTGAAATTTGCGTTAGGATCCTTTGCTGCTGATGGTCCTTTAGTGTCGTTTCTTGGCTGCGGGACCAGTCCCCGGGGGGGGGTGCAGGCAGCTACTGCCAACTTCAAAGCAGTCCCAGGGCTGAACTAACGTCGTACAGGGGAGCGGGCAGAGCTTCAGGCCAACCCTGCCAGGCAGTTAGGGACGGTGCAGGGAAACCCCTTCTCTCCGCGGTCACCCAAATCCCTACACGGAGCATGGCTCAGCCAGGCTGGATCCGGAGTCCATCTGCAGAGCCAGGTTTATGTAAGCACTGATTTGCAGTGTCAAGAGATGCCTAAGAATCAACTTGCCTCTGGAAAATGTATAAAAATATGGCATCTGGCCCGAGGCTGTACCAGCAGCGCAGTATTTGTCTTGGTCCCCGACCCTTGGAGAGATTCTGCCATCTCTCACCTGCTCTCAGCTTGGCCTCGAGTCTCTATCGAGTACTTTCCAGGAGCAAGGATGGAGCAGGAGTGCCAAAAGGTACTGTTACTCTGTCCTTTACAGTGGTATCTAGCATTGCTTTTCTGGCAGACCTGTGGGTGCTCTTTGCATGGGACCATAAACTCTAGCTCACCGGCTCGGCAGGAGACACTGCGCCATAATGCGGTCCTCCCTTGGCACGCTTGGCAGCTCCTCCTGACCGGCAGGATGCTGGGCCAGGCTGGTCGCCCGTCAGACCCAGGCTGTGATGGTCCTGGCTTTCCTGTTGTTAATATCAGTACAGCGTCACTGCGCCTTCCTTGGCAAAGGTGCTGATCCCCAGCCGTGGGAGCTGACTGTTGGGAGGGCTGCAGGTGAAGGCAGTGTGTTCAGACCATGGGCAATGCTCTTCCCTTCTTCTGGCATGGAAGGGAAGGTGGTGTTAGCTAATGCTGCTTATCCCAAGATCCAGGGATTAGGGAAGAGAGCTGAATTCTAGACTCCTGGAGAGATGGGGACCTGATCTTGCACTGCTTGCTGATCCAAAGCAAGTGCAATCTGGCTTGGGATTGGTGGGACGATGAGCTGCGTTTGCTGGCAGGCTTAACATTGGCACGTTGCTGCTTTTTGTTGCAGGTGGGAAGGCAGCGGTAGCTCACTATGGCCCTGGCAGACAACGCGAGCTGTGCCAAACCCAGCGAGGACTTCCCTTTCCCTGAGATCATTGAACTCAATGTGGGTGGACAAGTCTACATCACCCGCCACCCCACCCTGGTCAGCGTGCCTGGCTCACTCCTCTGGGAGATGTTCACCCAGAAGAATGTCCGCTCTCTGGCCCGTGACAGCAAGGGACGGTTCTTCGTGGATCGGGATGGCTTCCTCTTCCGTTACATCTTGGATTACATGAGGGACCAGCAGCTGGTGCTGCCCGACCACTTCCCGGAGAGGAGCCGCCTGCAGCGAGAGGCTGAGTACTTCATGCTGCCGGAGCTTGTGAAGATGCTGGCCCCCAAGCTCAGCAAGCAGAACTCGCTGGGAGACGACCCATGCCAAAGCGACCCAGAGGAGCTCTCCCCCAGCGTGGATGCCACCCGCAACCTGACCTCTGCCAGTGCCACGCTCCCCAGCGCCGTGGCTGGTGGCCCTGGGGGTGCCGTCACAGCTGGTGTGGGTGCTGCCAGCACTGATGTCCGCAGGGCAGGTTTCATCACCATCGGCTACCGGGGCTCCTACACCCTGGGCAGGGACAGCCAGACGGATGCCAAGTTCCGCAGGGTGGCACGGATCATGGTCTGTGGCAAGACGTCGCTGGCCAAGGAGGTCTTTGGGGATACCTTGAATGAGAGCAGGGACCCAGACAGGCCCCCAGAGAGGTACACCTCTAGGTACTACCTCAAATTCACCTTCCTGGAGCAAGCCTTTGATAAACTGGCCGATGCTGGCTTCCACATGGTGGCTTGCAACTCCACAGGCACCTGTGCCTTTGCCCACGACCAGACAGATGACAGGATCTGGACCTCTTACACCGAATATGTTTTCTATCGTGAGTGACACCAAAAAAACCCCACAAACCAAACACCAACTCTCCCTTTCCTCTCCTGTGCTGGCTGTTGCCTAGAAGGTAGACGTCCGACCCCCGAATCCCAGCGTCCCCACTTTGCCTCCTTTTGAGTTTGTTCTTGAGTTTTTTCCCCCCTCCTTCCTCCACGTTGAACCTGTTCAGCTCTTCCTTGTAGCAGCTGCTGACCACCAACCTTCTTCCCTCTCTCCGACTTCTGCAGTAGCTGCCTGTAGCTCCCAACCCTCCCTGGATGTGTGGACTTGGACACTGCCGTGTACGTGTTTTGGGGGGGGGGGGGGGAACACCAGACTCTGCTCTGAGCTGGGATTTCTGCAGCTGGACGAGCTTGTCTGTGTTGGACACTGAACTCAGCTCTTGCACCCTGTACGCTGTGCAGCTCCCCAGGAACATGCTGCATACACTGTATTTGATCTGCGAAGGGTTGGCGTGAGAAAGCGTTGGCTTAAGGACATGGAGAAAGGTGGGAAGCGGAGAGGAGGGTGGGCGGGTGGGGGGGGATGGAAAGATGGTGCCTCGCAGCACAGATATATTGCCATTAGCCCATGTAAGCAGCTTAGCATTTAGACTGTCAGTGCTTGGGAAGGTTAGATAAAGACGCACCCTGTGTTTGCAGTTCTGATTCGAAGCATCACGGCTTCTCTGGGATGCCTTGGGGTTTTTTTTGGGGGGGTGGGAGGGGGTGGACAAACAGATGCTCTGTTCACACGTACATGGAGGGAGGTCGGGGGGCGGGGGGGAAGGCTTTACATGCTGTAGGGTGTAAAATGCTTATACATCTCTCAAACTAGTTGGAGGTCTGTCAGAAATAAGTACCTTCATCTTTCCTTCAGAGAATAATAGCAGCGTGGGCTCCAGAGGGATGGGGTTGGGCCACTCCAGTGAGTGGCAGCCAGGCTCAGCTGCAGCCACGACTTCACAGATTAAAGGGAATCTTTGCCCAGCATGAAAGTCTTGGCCATTTTGGCAATCTCTTGCGAAGGTCTCTCCAATCACAGCTCTCCAAGGTCTGCTTTTGGACCTGGGGCTAGCTGCTGCTAGACCTGGGAAATGTGTAATAAAGGAACAAAAATGACTCGCCTCCATCTTCGTGTGCTGAGGTGCAAAGGAGGTAGTGCTGGTTGTGTGCTATGTGCACCCCACGGTGTTGTTTGAGCAGGACAACAGCGCTGGCACGTGGGCAGGGAGCAATGTGCTTTAATATATGGATTCAAATAAAGAGGAGAAGAAAGGAAGACAAACTTACTGGAGCCCTCTTGCCCTCCTCTGACCCCCACCTCCTCCTCTTTGAACCCTCGCTCCCACCCCAGCTGGGCCAGATTGCAATGCAGCGCATCCCTGCAGGGATGCTGGTGCAAGCGGTCGGGTCCAGAATTACCCACCTGTCTGCAGACCAGCCCTGGACGATGCATTCATCCCCATCACTCAAGCAGGGCCTTGCAAGCTCTGGCACAAGTGGTCAGCCTGCAGATCTCGGTGCCAATGCCTGCAGGAGCAGCTGCAGGTGGCCCTGCTACCCTGACGTCCCCAACCGCTGCCTGCGCCTGTTGCTCTGCCAGACCTCGGCTCCCTTACACCCACCATCCATCCCTGGTCCTCCACCTCTGGCTGCTTCTCAAGCAGGCCCTGTGAAGCTCTTGGTGCAGGGAGCTAAAGGATCACCTCGCCGGCTGGATGCCAGCCAAAGGGGCATTTGCATTCGGGGTTCATTTGGGAGGAAGTTTTGCAGCTGGTTTCCAAAGAGGCGGTAGGGCTGCAGTCTTTGGGCACGCAGGGCAAGCAAAAACTTTACAGCAAGGCAGTCCCTCTCTCCTGAAGAAGGGGAAGGTGAAAAATGGTATTTTTATAAGGGCCCAATTTCTCATTGCAACAGCATTTTGAAGAGGAAATGACAATCAGCTTTAAAAAAAGAAAAAAGGAACTCGAGCTCTGTGTGGAGAGAAAGGCAGGCTGAAGGACAGAATTAAAACCTTTTAAATAAAGGGGGAAGGGACATGCCCTCCATGTTTGCTTGTATTTTTTTTTTTTTTAAACTAAAGATTTTTCTGATCATTATTAATTAAGACTGATTGGAAAAAGAAATTGCTGCCTTGTGAGAAATGCAGGTGTTTTGAAGTTTGCTTTTCCCCCCTGGAACTGGACTGAAAAATTGATCTCACAGGAGGAAGCATTTTTCCTGAGGGAGAGACCATAACGGCAAAGTCAACATTTAGGTGGTTTTGATCTGCCAGGTTATGTGATCTGAGCTGTTAAACCTAATGCCCCAAGTGAAATACGCTCAGAGCAGAATTTACTTTTGAATCATTTTGGAGTCTGACGGTTTTCATGAAAACCGGTACTTTGTGAAAAAATACTTTTGTTGAGATCTATCTCAACAAAAATACAACAAATTTGGGATCGTTTCTTTTCTTTGCATATAGCTAGTAACAGAAAGAGTGTCCTTTTGCTGCCACCTGTGACTGGGAGGAGAACCTAGTTAATTTGAGCCTTAGGAGAGACCATTTGCAGAAGAATGGTGGCATGGAAAAACATCTGTTTGAGGGTCTCTTCCTCTGAACAATCATGGCAGGTCACTCAAGCTGGACAAAAAAAAAAAGCAGGGGATGGCTGCAGTGAGTTGGGAAGCTCTCTCAGCCTCCAGGACTTCAAGGAGACAGTGCAGAAGGCACTCTCCTGATGTCGCCTGTTTTGCTGGCTTTTCCTGGGAACATGCCTGCATTTCTGTGTGTTTCCAGATCTCGAGCTGCCAGCGGGACCACGATGGTCTGCCTCTGGGTTGGGCTCCTTCAAAGCACCTAGACGTACTTAGCTGTCCTTAAGCTTATGATCCTCCCTCAGCATCTCCCACCATCCAGGATGTCCATAGGGACTCAAGATAAAAATCAAGTCTTGTTCAGTTTCCTTCCCTCCAGCCAGCCCTGGCTGTTGGACCCGGAGGTGATTTTTCTCGTCCCAAGGAAGTGGCATGACCCTGCTCTCAGGCACTGATTTCTGCTGGTGCACAGCTGGGTTAAGGCAGAGCCCCCTGGCTAGCACTGAAGCATAGCACCAGATCCAGTTAGAGGCGTGGGCAGCAGCAGCCCACTCCTATCTAGGAGCTTTAAGTGAAGATCCTCCATGTGCAGAGCAGGTCCAAGGCTTTGGAGAGGAGCTGGCTGCCCCCAGCTCGGCCATGGGTGGCTTTGCTCCAGTGTAGGAGGTCTGGCACCTCCAAGGAAGGGCACGTGGGCTGTGTGTGGACAGGCAGACTGCAGTGCACACCCGTAGTAAGCCAGAATGGGTTGCATGTGCACTGGGGGATTAGTCACGTTGTCTGCAAAAACCCAGGGCCAGGAGGGATCCCTGTGATTATTTTAATCTGACCTGCACTGAGCAGTCATCAGCTTTTCTGAAGGGAGTCCTGCTGTGAATGAGAGGTGGGGGACTGTGTCTAAGCTAGGGCTGGTCCCTCTCTTGAGGATGTTTTTTAGGATAGTGTAAGAAGCCCACAACCTCCCAAGGGGGTCCCTGTGTGGCAGCAGGTCCCTTGTGGAAGAGCATGGACCATGGTGGAGCAGAGAGTCCTTTGGGAAGGCATTTGGTCTCACTGCAAAGCTCAGCAGCTGCTGAGCTCACCAGGAACCAAGGAGTGTTTTCATAGAGGGCTTTAAGATTTCAAAGCTTGTTTTCCCTCTGAGGGGTAATGGAACTCACCCTTTCATTTAGAGATCCCCAGAAAATCATCCATCTCAAAATAATAGCCCTCATTCAAATGAGGCAGAACATGAACTTGGGCTGGGTCTGTGTTCCCAGGCGAGCACCCTGCCCACAAATTGCTGGTTACTGCTTGGCATCTCATTCCACACAAAACCTGCAGGAACTGAGCTTTCCACATAAGGAAAAGCCAGATCCCATCTGTCTCCATTAGACACTTCTGCCACCCTGAGAGAACATCCAAAAACATTTTATCTCTTGGGTCTGTCTTCAGCCCCTCTGTAAGGGGACCCCCTTTGGTGGCAGAAAAGTCCTGTCCTGCCCAGAAGCTGAGCTCTCCCCATCCTGCCAGCAGCCAGGAGGCAATAAGGATGGAGCAGATCAATACTGGGGGATCGGGAAGAGGACAGGCAGGGTCCTGTGGGGTCCAGAAGTTTAGAGAGGCTAGAAGGGAGACAGAAAATCCTGTCCCCATCCTGGAAATCCCATCCTGCCATGGGAGACTGAGAAGCCCAGGCTGCTCAGCACACCACAAAGGTCAAGGCTGACTAGATTGCAGTGTTGAAATAGTGAAGGACTTACTGATGAAGAAGCACGGAAAGAGTAAAAGCAGCAGTATCTGGAAGCTGTAACCAACCTCTTCTAATCTGAAAAATAAAACCCAAAAAACTACCTTTAACAGCATTGATACTAGCCACTGAGAAAACTGTTGGAGAGGTGGGGCTTCTCCAATTCTTGGTGCAGAAACTGCAGCCTGGATGCTTTCTGTAGGAAGGGGTTTAATGAAAGCAAGCTTTTAGGCTCAGTTTAGCAGCTGACACCAGTTGGCTGCAATGGGCAGGAGGTGAGACAATATGCAGAGCATTGCTGTGCTCTGGCCAGCCACAGAGAGACGTCTGGGCCTCCTTCCTGGGACCACGGGAGAAGCAGGAGAGGAAATGCAGCTGAGCAGTCAATGTTTGCATTTGCTGGAAGTTGTGAGAACCAGAAGATGCTTTGGGTTGGGTAAGCTGTTCCGGCAGCTGGTGGAGAGCTGCAGGAGCACTTTGCCAAATGAGGCTTGTTCAACCTGCACTGACAGCTTGTTCTGAGCTAAAGCAGGTTAGACTTTGTGACTTTGTGATGTGCAGATGGTTTTCTTAAAAGGCTCTTGCAGTTAAAAACGTTTTGCTTAGTTCTAGGTGGTGGATGGCTGGGAATTATCACCCCCACCTCCTCTGGGAGAGCTGTACAGTATCTCACTGAAATATGTCCTTGCAAATAGACTAAACTAGAATTCATTTAAATCATATTTGAGTCTGCAGCACAACCCCTGCATCCCAGATGTCTGTTCCCTCTCCCTCCTTACCCTTCTCCAGGCTAGATATGCTGTGGTGCAGAGTCTACTTTGCCAACAGCATCCTTAAAGTGACCCTAAAGGGCACGTTACCCCCAACACCCCAGGGCAGCAGGACAAATATGCCACCAGAAATAAATTTTCTTCCTGTTCACAGACTACTCTAGAACACAGAAAACTTAACTCAGCCCCATGATTTCTAGACTCAGCCCAAAATTGGAAGATGTGGTTCAGCAGGAGGCAGAGGAGCATGCAGAAATTATAGAGGATAAACACAGCTCTTTACTGCATACTGTCAAGTGCCATCCTCTCTTGCAATTCTACTCAGGGACAGAAAAAGCTTCTCCTGCCAGCAGTGTGAGGAAGAGCATTTGTATGGAAAGCACAAATCACCTGGCTGATGTTACCAGAGCCTTGCTGGATTAATTTAGATCTGGCAAAGGCTGATCGGGACTAGCAGGCAGGGATGATCTGACATTCCCGATCGTTGGAGTGACTGAGGTGGAGCCTGGCCTTGTTGTGGTCCTCTCCCATCATCGTTTAGAGGACCTCTGTGGGAAGGCAGGGAAGAGGAGCACATTGCACCCTCTTTCTCTAGACCTGAGGTCCTTGGCACATTCTCCCCAGTTGATGCCACAGCTGAGTCCAGGTGACCCATGCCTGATGGGAGGGACCATATCGAAGCCACCACAGCAGAGGACAGAGACTGGCGCCGCCTGCCAAGAACAGCAGCTCAGCTCAATCCCCTGCCCAGAGCCTTTTGAGGAGCCTGATGATGGACACCTCGGTGCCCACCCCAGGGACCATGGCTAGGAAGAACAGCCCCCTCCCACCACAGGCCCGCAGAAGGGTACTCTAGATTTTGGGGCCATTTCACAAGTGGAAGCCAAATTTCAGATGTGACTTGAGATGCTCATCCTCCACTTCCCAGCCTTCAGTGAGCCCAGTTTGCAGGCTGCTCAGCCCTTTCTAAAAGTGCAGGTCCCTTCAACATTGAAGAAGCTGCCCCCAATGCCTAGATGGTTTTAGCTCAATTTCTTAAGGGGAAAGGATTGTGTAACCTCACACAGCATGTTCCTTCCCTTTTCTTAAAGGACCTGAATGTGTGGGCTAGTTTTACTCCAACCTGGCAGTGTTTCAACTCTTAGGAGACTGCCAGTCTCGTGAAAATATGTTTTGGGGTTAGCAGACCTCCTCAAATCCCCCTTCCCCTGCCCAGAGCATGAGCTCAACCTTTAAGAAGCAAAACCACACAACAAAACAGACTTTGTGGGCTCCCTGCCCTCTGCAAGCTCCACAGGAAAACAGTCTGCTGAGCCTGTGGATGAGCTGGCTAGCTCTGGAGTGCACCAGAGTCAGGTTTGTGTTTAATTTACCGGTCCCCTGTGGAGGCAGATTGAGGTACTGAGCAGAGCTGGAAGATCAGGGATGCTCAGATGCTTAAGGCTTATGCTTTGAGCCTGTAGAGCATCCATTGCACCTCTGCCTTGGGTGGTAGCTTGCCTGCACCAGCTCTTCCTTCATCCCAGCATAGTTTGACCAAGACATGTGGTCAAATAGCCCCCAAGATTAGAGAGGTTAAGGGCAATCCGTAGAGCCTGGCAAGGCATCTGAGCCAGAGATGTACCTTGAGACAGGCAGAAGTCTGGCAGACGTGGAGGATATGGAGGATAACCAGACAGAGACCTGCAAAAGAGCTGCTTCAGCCACAAAACTCTGCAGCAAGTCACTTTCACTTGGATCTGGAGGGAAGCAGTGGTACCTTTGACAGAAGGAAAAGTCCCTAACAGAGAGGCAGCAGGAGAATTACTGGGACAAATGAGTGGGTTTCTAAAAACAAGAACTTTATTTAAGGAAAGGGAACATAAAATCCAGAGTAAAGCTCAACGGGAGGGCATGGGAGTCTTGCAAGCAACCTTGGGGATTTCTGCATGTCCCATTGCTGCAGAGCCATCCCAAGAGTCAGCTCCAGGGCATGCAGATGCAGAACCACCATGCGGTCTGGCCATGAGGGCCACCAGAGCCTGGGAGCAGGGATTGCCCTCCAGACAAGGCTTTCAGAGAGGCCCTCGTGCTCTGCGGAGGAGGCTGTAAAACCTCGGTGCTCCTAGCAGACCAGGACACAAAGGAGGGATGGGCAGGAACAGGCCTGGGAGCTCCCAGCGGAGGATGAGGGAACATTGCCATATAAAGAAGCAATAAAACCAACTGGCTTCAGGCTTTGCTGTTCCCGCTCCGCACTCCCCAGCACCAGCTCCTGGCTACAGCCCATGCCCCAGAGCAGGACCGCAAAGGGCTCAGCATGGCTGATGTCCTTCCTCTGTAGGGGCTGGTGGACATCTCTGCTGCACCACTCTTTCATCCCCAGCATTTTAAAATTTCTCCATCCCCACTCAAAACCAGGGCTGGGCACGTGACAAGGAGCAGTTTTGGGTGCTGCAAGGCTGGTTATGCCCTTTAGGGGCAGAAGGGACATCCCTGTCCCCAGACAGAGCTGCCTGCCAGCGCTAGCAGGGGCCACCACCATCCTCCCCTGACTGCATCCCAGCAATGGGCACTGAGGGCAGGGGAACAACCGCCTCCCCACAAAGTCCCTCGCAGCTAGCCTGCACCCTCATTTCTCCTGCTCCTGGGGCCCCTGGAGGGGGTGGCTGCCCCTCCAAAGCTCTCTCTGAGGGACAGGGACAAGGCAGAGGTGGCACTGCCAGGATTCTCTTTCCCTGCCAGTGTCCCAAAAGACAGAGACTGCCTAAACGGGAGGACAGTGCCCAGGGGTGCAGCTCAGCCTCCTGGGGGGAGGGTGCTGCTTTCTAGCATCTGCAAAGACAATGCTGCTGCTGTGCCCCAGCTCAGGACTCCTCTGCACTGGTACAAAGTGCAATCCTGTCCTACTGACCCCAAAATGCATGCACATATGTGCTGGTCTGCTAGAGCCAGAGCACTGCCCACCCATGCTCGTGGACCTCTGCTAGCCGCTGTGTGGCTGCCTCAGCCCTCCTGGCTTTGCTGGAAGCTGCAATTTCACTGGATGGTTGGCTTTCAAGTTTGTTTGGTTTTTAGTTTGGGGCCCTTTTTCCGTGACAAGGGAGGGCTTAGAGCCAAAAACTAAACAAAGGCATAAATGTTTAAGGCTCAAAGACAAAATAAAATAAATAAAGGAAACTGTAAAAAAAAAAAAATCTTAAGTTTTCTTTAACCCGATCTTATGCTTCAGGGTTAGTCAGACACAGTGCTTATCAGTACCAGATTTGCAAATACTTGTAGCCAGAGAAGCTGATGGCTTTCAAGGCCCAAAGAGACAAAGTCTAGTGACCCAAAGCAGGGCTTCTGCCACCTCTTCACTGATCCACAGGGCATATTGCAGAGGAAAAAGCAGCAGGAGCAAGGGAAAAGAGCAAGGATCCTCTTTGCATGTCCCTGTGCAGCCAGGTGGGTCTGTGCTTTGCTGGATATACCAGGCTTTGCTTCTCCTGTGGTCTAGGGACCCTGCTGACATGGCAATGGTGCCCTTCCAGTGCCGGGAGCAGCTGCATGGTGAGTGCTGGAGTCTCATCCTGATGTGGAACAGGGATGGGTACGGGCTCCAGGTTCAGCGCTACCCTACACTGCTGCGGCCCCACCCAGGTCACCCTGCCTCAGTTTCCCCAACCTACAGCATAAGGAAAACCAGTCCTTTTTGGTCCTTACGGGGAGGCTCTGCAGAGCCAAGCTTTTCTGGGGGTGATGGAACGGATACCCCAGCACTTTCCTCCCCTCTGTGCTGTCACGAAACTCCTGGTCCAGAGCAATGCAGGGCACAGCCTGTCCACGTCTGCTCTCCACCTAGGAACCTGAAGCTAGCAAGCACAGAGAGGGCACTTCACCCTTGTAAGCCAACCTGTTTTTAAAATAGACTCCAGTCCCCGCAGTACAAATAAGAAACCCACTGAGTTACATTGTTTTGCCCCAGCTGGGGATCACTTCCTCAGAGCTGACGCTTTCAACCAAAAAAAAGAGTAATGCTCTAATCCTTCCCCTCTACAGCAGAACAACGGATTACAGCTCATTTAGTGAAGTCCCACTCGCCATGCAATTACGCCCTGCATATATCTATTATTCCCATTACACCCGAGTCTTCTGGCTTAGTTGCTGGCTGGGGTTAAACCATGACATCAACTCAAAGGATTAAATGCCATTAAGGACCCAGGAGGACAGTCTTTCCCAGCTGCAAGCGGATGGTGCAGGGATGCTGAGGAACAGTGCAGAGGTGCTGAGGACAGGCATGTGCCTGCTGCCGTGGTCTCTCGGGGCTGGGCTGGTTCGAGGGAAGAGGAATGGGGGTAACGGGGCGGTGGGGGACAGGGCTTGCCCCTGCATTGCTGGTAAAAGCAACACTTCAGTAGGTAGAGTCTGTAGTTAACCGAGAAAAAAGTAAGAGACGAGTAAACAGGAAACTGTTTCGTAACCCTGCAGTCACCAAAGCTTTCCCCCACTCAGCTCAGCCTCACAGCCCTCTGCCGCTGACGCTCCTGTCCCAAAGCCTCCCCAGGGATGGGGTGTCTCTGCTGGCCCCCGAGCTGCCTCCGCTCACACGGGATCTGTTTTGCATGTGCTGTTCTTGTGAACGTTGCGGCAGTGAGTCTGGCACCCTAAAAAGCAGGGTCATCCCTTGGCTGGCCGCACGCTGCAGAGGGGGAGCCAGCTTGCTCCCCAATATTTCACAGGAGGCTTTGCACAGGAAAGGGGAGCTGCCCAGGGCTTCCCCTGTGATCCAGGAGCTCTGAGTTTACTAGTGATTTTGGAGCAGGCAGGAGACAGAGCCACCCTGACATTTGTAACTTCTTTATTTTTTTCTGTAGAACTTACATTTTTTTAAATTCATGTACAACGCAGCTGGCTTCCCAGCTTCCCATCTGTGTAAGTGGAAACGTCACTTTAATGGAGCAACTCCAAACCTGAAGAAACCGAGGGTACAGCCAATGTTTCCCGATGGGTGTTCCCAAAATATTATTGTTCTTTGCATGCCTGGAGAGGATTTAACACAAAACCCCAGGGGAACAAAAAAAAAAAATCAACAAGACGCCCCACATTGCAGCCTTTTAACTATCATTTTACTCCGGGGGAACTGAAGTCCCCAGGTCCTAGTTTGGAAGGATTCCCAGTCTTCTAGAAGTCACACTAGCAAAACAAGCCAGGAAAGTACTTCTCAGCACGCAGGAAAGCTGAACACGGACCAAGCACATCAGGGTTATGATAAGGGCTTGTTGCCTTATGCCAAATACCTCCATGCTCATGTCCCTCCCGCCCGCCTCAATTTAGTGTTGTTGCTAACTCCACCTCCCAGCAAACCACGTTTTTGCAGACTCTGGAAAGCAAAGATGTTTCCTTCTGACGGGATATATTTGAATTTGCCAGGAGTGGTGAGGTCTTGGCACCAGGGACCTTCACCGTAGGCAGCTCTCCCCACTCCCTCCCTCTGCGGGAGCTGAGGTCATCTGTAGTGTCATGTAAATGAAGGACAAACCGTCCTGTCTCCTGTCAAGCAGAGGGTTGGCAGGAGTCAGGAAACCTTCCCTTGTTCTTAGGTTTGCTGGCAGACACCCCAGCTGTGCTGGTTCCTCCTGGGGGAGCATCGTTTTCTGGCTGGGCATCCCCTCCTCCCCGCATGGGCGTCTGCCACTGCCCAGGAGGGCTGACCTGTACCTCCCCTGCTCTTTCTGGCCATGCTCCCCATGGTTGCTGAATCCTGTAGCAGGATCTTCTTCTGCTTTGAAGCTGCTTCAGAAGTTCCCAGAAAGCTCCTGTGGTGCATGGGCACACGCAGTCTCTAACCAACATCTGCTGTCCTGTTTCACAGGTTAATCAGTCAGTACTGGGGTCCGGAAATCCCAGTCCTGGCCTTCTGTAATTCTTTGTCTTGCTGGAAGCAAGGCTATAAGGAGGCTTCAGGTGACCTAAGGAAACAGGCAGAGTCTGCAGGAGGTGCAGGAACACCTGAAGTCTCCATGAACTAAAAAGCTTTGATCTACTTGCCAGCAGCTCTAGCTAGAATTGTCCCTTCCCTTCCCTTCCCTTCCCTTCCCTTCCCTTCCCTTCCCTTCCCTTCCCTTCCCTTCCCTTCCCTTCCCTTCCCTTCCCTTCCCTTCCCTTCCCTTCCCTTCCCTTCCCTTCCCTTCCCTTCCCTTCCCTTCCTTTCCTGTCTTCAAACCTACCCACTTTTTTATTGCAGAAACTTTGGGTTTCTTTGTGTAGTCAATCGTTAAAAATCCACTAAAAATTCCACCGAAAGCAATTATTTCCCCCCAAATTACCTTTCAGTAAAAAGGTAGGAGGGAGCATTATAACATGAAGAAAGGAGTATATTTCGTACAAGTCACCAAGAAGGGGCTGCAGGTTTCCTAGAGGAGAGATGCTCACGGCTCCCCAGCCCATCCAGGGCAGAGGAGGCTTCTCCATGTGATCACGGCCAAAATTACAGACATCCCCTGGCTAGCAGTGGTCACTGCGACCTTCTGCACAGATGTACATCCCACCAATGATAAGATCAGCAGCCCTGTGTACTCTAAGATAATTAGCAAGCTCTTGGATGAAAAAGCTGGAGGGGGCTAAGAACAGCAGTAGCGTAACACGCGCTCAGACTGAGCTCTGGTCCCGTGATGCCAAAGCACGGACCACCTCCTTGGAAGTCAGCAGCTGGCCTGGAGAAGTGGGAAAGCAGCAGGAGACAGTGTCCCCCAGGAGCTCAGTCACCCCCTTCTCTGTACATCAATGCTCCAGCAGAAAAGGGACTATCGATGTGAGGCCAGCATCAGTAGGGAGGCTGGTTACAGCTGAGGTTGCACCTTCAAAATGGACCCATTGTCAAAAGTGATTATTCGGTCGCCTGAAGCTGGCAGTTTGTGTAATCAAGTAGATTGATCTGCTCTAATGTCACCATTTTCAAATTGGATGTGAAAGTCTGAGCTGGTTGTCCCCAGCACCTTTGTTGCTGGTAGTGGTTGTCCAGCAGGAGAAGCAAGCAGTGCTGGAGGGTCAGACGCCTGTCTGGAGATGACACCTAGACATCTAACACAGGGGCATTAGAGGTGCAGATGTCTCTCCACGGACTCCAACAGGTGCCCCCAGAGACACCTAAGCTGTGGAGTCAAGGTACCCCTGCTGACACTCATCCCCATGGGAGGTACAAGCAGTGCAATAAGCCAGTCAATCTGAAACCAGCTTCTCTGCTCGACATCCACCACTGTCCTGGACATTCTGCTTTGGGCTTCTGTACCCATCAGTTGGACCCGGGCTGCTCTGCCTGGCTGGACAGAAAGGGTTTGGGAATCAGCTGTATGGGCCTGCAGCCAGGCCACTCTTCTGTGTGGTGGATCCAGGTGGTGGCTGTGTGGGTGAGAAGTACGGAGCTGCAGAGAGAGCCTGAGGGCAAAGACCTTGTCAGAGTGCATTTTCATGTAGACTTGGGGACGTAGATCAGCCACAAGCACCTCACACATTGACCACAAAGAGACTGAAGGGATCTCAGGATGGGTGACGGACCACTGACAAACCCAGGAGGGACCTGCCAACCTGGGAGGACAGTCCAGCTCGGAGTCAGGGTCCCCTTTGAGATGCCGTATCAAAATCCTCTGTGGGGTTATGGAAGCTGTTTATGGTGTATCTCAGGTTCCCCACTTGTGCTCAGCAATGATGACACCTCCCCAGTGAGCACCAGGTTACCCAGAAAGGCTGCGGCTCTCATGTAATGCCATACGAAGCTGTTATCATTAGCCCTGTGCCAGGGAAGACACAACAGAAAAGTGACCCAGTGTTGAAAGTGGGCCATTAAATACACACTCCAGGCACCAAACCAAGAGAGCGAAGCGCTCTCATGGGAGGCCTGATTACACACAATAAAATAATGGTGTGCTGGAGTGACCTGTGTGCAATGTTTCTTGTGTAATAATAATAGATGGTCCTTCTGGTAGCAAAACTGATTGGGAAATTCGAGTTAATGACCCGATGGACGCCTTTGTCAGCTGCTGAACAAGACAAGGCAGCGAGCAGAGCCCTGATGCTTCATGTATATGGTTGCTGAATGACTGTGTCAAACAGTGAGGTCTCCTCATCCTGCCTTAGTACCTGGAGCAGGCAATTATTTACTTTTAAAGTTGTTTCTCACAAGGCTGAGCCATTAGCAATTACTCACTGTACATTTCTAGACAGACTCCATGTTTGACTTTCCTCCCTTTTTGGCAGCCCGGGCTGGCACCCACCAGTTGTACCCTCAGGTCTAGGGCTGATGGGGCAAGTCCAGCCACAGCCACCGAGGACGTCTTTTTTAAAGGGAATTTGTCAAAAATAGGTGAATGCCAGGACCCTGGGGGGCAGCTGGGGATGGACTGCAGGGGGAAGGGTTGATGCTGACCCAGACTGGAGCTTGGAGCAAGGGGATGCTAGGCTGTGGGAAGCCAAGCAAAGGATGAAGCACAACCTCAGGCAGGTTTGTTGCCCTGAATCAGCTCCTGGAGCTCTGTGGAGCTTCAGAAGACAGCTCAACTCCATCACCGTGAAGGTGCCCACCGTGATGGATGGCCCCATCCTCCCCGGAGCATCCCCTCACTGCAGACAGCCAAAATCCACAGCCTCCTGCTGTACTGTCCCCACCAGTAATCCCCAGCCTTAATTACCAGCACAGACCAGCTTTTTGCAGGGAGGAGGAGAGGATTTCATTCAGTTGCAATCATGTTTGTGCTCCATGTCTGGAATAACTCAGCACCACCTGCAAAACAGCTTTTTTTCCACTCCCCTGTGCGTAATTTTTCCAAAGCCTGAAGCCATCCCCACGGGGGGAGGACGTGGCCTGGAGCCCAGCCCGGCACTGCATCTGCACAAACAGGGCTCGGGGACATATCCATTTGTTGGGAGGATTGAAGGGGCTCAGCCGTTCACTAAAATAACATCCCTACCCTATGTTTTAACCTTTTGGACACAGGCCTTTCCAGACAGCAAGGAAGAAATTGCAGGCTTGGGTCTTTTTCTGTGGCTCAAGGGAGTTTATTTTCTCTCGGGCTGCGTTTTCCAGGACAGCACTTCCTGAGAAAGCCGCTTGTCTGGGAGCTTTCGGCATTAGCTCAGCCCTTGGTAATCTGGAGATCCCGGGTCAGCGGGTAAGCCACTTGTGAAACGAGTTTGTGGGGCCCATCCCCGCTGCGGAGGATGCAGGGACCCTGCATCTAACTGGATCTGAGCCTCGCTGGCAGGGTAGCAAACTTTGAAAACACAGTGGGGGCAAAGGACAAACAAAAAATAATCTAGAATAAATTATTTGAGATTCTAGTCTGGGCCTGCAGCTCTAATCTCTGTATGGCTGGGGCTGGCACTAATGTTTTTGGCCTGATATCTGGGTCCACCTGATGTAGCTCCGTGCAGCATCCAGGGGTTGGATCCTCGATGGGCTCCGGTCAGCTATGCTGGATGCCACAAGGATTTGGGTACTGGTGGTCAGATCTGGTCTGTAAGCACAAGTATCTGCAATTTGTGTGTCCTTATGGATTTCTTAAGTTCTTTTTGTTGTGAGGAGAGCAGAAGCACCCTGGGTTTCCTCCATGCCCATCACCAGCCCTGGTACTCACACAGGAAGGTCAGTCCCTATGGCCCCTTGGAGACTTGGGGATGGCAGTACCCTATGGGATGAGTGCCAAGCACCCAGAGGGGGGTGGGAAGCAGCTTCCTTACCCATGGCAGCCCAAACCCCTGCACACATCAAGGTCAGACCTCCCCTGACCTAGTGCCTCTCAGGATCCCTTTTTCTCTTGGGGAAGATGCTTTTCTGTTCTCCCTCCATGGGCAGGGTGGGCAGAGGGCCACCTCCCCATCCCGTCCATCTGCCACGTGCTACATGCCCCATGTTCCCTCACATGTCCAAGGGCTTGGGCAGCAGGACGGGGGGAAAGCAGAGAAACACAGTCATGTTGCAAGCAGGAATGGAAGCAGGTGATCTCCTCTCGACACCCCAGCCATAGCAGGGTCTTGCTTCCCCGTGTCCCCAGCACGAGCTTCCTCACCTGCCCTTCGGGGGCCCACAGTGCTCACCTCACTTAGGAAACAAGCTTGTAGAGCCGTAGTATTGCCAGTTCCTTCCTGCCCATCAGAAAGGAGGATGGGATGGGATGGGATGGGATGGCTGCTCCAGACCTGCCATCTGCCCATGGTGTTTCTCGTCGCGTGTTGTGCATGGTTCATGATGCCCAGGCAGCCTGCGAGCCTGCTGCCAGCCAAACTGAATTACACAAGAGACAAAGCAGAGCTAAATTTATACATTAAACACAAAATTGCACAGAGAGGGGGCCAGGTCCCCGGGGCAATCTGGCAGGAGTCGCCGCCGCCCCCTCCCCATCGCTGCCCCTGCAGCCTGGAGCCATCCTGAACTGTACATACAAATTAAAAACCGTTGGTTCGGAGCCGTGCAGATGCCCACAAAACTATTTGGCAGAGATATTTTAGAACTTGTGGCCACTAGCTAAGTGCATAACGTGCTGTCCGGTTGGGGCAGTTTTTAATATTAAAAATAGAGCCAGTGGCTCTTTGTCCAGCAACCCCAAGCTGCAGCGGATACAGGAGATTGTCAACGTACAGCTCCTGCATAATAAAGGTATTTGTTAACACCCCCTCACTCCCTGTTCACCAGAGAACTGCTGGGCATTGGTTTAACTCGGGTAAGAGGAACACGCTTCAAATAAGAGCATCCTCAGCCTCTCCCTGGTGTTGGGTGTGATTTTTTAATTCCCAGAAGCCCCACGGCTGTGCCAGGATGCTACCACAAGCCATGGCCAGAGCTGGAGCAGGCTGTGTTCTCTCTGAGTCCAGGGTACATTTTTTTGCCTTGTTCCTGCACTGCTCCATACTCCTCCTCACCACAGTTATCAGCCTCCCAAATGTGCCAGTTGAAAACACATTGTTTTCAGTCCCGCAGGTGGCATTTCAGCCAAGGCATCCCAGCATCGAGCTGAGAACCTACTGAGCTCAGGAGCACACACAGCAAATAGCTGGATAAAAACCCAAACTGGTAACACAAGCCCATGAGCAAGACCGCAGCTCTGCAGCTTTATTCACACAAATATTCCCTGACTGCTCACTTTTCACCACTTCTCCCTGGCAGTGTTGCTGCAGTTCTGAGGTTTCCTGACCAAAATAATCCCTGCTGTAGCTAACTGGGCTGGGCAGGCAGCAAGAAGTTCCTGCAGCGGGACAGAAACAAAGCACTGATCTTCTCCTAAGCAAGATTTTGCAGCGGTACACTGAGAAACATGGCTTAGATTAATTCAGCAGAAAGCAAATGCACAGCCAGCTCTTAAATTGCTCTCAGAGCCGTTATCACCAGTTCACTATTGGAGCAGGAAAACACAGCAAGCGGGTGCTGCAGGAGTCTGTCTGCAGAGTGGCTGTAGTCAATATTTTCATTAACAACTCTGCTGATGGAAGAGGCAGCACCCATGTAAAACACACGGATGGCTCTGAGCTGGGAGGGCTTGCCAGTGCTTAAGGTCACAAGTTTAAAGGGTGGGGGCCTTTACAAAAAGATGTGTGTCAGATAGTGATGTGTTTGCAGGAGCCTGAGCTGTGGGAGACACGGAGTATGTTGTTCTTCTCAGCCTGACGCTGGGACTGGAACGCCCTGCCCGCTTTGAGCCGACGGGTTAAAAAAGATGTTGATGAACTGGAGGAAGTCCAGAGGAGAAGCACAAATAATAAGATGAAGTTCAGTAACCATAGCTTATTAGGAAATGTTAAAGAAGAAGGGTTTGTTTAGTCTGGAAAGTAGAAGACGTGAATACAGTCCATCATCAGGCAAAGTTTAATTATAAAATGGATGGTAATCAATTGCGCTGTAAGGTCGCTGGAGAAAGGATGAGAATAGAAACAATTCACTGTAGCAAAGGTTTGTGTTGGACATTACTAAAAGCTTTCTATCAGCTATAGTAGTAACGTGCAGCACCTCTGAGGCAGGTCTCTGGGGAAGGACTGGTACCTTCTTCCAGGAAGATTTAAGGTTAGTCAAACATCCATCAGAGATGATCCTCTAGGATCCCACCTCTATGAGCTGAGAAAGGGAGGATTAATATATCCATCCACTCCTACTGCCTGGGCAGGCCCCTGAAATTAGTAACTATAAAACTAGAGGCCGGATCTTTGTGTCCCAAGGCAAGAAACATCACCAACATTTTAACAAGGGATGCCACTGAATCCAGCCATAGCCTGGAATAAATATCCTGCCATGCATAAGCCTTGACAGAGGAGAAGCAATAAGTCCAGCAGTTTAAATGCAAATGCATTCTCACCAAACCCAGCGCTGACAGGTGTACATGGCGATGCTCTTTGCCTGCATCCGCCACCCTGCTGGGTTAGACCACCTTAGAACCCCGCAAGTGTGACTGAGGAGAGGATGCTGGGATGCTACTCTCATTTCTGTCTCAGCCTTATCTCTGATCTTGCTGGTTTACCTTAACTTCTCTTCCTCTTCTCTGCCAGTGCCTTCCTGCACACCCCCCAGCTGCTGCTGCTGCCTAGGAGGTCTTCTCTTTAGCCCGCACCTCCACACACAGCCCTATCTGAACTGGCATCTTTTTTGGCTTCCTGCAGGAAATGGGGGGGGGGGGGGGGGGGGGGGAGGGGCATAAGCACAGCACCTAAATTTAAACACCTTGCCATATAATAAACAGAGGGCAGAGGATTCTAGCAGGCAACCGAGAACACCCAAACGAGGCTTTTGGTGCCTATCGGTGAACTCATGCAACTCAGTGGCTTGTGGGGTTGCCTCTGCTCATGAGCTCTTCAAGGAGTCCCAGATTGTCCTTGGCTTTTCAGCCACCAATACCCATGGCCTGGTCTGCAAGCGCTGAACTGCATGTGACAGTGGTGGTGTGCCCTCCACTTAGCATCTTCTGCAACCCCACCACCGCGCAGCTGCCAGGCAGCCACAGCCTTTCCTGCCCATGGGATGCGGTGGGAAAGAGCAGTGAAGGAGAAGTCCCGCTTCTGAGCCAGGTGCTTTCTCCTTCATATCTTCACAAAATACTGTTGTTTTTTTCCGCCTAGACCCTTATTTCTAAGAAGAAGCTATGGCTTACCATAGGGCCACCAAAAACTGACCATCTGAAGGTACCCCTCTATGGCCAGCAGTATCTTTTTGCCCTTCACCCACTGCAACAAGACTGAAATCAGCCTTGGACTGAATTTTAACAGGGAAGAGATAATGACAGGCTTTTCTTCATCCCTTGTCTTTCCTGCTGGTGATCACAGAATCCCAGAATGGCAGGGGTTGGAAGGGACCTCTGGAGATCATCCCGTCCAACCCCCCTGCTCCAGCAGGCACACCCAGAGCAGGGGGCACAGCACTGTGTCCAGGAGGGGTTTGAATGTCTCCAGGGAAGGAGACTCCACAGCCCCTCTGGGCAGCCTGTTCCACTGCTCTGGCACCCTCACAGGAAAGAGGTTTTTCCTCATATTCAGGTGGAACCTCCTATGCTCCCACTTGTGCCCATTGCCCCTTGTCCTGTCATTGGGCACCACTGAAAAGAGCCCGACCCCATCCTTTTGATACCCACCCTTCAGATATTTATAAGCATTGACAAGATCCCCCCTCAGTCTTCTCTTCTCCAGGTCTTTCAGCCTTTCCTCATAAGGGAGGTGCTCCAGGCCCCTGGTCATCTCCGTAGCTCTCTGCTGCACTCTCTCCAGCAGTTCCTTGTCTTTCTTGAACTGGGGAGCCCAGAACTGGACGCAATACTCCAGATGTGGCCTCACTAGGGTAGAGTAGAGGGGGAGGATAACCTCCTTCAACCTGCTGCCCACACTCCTTTTAATGCACCCCAGGACGCCATTGGCCTTCTTGCCCAGACAGGCACGTTGCTGGCTCATGGTCACCCTGCTGTCCACCAGCACTCCCAGGTCCTTCTCAGCAAAGCCGCTTCCCAACAGGTCAGCCCCCAACCTGTACTGGTGCGTGGGGTTGTTCCTCCCCAGGTGCAGGACCCTACACTTGCTTTTGTTGAATTCCCTGAGGTTCCCCTTGGCCCAGCTCTCCAGCCTGTCCAGGTCTCGCTGAAAGGCAGCACAGCCTTCCGGCATATCAGCCACTCCTCCCAGTTTGGTATCATCAGCAAACTTGCTGAGGGTACACTCTGTCCCTTTGTCCAGGTCATTGATGAATATGTTGAAGAGGACTGGACCCAGCACAGTCCCCTGGGGAACACCGCTAGTTACGGGCCTCCAACGAGATTTTGTGCCATTGATCACAACCCTCTGAGCTCTGTGTTCAACCAGTTCTCAATCCACCTCACTGTCCTCTCATCTAACCCACACTTCCTAAGCTTACCTATGAGGATGTGATGGGAGATAGTGTCAAAAGCCTTGCTGAAGTCGAGGTAAACAACATCCACTGCTCTCCTTTCATCGACCCAGCCAGTCACGCCATCATAGAATGCTATCAGGTTGGTCGAGCTTGATCTCCCCTTGGTGAATCCATGTTGACTACTTCTGATAATCTTCTTTTCCTCTACATGCCTGGAGATGACCTCCAGGATGAACTGTTCCATCACCTTTCTGGGGATGGAGGTGAGGCTGACTGGCCTCACCCAGTTCCCTGGGTCCTCCTTGCCCTTTTTGAAGACTGGAGTGACACTGGCTACCCTTCATTTGACCCCACATGTGTTTACCAGGCTGGCTTTTCCCTGCATGCAGGGCAGTGTCTGCCTTCACCTACCTGCGTAACTGGCAAGGAGATGTAATCCAGCAAAGCTGTGGTTTATGTTTCATGCCATTTTACATCTGATCTGAAACAAAATCTGGGGATTTTTTCTTTTTTTTTTTTCTTCTGAAGACTAGAGTCAAATAAAATAAAGAAAAAATCAAGCCATTATTTAAATAATCAGTGGATGGGAGCTCAGTGACACCGATTTAAAGGATTTAGCTCCAACCTTAAAGCCTGGTGGGCTGCAATTTTCTGATTAATTCTTCCACAAATGACAGGGGTAAAAAACATCCTAGCCTTGACCCTGCTCCTGCTGGAGACTTGTTGCAGAGAGTGAGCCTCTGAGGCTGGGCAGAGGCAGGAGAGGCTGGACCATGGGGTTTGGCCACTCGGGGTTATGCTGACACTGGAGCCTTTCCACCCATCGCTTGCCCTTTCTCTTCCCCAGCTGTCTCCTCCTGCCTGTCTCCCTCCAGGCTGCATGACCATCATCTAATTATCACTCCTTTCTCAGAAATATGAACTCAACACTGAACATATTCTGTAATCAAATCAGACCTGAATGATGTTAAAGGAAAACTGAAAAGCTTTCTAATAATGAATAAACCAATGGGGATTAAGTGCTCTGGCCCACCTAGAAATGATACATGGGCAGACTGGAAACGCAAACTATTGCATTAGCAAACAAGATCAGGAGGAGGGTATTTATCAGGCAGGAGCAGGCAGAGCGCGTGTCCGGCTCTGTGTCTTGCCTTTGACAGTGCCTGGCAGAGAGATTTCAGACCAAGGTGAAAGAAATCCCTGGTCTGATTTGCTTTAGCCCCACAATGGGAGAATTTCTCCTTAACCTCAGCTTGTGGGCGATGCCCAATACCCTGCAGCATCATGGCTTCTGTCTCTTATCATGTTCAATCTTATCTAAACTAATTTTGGAAGGGGGCCTTCCTTAAAGGGGACTTTCCATTAAAAACATGTTTTTATGATTATGGCAATGCTCCCGTCAGCTTTGTCCTTATTTCTTTCCTCCTGAGCCTTGACTATCCTGATCTCACCCTCTTCATTCCAAAACTCCCTTCACGCCTTTCACAGTTTTACTCAATGCCTTTGGGCAGACTTTAATCCTGTCCGTCTGTCCTGAGGAGAAGTGGCCAGGACTAAACTTAGAGCACTACTCTATTCCCTAAAGGTGTTTTTTATATATTCTGTGCTTTCTTATCCCCCTGCCCAATGCAATCTACTGTCTGTGCCACCTCTGACTGCTGAGCCAGCATTTCTTCATCTGCTCATCATGACACAGGGGTCTTCTCTTTGTTTCCTCTCTCCTGAGTCACTAAGGCTGATTTAAAACCCACCAAGGTGTATGAAAAGATCGAGTGATGTTTTCTAATGTGCATTGCTTTTCAATGCTTGCCATTTCATTTAACCCGCTGGCATGCTCTTCATTAGCGTACCTTCACGAGGTCCCCTTGCAGCTTATACTAGCCTCAGCCAGCTGTTATTATTTTCTCTTCCCTGCAAAATTTTTCCACATGACTGTTCGCCCTTTTCCCCTTGCATCGTTAATAAAAGACTTTCATCCTAAGATGGACTCTCGGGGACGTCCTATTATTATATTATTTATACGTTGAGAATGAACTCTTGATTCCATTTCTTTTCTCTGTCTTAATAAGCTTTTAATACACTGTGGAAGTTAGACAATCCCCCTTCGGCTATTGAGTTTCCTTAAAAGCCTCTTTGATGGCCTTTATCAAAAAGCACTCAGGAAAATGTATTAACTGTTCTCCATTATCCACTATTTTGTTGACTTACCATAAGATGAACGGATTTTTTTTCCCTGTGTATTAGAAGCACACAGGCAGTTTTTAATTCTGCCTTTATTATTTCAGCTTGCTTGCTAGGTACAGAAGCAGTTACAATTCCTAAATGGATCTTTGCAAACATGCTCAGATGAACCATTTATTTGCTGAAAAATGCAGGTTTGGGGTTAATTAAGACTAGTTGCAAATTCATCAAAAAGTACAGGAAGTAGTGCTGAAAAACCCTTTTTTGGCATGTGAAAAATGTGTTTCCTTCTGCAAATTTTAAATGAAATATTGTAATTTTCCCTTTTCAGACAATATTTCAAAATTAAATGTAATTTTTAACCTGCCTCTCCGCATTGTATTAATGGGTTTCTAGGGAAAATTTCTTTTCAATAGCAACTGGCTAAAACCAGGGAGGGAGAGATCTCTTGTTTCAGCCCATTATTCTTCCACAACAAAACCAAATGAATTAATAAAGCACTTGGGGCTGTCCTCCAGACCTTTCCCTCCTTCCCTGCAAGCATAAAACAGGTTGTTTACACCTTTCTAGAGCTCAGGCTTTCAGGGATGAAAACCAGGGGCTGTCCTGTAGGCGTGCAAGGAGCAAGAGGGCAGCTCCTTTGCTCCTCTAGGTGGAAAAGACATGAGTAGGGATGTGGTTGTTGTGATGCCCAGGATTGTGATTCCCTCAAGAGTACCAAGGGAGACCTTCAAACCCAAGGGGTCTCAGTTGGCCTGCTCAGAAGTCTTCCTCATCTCAGGGGAAGGGCTGCACTAGCCCATTGCCTTGTCCCTGCACCTACAGGACATCTTTGAAAAAAATCTTCCCTTCCAAAAATTGCTGGTTTTTGCTAGTGCAAGGGCATCTCTTTAACTGATATAGTAAGATGGGTTTGAGCTGGTGAACTTTTTCCTAGATTAAGCAGGGGGTGTCTGCTTACTCTCTACTTCAGAAAGGCATGAAATGCTCTGGAGGAGTGCAGCAGGGTACCTACCAGAGCCATTTCAAAAGAAGGCCATGTGCATGCACTGTAAAACCTGGCTGGGTTCACGGTTCGCATCCAAGGGAAATTCTCTGGAAAAAATTTTTCATGGGATGGGACCGTGGTGCTCTTTTTCTTTCCTTGTATCCCTCCCAAATGGGTGTGCTTGTATGAAGAAAGGTCACCAGAAAGCTGTCACAGTGGAGCGGAGAGCCAAACCCACACCTTCTCCTTTGTTTCTAGGTCCTGTTGTACGAGGCCAGCTCTCCAGACAGCTCTCCAGGCACTGCAGCCTTCCAGGTAAAAGCACCACAAGGGATGTCCCAGGGCAAGCCTGTGAGTGGGTGAGGGTGCCGGTGAAGGTGGGGATTCAGGTCTGTCTGGGCAAGGAGACCTCTGATTTGAGTTCAGTAGTGGCTTTGTGTTACTTGTGATTCCCAGGTGGCCCAGTCCTTGGTCTCACTGGCCATGAGAGCCTCCTTGGTGGCTTCAGTCCCTTCACCCCACTCATAGGATATCTTCCAAGCTGTCGTGTTTGTTGGACAAACTGGTTTGGAGATCAGAAGTGGGGCCGAGGCAACACATTTCAGTGGGGACTTTGAAGTCTTCCCAAATTCTGGGTTTTAATCTCTTCAAAAGGTTATCAGAGGTGGGTTAGCTGGAGAGGAGGCATGAAGGACAGACAGCCACCTCTTGTACAAGCCTATAACATTTGAGTGGGGACATTCCAGTGAGCATCTGCATGCATGGAGATGCTGGCCAACAGGGCGGTTTGAATGATTCTGTATCTCACTTGAAACCACAGCCTCCCTCTTGCACTGCTCAGCTTGTGCTTGGCTCCTGGTGCTATAAAGGGAGATTTTATTCTGCACATTCCTCAGCTTTTGGGAAAGGCCATAGTCCAGAACCACAAGTAGTCATTGCCCAAAGGACTTAACGCTCCAGAAAGGAAATGGAAAGGGGAAAAGTGCAGCTGTAATATGGAAGGGAGGCTTCCCAGGGCTGGATTAGACTCTGGCAGATTTTGCAATGAGTGATATCTTGGCCTCAAACTCTCTTTGAGTAGGAAAAGGCGCAAGGAGTGGGAGAAAGGTGAAGTGGGAGGAAGGCTTTGCAGGCTGTAGGCTTTGTCTCTTTTTTGGGGTGAGGTGGGCTTAGTTTCTGCAAATTGCTTCATCTCTCTGTGGCTCACTGCTGAAAGAGATAATGATGCTTCTTCTGTCTACTCTGGCTAGAGAAGGAGTATCTGTTTGCACATATGGGCTGGACCCCTGGCATAAGCATGGGGTGCTCAGTTGGACCCAAGGGTCTACCTAGTGCATCTCTATGCATTGGGATAGGCTTCAGCTTGTGTAATTGATGTAGCTGCGGTGATTTTGGCAGACCTTAGCTCCCCAAACTGACACCAAAAGAGAAGGGAAAGCCATGAAGTCTGGTGTGAGTCTCCAAGAGGAAGAGGCTCACCAGGAGCACCAACACACAGAGCACACCAGGCCACGTTGCTGTGTTGTCTGAACCCAAAGTACTTACACATCTGGGTCAAACTGGACAGAGTTTCTGCAAAATAGGACAAGGATTTCTGGAGGGAGGAGAACGAGGAGAGGCCATCTTCCCCTTTTTTCTCACCCAGAAACTAAGATTCTGCTTGGATGAAGGAAATGTGGGTCCATGCTACATGTATGGACATCCCCTGCTCTGTACAGACAGGCAGTGCCCCTCCAGGGCAGCCTTCTTGCTTTAGGGAATTCAAGTCCTTTTCTTTTCTTAAACAAATGCAAAATGCAACTCTTCCCTTTGGTGTTGAGCAAAAAATTTGGTTTGGCATGAAGAATGGATTCCAGTTTGCTCTATCTCCCAATATATTAAGAGTTGCAATGATTCCCACCTTTCCCTTTTGCCTTCCTGCCTCTGACACTCCCAGCTTGGCCAGCAAACTGAGCAATATCCCAGCCCTGCCTGGGGTCTCCCCACGAGACCATTAGTTTGTGGATTTTCTGCTTGGCAAAAATATCTAGATAGGAAGTGAGCACAGTTCCATCCGTGTGGAAACTGCTGATGGGGCTGCTTTCTGGAAGTGACTCTGGAAAATTCAGAGAAAAGCAGATTCCTGTGTAAAGAAATACAGCTGGAGCCATTTTTGTGCAGCAGACACTGCCAAGGAGCGATCACATATGAACAAGCTGTCTTTTTCATATGTACAGTCCTCCTGGAAACTGTGACTTGGGGAACACCTTTCCCACCTTTCCTCATTGACTCCCATACAAGCGCTGCCTTGATGCTCTTGAAGGAACCTTCCACTTCGCACACTGGGGTTGTGGGCAGGGATTAGTTGGGTTTTTTGTAAACTGGTGAGCCCAAAGAACAAGAAGCGCTTGGTCAGGGAGCTGTCTTCCATATGAAGGGGCAAAATATGGCTGAGTTTTAGCAGAAAACAGCAAGGTCAGACAAGCTGAACAGTTTTCCCTAGAGATAGCAAGGA
Organism: Morus bassanus; assembly: GCA_031468815.1. Classification (NCBI taxonomy): domain Eukaryota; kingdom Metazoa; phylum Chordata; class Aves; order Suliformes; family Sulidae; genus Morus; species Morus bassanus. The sequence goes on from CM062582.1 coordinate 1,663,325, forward strand.
GCATGGATAGGTGGAAGTGCTGGGCCAAGACAACGCTGTCCTTTCTGTGATCTCCTCATTGCTGAAATGGACTTTTCAGGTATTATGGCTGAAGCTGTGCCTTGATGAGGGAAAACAGCTCAGTGAAGGTGCCTATATGGCCCCAGAAGCATAGGATATAAAGTTTTAGCTCAGGAGATGGGGTTCCCTCACAACCGTGGACAGGTCTTGGTGCCTCCTGACCTCCGTGTCCCTGCTTGTGAGGTGGGGGAAGCATTGACCCTCTCACAGTGGGTTGGACAGACCCAAGGCTTTTGGCACCAGCAGGCACAGGTGACCCTGCTCTGGTGGCCTCACTCCTCACATGGTGTCAGTGAAACCAGGGGGACTTCTGTTTTATTTGCTGGAGTCATTTCCCTCCTTGTGGAAAGAGACTGGCAGGTGACCAACAAAAATCTGTACTTTAATAACTGCCTCCTCATGATTCAGTCCTGCCAGATGAACAAACCAGGATCTGGATTTCCTCGAGCCTTGCTCTGGCTGACTCCAATGGAGAGTTCATTTCATGGCTTTCCTCCCCATCCCTTCTCCTCTCCTCTCCTCTCCTCTCCTCTCCTCTCCTCTCCTCTCCTCTCCTCTCCTCTCCTCTCCTCTCCTCTCCTCTCCTCTCCTCTCCTCTCCTCTCCTCTCCTCTCCTCTCCTCTCCTCTCCTCTCCTCTCCTCTCCTCTCCTCTCCTTACCTCTCCTCTCCTCTCCTCTCCTCTCCTCTCCTCTCCTCTCCTCTCCTTACCTCTCCTCTCCTCTCCTCTCCTCTCCTCTCCTCTCCTCTCCTCTCCTCTCCTCTCCTCTCCTCTCCTCTCCTCTCCAGTTTTGCTTTGCCCATCACAAAGAAGGATTTAACCCAGGACTAAGACCAAGAGCACCAGCCAATTGCAGTGTCCTGATTTTAGGAGGCAAAAGACAGCAAAAGAATTACGATGACTTTAGCTACCATTTTATGGTTTCAAGGCCGTCATGTCCAATCAAACCATAAACTGGATGTGTTATACAGCCTGCCTATACGTTGCACATATGGCACTGATTAAAGAGCAAGATGACCTAATGCTGTTGAAGTCATTGCTATCCCTCGTATGCCTGGAGCACTCTACAGCACAAAAACTCCCAAGACACTATGTTGTATGGTGTCGTTATGAGGTTGGGGATTTTTTTTTCCTATCATGAGATCTGAATTCAGTCCTGACTCTGCTTCTGCATCCCTATGTGACCACGGGCATTATGGGCATTTGGTTCTCCCCCCCCCATCAGTGGGTGAAAACCTGGATGTTGCAAATCGGGCAGGTCTCTCGGCAGTAATTGCTTATCCAGGCCAACACAGCAGGGAATTTCATCCCGCTGAGCTGATACCACGAGTGCTCTCGGTAGCTCTTGCTGGGCAGCTGTGGCAGGTTCAGGTGTGTGCAGTGTACAGAGTGACCGTGGAAATGGGAGAAATCCTGCAAGCCAGGATGAGGATGTGGAGAGCAGAGGAATCCCCTGAAGGACAAGGAAGCTGATTCCAAGGACACGAGGTGGAGGGTTTGCCAGTTATCCTTCCTGATGACTTTGCAAAAAAAAAACCCAACCCTATTTGTGAAGACATGGAGTTTACTACCTCACCTTTGGCTCCAGGCAACTATTTGTACTATGTCCTTCAACATCAACTGATCTGAGTGATTCACAAACTTAAATAATTTAACAAAAAGGGAGAATGAGAGAGAGAAATAGTAAGTAGAACTGGAAAGAAAAACTGGGATGAAACAGGCCTCTATTGCCACAGATTTAACCTTAACTATACCCTGAAATTGGTCTAGTTTTGCTCAAATTTGGAAGGAAATCACATGTTCAAGCAGTTTACATCATGTCAAAATGCCTTTTGAAATTTTTTTAATAAGATGCGTCACTGAAAAAGAAAGTTTAATAGCTCAGGAAGTGATGCTGGCATGGATTTTGATTTTAGCATCTTCCTTTGCAGAGAAGGATGAAACTCTCTGTGTTTGTTCCAGCCTGGTCCAAATCCAGGCTTCCGATCCCAAAAAGTCCTTGCAAAAATGGAAACTCCAGCCGTTGCCCAGCTGTAATTTTAAACAAAACGGGGATTAATGCAATTCTTCCGGTGGAGGACGTGGAGCAGAACACAGAGCCCTCTGCCAGCTTGCAGGGGAGGCAGGGGGGCATTTCATTTTCCCTTGGCAGAGGTGTCAGGAGGAAGGGCAGCGGGGAGACAGCAGTTTCTCCTCTGTGCCTCTGCTCCCAGGCTGCACCACCTCCCCTTGCAGAGCCTGAGGGATTAACCCAAAATCCCAGAGAACCAAGGAGGGGTATTGGAAAATGAGCAAACTGCTAGAAAGATCCCCCCAAGGTGTGCAAAGCCTCTGCAAGGAAAAAACACTCACCCTCAGCTGGTCAGCATGCCGCCGTTTCTCCTCCTCCTTCCAATCCTATTAGTATTAGAGAGGGATAGAGCTATAAGAGGAAAAGCCCATCTCTAGCAGCAGTGCTGACAGCTTGCCTTTTAAATATTTAATAAGCACTGGCTTGCACAGCCACTCTCATCTGCTGCATGACAGCATGTGGAAGCAGAAACCCAGTGGCCTGGCCCCTGCTGGAGGTCTGCTGGATGCCGGGCAGGTGTTTTGAGGGTACCTGGGGAACCTCAGCTATTAAAATGCAGTGATGGAGCCTCAGCACTGCAGTTCTTACTCCATCAAAAACTCTTTCCTCTTCCACTTGTGTGCCAGGACCTCAATTCAAAACTATGTTCCCTTGTCCCATATTGAGGTGATGTCTGCTGTTCCCTGTGCCCTGTGGTCGAGGGCACCTCTAGCCACAGGAGAGAGGGGACAGGTCTGCCAGCAAAGGACATCACCCACCACAACTGCTGCCTGTTTGAGTTCTGCCCTGTTCATCCCACAGAGCTCCCACAAGGGTTTGCAAGGGCCCCGTGGCATTGAATTTGGCTTAGACTTCCTCTTCCAGATCTCAGTTCGGGACTGCAGACAGTCCCTCCACTTAACTGGGTGCGATAAATGGCTACTCTAGGACATTAATTAGAAACCTTTACAGATGCACTGACAGACAGTGACCACAAAGACTTTGCCAGAGTCTCTGGGTGAAGATTATTGCTATGGAAAGTAGAAGACCATGTTTACAGCTCAGGAAAGAGTCAGGAATTGACTCTCAGAAACCACAATTAATGATGGTGGCAATAGGCATGGAGCATGCTGGGATTCTGCTGCCCTCTCCTGGATGCAGCCTCTTATTCTGGTGCAGGAGTGCTGGATCGTGGAGGTCAAGCATGGCCAGGTCGTCTGCAAGGCAGGCCCCTGACGTCCTGGCTTCTGGCAACTATAAGCCACAGAAAGCTGCTCAGCTGTCCGTCTTTCGGAGTACGAGGCACCCAGTTCCACCCCTTGCTTCCCATGGCGAGGTGGAGCACATTTTTGTTGCACGCCAAATCAGGGTGACCTTGGCCAAATGCTTCTTCTCCCTCTGCAAGAGCAGGGATGGCTGTGCTGCAGGGCAGCTCGTGGAGGGCTTTGTGCATGAAGGGTTTTACCCACACGGCAGTCCCAGCAGTTGTCCACTGAGAAAGCTCCACTTAGCTGCCGTGTCTGTGGGGCGAGCAGTGGCCCAGCTTTTGGAAAGGGAGGGCTCAGGCTTTGTTCCCAGTGCGGCACATGAAGTCACCATCTCAGCTGGGTGGAAAGCCTATGTTCTGGTCTAGATCTGGTTATCAGCTGTTTGACAGTGATTCTTAGCTTGTGGGTTTGGGAGAGTGGAGATATCTGTCAGCATGACACAGTGTCAGCATGCAGCATGTGGGCGCGTGGGAGCCGGGGGAGAAAGTAGGGACTTGAATGTGCTTACAAGGTGCATGCCTCTGGCCTGTGCAGCTGCAGGAAGTGGCATGCAGGCAAGCACAGATGCTAGCACCCTTGACACTCTTTCTGCCAGACCCAACCTATTTTTACAGCATGCTATGCGTGTTTGTAGAATAAAAAGGGGACCTACAAGGATGAGAGTGCGTGGTGGACCATGCACTGGGCTACGTATGTAAGCACATATGTGTGTCCCACTCTGACCTCACACCCACAGTGCACACAGCAGCCTCGGGATGTGTGAGCAGCCCAGAGATGCCAAACCCAAATGTTTTGGGGGTGGATTTCTAGCAGATCTGCCCCACACAAGCATGTCCTGCAGAGGCGGTGGCTGCTGTTGTGGGCAGAGCAAGTGGAAATGAAGCAGCCTGGATTTACTGCACTGCCTGCCAATGGGATGACCCATCTCTGAGGCTCAGTCATGAGGAGGAAAATTCTCTGTATGGGGCAGGAACTACAGTTAGGTCTGAAGATATATCTGTGCTATACAGCAAACTTAACAGTGTATGCATAGAAATGTCAGGAAAGGAAAAGATGGAAGAGCTGGAGCACTAATCTTAGCCTAGGATAACACTTTGGTATTTCCTCTCTTTTTGCAAATTCAGTGTAAATGAAGCAATATCTTGAAAGCCACTGATATAAAGGGTCAGGAAACAGGCAGAAGAGCTCCAAAGAAGGAGGAAGACTAGCAATACATGGTGGGAGGCTGTGGGAGGTTGTTACAGGTACTGCTGAAAGCTGAAATATCACCCTAAAAAGGGTCTAAGATGCACTGGGGAGGACCCCAGAAGATGCTGTCCAGCCCAATCCCCACCCCAGGCACCCAGCACGGTGCTCTGGGAGGTGCTTTAAACTCTTGGGACAACCAGATGTGGAGTGCGGCCACCACACACCACCCTGGGCCCTTCTTGCACTCCCTGTGCATCAGTTGCCTTCTAAGAGTTTCTTCTTTGGATCTTGATTTTTTTAGGTAGCTCCTGGCTTAGCCTGCCTATTCCCCAGCCTTCAGAAATGGAGCACAGCCCAAAAAACCAAATGTCGTCTTCTGAGCCCATCCTAGATCTCAAGACAGACATGGCAGAAGCACTTCCAGGTGAGAAACATGCCAGTTTGCTGTCCCAGGTGCCTGCAGTCACACCATGCAGAGCCACGCACCGATTGTGTTGGTGGATCTGCACTTAGCAACAGCCACTCGATAGGGATGTGTGTTCCTGCCAGCCCCATGTCACGGTCTCTCCCTCTTCCTGCTGTATCCCATTCCTTCACCCCAAATGGTCTCATTTGCTCCCAATTGTGGTTATGCCAATGCCCAGCTGGGCTCAGGCTTGGAGTCAAAGGCACGTTGGCTTGCACTCAGTTCAGAGAGGACACCCCAGATTGGAAAACCGGCTGGTAAGAGGCAGATGGCACAGAAAGGGCTCTCTCTTCTGGAGGAACTGTGACTGGGTCTGCACTGCTAATAAAGCTTCTTTCCATCAGCTGGGAAGATGGATGTGGGCTTGAGGCTTCATGTATGCAGGCTTCAGGGGTTTCTTCACAGCCTGCTTTCACCCCTCTGTGCAACCTGGGGTGCTCTTGTTTAGCCCCCATGACCCTAAGGTTCAGCTGTATCACTGGAGGGTGGCAGGGCATCTTCTGGGCTAGGCATTGTGAGGCCTCCACTCATGAGCATCAGTCCTGGGCACGGTGGGCTCTCCAAGTCACCCCTCTCCCCAGACCCACCTGTACTGTTGCGTACTTGCTGTACATTTAAATAAGTCATAAGTCAACACTGGGACACTATAGGCTCTCCCACGCTCAGCAAATCTCCCTTGCTGAGCTGCTTTCAGAAATCAGTGTCCCACTCCGTGTGCCATGGCAGAGAGCGCATGAAAAGGCTGATTCACATCTCCTGGGTTGCAAGCATTGAGCCCTTTCCAAAAACAGGATGGCAAGCGATCACTAACCTCCCGTTCACACATGAGCACCCTTGACTTCCTCCTGAGAGACTGCAAAACAACTTCTGCTGTTTTCTGACACCGGAGAAAGTAAAAATACCTTTTTGTTGGAAGATCCCAACAAGAGACATAAAGATGCAACTACCAGTGTGGGGACCTGCTGCTTTACTGGATTCACCTGTCTTTCATTTGCTCATTTAGAGGGAACCCAGTGATGCAGAAACCCGACTGGTAGGCATTTATTTCTGGGGCTTGTAAAACTTAATGTCCTTTCATGCTGTTACAGCCAAGGGGAGCCCAAGAATCCCTTTCCTCACCCAAATATCAATACCAAACAATTTCTGTGCTTCTTTTTTTCATTTGCACAATTTATTTCCTCTATAATTTTTTCAAAGCTGTGGATGCAGGCAGAACACTGTCACCCCTCCTCGGGCACACATCCAGTGATGATCTTCTGTGGCTGGGGACAAATCCTGCCCGGATAGAAATGGGTGGCCTGAGAAGAGTACAAATCCTCAAAGTCTGCCAGAGACTGTCAGGAACAAGTTGACCCCTCTTTTGAGTATATGCTGAAGCATCTTTATGGTTGCTAGGGCAAGGTTAAGAAATATTTCAGCTGTGAAAGAAACCTGGCAATTCTTTAAGGGCACCAGGAGGGGTGGTAATAGCTGATGGGACAACTCACACTGCAACATCTGTTTGGGGTTTGGTGACGATTTGCTCCCGGTAGACATTCCCAAGACTACTGCATGCTTGGAAAAACCTCCTGGCCTCTTCCAGCTTGAAGGACTCGGCACAGGGGTGGCTGCTCCCCGGCTGCTGTTGTGCCTTGTGGCCTGCAAGCCAGGGACGCTGGCCAGGAGCCAGGCTGACCAGGAGCTGCTCCTTTTGGCAGAGCAGCACCTCTTGACAAGGGTTTGCCATACACAGTATTAATGGCTAATTCCTGCAAATAAACAGGCAGGTTTTACCCAAATTGATCAGCTTGAGAAATACCTAGTGAAAACTGCTTTTGCTTCATGTGGTACTGAAACATCTACCCTGGGTCAGATATTTTGCTGATGTAAATCAGCATGGCTCCATTGGCTTCAGTTACAGCAGCTTACATCTGAGGGCCTGGCTCTGCACCGTCACCGGAATTTGACCTCTTGTGTCTGAATCCGTTCTGCTTTGCCAAAACAAAATGTGTTATAATTCCCATCCCTGCCATAAAGCTGGAGTCATTGCACTCAAAAAGCGTGACCAAATGAAGCAATCACGCAACGTCTTGGTCCAATAAAGCTGCTGTCCATCATGTACGTATTCACCACCCCTCAGCTGGCCATCCTTCAGGAGGCATCTCACAGTTCCTCCACAGCAACTCCTCCAGCAGACTGCATGCATACGTTATTCTCAGAAAGGACTTTGCAAGGTCCTGGGACATCCCAGCATCAGGGGAAAGCAAAGCTTCTGCCTATCTGTGCCAGAGAAGGCAGCGAGACTTGGGAGACCCTTGGAGGAGGGGGGATTTGCTGCTTCTTCCCCCACCTTCCCCGGGAGTGCCAGAACCGAAGCAGATTAGTGCAGATGCTAAATTAACCAGTGACTTTATCACTTGGGAGAATATCCACCACTTATGGATATGGGAGAAAGAATATTTGGACTGTACAGATCCACACTGAGCAGGAAACCTAGTCTAAAACTGACAGCAGAGCTCGCACCCTTCCAAAACAACAACAAAAAGAGATATGTTTGGGAAACATAAACAATTTCACAGACATGGATTTGAATTGCAGCAAAAAGCGGTGTGATTAAGGCAGTCAAAGAGCATACAGTCACGGCCCCAGGCTCCATGCAGGACACTTCTCCCCTTCCTCAGCAGGCAGTCTCCAGCCCTCAGCACAGCTTGCCTCGCTTGTGTGGTGTCAGCTCCTGCAACTCCGGGAAGAAGAGGAAATAAGGAGGAAGTTAGAGAATAAAAGCATGATGGGGTGAACTCAGAACAGCAATTAGCCTGCTGATGTGTTCACTGAGGGGTTTAGAGAGTGGCAAGCGTGGATTTAGATCACGGCGGGGGCTTGGCCCTGAATTAACTGCAGAAACACACCCTTTACAGTATTTGTTCCATCTCCAGACAGACCCTGGGTACTGTTAGCAGTCATGTATAACTAAAGGCGGCTTGATTTAGATATCCATCTGTCACTCGTGACCGACACACTGATTTAAATGCAAAAAAAGGTCCGAATTACACCACAGAGCACATGTTCCCAGGCTGCTGCATTTCTTCCCTGCACATGTTTGCAGGACGGAGGCACTTCCACATTGCACCGGTTCCCACAGTGTGTGTATATATTCACAAACACTCAGCAAACACCTCTTTTATTTAAAGGAATGCTCTTGAGGGTATTTTGTTTCCTGCAACCACACTGCCTGGTACCATGATCCTGCAAGCTAAACATCCTTATGAAGAGGTGAAGTTGTGACCTTCGTAGCCACAGGAGGTGAGAAGGGTGATGTCTGTGAGCCCATCTCCATCATTTATACACTTCCCAAGCTGTTCTTAATGCTCTTATCACAGAGGGCCTGGGAGGAATGGGGGAACAGAGTTATACTGCCCGCCAAGGGCTGCTGCTGGGCATTGAGCACCCATGGCACACATGGTACAGACACCAACGGATACCACTGACCAGCTTTCCTCTACCTTTGAGAGCTGGACCTTCCCTCCAGTCAGCCCTCAGAAACAAACCTGAAATCCCTGATTCCTGAGCCCGCCTTGCCTCCTCCTGACAGTAAAGGACAACCTGCATGACAGAGAAAAATCTGGATTGATTTTTTAAGGCTGCAAGGTTGGGTCTTTCAAGAGGTGCACCTTCCTGTTTAGAATATTTTTTTCTGGTTCTTGCTGAGATGTTGCAACAGGAGGAATTGATTATAAAAATAGCAGCAAGGGAGAGTCAAGCTAGGTTTTCTGCCACCTGTGCAATGAGTTTTGGGCTCAAGCCACTCTCTGCACCTGCACGTTACAGATAACCAGCCTAGCTGGTGCTTTCTGCTGAGCATGGTACCTCCTGCCAAGGGTTCCAGGCCTCCCTGGAGAGCCATCTCAGCACTACTGGGCATTACCAGAGCTGAGTGGCAGGGCCTGGGTACCAGCCTGAGGGCAAAGCGCGTTTGCCTGACTGCACGTGAAGATCCCGGTGCTATCTGCCAGCTGGATTAACGCCATTAAAGAGACATTTTTAGAACATGCAAAGCAAAAGCAGCACTTGTGCTGATAAATATAAATATATATTGCTCCACAGGGCATAGAAAGGACCTTGGGTTTTAGCAGGGAAGTTTAAAACCAAAGGCTGCTTGTCCGTCCTGGTCCTGGCACCCGCGGGCCCTGCCGGGGTTGCCATAGCAGTTAATCCATTCACGACAGTCACCAATGCTGCAGATTTAGCAACAGCCTTCGCTGGCACAACCGGTGTAACTGGGGCTCTTGGGAATGCAGAGGCTAATGCTGCGGGCAGATAGGGTCAAAGACATTTATTTATGCCGAGTCTTGTCCTTCTTTGATAAAATAAGGGGGATTAGAGCCAACCAGGAGAGCAGACACCAGTTTTTGGGCTCAGCAATTCAGGCAGAAGCAAGACTTCAGATTGGTGGGGTCTAGGAGCTCGTGCAGAAGCAGCTGCTTTGCATCAGGCATCGATAAGTTGCACATATACCCTGTGCATCCCGGTGAACATCCAGCCTGTCCTGGTCACTGCCAGTGATTGGTTAACTCAAGGCAGACACAGGCCGGCACTTCCAGGGGAAGTTGCTCGTACTTATAAAATCTGCAATTGTTTCCATCACCACCTGCTTTCTAGACACAGTCCAAGCTCCTCATCACTATCAGGTTCTCAAGTAAGAGTTAATGAGAAATGTTTTGGATGAAGAGTAAATCTGTTTCCTGAATGCACTTTTAGGGCAAGCAAAACTTTTGTTGAAGTGAACTGTTTAGGTCCCTGCCCCCCTTCTCCAGGCACACACATATATACACAAACTAAACTCTTCCAGCTCTTGTTCTGAAACTTAACCATCTCTATGTCACAACATCCTAAGTTTAAGAGGCTAGAAAGGAGTTTAATAAGCTTGTAAAGGAACCGAGACATTCCTGTTTGACCCCAAGCGATGTCTTGTTGCTGCTTCTTTATTTAAAGACTGGAAGGAAAAGAGCAGTGAAATAAAGCCATGGAATAGAAACAGTCTGAGATGCACAAAGCTCTGCGTCTACCCATGGTGGGTGTTTCCCTCTGATACCCAGCTCTCTGCTTGGCTGCCTGGTACGGGCTCAGAGGATGCTTTTGTTTGGGACAAAAAAGAAGAATCTCCTTTTCTGTTTCAGGGAAAGTTGTGTCTCTGCAGCAAATGGTGGGAAAGGAAAAGCAATCTTTGAGGCCAATGCAGTCTGAGCTGGGGAAGCACCCCAGGAATGAACTGCTCTTCATCTGTGCGAGTCGGGACCTTACGACAGCCCCCTTCAGCTGGAAGCACTGACACAGAGAAGCAAACCCAGCAGCGCGAGCCTGGGCCCTGGGCTCCTGGCACATGGCGAGTTCATCTCCCTGTCAAGCACTCTGGAAAAATAAAATCCTATCCAGAAAAGCAGCAAGAGGTTGGGACAGTGTGTGCTTCCCCCTGCAAAGCACCAGCTCACTGCATGCAGGAGCCTGTTAATTGCACTCAGCAGGACTTCCATCAGCACCATGGGGCTGCATCGGAAGTGTCTCTTCTGCACTCTAATTGATGCTCTAAAGCAGACAAAAGAGTCACACAGGAAGCAAAGCCTAAAAATTAAAAAACTATGAGAAAATCAGTCTACATAACAGATCTTTTTTCCCAGTTCAGTAGCTGTGAGATGCACTCAGAAGAAGAGCTGTGAGGTGTCCTAGGATTGTCTTAGGAGCGAATGTGGGAGCACTCATATTGCCAGACACGGGCTGGCCCCACAGAGGCTCTCCCTGACAAGACACACAAATGTGAGGGAAGCTTAGCCCGAGGGAAAATGAAGCTATTTTTCCAAAGCTGCAGAGATTGATGGCAAGGAAATACCCTGGAAGACCTATACTGCCTCAGAGCCCAGGGCATTCAGTGTCGGGTTTGGTCCAGGTCAGACGCCAGCCAAAGTGATCCCCACACTCTTTAAATCACTAGCACACAGAAAGAAAACATATGCTCATCCTAATAGCACGTCCCAGCCTTTTAACTGGGGTCAGAAAGACTCTGGTCTCACAGAGAGGGTTAAGCACAGATCCCTAGACCTAAGTATCTTGTACCAGTTATGGCATGTCTACTGGTGACCAGTGTAGAAGAGTGGCTAAGATGAACATCCACCTCTTAACATCTGTCTGATGTTGGATCCTGCAAATTCCAGAATGGAGCTGACTTCCGTCAGAAAAGTTCTGCAAATCCAGAGTGCATTTGGCTCCCCTCCAGTCCTTTGCTGTTTGGAAACACATGTGCCTGTGCAGGTGAGCTCATGGGCTGTGATGCTCGGCCAGGATACTTGGCCAGGACGAATCACGTGTTTCAGCACTGTATGGGGAGAAAATAAAAACCTGCTGAGGTCTGCAGGTCTCCATGAGTGCAAGACCATTTCTACAGATGTTAGCGTGAGAATCAGCCAGAACAGGCTGAGATAACATGCCCTTGGTGAATGAGATAGAACAAAGATAGGCAAATTGTTACGGGCAATTAATTAATAGTTCCAAAGACAAGTCATTAAGACTCACTAGCTCCTTTATGCAAAGTCCCTTGGCTACCTAGAGATGGCCTAAACGACCTCATCATACTTAAATTAGCAGAATTACACTGCTGGTACCTGCAAAATATCTGGACTAAGCTGTGCACTGGCACAGGGATGGACTGAAGATCACCTTCTCAGCAGTTTCAAAGCAAAGAAATAATGCCTTAGTGAACCTATACTCTAGCAAGGGATTTTTCAGTGTGGCTCTACACCGTTGTGCTGCTCTCCCCAAGCTCGGCAGCCCGCCATGCATCTCAGGCAGACCCTGCAATCAAGAGCAGAGAGATTGCAAGAGTGTGGAGGTTACAGGTTTGTAGCCTGGCAGCCAGCCTTGCCAGACCACGCAGAGGAAATCAGTATGGTCTGGTGCAGGAGCAGCACCCAGGAGACTTGGGTTTTGTTCTCAGCCTGGTGACCTTACCAAGTTATTTCACTTCTCTGTGCCTCAAATGGGAATAATGTGATGTAAAATGTGTTCAAAGCTTTAGAAAAAAGTTGCTATACCAAGCTAGCTACAGTCATTGGATGGTCTAGGAGCTAAGATGCTAGAGAAGAACTGAGGAGATTTGAATTCAGTCTCCAGCTAAGCCATAGGCTTCTTGTATGTATTTGGGTGCATCAGCTTATGTTCCCTGTGCCTCAGCTCCCCATTTTACAAACACAGTTTTGAGGCTCCCAGATAAGATGATTAAAGCAGTATAAGAAATTAGAGACTTTATTCCATCACTCAAAGAATTTGGGGTGAAGATACATCCTTGTAACTTCCTGGAGAGATTTGCCAAAGCAAATCCAGCCTTCAAGGTTTCCGCTCAGTGATTGATGACATTTCCGCTTTCCACCTCTAGTAATTTCAGTGCTGGAGCTTTTCAAGTAAATGTCAAAATAAAAAAAGAAGAGGAAGGAAGAGGGGAAAAAACCAAACTCTGTCCTTACAAAAAGTTTTCAAGGAAAAAGAAAATCTACCTTGACATTTTCTGCTTCCATGGGGGACAAAGTGTAGGATGAGGAATTTAAATAGAAATACTTTATAGCCTGCTTTATATCTCTGCTAGCAGATGTACTTTAAAAAAATCCCAGCGGGTGGGGGATTGAGACATTTTAGAGAAAAATCTTTGCTTTGTTTTCAGAGCTCTTCAGTTTTGACAAACAGGGCAGTGGCTTTCCATGGGAGTTTGGTGGGTCCACCCTGAAGCCAGCCTCAGCTGCTCTGGGGTCCTCCCTGCGTCAGCTCCCCCGTGCAGACTTCCCACACGGAGACCTGCTCGTGGAGCCACCGCTGAGGCCATCCATCAGCTCTGAGAGTGAAAAGTGCCTTAAGGGATAAGGAAAGGAGAAGGACAAACCAAGAGAGAAAAGGGACAGGAAAACTCCTCCAGGAGAAGCAAGGGGGTTCTCAGCAGGACGGCCTCTCCCAGGCCGTGCTGCTTTTCCTATAGTAGATCTATACTTTTGATCAGGACTCAAACTCCCTTTTGATTGCTTTCACATGTTAACAGCAAAGATTGGAGCACATCTGGTCAGGGCAGGTGTTGCAGCACTAATTGCTGTTCACCTTTAGGCAGGTGCATTGCTGGGTAATGCTCATCGACTGCCTAAACATTAGCTACCAATGGTCTCTGCTGAGCCCTGCGTGCTCCCTCGTATACAGTCCTACATGGAAAACTACAGCATGAGGAGGGGAAAAGGGTGAAGATAATTCACACACCAATGGTAATCGCTTCCTATAAAGCCCTGCATAACAGCATTTTCACAATCCACTTTTGCTGTGACGGCCAGAGCATTTGTAATGCATAGGTAAATGTATAGCCCCAGCGTACATAGGTGGGTATAGGTGAGGGTTGGAAACTGAAAGGCAGGCAGGGATACTATGAGTGAAAACCTCGAGAGCAGCAAATGAGAGGCACTACTCAGGTTAAAGCTGTACAACTGCAGGGGTTTTTTTTAAGTGCTTTGAGAGAAAGCAATGAAAACTGCTAGGTTAATACCATTGCTCAGGAAAACAAATCGTGTTATTGTGAGGGGAAGAAAATCTCCATTTGGTGTCTGATCTGACCGAAAAAACAGACGTGCAAATGAGAACAATGACAAGAAACACCTCCTTGTCCCAGAGCTTTCAAAGAGCAGGAAGGCCAATGTTTCTGCCAGAGATATTTAGAAAAACAGGAACTATAAGGGGCGGCAGGGGGGAACCAACTTTCAAAACAGATCTCTGCTAGAACAGCCAAATTGTGAGAACGTGTCTGCCAGCTGTGGAGCAGGGTCTGGCCCCAGGCAGGCGCAGACCTGCACCCACCACGTGCTCAGAGCCCTCAGCCACCTGAGGACACCTCTGCTGTCCCACCAGTGAGTCTGTCACATGCCCACGGCACTTCCAGAGCCACACGAGCCCATCTCCAGCGTCCTCTGCATCACTTGGGTGTTTTATCCTGAGAGCAGTGTGGTAGTCACTGTTGGCGGGATGGCAACGTCGTGCCTTGGCTGGCATCAGGGCTGAGGGAGGATGTGTGGGAAAGGTCTGCTGGACTGGGTAAAGACCCCTCTCACCTTCTTGTCTGTGCTAGGCATGGGTACCAGCAAACACTCCCCAGGGTTCAGCTATAAATGCATACGCTGCTCTTTGCAAACCTGAGGCGGGGGAGCAGGGAGGCCCTTTGCCAAATGCTTTCTTAGCAGTTTCCATTAACTTTTCTCCCCAGCAGCGGGTAATTGAAACAGAGTGGCTATTTCCATGCAGAGCCACTGCTTGTTTTCCACTGTTGTTAACAAACAAAAGCGTGCACAAACCCTGCCTGAGGTCTGCAGGAAGCTTTCCGATTTCTTCTTCCATGTCAGGCCTTCTTGCATCTTAGGTTTCTGGTCTGGACCGTTCTTATGCTCAGCATCCCTCAGCACCACTGCAGACCCGAACCACAGCCCATAGGAAGCCCATAACCTTTCCAGGACCACCCAAGGCCACCCGGAGCTGGCCCCAGAGCTCAGCCAACCCGAGGCTTGGCGAAGGGCTCACCAATGTGGTTGCTTGCCTTTGCCTGCTCAGCCAGGCACCCCACAGGGACCCAGCTGTAATTGCCCCATGCCCAATTGAACAGAGCTACTCGCGCCCCGTGCGTGGCTGCACCCCAGCTTTGCTCGAGATGCAGCCTGTCACCAGGGGCTCTGCAAGCTCCTGCTCCTCACGCAGCTCTCTGCTTTCCTTCCCCAGCCCACAGCAACCCAGAGGAGCCGAGGCAAAGCCACGAGACGCGGCAGGACCCGGCCAGCCCCAGCGGTGGGGACAACTTTGCAACCTCCGGCACGAGCAGCTGCGGTGAGCCCAGCCTGGCTCCAGATGCAGATGAGACCCTCCCAGGCAGAGACCCCCAGTTGGAGGCGAGGGATCCCAGCCCCACTGACTCCTTGCCATGGCCAGAAGCCCCCGAGGAGTGTCCAACCCGCCCCAGCACCCTGGATTTCTCCAAGTCCCTGAAGAAGCTAGAGGAAGTGAAGCAGATGGGGCAGAGACGAAACAGCGACCACACGGCAGTGAAGGAGAACGGGGTGGAGGCCAGCCCCGCAGCAGCAGCGGCCGAGGTGAGTGAGGAGAGGCGGGCGCTGGAGTCCGAGCTGGGAAAGTGCATCGAGGACTTCCGTAAGATCAAGATCCCCATCACCTTTCCCAACAAGAAGCGGCAGTGGCAGAGCGAGCTGCTGAAGAAATACCAGCTGTGAGAGGAGACCTCATTCCCTGCCCCAGGGGAGGATGTCCTCCAGCACGTTGAGTGTCTCTGCTGACATCCCCTGGGTAGCAGATGGCAAAGGCTGTCCATGCTCCCGAAATGAGGAGTGTAGGTTGCTCGTTAAGCCCATCCAGCAATCAAAACATTTATAAGCCTATACCCACGACAGAGTGCTCCTTACCACAACCATCGGGAGGGATGCATGATATCCTAAGAGGCATAAGCATAGGTGCAGGGGCATAGAAAAAGGAAGGAG
Source organism: Morus bassanus (assembly GCA_031468815.1). Lineage (NCBI taxonomy): Eukaryota > Metazoa > Chordata > Aves > Suliformes > Sulidae > Morus > Morus bassanus. The sequence goes on from CM062582.1 coordinate 1,678,885, forward strand.
GTCCAGGGCCAGAGCTACCATCCAGCAGAAGTTCCCACATTTATGAGAACGATTTTTCCTGGCATTTCAAATAATAAAATATAGTTGATGTCAAAAATCAATTCCAATCTCCTCATCTCTTTGGTACAGATGCTTGAACTTAGCTGTTCAAAACTGTACAAATGGTTTAGACATTCAGTTTTCCTGAAATTAATGGAAGTTGTATATCTGACTCCCCTATGTTCTTGCCAAACTTCTCCATCTGTCATGTTTGCAGCAGGATTCAGCAAAAACTTCTTTTCATGAGAGGTCATGATGTTTTGCAGATATTTTCCTTTTCTTACACAAACACTGCCCACCCTTGTGTTTGGGCCTCCATCCAGAAATGAGCTGGTGAGAGGGAGGGGGCTGCTCCAGGAAGCCATGGCCAAGGTGGCCAACATCACCCCCAATGACCAAGGAGCCCCACCTTGAAAGGAGAATGGGAGCACCTCAGGAGTATGGGGCTCCTCCACAGTATGGGTGACCCTCTGGGCCAGGATCAGAGGTGGGAGGGCAACGTTGGGGCAGGGGCATATTACAGACCACCCCATCAGGGTGAGGAAGGGCACACAAAGCCTTTAAACAATTTGAGGAAGCCTCTGAATGACAAACGCTGCTCTCATGGGAGATTTCAACCTCCCTGGTACCTGCTGGAAGGACAATGGGTCAGGATGCAAGCGATCCCAGACATTTCTGGGGAGTTTCATGGATAACTTCATGGCAGAGGTGCTGGATAGGCTAACTGGGGGATGCACAGCTGGATAATGGAAAAGACCTCATTGAGGCTGCAATAGTCAATGGCAGCTTTGGTCCCAGCAACTAGAAATAGTGGTTTTCAAGGTCCTGGGAGGAGCAAGGAAGGTGAGTAGCAGAGTACAGACCTTCGCTGACCTGGGCTGTGACCACACTTGTCAGTCTGTTCCCTGTCACCCATGGGAGCCCCATGAGACAGTCCCCCCATCCTGCATCCCACCACCCCCAGCACCTGCCTTGTCCCCCAGCAGATCAGCAAAGTCCATTGCTCTGCAGACAGCAACTTTCCTCACCCCCAACTCCCGGCCGTGGCTCCTGGGACAATTCAGGGGAATCCCTGCATGTTGCATAGAAACCACCTCATGCTCTGACTGTGATCTCCAAGTAGCTCCTCAGATGGCAAATAATTTTTTTTGATATTAAATGAAAACAAATGAAACAAAAAACCCACCAAGCATTTGCTGTGGTGAGGCTCTGCCAGGAGTGAGGAATTGCTTGGTCCCTCAGGGAGCAGACAGGGAGGCCAGATCTGCATTCTTCTTCCTTTTATATGCAGCCATGCTAGGAAAGTGTTTACAAGAACATGGAGAGCCGGAGCAGCATGGGGTAATGCCGGGGCAGAGCTGGCAGCAAAAGGCTCCATAAAGATGGGGAACCACATCATCCCCTGCACAGGACCTTCAATTCCCAGGAGACAGACAGACATGGAGTTTATAAAAGCAAAAGTGTCACAGGAGGGGGCTGAGCCAGAGGCCATCATATCTGGAGCCTGTCCATGGCTGTGCTGGAGGCACTTCAGTAGAAAGAGCTGCAGAAGACATTGTTGGTGCTAAAACCAGCTGCCAAACATCCCTGCAGCTGATCTCGCAATTGAAGGCAGCCAATTTTCCCCAAGACTTGTGCCTTGGGGATCACATCTTCCCCCACCCAAAGACACGTTCCAGTGTCTTTTCCACGTGCTTTGATCAGCCTCCAGCTACAAGAAGTGCCAGCCCTGCCCCAAAACCATTCACTCAGCGGCAGGGGCAGACTGGCTTTTGGGAAGGAAGAGAGGCTTGTTCTTGGCAGAAGGCCTTGGAGGTCTTTCTGCATCCTTTCCAGTGTTCTTTGATGGCACCCATCATGCCTGAAGGTCACTGGTCAGATTGCAAATGCTAACTAATGAAAGACTTTGCCATCTTAGAGGCAGCCGGTTCTGCACACACACAAAAGATAAATGAACTGCTCTTAAACCGGGCACCGGCCAACACAAATGACCTTTGGAGAGGAGTTGTGGTTTGTCAGGCTGCGGCACAACAGCAGCCCTCGTAAACAGCAATGAGGAACCACCAGCCCTGCTTGAACCACTGGGAGGGAAATGACGTGTCCTCAGCCCTGGGGCTGGGGTTTGCCTTTCAGGGGAATTGGGTTTTAAAAGGATTTTGGGACCTCCAGGCTTACGAGTCGTGACCAGGTACAGACCTGTGAGTTTTCTGCCTACTGCACAGAGTGAGATGGGACGTTTGGGGAGCTCATTCCCTGGGGATGGAGCAGGGGATAAAAACCCAACCTGACATGAGGCTGCACATGGGGGTGGAGAGTGGGTCACAGCAGGAGAACAAGCCATTTCCGAATCATTTTGCTCTACGTGTTTTCAAAAATCACACCTGGAGCATTTTCATCCCTGACTAGAGATCATTGTCCTGGGTATTGTGTAACCAGGAGGCCAGGGCTTCTGAGATATATTTTATATGATCGAGTATATTTTTAAATTATTCTGCAATTAATTAGAAACTGGAGCTTACTGGAGCTGAGATTAGAGTGTGCATCTCCACATTACCTTCCATCCTAAAGGTCTCAGGAAACTGTATGTACCCCACCGTGTCCATCCCGTACACCCACACCAGGAAAAAACCAGGGTCCACCTGCAAAGTGACACAAATGCTGAGGAGCTTTGAGAGACCAGAGACTCCAGGTACATCTCACACACATTGGCGTGGATACACACATGTATTCAGAAATGCATGTTTTCCTGACACGCTCAGAACAACAAAGAAACGTTTAACATTGATGGTTTCTAGGCTATAACTTCACAGTGGAAATTTCCTTGACCTTCCTCCACCTAGGAGTTTCCTTGCGTCTTTGTCCTGTTGCATAAGACCACTGGCAAAGACGGGAGGTCACTGATGTGCTATTTAGCTCAGCATCCTCATCCCTTCCCTGGGAAAGCTGCCACTCACTGATGTGCGCTTGGAAAGGACTGGTCACAGTTTAAGTCTGCTGTAGGAACAAAGCTTCCGACCAGCAATAGCTTTCTGTATTTTGCATATCATGCTAATTCTACCCAAGTAAAGCTGAAATAGGAGAAGGTATTAGGAGGGGAAAATTATTTATACAGGAGTGCTGGAAAATAATGAAATTTCAATGCGTTTAAGGAGCCAGTGTGAAGCGTAAGGAACAGTTAATTATTAATAGCATCATTAAATTCTTGGGCTAAACAATTAGATCCAGCGAGCAATTCCTTCAGAGGAGGCATCAGCAATCAAACTATGACAGGCCAATTTGCATTCCACACGCCCCCCAGTTGTTTTGCAGTTCTCAGCTGGAAGTGTGATTTTTGGAAGAAAAACGGCTGAGGGCTTTTTAGGGAAAACCTATTGGAAGCTGTCAGGGAACAAAAGCACCACAATCTTTGGCAACTTTTCGTGTTGCATCTCGCTGAATAACATTGAAGGGCTGTCCATTCGGGCGCTGGGAGCTCCAGCCCAGCTTTGATCCTCTCTAAGTCCCCGAGGATGGACCAAGGTGTGCACAAATTAACGGGAAGACACCCTGACACACTGGCTGCCCTGAGCTGTGGTCAGGATCCTTATCACTCCACTGGTTACATGCTGGAAAGGCAGAAGCTTGAGCCCCAAACTGACATTAGAAATGCTCCAAGGTGGACTTCTGTGTTAAGGCTTACTGATAAATAAATAAAGAAGTTAGGTGCCTACAGCAGCAGTATCTTAAATTCTATGTGTTGCAATTTATCTGTGCTTCTTTCCTGGGCTGCAATAACTCCTTCTCTTGAGTCTGGTGGGATTAGGAATGAAAAAGAGTATGCTAATGCAGGCCACACAAATATCCTCACTGAGATGTGCTTTATGCATGTGCATGGCAGAGGGAGCAGAGCCTCCTGCATCATTAATGCCTGCTGCTGGCAGAGCCTCCCGGGGAAAGCACGGCTGGGTTCGCTGTGGCGCAGGACAAAACCAGGAGCTTTGAAGCACACATCTGCTCTGAGGGGGTTGCGTTGAGTTGTTTGTCTTCGCTGTCGCTCTGGAAGAGGAAACCAAGAGGGCTTCAGCGCTCAGAGACCATTCTCCCATTCTGCCTAGAAATAACCTCATTCCCAAAGGGTGAGATCGGAGCTGTGTGGCATGCATCCGAAAGGATGGCTGGGAAAGCCAGGAAGACCAGAATTCATAGCGGCAGACATCCTTATCACCCATCTTGTATGGTCCTCTGCTCTCCAGCAGCAGCAGGAGTCCCTGCCTCGGGCTGGCCCCTCGCGCAGGGTGCTGTGCTAGGAGGGACCAGAGGAGTTCAAACCCTCTAAGTCCTGCCAGAGGTGCCTGAAATATTTATACCAGACACACACATGGCTCATTCAACATCACAGAGTGTTTCTAGCCAGCAAGGAACAGCTGGTAAAGTGACTCATTCCTGTTTATCCTTCAATATTTGTCCTTCTTTATTCAAAATGGTGCTCTGCTCTGTCTGATTCGGGGAATTTATTTTCATTTACCCTCATGTCCCAGGAAATTCATATTTTTTCTGTGTTCTCCACCAAAGTTGATAGGACACAAAGCCCATTTTCTCCCAGATACTTTGGTCCTTGACATCAGTGGGAGCAATTTCAAGTTTACACACAGCAGGGGCAGAGCCTGGCTCACCCTGAGCAGAGCCCTGGGCACAGGGTCTGGAAATCAGGTCTTGTTTCTGCCGTTGACCTGCTGTGTGATGCTGGAAACATCAGGTGCTCGCTGTTTGTGCAGTTATGTTTGCTGCCAGCTGAAAGTGTGTGAATGGCTGCCTGCCTGCTGCAAGGTCACGCAATGCTTCTTGCCTGCAGCCGTGAGTGCTCTCACCATCTTGGTGATGGTGCAGGAGAATCGGAAACCACTGGGACACAACACTGCCTCCTGCCAAGGGAATAAACATCTCAGTTTCTCCTCTGTATTTATTTTCCACAAATGCCTTGGCTTTGCTTGAGCAGCAGGAAGCCATTAATTACCCAGTGACAATGTTCCACAAGCATCCCTTAATTGAATGCCATTATCCCTTAATTAATTAAATACCAATTAATTACCAGGAACATTGCATGACACATAACAAATGCCATCAGCTACTTGAGACAGAATAATTTAAAAGCTGGTAAGCATGGCCCAAATAATAATGATCAGGAATTGTCCAGCAAAGAAAACTAACGATCTTAGTGCCATTTCCCTCGAGGCAGGTTGGGATGTGCTTGTGGGGAAAGGCCCCCTTAAGACTCACATCCCTCCAGGAAAGCTGGAGGGGTTTTTGCTTCTCAAGCAGGCAGAAGCCTGAAGCAGGCACAGCCTCAGCTGGTTTCTTCTCGCACCACTCGTGGATTCAAAGCTGGTCCAAAATGTCCCAGTAGCTCGAGTCTCCTGCCACCGATGCTAAGTCAAAGGAACTGAAATATTTCATGGGCACACAATGGTGAGATCAGTGGTTGCCTCACTTGGTTGTGTAGTATCAGTACTTAGCGAAATTTTCATACACAGGAAAATGCAAAATTTTGACTTTTCTTCCCAATCTGGAGGAAACAGAAATGTTATTTTCTTTCTTCCCGTGGAGGAGAAAAATTGAATTCGCAGTAGCAACCTTGAGGGATGGGTTTCTGCACGCAGCAGCACTGGGACAGCCCTGTCCCAGAGCACTCCCTGAGCATGGGGACATGGGACACAGGGTGTGAGGCACGGGTTAGTGCCATTTCCAGGGTGAAGCCATTGAGGTTATGCTCCTTGCCCCAAGCCACACAGTGCAGGAGGACATCTGACCCTCGAGCTCTGCCACCCAGTTTGCTGTCTCAGGGCAAGACACCTCCAACCACCATGGGCTGGGTCCTCTGCTCCCTTTAGCAGTCCGGGGTTTATGGCTGGAGCCATGTCCTGCGCAACGAAACCCACTTCTTTGCTTCTTTCTTGGCCACGCAGGGACAAAACCTTCCCACTGCCGGAAGGCAAGCAGACCCCATGGCATTTGCCCTGGGGGCACTGAAGATTTGCAGTCCCTCTGCTCGTGGCAGCAATGGGACAAATTCTGGAAGAGGGGACGGGAGAGGTCCCTGAGGTCTCGCAGCTCTTGGCCGCATGGAAAAGCAGCAAAGCCAGGCACGTGCCAGCTTCCCCCATCCCCAACAGCCTGGCAAGTGGGATGCTCCTCCCTGCACAGCCACACAGGAGTTAAAGCCTTATGTGGCTCTGAATCCTCTGCCAGCCAAGCGGAGATAATAGCCTTTCTCAGATGAGCGCTTAATGGCCGTAAGGGAGGATTGTAAATGGATTATATTTTTATTTTAAACTAGCAGTAAAGCCAGGAGCAGGTCCAGAGAGGGGAAACAAAGGCACGCACATGGATGCAAAAGGCAGAAAATGGAATAACTAGCCTTCCAGAAGTACCCCCTGTATAAATACCTCTATTTCTAAAGGTTACCGTGAAACCACACAGAAATAGTGTGGCCAGCAGGAGCAGGGCAGGGAGGGTGCCCTGTGCTCGGCACTGGTGAGGCCGCCCCTCGAATGCTGTGTTCAGTTTTGGGCCCCTCGGGACAAGAAGGACATGGAGGTGCTGGAACGTGTCCAGAGAAGGGCAACGGAGCTGGGGAAGGGTCTGGAGAACAAGTGTGATGGGGAGTGGCTGAGGGAGCTGGGGGGGTTTGGTCTGGAGAAGAGGAGGCTGAGGGGAGACCTTATTGCTCTCTGCAACTGCCTGAAAGGAGGTTGTGGTGAGGTGGAGGTCGGTCTCTTCTCCCAAGTAACCAGCATCCCAATGAGAGGAAATGGCCTCAAGCTGTGCCAGGGGACTTTTAGATTTGGTATTAGGAAAGATGTCTTTACTGCAAGAGTGGTCAGGCACTGGAACAGGCTGCCCAGAGAGGTGGTGGAGTCACCATCCCTGGAGGAGTTTAAAAGATGTGTAGACGTGGTGCTCAGGGACATGGTTTAGTGGTGGGCTTGGCAGTGCTGGGTTAACAGTTGGACCTGATGATCTTAAAGGTCTTTTCCAACCTAAATTATTCTATGACACCTTTCATCTGATCCAAGTGCCTGCACTCTCTCCTCCACTCTTATCTTGCAAGGAGATCTTTGTTGTAGGACTGCTTATCAACTCACTCTGCCTCTTTCTTCAGGCATGAGAAAGCTCCCGCTGCCAGCAGGAAAATAAACCCATTTCATTAAAAGGTTGGGGATGGGACTCAGGGAGAGCTATTTCTAGTTTGCAGCGTTTTATCCACCTCAGACACCTCCTCAAGGATGCTTTTCCAGGGCAGGCTGGCATTAGCCCATGGCAGTGGTGCCCTCCCAGGTTTGGGAGGGGAATTTAGTTGCACAAGCAAGTTCCTTGCAGGTAACAGAGATTCACAAGTAAGAATTAGGTTTGTTTTAGCAGAGCAGTCCTGGGAATGTCCTTCAGAAAATGTTGCAGTGAAACACTTGGCTTTGCAAAAGCGATGCAGAAGTTTTCCAGGCTGTCTCAGAAATTTAGGCATGTCTTTCACCCTTTTTCACAGCAGTCGGGCATAGGAGTCTTTCCAGGCTTCCCAATATGCCTCATACACACCAAGGGTGTAATAAATTGTATGTATTGCCCACAGAGATGGGTGTAACAAAACAAGCTGCCGAGTGCAGCCAGGGAATGGTGAGGGGCAAATGCGGTTGCAAACACTTTAAGTTCATGCCAGCAACTTCCTGGATCTTTTTCCCATCCCAAAGGTACCATAAAGCCACCATTGATGCTCTCCCCAGCAGCGCTAGCCAAGCCACAACCACAGCAGGCATGTTTTAAGGAGGGAGGCTGAAATGTTTAGGACTCGGGAAACTTGAAACTGCTCATTTTCATTTCAAAAAACAGAGTATCTGATCAAAATATTTCATTGTGCAGCCAGCAAGGAGAGAAGAAGCCTGCTTTGGTTTAACACATACAGTGATGTAATTGATATGATGAACGTAATGTTCTACTAAAGGAATATTGCAGCCTGAGTTATGTCAAATAAACTCGTTTTTTCCTCTTCTGCAATTAATATGATCTATGTCTACTTTCCAAGCACTGGGAGATTCAAATTGGGTTCAATGATCTTTCTGGAAACTATAAATCAGTCAGAGAAGACACTTGTATTGAAAGGAAAAGCCCAGATTGGACCCACTGGCAGGTGACATGGGCTGGCAGAGAGGCTGCTGAAGCCTTAACAGAGGGTTGTCAAGAGGACTGCTGCAAGACAGAAGAGCTTGGTGGGGATCCTGGGCTTGGCCAAAGTGAGCCAAGGAGGTGGAAGGGGAACAGAAGTTTCTTTCCCTTCCCATGCATGAAGTTTCCTTTGGTTTTGATGCCAGCTGTGGGCATCTTGCAGGCAGGAGGGGGAAGCCCCAGCAGGAACGGGGGGGCCTGCGCCGCTGCGGGCAGCCTGCCCTCAGGAATGATGGATGGATCTCATAAGTAAAGAGGAAAGAGAGATATTGTCTTCTGCTTAGAAGAGACTAAATCACTTAGTTCCTATTATATTAACACCCAGAAAACCCAATGGGACTTTGCCTACATAAGGAAAACTTATTATAGCCTATAACTAACCACCATTAGTTACAGGCAGTGCCAGTCTAAACACTGCAGGGAAATTAAACTGTTTGTTTAATGCTTTTTCCATGCTCTCTTATTAGAGATAAACAGCTTTGATCTCCCGGGACTCACCTCACTATGCCAAGGCCAATGCTTTTATCTATTTCTACAGAGGGTTTTATTCTCCTCTCTCATTCTGGCTGTTCTCCACTCTCACCATTTCCCCACAGAACAAGCATCACCAGAGCGCGATGCACTGGTGCAATGGGGAGGCACTGCTGTTTCCCCTGAGGACGTTGCTTGTGCCAGGTCCTTGGGATTCCCCTTCCGAGACCTCTGCGTGGAAAAGAGCTGCAGAGCAAAGTAGGCTTGGCCACAGATCTCACGGGTAGCGGACACGTTGCTGAGGACTGATGAAGATCCTTGCTCTTAAATAAGTCTCATTATTTTACTGGCTAATGCTATGTAATTTCACAGCAATTATATATGACCCACAGGAAAAAAAAAAAAGCAAATTACGAAGAGGAGGTGCAGTGGGACCCACTTGCTGTTTAAAATGCAGAACAGCCACACACTGTAGCTGCAGTGTAATTAAATAAAACTTGCTCAGTAGATGAGAAAGCATTTATTGAGCAGCTACTTGGTCCTCAGAAAAACTTGCCAAGAAGTTTTCAGCAGAAGGGTTTTCCACTGGAGAGGCAGGAAGGCACAAAAATTAAAACATCTTGCAGAAATCCACTGAGACGGACAAAAATCAAAGCGAGTCTTCTGACACTCCCGTTCTGGATCACTGGTGCCAAATACGTCTTCCAACACGTGAAATCAAATCATTTTGTTTTGACCTTATTGTTTCACTTAATTTACTTGCAGTTCTGTGTTGTAGTGAAACATGAAGCTTAGTATTTAATAGCTAGATATTAACATACATATAGCTTAATGCAACATTAACATATAGATACAGTAATATATAACACAGCTGGTTTGCAATTTTTATCACGCTTCACCCTTCCTGGAGTGAAGCCTCTTCACCTTATTGAAACAAAATAGTTTCTGTTATCAAAAGGAAACAATCTGGGGTTTTTGAGCTGACCAGCACACCTCCTATCCTCGTTTTCTCTGGCAAGTTCTACCTGTAATCCTCTCTTGCCTTGGATGTCTTCATTGCTGTTTACAGTGTCTTGTGCCTTGGCATCAGAGCGATACTTCAGAAACACTGGCGTGCGGGTGGTGCTGATTGCTTGCGCTTAGTGCTTTCCACCAAGGGGACTTCAAACACAGTCCAGGCGCTCCTGATCTCACCTTGGACTTTGCTCCTGTTTTACAATGGCATAACCTTAAGGGCCAAACATGACGCCACAAGTCACTTGGTGCAAAGAAGCCAGGGACTGCAAGGAGCTTTGTGGAGGAGCAGGTTTGGTGCTGGACGAGCTCCTGCCCCAGCCCTGCTGATGAGCTTCTCCAGCAGCCCTGCCTGGGAGCTGGCGAATGCTCCCGTCCCTCTGCCAGCTCGCCTAATGCGTCGTCTGGCTTCCCCCGAAGGACTTGGTGTCTCCTTTGTTCCTCTGGTGAATCTTCTGAGCTTCCCAGGTACCTTAATGCCAGCAGCACTGTGAGACCTGCAGAGCAAAGCAGGAGGAATGTGAAGTCAAGCAGAGGCAGGAGGAGAAATCTTCCTTGGGGAGGCAGAGCCTGATGCTCTCATGGGGAGGGACCAGCTGTAAGGGGCAGGACCGAGAGGAAGAGTAGCCAGGCTGATGACTGGTGGGGAAAAGTGGTCTGGGAGCTGCCAGCCCCTCCCCAGCTCTAATCCCCAGCAGCTGTTGTGGCAGAAGCAAAGGTAAAATTACAGGCCAGTAAAGCTGGGGTCTGCGTCTGGACCATCACAGCTAGCAGTAAGGGGGGGAAATGCGACAGCACGAAACCCCTTGCACAAAGTCGAGGCTGTCAGCAGTGCAGGGACTCTCCAAGCATCCCAGAGAAAGATTTATAGCTAAAATTTACTGCATATTTCTCACATGCTGGTGACGGTTCCTATAAAAGCCAGGCACAATCTTGCTGGCAGGTATTACGGGCGCAGAGTTTAATGCATATAAAAAGCAGATGTGTGTAGGTGGGACCGCAGTGGAGAAGGGCTCTCAGCAATATTTGGTACTTTTCCTCTGGTGACAAGAGCTCTTCCAAAACATATAAAAGTATTTTTGGTGGTTTTCTGGCCAACCTGCAAGGTTATAAGGGGAAATTGCTTTAAGCTGAGAAAACCGCAGACAAGTTGGGAAGTTAAGAATAGTTTTGTTTGGGGCCAACACAAAAGGGATTTAAAATGAAATGTCCTTTTAGGGCTGGGTGTCTGACTGAATGCCCAAGTCCCTCTCTGGACAGCAGGCTTCTTCCAGATGCCTCCTTCCAAGGGAGGGAAGATGACCCCACAAGTGTTGCATTGAGGTTCACACACACCAGGGGCTGGCTGTCCTTCAGGGACGCCCTCCCCAGCCACACCATAACGGTACCTATCCATCGCACATGGTTTCATAAATAATCATCCACTGTAGGATTTACGGGAGCAACATTCTCTTTCTACTAGGGGTCTGTTTATAGTATCCCAATAAAAATACCTTCCCTCCGCTGCAGGACGGAATAACAGGGAACACCTAAGGTAGCTCTACACCACTTAGAGACACACATCTCCTTCTCCCAGCACAGTTCTCTTCCAACCTCTGGCTGGGGCTTTATGCTCCCCTCTTATGGTCACTGTCTGCCCCTGACTATGGCCCATGGGCTTGCTCCCAGGTTCTCAGAAGAAGAAAGATGGGTGAAAAGCAGCAAAGCTTTTGGGTTTGTCCATCAGAGTGCCTCTGTGCAGCCCTAGCAGTGGTCATTAGAGCTTGAAAGTGTGTGTGTGTGGGTGTTAAAAATTTATTGTGCAGGCATTTTCTTTGCTGAGCAGCCAGGAGAAAGGCAGGCTCTTGTAAATCTCGGCAGACCAGCCTACCTGTAAAATCAGATTAAAAAGGCAGAGCCCAGTGAGGGAGGAAGGAGGTAGCTGGTGTGTGCAGAAGGGCTGGCAGGGGTTGTATGGGAACTCAGACCCTCTTGCATCATGATTCATGTTTCATGAATCCATCAAATACTGGGAAACCAAATAATCCCCCTTGAAAGCAGCTTAAAAAAAAAAAGGGGGGATCCCATCAATCCAAAGAGCATTGTCCCTTTAATATTTTAACAACTAGCCCAGAAAAGCACAGTGTGTGAGAGACATTAAATGTCTCCCCTGTTAATAAAGAGTATTTACGGGAATACTTTTATTGCCAGCTGACATTTCGGTATTGAGCACAATGGGGTGGTTGTCACTGAACAGCACTTTTTTTCCCCCTTTTTTTGCATAGGAATGTTAACTTGATTTTCTCAAGTAAGCGACCAGGATCAAGGACTGTAAGGAAAACTCATCTTGGGAGATGGGGAGCTGGCCTAGTTTCTTCTCTTCTATGAGACGAGTGGATCTGCAGGGGGGTTCTGCAGCAAGACTTGGGTAGCTGAGGTGTAGAGCAGGACATGAGGTCTCACTGAGCACCCAACACCCCCATCCTCACATTACCCACCTTGTACACCTTCAGCTTGATGCTAGGTACTCTTCTAGTCCTCCAAAAAAAAAAAAAAGAAAAAACAAGGAACGTTTTACACCTTATTGTCAGCAAGGTTTCCAGGTTTTGGATAGGTCAGAAATGGGCAGGCTGAATGACCTACAGCCCAGGCCACAGTCAGGTGTCCTTCCTGGCTTTGAGGCTCGTCAACAGGCAGAGAGATGCCCAGTGCCTGAAAAAAAAAGTGGTAAACCAAGGGCTCTGAGTGCTTCCTTATGCCCTTGAGTCTGCTCGTCAGCCCACCACAGTGATGTGACTGTCACTGGCAGCACGGAGAGGTGGTCACCACTTTGACCTTTCTTCTGGGGAAGAAACATTACCCAAGCCCAGCCCAAGTCCAATGAACCAGAGGTCTCAGTCCCTCCTCTTCTAGGTGTTAGCAGGAGCCCTGGCTCAGGATTGGAGTGACACAGTCCACCTCCAAACCTTATTATGGACAGAAGCTGTGCTGAAATGGGTGTCCTGGGCATGACAGCTTGATCCTTGCAGGAAACAAAGGTATGATGAGAAACAGCAGTATCTCTTGTTCCAAGTGCACATTTGGACTCAGATATCTCTGGGGTCATTGAGTGGATTTTCCAGGCAGAGGATTACTGTGGTCAGATGGATTTTGGGGTTTCTCTGCACGTTTTCTGCCTTGGCACTCCTTGTTACATATTTTTAAACACCATTCTTTGAAAGCGCTACCAAATAAGAGATGCAGAAAGAAAAGAGTCTGAGATGTACAGCCTGACCATCAATCTGATGAGTGAGGAAAGCGTCTGCTCACCCCAGGGCTCTGTGCACCCTGACATGAGCTGGTGGTGGCCCTTGATGTACTGAGGCAGCTGTGGCCAGCTGAAGCACCGGAGGTGTGAACAGACCCACAAAATCCCCTCTGCTGGCCACCAGCGCCTCAGATTCAAGACATGGTCTATGGACTCACTTCCCAGCAGCCAGCCATGGTGCAACTGTCCAGAAGAAGGATGCACAGATAAATTAAGCAGATGGTGGGAAAAGCTCTGCAGAATTCAAGCCCGCATCAGCAGAGATGGATTTGGTGATCTGGAAAGGCTCTTCCACATCTGCCTGCTGGCCCTCATGCCAGATCTCAAGCCAGGACAGGATGTGCTGGTGGGGAAGCAGGTCACAAACCCCATGTATATCAACTTCTTGTTTGCTGAAAACAAATTTGTTTTTCTTACAAGTAAATATTGGCCATGGCTTCATCTCAATCAATGTTTACTTTGTGGGTCAGCAGAATACGATAATTCAGCTTCTGTTTCTATTTATACTTCCTTCTTCTTGGGGAAAAGTTCCTAGTTCCAGTGAGTTGGATGGTGGTGAGTTAAAAGATCCTCAAAATCTTCCTGAAATGCATTAAAAGCACGTTGTCAGGTACTAATATCCAAACTTTACAAAAAAACCAGGACACATGCATATATTCTCTTGAATTTATTTTTTTTTTAGATGGATGAAAATTTCTTTTGAAATGTGGTGACTGGGATCTTTTGTTTCAATATTTCTCCTGGAGTGATAGGATCTGAAGTAAACCCAGTGTTTGCTAGTACATAAGGGAAAGCAACGGAGAATGCATTTTTCCAGAGATGAATGACTTGCAAAAAGTCCCAGAGAGCTCACGCTGAGAATAATTTAGGCCTATACAAAGTGTTTGCTTTTAGTCATTTAAAGTGATACTAAACTTTACTATAACTGTATTTATTTATCAAGAATAACAGGATTTATTCTTGTTTGTGCCTCTGATTTCTGTTTTCAGTCACTTGGGCACAAGCCTGGAGTCACTCCTTTGGCTTCGGGCTCCAGCTGTACACAGATGTTGATGGGAGAAGAACCCATAAAGTAACTCAGGCCTCGGTGGCAACGTCCCAAGTTGACGGCTCGCCCATCATCCAGAGAAACCAAAATGCAGACAAAAGCAATAAAGAACTGCCTGCTTGGCAGGAAAACTGAGTCTGGGAGTCAAGGCTTTCCCAAAATAAACCCACCGAGCTCTGTGTTAGCCCTGAAACAACTGGACTCAAAGATAGGTAGAAAGATGGAATTTCTGTCTCCTGGGAAATTACGATATTTTGAATTTGTGGGTATTTTTTAAGATAAAAGAGGAATTACCAAAACTGTTTGCAAAACAAACTCTGAACCTCTTTGGAAAATGTTGAAACAGAAAATCTCTGACCTCGAGTTCTGAACAAAGGCTGTGCTGAAAGAAACCCTGAGTGTGCCAGGGAGGTATTTGGGAGCCAAAAGCCCTGGGTCTGCTTTCAGCTTTCTGGCTGGCAGACACTATGCCAAAGGGACAGAGCAGATGGTGGAAGCAGGTACAAAAGAGGAGCCCCACAGAGAAATCTTTGGGCAAACAGGAGAAAGATACAGAAGGGGATTTGTAGGAGAAGAGAGGTGTTTTTTCTGCAGGAGTGACCCAGACAGAGAAAAAGCTGATCATGGTGGGGACAAATCTAAGCTTCAGGAGGACCGATGTGGACGATCTCAGCAGATGCAGTTGCAGACTCCCACTGATGGCAAACCGGCAGCGGGGATACCTGGAGAGGACGGGTCACTGCTGTGGGGGATCCAGGCGCATGGGGCAGCAATGGGGCAGTCCGAACCATAGCACACCCCCGGCAGCAGAGCCAATGCACAGCAAGCTTTTGGGCTGAAACAGCTGAGGCTACCACCACCAAGAGGTCTTGGGCAAAGCCATAGCGTGGGAAGGGCACAATGCACTGCCAGGCAAGGGAGACCTTCAGCCCAGCTGGAAACTTCATCAGGAGAGATATAATTCCTTCCATTAAACTATCTTTATCAACTCAGTCCATAGGTGCCCTTCAGCAAAGCTTACACAGAGCAGGCAAACATCAGTGTCATTAATCTTCGCAAACCACACGTGGGAAATCATTCACTGTAAATATTACTGATCTCTAGTGTGTGTTGGAAACCGATCAGGTCTCTGAGGGACCTGCACAAGGCACTGGGGAATATCAGGGCTCCAACAGACAGAACCAGCCTCCCCGCAGGGGAGATATGAGATGATGTGAGGGTCTTATTTATGAGAGGATGGGTAGGAACATGGGTAGCAAATGGACCTGGCTGAGGAGAGACATCAGGCTATTCGCCATATGGAAAAGGCTGTGGGGGTATGGGCTGCGGCGAATGAAGCCGTGCAACTGAGGAAAGCATCAAGAAAGCAGCATCAGGAGCCCACACCCAGCACGATGCCTTCTCCTGCCTACCCTGTCACACACAAAACTTCTTGCAGGCAGCAGGCTGAGATCCTGGGCCAGAAACATCTCCCTTCTTCTCCTCTCAATTAGACCAATATCTGCAAAAAGAAGGGCAAGTGGGGATGAGGGAATGCTGCAGAATAATTTCAAGTTAGCATCCTCTCAAGCATGAGCACAGCAGCTTTTCTCGAGCCGGGACATTAAACACCACCTGATCTGCCCCTTGTTGGCACCCCAGGGTGCTACAGCAGCAACAGGGCACATAGTCCCAATGACAGCACCTCTGAGATGGGCACAGGGGGCTGGTGTGAGAGACGTCTGGGAGCAAGGGACCTGCTGCTTATCATGTAGGCAACCGGGGGTGAGGCTTGTGCACTCCCTGGGGACTCTTTCAGCTCAGGATTTCAGATAGGATTTAACTCTTGCTGCACGTGAGCAAGCAAGCAAATCCCAGGCAATGCTGAGCGCAGCGTTGCAGCACAAAATAATACAGAGCTAGAAGCCTCATGC
Organism: Morus bassanus; assembly: GCA_031468815.1. Lineage (NCBI taxonomy): Eukaryota > Metazoa > Chordata > Aves > Suliformes > Sulidae > Morus > Morus bassanus. Next base: position 1,694,849 of record CM062582.1, read on the forward strand.
AACGCTAGCAAAACTGATGAGGAGCAGCATTAAAAAAAAAATGCTGAAAAAACAACACTGTTGTTGGGGCCACATCTGTCAGAGATGCTTGCTGCTCTCTTTTCATGTTTCCACCGACTCCCTGGAGACTTGCAACAAGGGAGGCACAGAGAAATGCTAGCAAACGAGATGCGAGCATTCACAAACCAGAAGCATCTCATGTTTTTATAGTATTTCTTCTGACCGCAGAGGAATGCCTTTGAAACCAAAACCTCCGGAAAAAGCAGCACTTAGGAAATTGTGTTGATATTATGTTTTTGAACTTGAGGGTTCGTGCTAATTGATGCCCTGCTGAGCAGTTGCAGCGCAGAGCACAGGGTGGTGGAAGGTTTCTCCTTTCTGGCCCTTTAGACACTGACCACAACCTGTGGGCGAAAGGAAAATGAAGCATAGATGGCTTTGAGCAAATGATTGCTTAAATCATGATCTCAGCCCCAAATAAAAAGGATATGTATAATCAAAGGAGACAGCTTCCTACTTCAACTAGGGAGCAGCAGAGAAAAACATGAAAAGGAAAAGAGCAGTGCAGCTCATCACCTGATTAATATATGCAAACAGAAACGAGCAGTTTCCCACCTTGCAGCAACGCAATAGGATCCGTAAGGCACCACGCTCAGGCAAACTGTCTCATCCCACCCTCAAGCCAAGGTCCACTGGGGACATACAGGGCTGGTGCTGGTGGAGAGGCAAGCAGGGTCTGGCCCGAAGACCTAAGTAGGGCAAAGTACAGGGCCGCAATTTTCAGATGGACTTCATTTTCAGGGACCCAATTTGGGATACTTAGAGGTGCTTGGTTTTCAGAAAATGTAGAGACCTTGCTTTCTGGTGAACAAAAAAAAGCTCGTGTGAGGACTCTTTATAAAAGCCGTTGTGCATCACCCAGATGCTGCTGTGCCCAGGCTCAGGACAACATCTGGACCCCCAAGAAACCAGTGCACTCACTAAGACACAAACCCTTCCAACTTTTACCCCGGGGGCTCAATGGGAGCTGCAAAGGGAGCTGGCAGTCCCAACAAAGAGGGGCTGTGCTGACCCAGGACGGTGTGCTGGTGCTTGGGCACGCTCACCATGGACTTCCCACTCCCCATGCATTTTCTCCCAGGAACAAAGCCACCAGCAGCCGGGGGGAAAAAACAAATGGCTGGTGCTTTGCAGTCCTAGCTTCCTAAATAGTGTATGAAGAAGAGAGAGGCTTTCACAGCACATTTCTTCTCTCGGTTTAATCCAGCCACTCCTGAAGATATAAATAGCATCTGCGTGCCCCTCCACTCCCTCCCACCCAGCAGGGATGGGAGCTGATCCCACAGGCAGAGGCATCATGCACAGTCAGAAAAACCATCCTGAGTCTTTTGCTTGCTGGTCACGGCCAACCTTGTGCTTTCCCCTGCAAGTCTGGTCTGAGCAGCGGCTAGGGTGGGCAATGTCACCCTGCTCCAGAGGCCCTCGGGAAGCTGGTCTAGGACCTCTCCTGCCACTCATCACACCTATAACATGATCAGATCCTGTGCAGTGTCACCTCTGGCCGCGATATTGCTGTTGTGCCCTGTGCCGGAGATGTGTGAATTTCAGTGACATTTCTTGGAAAAATCCATTTCTGGACAGAACAAGTGATTATTGCCAAATAACAGCAAGACCTCGGGACTCTGAGGCAAACAACATCTTGGAAAATCAAGCACTGATTGTGTTTTGAAAGAGCTCCAGCCACAGATGACCAGATCTCCTTGGACTGGACCCAGGTCAGGCCTTAGACATCCCATGGCAACGGCTACAGTGAGAGGTGCAGGCGTGCTGAAGGCTAATATTTGGGTTTGGGCCAGTAGAAGCCACCTACTTAGCACGCTTGTGCGTGTGAGCGGAAGGACCAGAGGCACAGCCACGATGGCTCTTCAGGCCTCCTGGAAGAGAGGACACACAGAGGGAGGGAGGGAGGGAGGGTGGTCATTTGCCCCTGCTGCTGCATGTCAGGCTGTCACCTTGGATTTCATGCTTGCAAAAGCGTGAGACAAACGGCTTCCCAGCATCAGCTGAGGACCGGCACCACTCGTCCCTGCGCTGCTGCGGAGGAGCATCCCCCACTCTGCAGAGGCTGGAGAGGATGGGAGGGTGGGCATCGCACAGGCATCCCTGGATCTCTGCTCCATCTCAATCCAGAGACTCGTCCAAGTACCACACAACGGCCAAAGGATGGGGAGGCATGGGGAGAATGTGAATTCTTCCCCATGCCTCCCCACAATGAGTGTGTGAGTACTTCTGCTATCTCCAAGGAGGATCTCTGAGCACGTGTGAATGAGCAGCCTGTAAACTGTGCCTTTCATTAATAAGCATTAGTTAGTAATGAAGTGTCAATATGATCCCACACCGTGTAGCAATCTGTACCTGCCTCCCCGCCTGCAAACTAACCCCTGCGGTCATGCCGTAGGCAAAATTCCCATTCAAGTCAGCAGGACTGAAGCTCTGGGCTTTGCTCATGAATTACTCAGCTATCCCCAGCCCATGCCAGAAACCTCTTATTCCAGCCCCTGCCTCTGTAGGTATTTCTGTGCCAGCCACAGAGGGAAATGCTGGGAGCAGAAACAGGACTGGCTTGGGCTCTGCTGGAGATGTTTGCTGGGATAAACTGGGGCATGTGTCTGGCTCTGACCTCTGGGTCCCTTTGGACTCTGCCCACGTGGGTAGCTCTGCATGGCTGACCCCGTCCACGCCAGAAGATGCTCCCTGGCAGGGGTTTCCCAGGAGGCAGGGTTGGGGTTACCATCAGTCTATGAGCTCAGCTGTCCTGATTCAGCTGCTTTGGGGACTAAGCCTCTAACAGGAGCCAGGAGCTGCTGGGACCACCCAGAATGGATATTGCCTGGGCTGCGGTGGGGCTGCAGACCAGCCCCAGCCACCAAGGTTTGGGGACGGGTCCTCTCTGCTCAGCTGGGTCACACCATTTCTCTAGGGCACTTGGAGACTGGTGGTCCTGAAGCCATCCTTGATAATGATGGGAAAGGCGCTCACCCCGTTTAGCTTCCTAATGGCTGGTTCAGGCTGGCCCTGATGCAAACTGCATCTGGGGTGCTCTGGGGTGGGGAGGCACAAAATCACCAACACATCCAACCCACAGGGCACCTGCTCCTACCACCCCATCTGGTTGGGATCCCCTTGCTCCCAGGGGCATAAAGCAATGATTAGGTAAATAATAATTATTTTCTCATGAGTGAGGAGCCTGCGGCCAAGCAGCAGTGCCGCAACATGAGCCACAGGAAGGACCCCCAAAGGTGACTTGTCCCCAGGCAGGCAGCTCCCCAGGCATCAGGAGGCTCAACTGTTCACAGCCTCGTGGCTTCCTGATTGCTTTATTGGTTTGGATTTTTTTCTCATGCTTCGCCTATAGCAAGGACCTGCCAAGTCACAAGGAACATGGGGTTTGGGTTTTCCTGACATACACCCACAAACAAGGAGATGTTGGGACATGATTCCCGTTGTTCACCTTGGCTGGTTTGTTCGTGCCTTGCTAACTGAAGCATTCGGTGAAGCCACACTGAAAACACTGCTGTCAAACAGAACAGCCCTGAGGCTTAATGGCCCTGAACAGCCTCACCTGGGGTCTCCACCCACACCCAGGAGAACTATTTAAGCTTGGTCCCAGGCTTTTGCTCCTTCCCTGAGCTGTGTTGGGGGAGTGCTGGTTTCCAGCTCAGCCCCAGCTTGTGCCTGGCTATAGAGCCCCTTGGTCTGGACCTCAATCTGCAGGCTGACCTCCTAGATTGACCTTGTCTCTGCCTTGTTACTATGATCCTGCCTGATGCTCCCGGCCTGTGGACTGCCTACCCAGCTTGACCTTGGGCCTGCCTCATCACTGTGGTATTGCCTTATGATTTGGACTCTTGGTTGGGCCTGGCTGCCATCTCTGTGTCTGTCCTGCTTGCCTTGTTTGGGTAATGTGGGACTAGGTCCTGGCTGGCCCTTGTCCTGATGGCTGTGTGATCCACCTTGGCTCTTGGCTCACCTTCCTGAAGGGAGCAGCCCTGCTTTTGATGCCCCATGGTGACTGGGAGCAAGTGGGTGGCTGTAAAGCTACAGCTACATGTGGCTGTTACTGCATATATGAGTCTTCTGCTGGGAGCAAGAAGAAAAACCTGAAAAAAATGAGGTAGGTTTATGCATGGAGTATGTTCTTTCTTGAAAGTGCTTCACATCTCTTGTAAAGAAAAAAAGTGTTTTGTTGTGTGAAATAAGGTTTTTGTCCAGAGTAAAGTAGTAAAAAAAATGCAACCAGCCCCACCTCCCCCTTTCTTGTTAACTTTCCAGCTACATCACAGTTCTCCCTCCTTGGCTAGATGCTTATCCATTAGTATGATTAGCTGGGTGAAAGTAGCAGTGTGCAGCCACTACCCAAGGAAATCTATTTTGGGATATATGCTGGTTTTAGCTGGGATAGAGTTAATTTTCTTCACGGTAGCTGGTATGGGGCTGTGGTTTGGAGTTGTGCTGAAAACAGCGCTGATAACCCAGGGATGGTTTCGCTCCTGCTGAGCAGGGCTTGCACAGAGTCAGGGCCTTTTCTGCCCCTCACCCCACCCCACCAGCGAGGGGCTGGGGGGGCACAAGGGGCTGGGAGGGGACACGGCCGGGACAGTGACCCCAGCTGACCCCAGGGATGTCCCACACCGTATGGCTCATGCTCAGCACGTAGAGCTGGGGGAGGAAGGGGGGACGTTGGGAGCGATGGCGTTTGCCTTCCCAAGTCACCGTTACACGTGATGGAGCCCTGCTTTCCTGGAGATGGCTGAGCACCTGCCTGCCCATGGGAGGGAGTGAATGAATTCCTTGGTTTGCTTTGCTTGCGTGGGCAGCTTTTGCTTTACCTGTTAAACTGTCTTTATCTCAGCCCAGGAGTCTTCTCACTTTTACCCTTCCGATTCTCTGCCCCATCCCACCAGGGGGAGCGAGCGAGCGGCTGCGTGGGCCTGAGTTGCTGGCTGGGGTTAAACCACAACAGATGTTATTAATGCTGTTTTTTAGCCACATGCTAAAATGCTTTGATTTCTAGACAGCTAAAGTCCTCTTTTTGTTGCAGAATAAATAGGATATGGCTTATCATACTTATCAACCCAACTATGGCAGGGGCCTCCTCTCTCATAGGAGGTAAGGGTTGGCCTCTTATGGACCATCTAGACTCTTATCTCTCACAGAAAGGACATTTTTTTATGAAGAAGTAGCAACAGAGAAAGCATTTCATGCTATCTACTGCTGTCCTCTCCCAGCCGTTGCTGAGCTAGGGGAGGAACCAAAGACTTCAGTGTCCTTGCCAAATCCCTTGTGATCTCTTCAACTAGGATGTATCAACCAGTAAATGAATATAGATAGGTTTTTATGAAAAATACACGTTGAATGTTCCTCTCATCTCAAAAGAAATGTACATCTCTTTCAAGCCTGGAAATGCACCAGAACCTTGAGGAAAGAACCTTGAGGGAGGTACCTGGAGTTCACCTGAATGACCTTGTAAATACGGAGAAATTATCCTGTCCCTACAGCTAAGGACTCGAGTGCTCTTTGCTGCATCTGGCTCATGCAGTCAGGAAGTAAAAATCTGTAGTGTTGTCTTGCTAACATCTCTAACATCGGGGCACATCTGAGCCCTTCTATAATGAACATGATGATGGGGAAGGCAGAGACACTTCCATTCAAGGGTGGAGTCACACTCTTGGCATCTTACTGTCTCTTCTGGAGACAGAGCTTCTGCCCTTACAGGGAGGGACTCCTGCACATGAGCCTGAGAAACTGAACTCTACCTGGAGAGCAGCAGCAAGTGGAGTACTTGAAAGGTCTATCCTGGGCCGTGTCCTGTTTATTGCCTTTAGTGACCTGGAGGGGATGGAATACTTGGTCAAGGTTTGCAGATGGCATCAAATAGGGGGGAGCAGTCGATATGCTTGAGGGCAGTGTTATGGTGACTGACCATCTCAATCTGTTCCTTTCTTGGGAAGTTCCTGAGCCCTGGAAATTAAAATAATCAGGAAAGACTCTCCTGCAACCACAGGTTGTATAATAAAAACCTGCGTACACCCCAAGATGTGCACAAGTAGGCATTTGTTCTCTCTTCTGATTTTTCAGAAAGTATCAGGATCCTGGGTTTCTCAGAGAAGTGGCCCAGCTAGCTAGCAGTGCTGGGGGAGGAGAGCAGGAGGGAGTTTTGCCATGGACCTGCTGAACAAAGCCAGCAGCGCGCTGGGGAGATGGCACATCCAGGGCTGCAAACATCACAACGAGTTCCTCTATTATATGCTTGTCAATGGCTTATTGCTTCATTGACCAAGCTGGTAACCGGGTGTGAATCACAAAGCCAAGCAGGCAGGGACAAATCGATGCACTGTAATTCCTCCCTTCCTGTCTCTTGGGAGAGCACATACCAAAGTTGTGCAATTGGTACTGATGTTGACAGCGAGGGAAAGGGATGCTTGCTCACTTGATGTCTGGCTGCAGGTCTCTGGTGCCTCCATGTCACGCTACTGCATTTCTCATCTGACTGTGCCAAGAGCTACGTATTGCCTTAACCCCTAGAGAATTTCATGCTACTGAACTCGGTCTTGATGACTTACCATTTTAAGGCTAACCTTGAGCAGCTTATTCTATGCAGATTGTTTAAATATTCCCCCAGTTGATACCAACCCACAGTCAACACTAGCTGGTGGGTGACTGTAGCTTACATGGCATGCTTGGTCAGTCACCGCTCTGTGCTCCTGACTACACAGTTCATCCCTGGATGGAGTGATGAGGCTTTGGAGGTTTAATTCCCCTGGATTTCTTAATATAATCATACTTCAGATATTGGTTCACTTCAGGGCTGGAGCACTTAAATGTGCAGAGGACAGCTGTCTTTTTGCCACAGGAGCATCTTCAGGCTATCCTGCCTCCCCTGGTGTTGGTGAGGCACTGACAAACCCTCTGTCCTAGATCTACACTGGGGCCAAACACACATCTCTGCTGCCCACAGTTGTTAAAGACCTCTGTCCTGCAGCTGAATTGATTTGCAATGCCTCTGATAGAATCATAGGAGGCATTGTTTACTAGGAATCCCACAAACTTCTCCCAGTCTTATCTCCATCCTGAATTTCAATAGACTACTTATCTACTTATCTGTCATGCTTGCTGTGATTCCAGGTGGCTTCAGCTGAAGTCCCTCTGTTGGGAAGAGACTTTTCCCCATAGACCTTCCCAGTAAGCATCTGCACACCTTCCTAACATCACCAGTTCAGAGCCAGGCTGATCTTGTCCCATCACATCTACATCTTTTTGTACTTCCTCTAGGAGTGAGAATTGTCCTGCAAAGGATTACTTGAACAGCCAATTCCTTAAATACCTGTATTAGCTTGGTACAGACATCAGGAACGGTCTTGGCTTTCTATTGCCACTGATCTCAGGAAAGATAACAGGCAGGTCTCTTCCCATACCCTTATTTAGGCTTTTGTTTGGTCTTGAGACTGCTCTGTGTATTGCTGCTCCAGCACAGGACACTAGGTCACCAGAAGGAAGTCATTCAGAAGTCCCTATAAGCTGATTTTTTTTTTGGCAAATAAATATAAAAATTTCTCACTTTTTAAAAGATTAAAAGAAACTCAAAGCTAACATTTTTTTTGCCTGCCAGGTTAAGTCAACAAAATTTGTCACTGCACTAGTCCATCGGTATATCTGTCAATCGTTTCCTGCCTCAAATAGCATCCAAACCAGGTGACCACTTTCACCCAGTTTGAACAGAGGTGCAGAAGACTTAAGGACAGTCAGGCTCTTACTGGCCTCATGAAAAACAGTAGGTTAGAGTGCTTTTTCCAGCTGGTCATCTTAACATGTTTTTTAGCCTCCAGATTTTAATGGGGGGGGGGGGGTCCTATAGCCAAAAATGTCATATCTTGGGTTTGGATTTCTGCAAAAGTTTAAGAAAAATTTTTCATCTCTGCACCAGCTCTAGTAAATAACAAAGACTTAAAGCCTCAGACTTAGATAGAAATATTATTAATAACTGGGAAATCTCAGGGGGTTTTCTGCTTACTCTTGCTGGGATAAATTAATCTCTTCATCTCCAATGGAAAAGCAGCAAAGCTAATGTATATCCATTGTCAGCCCAAGCTAGGAGGGTGATTTTTTTTTGGCCATGGGACTTTGGGTTCTCTGTGGTTCCTGTCTTTGTGGGAGGTGAGTTTCAATCAGACCCTTCTGTAGGGGTCTGCTCCATTTCTTGGCTCTGTCTTGTTTGGTCTGAAAGTTGGAGCACATCTATAGTACAAGAGATAAGGTAGGGTGTTTTAATGATTTCTAACAGTTTGTGCAGTTTGGAAGCCCAGAACAGGGAATTTATTACTTTACTGTCACAAATTCAATACTACTGCCACAAAAACAGCAATACCACCACTTATATCCTGAGATGTAGGTGGACAGTGGGGGTGTCTTCACGACATCCACTTCAGGCTGTGTCAGACAACTAACACAGGATGCTGTGACACAATCTTGGCTGAGAGCACCATCTTTCTGCATGACCTTCACGGTGGCTTTGGCTGCCTGACTTGTGGAATGATGTGGATTTGGGTATTTCAAATCTCTCAGGTGATGGCAGGGCTCCTGCTGGCAGCCCCACCGCTGCTGGGTCTGGTCTTAGGACAGGGGGTACCATCTCAGAAGTGCTCCTGCCCTATGATGGCACTAAGGGCTGCATATATACCCTCTGTAGCTTCAGCTGTATTTCCAATTCCTCTGAAAGAGGAGGTTTTTCCAAGGAGCTTTTGAGCCAGGTCACAATTTTTTACTTTCACGGCTGTGAGAGGAGATGGGGTTTCACCCCTGATCTGGAGCTGAACAGAGGATTCCCTCTCAAGAGGAACTGGCTGCTCAGGAAATACAACTCTGACATTTTCATCCATCTGTTCATCCCTTACAGTCTTCAAGGTGGATTATGTTGAATTCTAGGCTGATATGGATTATTTCAGCCAACAGAAGTGTGGAACAAGCTCTTTGTGCACGGGATCGCTGTGCACAATGACTGCACCAATGATTTGGGGCTGGGAGGAGGAATCAGTTTCCTGAGGCTAACCCGCCTCTTGTTTTTTCTGTTGGAGTGTAGGGAGAGAGGGGAAGGACATATGGAGAATTTTGGACAGGAGATCTTTTAATATCATGCAACCAAGCGATATTTTGAAGGCTGGCTGTACTAACCCAGCAGAAGGGGAAACTGCCTGAGGTTTAAGGACTCTTCCCTTGCTGACGCAGTCAAAACAGCCTTCACCCTCCTGGGGGCAGCAGCCCTGTATGTAGTCCCAGGAACCAGGGACCCAGCCTTGGACCCTGCCAGAACTACCTTTGTCTTTTGACAAAATGTGAGCCAGCTGGGAAGGGCCAAACTGAAAGCTGGGGGTCACAAGTCAGCTTCAGTGGGATGGTTTTCCCGTTGGGCAGGAAAACAGAGCAAAACTACAGTAAAACAGCAAGGAAAAGAAAAAGCTCCATCTTTGTGGGGTAGGCTATAAAGATCAACAGGTTTCGAATGTCTGGTTGCTTCCCCCTATTTGTAAATCAGCAGCACTAAAGTCCGCAGCCCCTCTGGCAGAGAAACTGGCAGGTGGCTTTGTGAAATCAGGCCTTTGAGAGCCCCTTGTATGAGTTGAGAAGTCTGCTCCCTGCCTGCTGCATGCATTAGCATTGAAAAGGCCCCCAGCTGAAGAGCAGAGCAACCTTTGCAGCTGCTGATTGCATTTATAATTCACCAGGGCTGCAAAACACAGCAGTTTTCATCTGTGGCAGTGAGGCAGAGTTCAGGCAAGGGGAGTGCCCTGCCTGCGCAGAGCCTCCACCTTGCTGCTGGCATCCCTGTTTGTGCTTTCAGGCCATGTGTCCTGGGAGTCAAGGGCACACTACACTCACGTGAGCCATTTCCCTGGATCTAGGACCAATGTGCAAAACCAAAAGGCCCTTTTTAAAATATATGTAACTTCAATACATTTGTTTTACTGCCTCCACAAAAGCAGCTGTTCTGCAATGTAACTCTCTTGGAAACTCTCTTGTAACTCTCCATGGACATGCAGGTCAAAATGTGCATGTCTGGGGTTTGGATTCTAAATTTCCTTCGTTTTGAGTGGAAGCTGCTGAATGTACATGCTGAGTGAACATGATTATTGGTGATGTGACTGTCTCAGGGCCCAGAGTTGAAGATGGTCTGGAAAAATCACCATTAGGATGAGAGTTAATGATAGAGGAAAAGACAGACTAGAGCAGACCCCTGTGCATGTGATCCCCTGCAAGGGAGTTCTTGAGTGCTCATTTGTTTCACAGTCCATTGAAGAGTTTGTGCCAAGCATGTGTAACCCAGGGCCAGGTCTGCAGGAGCTTTAATTTGTTTTGTTCTGCTCTGGAGGAAGAGTTGGGTGATAACTTGCTGTTCACCACTGCGCTACATGACTGTCCCTCCTGCAGAATGTGTAGTTACAAATCAAGATAGTCTGTGGAATGAAATTGTCAAAACACTGGAAGTCCTCACCCCGTTCCTGATCATCCAGGGAGGCTGGAGAAGAATCTGAGCTGGGATGACGAGGCTGGGATGTGGCTGATGGACCTGGGTACGTCAAAGAAACAGGAGATACAGCTTGTTGGGCCTAAAGAAGGTTTAAAGAGCAACCAGAAAGCCCTGGAAATGTGGAGGAAATCTTGCTCAATATTGCTTGCTGCAGCAGTAGAAGTTGAGGTCTCCAGTGTTAGCTTTGAGAGACAGGCTGCTATCCCTGCCATGAAAGGTTGGCAAAGATTCAGAAGGGGTTAATGGGAACCACAAACAGGGAAGACAGAGTAGCTGCTGGGGCAGACTGCTCCGAGGGCTGAAATAAAACTGAAATTTTGGAGGGAGGTTGGTCCCTGTGATAGCCTGACCCGGGAGAGGTGACAGAGCAGTGGCAGGATGTGCCTGACATGGCTGAAAGAGATGGGGCTGCATTTGAGCACAAGCTGTGATGGGACAACCAAAGCCTGATGCATCCATCTGGAGAAGTGCCTTGTACAGCTCCACCCTGTCCCCCTTGCTGGAGATTGCCCTAGTAAGAGTTGCTGGAGCAGCAGCTCTCCTGTGGTCAGACATCAGGTAGCTTGCTCCAGCCCAGTGCAAGCTTTTTCTTGGCTGTTGGAGGGGCAGAGGACCACAAACCTCACCTGGGGTGAGCTGGAAAGTGTCACTGAGAGTCACCTTGGCTTATATAATGTACTGAAATGTCTCCTCCTTTCTTCCAAAGACTTCACTCATGCATAAAACAAGAAGCTGGCCAAGATGCTTTTATGCTTATGAGGCTCTCAGGAGGGAAGACTGGGAAGCTGAGGTTGAGGATGAGAGAGGAAGGATGTGACCTAGGCTGGCAGCAGAGGTGGAAGAGTGGTGACAAGTCACAGCTCTGCAAGATGGGTTTCTGCCAGGGGTAAGAGTAGCAGGGAAAAAATGTCTAGGAGGTTTTTTTGGAGGGTTACTCGATAGCTTGTGTTAGTCTCTATTTCCGTTCCAGTTGGTTTTGATCTTCTTTTCGCTTGGAGAATTGACTTCCCACACCCTCAACTGCCCTGCCCAGGCAGTTGTCCCCTAGAAAGCTGAGGAAAATGGGTAAAAATAAGCATTGAAATTCTGGCTGTGCTTCTGTAATCAAGCAATGTAGGCACCACTATGACTGGGGGCAGCAGTGCTGGCTTGGAAAATCACAGCTGAGCGTCAGAGCAGTTAAAAACACCCTCCAGTAAGCTCTGCTTCCTTCTTCCTTTCTGGCAGCAGCAGGAGGAAGGGTCCTCCTTCTCCTTCCAGCTCACTTGGGCTCAGATTTCAGTCTGTATCCTCATTCATACCCCCTTGCTGCTTGCTAAGGGTTTTACAGCCTGCCATAACGAAAAGAATTGAGAAATAAATTCAACCAGCAAGGAGTTTCTTTGCTTTTTTTTTATCCCTGCAAAACTCCCCAGCTTGGTTGGTCTTGAGCTTCATTATGTCACTTTTGGCTTACCAAAACATGAAAATAATGAAGTGATAAATCCCCCTGAGGAGACAAGAAGCCACTGTGCTCCCACCTACATAAAGCCACATCCAGTCTAGGCTCATGGGGATAGCACTAAGATGAAGATTGTCCTTGGGGCTTCCCAGGAACAACTCTTCCATGTTATATTTCTGGTCAAAGAAGTTGTCAGACACCAGGAATAACGTGTGTGTGTGCAGGGAGAGGTTCCTCTTGCAAGGCTTTCCTGCCTGTCGATGCCTCTGAGACCTCTCTGTGCATGCCATTAGGCCAAGCCGTGAAAGCAGCTCTGTTTTCCTCAGGCTTTGCCCAAGAGGATGGAGAGTGTTAATGTGGCACTGGAAACCTTATGTTCCTGTCAAACCCCCAGTGATTAGTGTTCCCAGATTAATAGATACAGCTCTACTTAAAACCAGATCAATAGTTTTCGCTTGCTTTTTTGGTCCCATTCCCTGGAGCTGAGGCATTAAGTGATCGCTCCTGGAGATATATTGCACAAGGTGCAGTTCTGTATGGAAATGAGCTTCCCAAGGAGAGCAAATGTTCAGATAATAGCTCATGCCTTTGACCATGCCTTTATGGATGGTGGCTGCCTGATCAGGGGTATGTATTATTTCAGGGCGGTGAATAATTACTAACCTCATTCAGAACTGATGTAACCAGAAAAGTTTCTTTCTGGGGACTCAACCAAGTGTTAGTGAATAAATGAATGTGTATCAATTGCTGTTCACAAATACAGGGAGTTTAACCATCCTGCCCAGAGAAGCCTAGTGAATGTCAGTTGAGATCGGGGTGTTCTGCTGTTGTCAATCCCCTGATACCCATTTTAGACTTAGATTTCTCTCCCTGAGACCCACTTTGCCCAGACACCAGCTCACTGCAGCAGCCTTGTGAGCAAACTCCAGAGCACAGGAGATGTTTGGCTTTTCCTGCAGTTTGGTGATAAACTGTTGGGCTGTGTGGCATCCTCTACATCTCAAATTCAAAGATTAAATACCCATTGCACAAGCATGTCTGGGTAGCAAAGAGGGTTCTTGTGTTTCTGGTTTTCTCCAGGCAGGAATGATGCTAGCTAGAGACTGTTGTCACGGGATAATGGGTCCCCCGCTGGTGCATCAGTACCAAGGCAAAGCTGAGACACTTATTTTCCAAGCAGGAGATGCTCATCTTGTGACAGAGCCTCTTGTCTAATGACACTAAATGATTGATGCTGCAGATGCAATCATTTGCTTCGTTGGACATTGCGGGAGCTCTGGTGGTAGACACTAAAACCCATTACTGAACTGCTCTGTCCTCATTGTCTCCCTCACGCTACAGGACTCTTGTCTTGAACAGACATCAGCCCATCTATAAAACAACTCCTCATCCAAAATGCATCTTGACTCGGTATCAAGAGGGTCCCTGACTGACTAAGCTTTATTTTATCTTTTAAAATGTTTTCCTGTCTGCTTCTCTTCTTTTTGCAGGGTAACAATGTGTCCCTTGGAAGATATTGCGCTCAAAGCAAGATGGGGGGAACTCTGAAACAACGGGTTTGTGTGTGGGAACTGTTACTTGTGCAGAGGCGTTGCACAAAACAATAAAACCTTCCTGTCCCAGGGGAGAAAAAAGTCCCAAAAAAAACGATTTCTGCTATGTAAATATTGACAGACTCTTTTCCCTCTGTCTGGCTGTGATGATCTCTTTTTGAGGATTTAAACTTTGAATCTGAGTAGATTTGCACATGATGAAGGGCTGAGTTTCTATAGGAAGTGGCTTGGTCCTGACTGGACCCCAGACCTGCCCCATCCCCACGGAGGTCCCAATGCCCTTGGCTGCAGGCTGCCTACCCTGGAGAGAGTTAACAGGGTGTAATAATACTTGAGAATCAGGCAAGGGACTGGTAATAAATCTGTTAAGACAACATTGCAGCAGGGCAGGGCAAGCTGGTTTTAGACTTGCTTAAGCATTGTGTGTCAGGGAGCAAGGCAGGAGTTCTGGCAAATGATGGGGTTTTTTTTTGAGTCTCTTCTCTCCATGGGTGCTGCTGTGATGGGAGACCTTAAGGGCTGAGTCTGTTTCTTTTGGACAAAGACCCTACAGGAGCCAGTGGGGCTCATGTGCTGGGTGTAGCAGGGTGCAAGGTGCTCCACACCTCCCTGGGTGCAGCCATGGGGATGCTGGGCTCAGTCCTATAAGATCTCTTCAGGTGTTCTTCCTTCTCCATGAACCTCTCTGCAGGGAATACATCAGCAATGGAAAGGAGGAAGGGAGACCAGGACAACTTCCATGCAAACCCATCTGCCCCCAAGCCTTGCCAAGAGGGTGCAGAGCCCTTCCCCTTGTCCTGAGGAGGCCTCTGTGCCCATAGAAAGAGACCCAGATCCACACCCACAGCCTGGCACCCCTTCCCCTGGATGTACGCTTCTCCTGGAGATGGCAGATCATTGTCTGTAGCATAGGTATGAGCAAATAGCTGAGGCAACCTCTGCTTAAGGCTCAAAGCTCTGAGTTTCTCAAGGGCAGCAGGCAGCAAGGTGACAGACCATCCAGCCCTCTATTGCCCCTGTTCTTCCTTCTCAGTGTCCAGAGACATTTGCAGCCCTAATCCCCCAGCGGCTGAATGTCCTGCCTTCTGGAGCTGTACAGCCTTGCTTCCTTCATCCCTAATTCGGTAGACCCAGCCACAAGGTGACACTGGGTATGCTGAGCCTGCAGGAAGGAATGGGCTCTGGGGGGATGTCTGAGCACACAAAAAAAAATATGAAAGAAAAGAGAATATTGTCCCCATGAGCTAGCACTCCTTTGCATTGAGGCATATTGGGCTATTCGGTGTCTGCCCAAGGTCATGGGTTGAACCAGTCTGAGAGCCGAGCATGGACTTCAGAGGCTTTGTCTTGGTGTCCAGCCCACAGCTGCTCAGGATGAGCTACATTCTGTCTATGCAAACACCACCAAGCACCTCTGACAATATTCCTGAGCTAGAGCAGAGGTGGGCAATAAGATGTTTCACACAAACCTGGCCCTTCTCTGATGTCCAGAAAGCCTCCATTCAGTTGCCACTTTCTGCACTTCTATTTTTGCTGCCAAGGCTGGAGAAGCATTAAACCATCACAAGGAAAGCCGCAAGCGTGTTACTGCCAGTCTGAAAGCTGCAGGGGCAGGGCATCACCTGCCACGCAGAGCACAGAAGGGTTAAAATTGGCTGGTGGATTTGCAGATGGCAGAAGAGCTCCTGGTACTTGGTCTGCTAGAGGGAGCGCTGGGGAGAGGCACGCAGAGGGCCGTGATATCCTTGCTTCATGTCCTCCCTTAGCCAGAGACACTGGAAGTGCTGGGGGTCCGGCTGGTGCAGACATCCCATTTACTGTGAAAAACCCTTGGAATCCAGTGCATTTCTACTGAGTATTTCTGGAATTGCCTTTTATTATTTCCAGTAAGCACAAATTATATTTTTAATATACTACAAGCCATGCACTGTCATCAGCACAGCACTGCACTCTTGTCAATACAAGCTAATTGGGAAAGCAACTTCCCCTGATAAAACAGCGCAGAGTGAAGACGTGCTGCAGTTCTTATGCAATGAGCCAAACTTTTTGCATCGCCATTTAAAGTGATCAACGAGCCTGACGCATCCTTGTAATTAGATTTTTGTTGCTGATATCTAAGCTCATGCTGAATTAGACTAATCTCTTGTTTTCGGAAGCAGATGCAAATTATCTGCCATCAACATGCTCCGAGTGCAGAAGCAGCCAACAGTTCCCAAAATGTTGATCTTGCAGGGCTTGTTTCGATGGCGTAATTCTCTGTGGGGATCCACCTCCCTGGGGTCTTGCAGTGTTTCTCCTTCCCCTGCAAACTCACAGATTTACAGTTCACTGTGGTTCAGGGTGAAGTGCCAAGTACGCTGGGGAAGTTGCCAGTGGAGCTGGCCAGAGGTGGCATGACATGATGTTCTTCCCCTCCAGCTGTCTCAGCTGGGATCAAGCCCCTGGGTGTCCAGAGCTCAGGAAATTGCATTTTTTGCTGTGGTTGCAGGTGCAGCATCCTGGAGGTGCAGGTTAGTGGCAGGTCAGTGATAAGGAGGATAACGGATCGCTGAGTGATCTATTCTGAGAGTATCAAGTTTTACCTCTCCCTACTTCGGGGCTTAGCCCTGCACCAGTGCATGGATGTCATCACCCACCAGCTCTCACCCATGTACTTTCTCACCCATCATCAAGAGATGTGATGCTCTCTTCTGTGAGGTTATTGCTGTCTGATTGCTCTTTTTGGTCTCTCTCTCTGCTCTAGCCACCTCTTTACAGCAGGCTCCAAGAAACTGGGAACTCCAGGGAACAAGAAACTCCACCAGAGGCAGGAGGACCTGCAGCCAGAGATGGGAAAGGCACCAGAGAGATAAGCTTCCAGGATGGAGCTCAGGGTGGCGGGTGGGAAGGACCCACCATGGAGGGTGGGCTCATAGTCTGCACCTCTGCCTGTAAGTAAAATCAGGCAGGGTTCATCCCTGAGCCCTGGGGTCCTCGGTTGTGACAGCACTCATATCCCCTCTGCTGGCTTCCCCCAAGATGGGGCATCCTCAGCCACGCTGACTTTTGGGAACATAGCCTGTTGGGATATAGGCTATCCTTTATGAATCTATTCTGCTGGGATATTCTTTTGGGAACCAGTCCCCAGAAAGGCAGCACAGCTCTGCTCTGCCCTAGAGCGAACAAAACCAGCTCAGCCTCAGGATGCAGTCAGGAAGGGATGGCAATCAGCAGCAACACTCATTGCTGTGTGTTTCAAGGTGTGTTAAGTGATTTCCACAGACGAAAGCAGACCGGGAATGGTTTAGAGAACAAAATAACATCTTCCTAGAGGAATGTGAATTTCCCCTGCTGCACTGTGAAGCAAACAATGTTTGGGTCACAACATCCGTTCTCCACTTGCTTCATCTGTCAAAGGAAGCATCTTTTCTGAGCTGGAGGCAATAACAAAAGGAAAAAGCCTTGGGGAGAATTTACAAAATGTTTTGGAGTAGTAGAAGAAAGGGCTGAGCTGGAAGTCCTCCCCAAGCCCTGCCAGCTCCATCTGGAGATGGGAGCCTGGTGAAGGGGGCTGTGTGCCTACCCCAGGACCAGGAGCCAGGGACACACAGCTGGTTCCCCAGCTGGCTTTGCTGGTCCTCAGGGGTGGGTGACATCTCTAGGTGCTGGGAATTTTGCCCAAAAAGGAAGGGAGGGGAGAGAGAAACCTCAGTAATTGCAAACTGGGGTCAAACCTGACAAATAGCTTTAGTCCAAAACATAAGGGGAACCTTTCTGAAAATGTCAGGACATCTTTTGTTGACATTTCTTTAAGTGTTTCCATTTGATCTTCTCTTACGATACTTCAAGATTTCCTGGCTTCAGGGCAACATTTTCTTCCTTTAAAATGACATCTGCTCTTTTTTCATTTTAAAGGGCCCTATAAAGTGCAGAACTCCAGTAACCACAACACGATGCTTCGCTTTGGGCCATGTGGAGGGCTCTGGGATAATGCAGTGGTTTCCTTCTTCTGCTGTTTCCAAACAACACCAACCCCTAAACTCTGCTTGATTGGCCCAAACCTCCTCTCTCTTCTTGTGCCTTGGCTGAGGGGTCATGCTACTGCAAACTGAGGCTTCCCAGGGGGTGGGCACTGGTGTGAGAAGCTGGACCACCTTCCCTCTGAAGTGATGCACTGCTTCCCATCACAGCACAGCCAGGGGCTTTCCAGGCAGCTTTCCCTTGCCCTGGTTTGCCAAGCCTGGGAGTTCAATTATGAACCCAGTGCCTCCAGCTGGAGGATTGTTTGGTCCCAGCAGCTTGTCACAATTTGCATGGCCCATGGGGCTGAACAAGCCCAGGGGTCCCTAACCCAGCAGCTCCTCTCCTTTGGGGCGCATGCAGCAGGACTCCTCTGGCAGAGTATTGCCTGCTCGAAGTGTGTAGCTGGAGGAAAAAAGGGAGAGGGAAAGAAAGGGGGGATGTGAACTGTGGAACCCTGGAGAGGCAGGATCATCCCAGCCTCCCTGCTGAAAGCAGGGTCAGGAGAAGCCATGAACCATCTCAGTGTTTGCAGTAAGGAGAACAGGAGAAGGGGAAATACCCCAGACAATGTTGCTTCCCCGGATACCTCATCCTTCCGGGACAGAGGTGGGTAGGTGCAAGCAGGAAAGGTGAAACCCCGCCAAAGGGACACATCCCCCTCCCACCCATGGGCGCTGGCTTGCTCCCCACAGGCAGCTCTCCCTTTCTGCTTGTTACCTCTTTAACTGAAAACAGATCACCAAATTTGACCCAAATCTTTCTTCTCAGAAGCTCAGGAGTTTGTGTGTGGAAGCACTTTGCCCTCCTTGCTCCCTTCCACAGCCCCATCCTGCCTTTCAATCTGCGGTGACCAGTCATTGCCAGGGTCCCCAGCGTCCTCGTTAGCACCCCAGTGTGTGCTGACCCACCTCCCCTGTGCACAGAGACCTCGAGAAATGCTGCATTAATGATGCTGCTCCCGCTCTCCCCAGCAGACTCAGCATCTGTGCTCGGACTCCCTGGGGACCTCCCGCCTGCAGGTGCCCTCAGCGGGGTTAATTGCAGCAGGAGCCCCGGCAGCTTTCCAAGGAGGCCTTTCCAGCAGGGTGTCAGCACAGTGGAAATAAAAACCTTTCCCTGCCTTCGTTGCTCTCCACAGAGCTCAGTTATGCACAGGATGGCTGCCCTGCTGCTCCTGCAGCATGGATGGATGAGGTATCATGCAGCAGACACTGCTGCAAAAAACACAGTTTACTGTTTAACTGAATTTATCGTTTCCAGCCTGGATGGGTCTGTGCGAAAAGCTCTATTTCACAGCACGTCTTTGTAAAAAGGAGTGCAGGACGGGACAGGCGACCCAGGCAGAGAGCACTTGCATGCTGTTGCACTCGATGCACGCACGGCTTGGCGGTCAGGCAGCCGTGCAGAGCACACTGCCACATCTCAAAGGTGAGACCGCATCGGGCACACACATCCTCAGCAATGCCAGCACAGGCACAACACACATGCTTTCACACAGCGGGCTGGGTGTTCGTGGCGGGCAGGCGGTACCTCCACAGCAAAAAGGACGCACGTACACCTCACAGCCACACACATCCAGACAGAAAAAGCATATAGAAGCTACTGCAGTTGTCTCAAGTACTGGTGCTATGGAAGGTGCTAGCAGGGAGAAGTATTTTGTATACTTGGATGATGCCAAGGGACCAGGACAAGGGAGAGCCTTTTCTCCTGCCTCAATTAGACGATTCAGGTCACAGAAAACTGGCTCATTTCAGGATATGCTACATGGATGCTCTTGGTCCTCAGAGAACATGCCAGCCCTTCCCAGCTCAGCAAAACTGTATCAAACTGTGAGAGGAGGGTCTCCTAAACCCAAGGATCCTGACCCCTCTGCTTGAACATTTCGGTCTCCGGGACATCTGCAGAGATACACGGAGCTTGCCCAGATCCCTTGTCCTAAATTTCTCTCTTGTGGTCAGATTTTCCAAGAGGAGCTGACACCCCCCCTCACCCAGCTCTGCCTGCACGATGGGAAGAACGCTGTTATTTTAGCAGAACATAGGTGATATCACGGTAAGTTAGAGAAGCATTGACTGAGGGAAAGGCTTGCAGTGTGTCCAATGCTGTCAAAGATCTAGGAAAGATACGGCCACTGCAGGCGTGGCCTGGGGTTAACCGGTATTCCTTGAAGTTATTAAATCTGAAAAAATACCTGTCGGGTGGTGTGCTGTGATTGGAGCTCTGTCCTCCTGGGGAGATAGGGATCTGTCAAGTGCTTATAGACTTACAAATTCAAGAGCTGCTTCTGCTTCCGTTTAAAGCAACCACGTATAGATTCACCTGCAGGAGCTGTGTCCATCAGCTCCACCAGAAGTGGAGGTGCAGGTGAGCGGGGAAAGGGTGCTGGGGACTGCTCCCTGTGCCAGGCAGAAGGTGAGGGCACAGCACAAGCTGGCATTTCCCAATCGAGAATTTGAGGGTTTTGGATGAATAGCGGCAGCAGGTAGGGGACAGGAGGTGCCAAAATACTCCAGGAGCAGAGCCAAGCTGGGAGAGGGCTCTGCATCATTCCCTGGCAGCGCACCGGTGCTGGGGGAGCTGTAAATGCCACTCGTGTGATCCGCAGTCCCTGATTTATGAACCTTGCCTCCCTTCTTCCAAGCAACTTTCCTTTCTGCTCACGAAAACAGCCACCCGGCCGCCCGGGAAGGCAGCCTCTGGGTGCCACCGCTCCCTCTGGCTCAGCTCAGGGGATCCTCACCCGAAGCATCCCCCCAGCTGGGTCCTGCCTGCCCCTCACTCTTGCCAGGGTCCCTGAGCAGCAGGTCTGGCTCTGTGCTGCCTCCCAGATGCATTGTCCAGCCACTGGGATCAAGCAGGGTCGCTCCAGCGGGTACCCAGACCGACCGGTCTCAGCTCCCAGCCTCAGGCATGCCACCGATGCAGCTGACCACCCCACCCCACCCCCCCCCCCCCGCCTCACGCTCAGTGAGGACGAGCCCTAATTACTGCTCGTATCAAATCATTTATTATTTATTACCCTAGCAGCATCCTAAAATGCATGAGCAGCACCTTGCGGCTCTTTTCTGGACCGAAAGCCAATTCAGATTGCACTGCAAGGCTCTGTTAATAGAGGAATCTTCTCAGGCATGTTTATTCAATGAGGCTGAATGGTATCTGCTCCTGGGGCATTTAATTTGTCCCTGTTTAATAGAGATCATCCTGGGCTCTTTCCTGCTTTTGGGGCTGTTCTTGCTGAGTAACCCTGCCAGATAGGCTGGCTGAGCTCTGCAAACCCTGTCCGGCCTCTTGGCATTTTCTGAGCAAGTGCAGAGAGTAATGCAACAGCGAGCTGCAGTGCAGATAAGAGAGAGCTACCTGGGAGCTGGTGCAGAGGACTCTGTTCTTTATTTCCTACGGACCAGCAAGCAGAGACGGACTTTTTTTCCTTTTCTTTTTTTTTTTCTTTTATCTGCAGTCTGCAAGAAGTTAGATCCTGATAAATACCAGGCAGGTGACAGTGGCTGTGATTTGTCTTAAAGAGAGCAAAGGTTTCTAACTACTGTGGGGACACACTGCTCTGCAGGGAGCTGCCTGAGTCCCGATGTGATGCCAGCAGCCTCTCACGGCAGATGTGATACACCCTGGTGTCAGCAGTGGCAAGGGGAGGAGGGAGCTGGTGCAGGTGAAATATTAGGATGAAGAAGCGAAGTGTATTCCCAAGGCTGCAGTCCCATTCGACCCAGAGAAGTGGTGCTCCCTTCCCAGGCACATGGGAAAAGAAACTGCCTGGTCTTGCCCACCAGCATGACAGGTCTTGGATGCATCACGTGGGGAGAATTCACAAGAAAAGCTGTGAATCAGCCCAAGATAAAGCTCCTTTAAAAACAGCACCTGCACCTTTGTTCTGCTCCAGGTAGCAGAGGAAGGAAACCAGCTCTTCAGGCTTCCCATATAATTAATCCCCCCTGGACTCTTGTAGCAGGTCTGCATGGGAAGATGCCAGGCTGCATCGGGCAGTGCGTTGACTGGGGTGTGCGTGAAGGGGAGCAGATGCTGGCTCACAGGCTCAGCTGCCTTGGGAGACCTCTAGCACGTCCATCCAGCCAGCGTCACCACAAGGCAGGCTGTGGTAGTAACCCTTGCTTCATTTCATTGCAGTGGCTTCTGCCAGGTCACACCAACAGCTTAGCCCAGCCGCAGGGAGATGAGCCAACCTCCTCCCGCTTTGCACAGCTGCAGCCAGGCAGGAGGGGGTACCAGCAGAGGTGGAGAACAGGCAGTGTGACCTGGAAAACCCAGCCTTTCGTTTGCAATATCAGCACCACAAAAAGGAACCATGCAGTCCCAGCGCCTCAGCTCCACCAACGCTCCTCACTTTAGCTGTCAGAGGGGCCAGGACACCAGTAACACATCATAGGCAGAGGCAGGACTGCTGGCCAGCATCGGAGGAGATACCCACATGGTACCAGTCATGATGCAGCATGCCTTTCACAGGCTTACAGTAAAAATATGTCTTGCCAGCGAGGCTTGGTTGCATTGCTCCGGTCATCCCAGGCAAACGCTTCTCCTTGCAATGCAATCACACGAAGCACAGGTTTTCCTGGGGCCACCACAAGCAGCTGCCCGTCCCTCCACCCTGCTGCAGTGCTGCCAGGTAGTTCTCAGGGCTGTAGGAAAGGGGAGGGCAGGGCAGGATGGGGGCAGCCAGGGGCAATATGTGGACACCTTGCCCTCTCCGTCTCAACCAGGAGGTCCTCCATGCTAGCTGCTTTCTGAAGCACCGTCTGTAAAGCAGCACAGCTCCATGAAACAGGGCTCCCCACCCAGCACGGCCGCCAGACTCGAGGGTGACTGAGTTTAGGAGGATGAGCTGAAGCAGGGGGATGGCCACTGACCCCGCAGACCTTCTGTCCCCAAGGCTGAGCGCAGCAAGTGATGGATGCCTTGCAAGGTGCTGCTGGGGAGAGGCAGGAGGTGGAGGAAGGGTGGAGATGATTTCCATCACCCTGCAGATCTGGCAGTCTGCAAGGAGCTTGCCAGGATCTGAAACGTTGGGGGTGGGGATGGGAGGTTATTTATTTATTTATTGCTTTCTTCCTCTCCACAAATCTAAAAATAAATCAATTGAAAAAAATAGCAGGAGCAGATCAAGGCCAGAGCAAGCTCCCAGCACCTCTGAAGAGCAGCAGCAGCAGGAGCAAGTAGTAGATTTGGATGCAAAGCAGCCTGATGGGGCTGGCATTTTACTTCCAACTTCCTTTTGCCCAGGATGCAAAGGTCACCGCATCTGCTGCCTCTTTGTCTGCCCACCTCTTTTCCCATTGCCTGCTGGGATGAAGGCTTGCAGGCAGACTTTGATCTTTAAACATTGCAAGCTGAAACCTCAAGTGTCTCCTCTCGGATGTGAACCCCTCCAGGGGAAAGGTCTGCCGCAGGCACCCTTGTGCGGGAGATCGCAGCATCCCAAAGCTGCTATCGGCTCCCCTGCAGGCCTCCCAGCACTGCCCCAGCCACAGGGAGGTGCCCACACCATTCCCAGGCCTTTCCCAAATCGCCTCACCCATTCCTGGTGCTGTGGCCACCCCAGGAGCTGGAGCAGTTGCTGCTTCGGTGCATGCCAAGGGCTCCCAGCCCTCCCCTTCCCACCCAGCTCCTCAGGGAGAGCCCCCAGAGGTAAACTCACCCGTAAGTTGTGGCCCATTACAGCAAGGCTTGTGATGGAACTGGAGCCCAGGGAAAGGAGGAAGTGTGAATATTGTCTTTTCTCCCTGCATTTTGCAACATTCACTGAAAGCTGAACTTTTCTAAGACTTTGAAGAACTTGCACTTCTGATTACTATTTCACTGGGGTTTGACGGGACAATGCATCCTGGCTAGGACGGCTGCCCTTGGCTCCTAAAAGGCTTTGCAAAGTGCATTGGCTCTACCGTTGTTTCTCTTCCCCTGGTCAAACAGGGACCCAGGGATGTGAGCCTTTGAGCCCAAGTCCCTGGCATACAGGTGACTCCAGGCAGTGGTGTGACAAACCCCGATTCGGTGACACCTCCTCCAGCAAGGTCAAGAAGGGTGTTAGGGGCAGCACAAGCCCTTGGAGACCAAAAATCCTGGGGTTTAGTCCAAGATCTGAAGCTGAACAGCTGGCAAATGCAGCTAAAAGTCCTTCTGCTACTTTTCCACTGATAAAGGAAGGGACTTGCTCCCTGTGTAGAAGGCCATTGCCACCTCTGTAAATAGCAAGGAATCTTCTGATGGGCTTGTGCTAAGTGCCCTCCTTATGCCAAAGCTCTGTGACATTTAAATACCAATTCACTGCATGCCTTAAATACATTGTTAGGTTTTTGTAGGGGAATTGCAGTAGGTCAGGAGGCTCCTGTAAAACCCTCCTTCCCACGAGGTGATCTTGCAGCTGAGATGGTGGTGTAGATGCCCCAGCAGGACAGCAGGGTGGCTGCCTCCCTGCAGGAACTCACTAGGATGCTGAAGATACAACTGAAGCGGTCCAGGAGCCTGTTCTCCAAATCAGAATAGACACCTAAAAACAGACATGAGAGATTTAGACCCATCATTCACCTGACCAATGCGGATGGCAGGAGCTTCAGACTCAGAAGCAAGTCAGCAGATTCAGATATTGTGTCCCTCCTCCACTCACTACAGCTATAAAAGATGCTTATGGTTCATCCCCATTTTCAGAAGTGATTTTGGCTTCTACCCGTCTGTGGCCAGCAGTCCCACAAAGCCCAGGGACTCGGGCCACAGCCAGGAGCCCGTCTGGAAAGAGGAACCAGTATCTGTTTGGAGAGAGGCTCCCCCTCTTTCTTCAGGAGTCTCAAAGCCGCTTCCTTGCCTGAACCCCAAAACTTTGGCCATATTTCCTGCAGCCTCCAGATTTTTGCTGCAGATGAGATGTCCCAGCATGGCGGTTCGTGCCGTGGAGAAAACTAAACCGGGACAAAGTGGGAAAATTCTGCCTTTCAGTTTCCATTGCCAGCAGTCCCGGGCTGAGCCGATGGTTGAACACGGAGGCTCCTCTGCCTTCCCATGACATGAGGAGCAGGAGTGCTCACCGGTGCAAGGTGCTCACCATACCCGGTGGTCACTGAGTGCCTGCTCTCCTGAATAACCCTCCCTGTCCTTCCCCGACACTGTGATTTGTTCTGGGTGTCAGTGCAGCGCTCCCTGGGAGCCATTAAGATGAATCTAAGAAATATAAATATGAAGATTCCTCCACTGGCAGAGGCTGGAAAGAAAAGGAAAAAAAAAATGTATTTTACATTTCAGTAGCACGGGGAACATGCAGCAAACAGCACTGCTGCTGCAAAGCTGCATTTGCAGTCACAGGTTTCAATAGGAAAGGTCTCTGCTGTCACTTGGCCAGCTGCCGCTGCCTGCAGCAAGGGTCGCTTGCTCTGCTGCAGGCTGGGGGGGGGCCCATGCACCCCCCCATTATAAAGAACCCCATTAAGCCCCCACAGGATCAGCAGTGAGAGGGTGCAAGGGAGCTGGTGGTGGCCATGGGATGCAGGGACAACAGGAGCACCATGGGGACCGTTCATACTCATTCCCTGGGAACCTGCAGCTAAAAGGGGGGTTTATAAAAAGTCCCCAGGCTTTTGCCAGCTCCCAGGAGCAGGTCGGGTCTGATGCTGTGCTGTGGGAAGAGCTGCCTGGGCTGGGGGTTTTGCTAACTACAGTTCTACACACAAAAAAGAACAAAAACAAACAAAAAACCCCCAAACAAACAAACAAACAAAAAAAACCCAAAAACAAACAAAGAAAAAAAAAAAAAAAAAAACCAAAAAAAAACCCAAAAAACAGAACCAAAGCCTAAATCCATTCAGAACATGTGAAATACTTGGCTTTTGGTATGTTTTGACATCTACCACACTGAAAGCCAGCCTCTAAGCATCTCAGATAGAAACACAGACTTGTTTTCATAAGAATGCACTGAAGACTTCAAAGAGTTTTAGGGAGTTATTGCTACTGGGAGAAGCGTTGTTTCAGCCTCCTCTTGCCAAGCTGAGACTGTCCCCGCTCCAGCCTCTGCACAGACCTGCAGCCTGCCAGGCTGGCTTCAGTGGGACCACACAGCATGGACGTACTCTGAAACATGTGCTGGTCTGGTCTGCGTTGTAAAAATGGACTGATCAATGATGGATGAATGGATGGATGGATGGGTGGATGGATTGATGGAGAGCAAGCCTCAAAAATGGTCCTTCTACAGAAAAAGCAGCATCCTGTGCAGTATGAACATTGAGGAATGAGGTTATCCCCCTTTTGTTTGACCACATCTGGAATATTTTGTCCAGTTTTGGGCCCCCAATACCAAGGAAGACATTGATAAACAGGAGTAACTTCAGCAGAGGACCACAGAGGCGGTCAGGGGCTGGAGCCCTTGCCCTATGAAGGTGCTGTGGGACTGGCCCCCTTGTCCAGACTGGAGAGGCGATGGTTTTGGGGGACCTGAGAGCAGGTTTCCAGCCCCTGGGAGAAGGGGTCAAGAAGATGGAGTCAGGCTATCACAGCAGCACTTGGTGGGAAGGTGAAAGACAACAGACACAAAAGAAACAAGCGTGGGAGATGCTGGATATAGGAGACTTTTTCACAGCAAGGCCAGCTGGGCAGTGGAGCACGTCCCCAGAGGGGCAGTGCTACCTTCTCCCTGGGAGGTTTCCAGGACCCAGCTGGATCAAGCCTTAAGCAACCTGGTCAGATCTCACAGCTGTCTGTCAGGGCCTTGAGGACACTGATTAGCCTTAACAGCCCTGAGCAGCCTCCCCTGGGGCCTCCACCCACACCCATGGGCCCAGGAGCCCATTTAAGCTCAGCTTGGGATCATTGCTTCTTCCTTAGGCTGTGCTGTAGGGTTGCTGGCCTCTAGTTCACCTGCAGCCATGCCTGTCCCTGGCCATTGATACCCCTGATCCAGACCCTGACCCATGGAGTGACTTCCCAGCTCACCCTTGGACCTGCCTCATCACCATGAGCTTGTCTGGTGATCTGCTCGGCTGACATCCCCACGTCTGCCCTGCTGGCTGTGCCCTTGGGTGGATCTCCTGGGGGCTCTACAGGGTTTAGTCCCTGAGGCTTCTCCTTGCAGGGGGCCCTGTCCCTGCTGCAGGAGGCAGGGCAGATCCCCAGGGCTATGCAGCATCTGCTCCAGCTCCTGGAGCTGCCTCCAGAGACACGAACACAGGTGAGGAGAGGCACCAGGGTGGGCGTTGCTCCTGCTGCACTGATCTTGGCTCTGCTGTACAAAGTGGAGGCTATTTTAGACCAGTGTTTGTAAGGTCTGTTTTTTTCCTTGCTATAGTCATTGTGTGCTCCTGCAGGCAAAGCTGCTGTAGAGGAGTGGGGGTGAGGGGAGGCTCATGCTGGAGAGGGAAACATGGAGCCCACTCAAGCAACTGTGGGTTCAGAGAGATGATGGGAGCAGCCATGGCTCATGGCTGAAGCTTTTTTGACAGTCAAGGAGAGCTTAAAGCAGTCCCAGCACCTGCCAGGGAAGGGCTGAGTGCTGTGCGTGCAGCGCAGCGGCTCCGTACCACCCAGGGGTCAGGGCTGGATTGTGCTCTCCCCCAATGGCTGTGGTAATGAATATCACCAGGGAGGCAGTACACAGATATTAGTACTTGATGGTGATTAATGGGTCTAATAGGATTCTACCAGCCAGGCATTTTTGTTTTTCACTGTGTCTTTCAGAGTCCGGCAAATGTAACAAAAACACTGAAATAAAGACCATATTACTTTAATATTTCAGTGCTCTGTTATTGAAAACCATTAGCTGAGGTTTCTTGCCCCATGACCCCGTGCACTAATGCAGCTCACCTCCCCACACTTGAGGCATCAGTGCTTTCCCATCCTACAGAGCCAGGTCCTGCTCCCACGCACACCCTGCCAAAACGCGGTGCTCCCTTGGATGTGAGCAGGGTTTGTCACCCTGAGGTCAGAGGAACAAAAGGCACCTCAGAACCCAGGTCTACAAACCCAGTCTTCTCCAAAAATTCTTCTTTCTTTAGAAACTCTAAAGATCTTCACTTCCTTCCCAAAGCATATGTTAATCTAATTTAATCGTACTTAGTAATACTGAACATTAAGTCCTTGGTGAATTCCCACAGCGCTTCTCTTTAGCAGAGTAGCAGCAGGGCTGCTCTGCTGAGCAACTCTAATTCCTCTGCTGGAGGCAGTCGCCTGCTGCAAGTAAAACAGTTCATTTAATGCATAGCTCTGGGCTGTGTATAGCTCTTGGCAAGAGCTGGTCTCTGGTAAACTCTGTAGAACCTGGAACCAGAGCTGTGTGGAAGTCTGTGCCTGCACAGCAGTGTTGCATGCTAAATGCCTCCTGCAGAAGCACCTGGTGGCTCTGGAGATGATGTTGCTAAGTAGGAACTTGATGCTTTGTGTAGAAAGACCACCCTGGGTCAGCGTTTCTGCAGTAAAAGGCTGCCCAGACCTGTACTGGCCCTTCGGGCTGTCTTGCTGCAGACTGATGCCCACCTATTCCCCAGCAACCCCTTATTCAAGGTGCAATCTGGTTTTTGCATTACTTATCCCTAAAAGCATTAGCTGGCACCTGCTGAGCTATTCAAGAGGAATGTGGACATGTGATCTCTACAACTGACCTTCCCAAACTTGGACTGGGGGCTTCTGCAGGCAATGCCCCCCCCACACACACACCATTGCACCTTGTTGCAGAAGGGGTTAACAGAAGCCAGTGCTGCCAGCAGCTCCTTGCCCATATTTCAAAGCTGTCCATGTCCTCCCCCAAATGCCATCCAGCTAAGATGCAGCCTAATTGATTCTTTCCCCAGTCCCTGCTGATGAGTGTTATTAATTGTAGTCTGCCCTCCCTGTGGGTATAATCCAGTGAGGACAGCTGTGCCCTTCACTCCATGGTACAGCTCATGAATCTTAGAGGAGGAATGGGAAAGCCCTGGAGGACCATGAGACCAAATGAGCTTCAAAGAAAAGTTCAGGATGTTTTGCAAAACCTCCTATAAGCCTTGGCGTAACCTTAAAGCAGCAGGATTAGACTGGGATGGGAACGCAAGCTTTGCATGCAGAAAGGCGGTTTTAAAGCATCTGAAAGATGGGGTGTATGTGGAGTCCTTTTCCCCATCACGCTGTGGAGAGCGAGCTTATCTTCAAAGTCTCCCCTGCTAGCACAGCTCAAGCAAGCTGCTGTTGCTTTCTGCTAGTGCTGGTCTTGGCAGGACTGTTAGCGCAACTTGTTTTAAAAGAGAAGAAAAATGCATCTCAACCCAAGAGAGATGATCTGCCAAGAGCTCCCTGATGCCTGCTGACCCTGCGCCCATGCAGAGCTCCCTTGCTCAACCTCACAGCTGTGGAGAGCTTGCCGGGTTTGGCATGCTGAGTCTGCATTGAGCAGCACCTTGGGAATGGGCAAGGATCAGGCACCAGAGTCACCCAGGCAGTTCTCACAAGTGTGTCAATCTACCTGTTTCATCTCTTTTCTGTTCAGCTCTGAGTGCTGCACACCCAGCTGGCTTGGAGCAGAGCTTTGCTGGGCCCTCTGCGTGTCCAGGCTGGCATTTCTGAGACCTCCCATCACATCAAGGTGGGTTCTGAATCTGCTTGTGGGATGACGGTGCTGGTGCAGGTGGTCTGGGGAGGTCTCTGGAAGCTCTTCGTCAAGCAAAGTGCATCTCTCTTTCTCTTCCAGCAAATTTGTGAAAGCTCTGGAGAGAAGATCAATCAGCTCTGAAAGGATTATCCATTGCACTGGTCTTAGTGTTCAATTAATGCCCCAGATCTAATGACAGGGACATTTTTCAAAAGGGACACCCCTGCTTAGGAGTAATGCAATAGCTGGTGCAATCTAATCACACTTCTCGACGAGCCTTGTCACTGCTTGTGATGGATAGTGTTAATTACAGCATGCCCTATGGGAGCCGTGGCCCAGCCCAGGGGAAGGGTCCTCCGAGCACTCAGCAAGCCACTGAGCAAGGATATAAATGCTTCTTACCAAAAAAGCTGAAGCCATCAGCGTCAGGAAGAATTGCCCTCACAGCAGCCATGCGTGGTCTTTTTGGCAAGCTCTTGTCTGATGGGCAACTTCGGGATGTTTCGTAGTGCAGCTCCGAGGCTCCCTGTGTGAGGCAGGTCTTGCTCCTTCACGCAAGATGGGGACGTTTGCCGTGTCTTTGCAGTAAATGTCTGATAACATGGTGGAAGAGGCGAGAGATTCATCATCTGCCTAGAAGTCTGCTACTTGACACAGTTGCTAATGTCTAGGAAATTTTATCCATCCTTGTGGCATCTCACTGGAATGAAACATTTTGAGCGGCAGCATCTCACTTCGATGAGATCTCACAGCAGACTTTTTCTTCTTGCTTCTGAAGCGACTCTTCAAAGTCAAACTCTATCTGCTGTAGATAAGAAAACCAATAAATCAGCTTTTCCTTCCACAGGAATGCTGCTGGCTCTAGGAAAGCAAGACCTCCCTCCAGCTGAAATCCTAACTGGGTTGCAAGGAGTCACAGCTCCCCACCTGAGCCAGAGTCCTCGTGCACTACTTTTTCCTCCAAATGCTGCTGTGTTTTGCCCCAGGTTTGCTTCTCTGGATATGCCCAAACACATTTGCCCTGGGGAAAGGGGATGAGAAGCACTTGCTGCTGGTGCCTGGCTGGAGGTGGGGGCTCTGCTTTGGTCCTCGGTGGTGGAGGGATGCACGGGGGCTGTCTTCTGGTGGCGCGTGCAGCAAATGCAGACCTTTGGAGCGGACTCTGAAAGCTAATTCAATTAATGAGAGGGCAATGATGTTCCCTTATTAAGTGTTGCTCTCCAGGCAGCTTCTGGAAGCAGCCAAGCAATGGTATTAGAGGCTTCTAATTTGTTTTCCTGTCCCTCCCAGGTGAATACGCATACCCAGTGCTAGCGGAGGA
This sequence comes from Morus bassanus, assembly GCA_031468815.1. Lineage (NCBI taxonomy): Eukaryota > Metazoa > Chordata > Aves > Suliformes > Sulidae > Morus > Morus bassanus. The sequence goes on from CM062582.1 coordinate 1,725,311, forward strand.
TGGGGAGGGCTAGTTCTGCCAGCGGGGACCTGACCTGGAGTCCCCTTCCCCTGGCTGGAAAGGGCTGTGGGGTAGAAATTGCCAAAAGATAAGTGGGGTTATTCTGCCGCTGTCCTGGGACATGTAAAATTAGGGCCTTGCTGGGGTATTGCAGGGGGCTGCAATCCCCCAGCTCCAGAGGGATTTTCCCACTCGGGAGCAGGGCCAGCATCCCACTAGATGGCACAGCAGGACAGCAGGGGCCAGTGCCTCCTCCTCAGCTGCCAGCCCCAGGCAATGCTGGGGGTGCAAGGCCAGGATGGCCTCCAGACCCCCCAGCTGCTCCAGCTTCCAGTTTCCCTAACTGGGAAACAGCAAAGGAAAAGATCCCAACACCTTTATGTAGAGCTCTTAACTCTCCCAGGAGCCCGAGCAAACCTGCTGCTGTGGACGTGCACTGCCGGTGCCATCCACCTCCTAGGTGATGCTTTAAATGACAGCTTCAGCCATGGTTTGAGCCCCTGGCACAGCCAGGATCTCTCTCCACTTCATATTCCTCTTCTTCCAGCATTGCATATTTATGCAATTTATACTGTTGAGTGCTCTCCCACTCGGAGCAGCAGTGGAAGCCCGGGCAATGGGCTTTGAATGTGGCGCTGAGTCCCTGATCTTCCTGGGGCTCTTCGTTCCTGCTCAGGCTGCAACTCTTACCACTGCTTTCTGCAAAGCTGCTGCTCCAGCACTTGTCCGAGCATCCTCCTGCAGAGCTGCGAAAGGACCCAAGTGGAAAACACTGCCTGCCTTCCTGCGGCTTTCCACACCCTCGTTCAGAGCCGGGTGGAGAGGAAGAGGAGCTCCTCGGGCAGGTATCGCCTCTGCTGTCACCACTGCCAACGTTCACCCTGGGCTGGCCCAGCTCCCAGCACGTACGGCTGAAACTCCAACCAAGAGCAAGGCTCTGCTGCCCCAAGTGCTGCGCAGGCGAATGGCATCGGCAGCCTGAGCCAGGAGAGCCGACAGATGAAGCGGGTTAGTTTGGGGAAGACGAAGGAGCCAGGGGTGAAGATCTGGCTTCTGGCTCATCCTTGCCCTTGGCTAGCTGGAGATGTGGGAGGGAGGCAGATTGCCTCTGCTCTTCCTCGCACCAGGGCTACTGGCAGATGCATTGGCTCCTCCTGAGCACGGAGACCTGTCATGGGCGAAGCGGGTGGCATCACCCCCAGGAACGAGACCTCCTCCCAAAATGCACAGCCGTCGAGCGAGTATGTCACCCCTTCCTTTGGCATCGCGAAACCACAGCCTCCGGGCTCTGTCGCGCCGGGACGGGCTGGAGGACGTGGAGCCCTGTGGCTGGTTTGTTTGATCAGGGCATATTTGGCTCCGCGTCCCCTCCCGCAAGGCGAGGTGTGCTGGCTCTGTCGCCGTGCCTGTTTACACAGGCCTCCCCCTCCATGGCAGCTCCCCAGCACCGCTGTGCCCGGGCACTCCGTGTTTTGGTTCACGGCAGGGGCAGCCCCAGGAGCTGCGCCAGCGTCCCTCCCCTCGCGCCCAGCCGTTGTCTCTTTTGCAGGTTCCTTCCACAAACATCAGTCCGGGTGATCCGGGGCCCCAGTAAGGAAGGAGGGACCAGCAGAGACAGAGATTAATGTAACCACTGGAAAAAAAAAATCAATTCACTAGTGCGATGAGTTGCAAGGTCTCTGTGCTGGCTCAGCTGGTGTCCCGTGGAGGTGGTGGGAGCTTCAGTGGACATCCCTGCAGCTACCCAGGATGGGCTGCAGGGGCTGCGCTATGTCCCTGGCAGTCAGAGAAGATGGTGGGAGCAGAAAGGAGGTCCCCGTGCGGGGTGGGCTTAATCCTTTCTCACATAAACTATCTATGAGTTTGCTCTCCTCCCCTTGCAGCCTTCACAGTCACGGGAGGAAGCCTGGTGTGTTCAGAAGGCAAGTGGTGTGACAAGGAGGTTGACTCATCCTCTCCTGGCACGTGTCCCCTCCCGGCCATGCAGGGACCGGGTGATGAGCCTGGGCTCAATAAGCCCCTCCAGGTGGCTGTAGGGAAGCAAACGACCCCGGGTGTGTACTGCACCCTCTGATGCTCTCCAGCTCAGGGTTTGTCCCCCCTTTACCATCCTTCTGGTGCTTGAGACAGGGCTGAGCCTCAACGGGGCAGTTCTTCATCCGGCTTAGAGACCTCGCATTCTTCCTGTTGCTAGCGGGGACTTTTTCACCAAAGTCTTACCCAGTTTGATTACACCCAGCTGTGTCTCTCTCCAGCCCACGCATGATGGGGCCAAGGCAGAGCAGCTTCCACCTCCCGCCGGCCGTTCGAGATCCCCATTTTCTTGAAACCAAAGCCAGCACTGGGGAACACCTCCCACCCCTGTGGTGCCACAAAGACAACCCGGAGAAAGGCGCTTTGGGAAGCGGGGATGGTTACTGGGCCGGGGGAATCAGTATGGGAATGGGCTGCAAAGCGGGAGGATGGGATAGGTTGCAAGGAGGATTCTGGAGCTGTTTGCTGAAGCCGCTCCTCCTTGGAGGCACAGAGCAGCCGTCTCTCCAGTCCTTCCCCCAGCCCTGCTCTGTCAGGCAGGAGCATCGGGGTGAGCCAAAAAGCGACAGGACTTGGCAGGGTTTTCGGGAACCAACTACCCGGCTCCGGGGCCCCTCTGCTTCCCACAGTGCCAGGTAATGCTCGGGTCTCCTTGGTGATGGATTATGGGATTAGCGGGTTCAGGTGAGCCCTCCTGCACGCGATTCAGTTAATCCCAGAATGGCATCATTTTGGCACACAGTGGGAAGCGTCCCCGTTGCTGCCATGTGCCCAGGAAGGACCATGCACCGGCCAAGGGAAGGACCAGGAGAGCAAAAGATCCATTCCACTGCCCGATGCTGCGCTCACGGGTGCTGGCAGTGCTCGGGTCATGCCGGGTCCTGGCACTGAAAAGCATGTGGATGCCCCTGCCCTTCCCCACCTCTCCCAGCCAGGAGCACCCAGACATGCCCCTGCGGAGGGCAGGGACCAATAGAATGTACTTGTGGGGCTGCAAAAGCCACCAGCAAGGCTTGGGCTTCCCAGTCACTTCCTTCCCACTGCACCGGCTGCTCGCAGCAAGCCAAAATCTGTGTGAAATCAGTGCTCCCAGCACTTCCTCGCATTGGAGATGTTGCTCCCATCCAGGCCAAGCACCTGCAGGGACACAGGTCACTGCGGGTGGCAGCCCCCAGCTGGTTTAGTACCCCCAGACTCACTGTTTGGGGGGTTTGCCCAGCTGGTGGCTCCAGATGGGGCTGTGGGCGTAGGAGCAGGGACAGGCCACTCCATGCGTTGGGTCACACACCGACCAAGCTCAGTGCCTTCGATGCCTTCCCACCATCCTGGTGTGGCTCTCCCAGTTGGCCTCTGTCCCCCAACACCTCCGTGCTGATCCTGCAGCCCGGGTGTTGCTGCTTTCCCGCTGCCTGAGCCTCGCATCCCATTAAAAGCCTCCTGCTTCACTGGGTCCACATCCCTTACAAGGCTTTCACGGACCGCTTTCATCCTTCTGCATCCCATTACTGCTCTTTGCCATCCTTCCTGAAGGCCCTGGACACTCTCCTTGCTCTTCAGCTCTCCACAGTTTTCCCGAGGTCATTCCAGAGCTGTTGGTGGGTTGCCTATCAGGATCCTCCTTCAAACCTCCCCCAGGGCTTAGGCTGTGCAGACTGCCCTGTCTCCTTGCAAAATCCCCACTGGTCTGTAAAGCCACTGCCACAGCAGCAATGCCAACACCACAGCATCTCTCTGCACTATTACAATTTCAACAGGGGTGCCTGGGATCATTTTTACTCTAAACCAACCGGCCATAGCAGCTGTGGGAATGGTCTCTTTCTCATCTCAGCTAGCAGGTCCTCTGCCCTACAGCAGCGACTCACACGGGGTCCCCTCCAGGGAGAAGGGAGAGAAAGAAATGGTCTTGGGAGTGGAGAAAAAGGATTTATGTTCTGGAGTGGCAACTTGTCTGAGGCAGGGTTGGGACCGGGGATCCCTCTACTTTGGGATGTTCAGCTTCAGAGTTGAAGATGGGTGATGCCCCTCTACACCCCAAGGAAAGATCTGAGTGTGGATGCTCCATATCCTGGCTCCTTCTTCTGGCTGATATCTGCATGGCTGATGGAGACAGGGAGCAGGATGAGCAGCCGTCCGGGTGGAGAAAAAGCCATCCCTCATTGGAGATATGGCCGGTGGGTGTGTGGGTGGAAGGAGAAAAGAGCTGGAAAGGGAGGATTTCTTCCCAAAGTTGCCCGATGACAAGAAGCCAGGGGAAAGCTTGTAGAGACCTTTCCTCCCACTGGTACAAGACAATCCCCCCTGCACAGGGGTCCCCGTGGGCTGGGGGTCACTGAGGCATCTCAGCTGCTTGGCTGCAGCTCAGCGGCCAGCGGTGGCCAGGGCTCTCCCATCCCACCTCCCGGCAGCGCTGTTTGCTGTCTGTTATTTAAGCATTCATCTTGTTTAAGCACCACTTTAGCTGGTGATATCTTGTAGAAAAGAAACAAGAGCCTTCCTCCTCCCCTCCCTCACTTTCCCCCGGGCCTATATTACCCCAAATAAACACTCACTTTGGGTAATAGTTAACTTTAATGGCTCAGTCCTGGCTTCGGCTGCATGATAGAGCACCACAGGGAGACTCGAGGGGTTGATAGTCCTCAGGATAAAGGAGATAAGGTCTGGGTTTGAAGGGCAGCACTCGCGGCTGCTGTCACGGCAAGCACGGCCGTTCCCACAGGGGTGGGAGCCGCCACTGGCACAAGCACCTCTCTGTCACCCTCCCCAAAATTTAGCCTGCCTTTGGCATTCCCTTCCCAGCCCTTGCTTTTTCTGGTCGAGTGGATGGCAGGGACTGACAGCAGCACCATGGGAGCTGGTCCCCCTGTCCCCCAGCTGCCAGGCACTGTCCCAGCCCTGGGGTGCCATCGGAGGCTTTGCCATACCCGCCAGTAGCCACATCTCTGGCCCATGCTGCAATCCTTTGCCAAGCTGCAGAGATACCTGAATAACCCGCCTGGCAGCTCTTTCTCTCTTAATTGTGTTTTTCCAAGTCAATGGATAACTTTACAGCCTGGGCCATGAAAACATCAAACAGAATAACCTCGGGGAGACAGCTATCTGCTGCGGGGTGGGGGGAGAAGTGCCGGGTTAGTCCCTTGCGGGGAAGGGACAATAAAGTTCAAAAATCCTGAAAGTCACTGCCGTGTCCGGCAGGCACCCACACGGGCAGAGGTCGGTGCTGGGCTCACTGCAATGCCAGCGCTGCTTGGCCGGGCTGGGGATGCAACTTAGGTATTCACAGCATCGTCTCCAGATCCCAGGGGAAGCTGGGTTGGATTTTTCTCCCATCCCACCACACCTTGGGCATAAGTTGCCGCTGCGTGGGTGCTTTGCTGTCCAGTAGCAGTGGGACCTTCCAGCCTCCCCCTCCGAAATCACCCCGGGGGGCGGGGGGCGGAGGGAGACCAGAGCCTCACTGAGCCTCCCACACCGAGCTGCCCATCTCCACCAAGCCCACCAGGCCCTCCTGCCTTGGTGACTCCCATAGCTTTCCAGGTGCTAGCCATAGCATGGTGGCATCAGTGTTGCTTCCTTCTGGACGCCAAGCAAAAAACCCCAGTGCACCCTTGGGTGCTCTCCAGTTGGTGCCTTCGCCTCCTGGCCATGCCATGTGGCAGGACTCCCTCCTCCAGGCTTTCACCTCTGGTTTTCATCCCCCACCACCACCACCACCACCTCCTCCTTCCCTCCCTGTCCTTGACCAGCTGCAATCTTGGCATTCCTGCAGCTTTAACAGCCCCATAACTGCGCAGGAACAGTCAATGCGATTGAACCAGGGTTTTACAGCAGCATTGCTTCATCACCGGAGCACAAACAAGGCGAAGACGGTACCGGCAGCTGGGGGGGATGCTGCAGGCAGTGAAAGTCAGGGGGTGGGTAAGGGGGAATCCTCTCGCTGGCTGGGTCTGCAGGGGGAAAGTCTTTCAGAAGGATGAGGTCCTGCTCTGCTGAGGACCCTCTGGGGGATGAGCCTGAACTTCCAGCTCCACTTTGAGCTGCATCCCAGATTTGTTTGGAGAAAGAGGATTTCTTTTTTTTTTTAATTGCCGCCTTCTCATCCGTGTTTCAAGGAGGGAACTGACCCAAACGGACCTGAGCAGGTTCTTGCATCTCTCCCTTGGGGATGCCCAACACAAAACAGCTCCCCAGCACCTAAAGGGTCTGTGTCCTCCCAGGCCACCCCAGCCTGACTTCGAGATGGCCTCACCACCCCTGAGTCAGCAGCTGACCCTCAGACTGGAGCAGGGCCTTCTCAGGTCCGTGATGCCATATGAGCGAAGCAGACCATCACCACCCCCAGGGCAAAGGACCAGGGCTGGGCACCTGGGCAGGGAAAGGGTCAGGATGGGAAATCAGAGGATATATGGCCCTGTGCTCCAACAGGGACAGTCCGTGGCCACCTTGGTGCCTGCCTGCTGTCCTCAGCACCACCGACACGCTCCAGCCAGCCCTGTCCCTCAAAACGGGGGATGGTACAGAACACTTGTGGCAGTGGAGGTGGACATGAGTGAGCAGAGGCAGCTGCAGGTGGGCTTGACAGGCTGGTGTTTTCCAAAAACGATGGTTTGGAAATCTGACTGAGGCTTTCCTGCAGGGGCATTTTAACTTGAGTGACCCAAAAGGTGATCCCCTTTCACCACCTCCTGAGTTGTGTCCCCCTCCCCAGCTGTGGCCCATGGCTACAGGAAGCCTTTCTGGGACAAGAATGTCCCCACCCCATGTGACAGCAGTGCCACCAAGGAGCAGAAGCTGCGGCAGCCCCATCCACACTCTCCTCTGTTGCTCTCTCTGGAGTGTTCCCCGCTGCAGCTCCATCGAGACAGGACACTGCGGTTTTGCATGCAATAAAATAGCCACTCTCTGGACTTCCCTGACGTCATGGCAGACCTTCCCCATTACTCCCTATCTTGGTAATCTCACCAGGAACAGCTTGGCTGCGCAGCCAGAGCAAAGTCCGGAGCACAGCGGCGTGCCGAAGGACACGCTGGATGGAAGGAGGGAGTTCAAGGAGTTCTTCAGGTGTTCAGGCATGTGATGCCTCTTTCCACGGGAATGTGTTTCGCAAAGATTAATAGCATCCCGGCTCCGTCCATGCCGGCCAGCACGAGACCATACATCAAAAAACAAGTACTTGCAGAGCAGGAGATGGCTTCAAAGGAGGGGTGTTGTACCCAGCAGTCAGTCCGTGATGGGTCCATGGTGATCTCCGCAAGGCTCTCCTTGGCCTCCAGACCTCCCCCAAGGATCTGGCCACTGGCCCATGTCTTCCTAATGCCTTGCTCCACAGAAACTCCTGTCTCCTTTCCAACCTCCCTCCCTGTGCTGCAGGTGGCTCTGACATCCCCATGCGTGAGGATGGGGGGGTCCCCAACAGCACCCCCTTCCCCCCCCCTTCTGACATTATTTGCAGGCAGAAGAAACTGGAAAGGTAAAACTGAAGCTGTTCAGGAGTTGAAGTCAGCAAATAACTACAGGTTTCTTCTCCCCTTTGCCAGCCATGCAGCGAAGGAGCGGTTCATGGTGCTGGTTTCTCCCCCAGCCTGCCCATGGGCTGCACAGGTTTGCTGCAGCACCCTGCATCAAACACACCGTGGAGAGCTGCGGCCAGACCTTTCCAGGCATGCAGCACTGCCCGGCGCTCCCTCCAGCTCTGCACAGGCCTTCTGCAGCAAAACCGTGCAACTGCAGGGAAGTGACAACAAGAGAGGGTGCATGGCTCGATGTCCTGCTCTCCCTGCCCCCTAATTTTAATTAGCTCTCAGTCCCCAAGTTATTTTTCAAGCGATGGTGAAATCTGGGCACAACTGAGGGAGGAGGAGGACTCGGAAAGTAAAACAGCGCAGTGCCTGGGGACCACCAACGGGGTCTAAAAGCCACAGGAGAAGGATGTAAGACAAATCGTCCAAGCATCATAATGAAGTTTGACCTGAGGGAACCTGATCAGTAGGGAAAGAGGATTTTCTTCATGAAAAAATGTAGCTGAAATGCAAGACCTTTGGAAAGCAATAGTGAGTGGTTGCTTTTACAGTGGAATAAGACTCATGATCCCACAAGCGTAGCTGAGCCAGAAGGTGACTGCAGGAAGCGCTCACAAAGAAGGTGCTGGAAAAAGCAGATGGGATCGTGCCAGGAATGGCTTATAAAGAGCTGTTTAGTTCAGCCTATATATAGAGATATGTATGTGTGTGTGTGTGTGTGTGTGTGTGTGTTTGTAGGTGTTTGTGTATGTGCGCGCAGGTGCGTGCATGCAAAAGGCATGAGCTCAACAGCCCACACTGAATTCCCCCCCCCCCCCCGGCTGTTTGCATATGTACAAATGTGTGTATATATATACAGGAAAGTACACAGACGGGGATTTTGAATGCTGTGGCCCCAGCCCAGCACTTCCTCGTGTCCCCCCGTCTCTTCTCTCTTCCCCTCCGCCTGGCCCACTCCGCTCCTGCTCCCTCTGGCCCCCTTCTCCCCTCGCAGGGCGAAAAATGGGAGCACACAGTAAAGGCAGGGGGGATTAAAAAAACCCCAAACACATCCTGCCCCTCCTTTTTCTTTGCATAGCATTGCACCACCGGTTTGAGAAAGGGCTCGCCATTCCTCCAAAGCGTCACCTTAGGCCACGTAACAACCTTAATAGTGTTGCCTGGTGCTCCAGGCTTGTACCATGCATGGATCCTTCCCCTGCTTGGATACACGTTTTCCTAATCCAACCTAATAAAAAAAGCTTTCTTTCCTTTTCTGAAGCCTTTAAAAGTCAACACACGCACAGGCAGCAGCAGGCAAAGGCAAAAAAGAGCATTTGCAACAGGAGGGAACAGAAGAAAGACGACGTCTCCACATGATAAAATTTTATTACAAAATACGAGATAGATTAATAGTTGTAGGGGAGTTTTGGTGGGGAAAGGGGTTATGTAACAAACAAAAGCATCACCGGAAAAATAAACCTTCCACCCAAGTTTTCCAGATTCCAATTCTTTTTCACATTGTGTTCATCTCGGACAGTAAACGATCACTTTCAATCCACACAGACCCACGAAGCAATACAGTGCTCTTTTCCTATTTACAGCGATTTTTTTTTTCCCCCACTATGATACAGGCGCAGCAGAGACGAGGCGTCCACCTCCCAGCCAGACTGCATTTGTTCTGCACCAAGCACAGGCTTGCACAACCTCTTGGGCTTGCAAACCTTTTCCAGTGTCCCTGACACCTAAGTGTCGCAGGGGACCGGGGATGGAGGGATCTTCCTTCAGCTGGGGTTCGCACACCCCCAGCTACGTTGCTCAGCTCCGAGCTGTCCCTCCCGTAGCAAAGAGGGGTTTTGCTCCGTCAACATCACTCCCTGTCTCCCCCGGCTTTCTCCCAGGGAATAGCTGCCCTCGGCCACCAAGAGCTGCAGTGAAATGCAAGGCTAGAGGCTGTCCACTTCTGTACGCACAAAAATAGAGAAATAGCCAAAAATTCCTGTCGAAGGTGCTGCTGCTCATCCAGGTGTGGGGTCAGCAGGAGGAAGAAGGGGGTTACGCCATATAAATCTTCCTCAAAGCCTCACATCTTTGAAACCACCATCTAACGCTCTCTAAAGTTCAGGCCTGCAGCAGCTCTCTGTACAAAAAACATTGTGGTTTTCCTTCAGACTTTTTTTTTTCAAAGTGTTGTCTTTGCACTAGTAAAACATTTGCATGTCAGCATTTTGCATGCAGCCCAGAGGTGCTGCTTGGGAAGCAGTACTGGACCGGGGTGGGTTTTTGTTAAGTCACTTCTTCCTCTGCCCCCCCATCAAATTAAAAAAAAAATAAAATAAAAAATATATATACACACGCGATCTATGTGAGGAGGAGCAGATGCACTTCTTCTGTAGTGAAAAAAAAAACCAAGATTGTGAGGAAAATTATTTAAAATTTCCCTAACATTTAAAGCTGCCTGTTGGTTGTTTTGGCTTTGTACTGGTTTTCAGCAAACAGGTTTTGGGCCCCATCAGCACGGCAGGGGAGGGAGAGAGGGGAATGGGGGCGGGGGGGGAGCAGACGTTCCCTTCTCCAAAAAAAAAGAGGGGGGAGCAATGAGATCCCTCTGAGAGGGTCACGGGTGAGAGCTAACCCCACGACCAGCCTGATGGCACGTGCAGTGGCTGGGTCGACCCTGTGCCCTGTAGTTTGGCTCACACGTTTAGGAGGTTCAACCTCATGCATAAAAAAAAAAAAAAAATGCACAAATTAAAAAAAAAAAACCAACCCAAAAAACTTCTTCCCGCATGGAGGTTGCAGTTACAGCCAGGGGGCTGCCGGCTCCCGGGGGAGCACGGGGACCGCGGTGCCGCAGGCTGGCCGTGCCAGGGCTCACCTGCCAAGGAGCTGAACGGGCGCCAGCGGGGTGGAGCCCAGCAGGTCCCAGCACGGCTGCGTTGGGTCCCCACCAGCCCCACCGAGCCAGCCTGAGCTTCCTGGAGACACCAGCGGGGACTGGCTGAGGCATCTCCACACTACCCTGAAATTCCTTTGGCGTGAGCTCAACCTGCCCGTGCCGGCAGACACGCACGCTCCTACACCCTGCGCCCCCGCTGTTCTCCGAGGGGTTTTTCCATAACCAGAGACCTTCTCTGAGGCTCTCCAGACCCATCTCTAAGCAGAAGCAAGAGGGAAAACTGTCGCCTGCATGGAGTCTTCAGGCTATGCACCACTCCTACCCCCCCATTTTTTTTGGGGGGGGAGATGGCACTGCACGCCCTAATCGCTCATAAGGCTCAACAAGACCTCCAAGGTGAGGTGGGAAAAGAAGGTGCCCAGGTCACAGTGGTAGCATTGGCAAGGTCCAGCTCTGTGCTCTGAAGACGAGCCAGACCCCAAAGCCAACAAGGTAGATGGTAAATGAGCCCATTTGCTCCAGCACCCGCCGATCCCCAGCAAGCTGTGATGACAAGCAATGAAAGAGTTGGAAAAAGGACATGGAGGACATACACGTGGTCAGTAAGAGCTGATTTATGAGCCAGACTCTCCAATCTTCACTTGAACATGGTGTCAAGAGGGTGCCATCATCAAATCCTCCAGCCAGGCAAAGGCCCTAGTGCTGAGGTCCGGAAAGCCCTTCCCACGCACCGTTGGGGAAGTCACCCGAGCCGCCTCCCAGCAATTCGGTGGCCTGACTTCACCCCTCCCTTGCCACCCTCCCTGGTGGCATGGCAAAAGGAGGAGGCTTCTAGCCAAAGAGCCACACAAAGGGCTCGCTGCAGTGCTGCACCACCAGCCCCGGGCACATCATCCATCCCAAAGCCTACACCACACCATGTGCTGCCCCCCCCCCCCCCCAAATCCTTCCTGTCCTCCTCTCCTGTCACACCAGACCAGCCATGTGTGCCGCAGGGGTGATCGGTTCTATTTATTGAAGGCAAAGAACAACGAGGAACCCAGCCGCAGTTTTTGGCTAATGTGCAGTTGGACAATAGCAGAGAGGGTTGGCCTTCAAATTTCCACCACCTGAAGATGCCACGGTTCAGCATGACCTTCCAGTCCACGCTGCAGACGCACATCAGTCTGCGCGTTACTTAAATTTGTTCAAGGAAGAATAAAAGAGGAGGACAGGGTGGGGGAAATCAATATTCTGTTGAACGCGGTGGGTACGTTATTTGTTCCAGATTTATTTTTAACCTGCGCACTGCTGTTTAAACTGGCATGGCCTGGTTCTTGTTCTGCCTAAGTTTAACCCCCGGTAGACTTTGAAGAAGGGCTGATGTGCCCCACGCGTCACAGCACTACATGGAAGAGGAGGGAAGGTGCCTTACGGAGCCCGAGGCGGTGAACCTGTGAGGTAGGTAACATGATTACAATCTGAACAGCAGGATTTATTGGAATTTGTTTCAAAGATGCTTTTTTTCTTTTTTTTTTTGTTTCTGTCTGAACGTGATGAAATGGCAACAGCAAAAGACCAGTGTGATTGGCAATGACTGATTCCCTGTGTGCGTGTTCAAGGCATGAGCAGAGCCCACCCAGTGCTTTTTGGAGAAAGGCACAGTGTATTCTGGGAAACCAGAGGTTTATCAGTGGCTTTTTTGCAGTCCCCTGGGTGGCTTCAAGATCCATGCTGATCCTCCCAGAGACACCTGAAGTCAAAATTCATCTTGGAAGCAGAAATGCTAAGGACACAACCAGAAAAACCTGGCCGAGCAGGGCAGATACTCGCAGCCCCGAGTGAGCTGGCGGCCAGGAAACCACAGGCGGGCTCAATGGGACACAGATGATGGCTTTTGTCATCTGCTTTTGCGCCGTCCCTTGCTTGAAGGCACGTCAGGTGATTATGTCATAGGCCCCTTCTTCTATGCCCCACAGAGACTGGGATTGTCAACCCAAGCAGCCCTGGGCACGCACTCCTGTTCTCGCACATCAGAGGTGCCACGGCCACGTCCATGCCACGGGGCAGTCCGAGAGGATTGCACCGACAGCTTGAAGTGAGACCTCTCACGCGCAGGCAGGCTACCAACCCGTCACAACCTTCCTCGGGCTCACCAAAGGCACCGCCCTGAAAGGGGTACAAAAAAAATCCCAAAGGGCTTGAGGCACGAAGGACAGTTGCTCCTGAGTGACAAATAAATAGCAGGTTTGCTAGAAGAAAGCCCTTTGGAATCCAAGGTCCATCGCCCCAGTGCCGCTGGGAGCCTCGTCATGAGATCAGTCTGTAATTATAACTCTTTTTTTAATGAAATTTCTTTTAAAACCAGAAACATTTGGGACAGGGCTTGCAGAGGGGGCTTGCCCGCCACCCCTGCCCTGCCGGTTGATCACAGCATGGGTTTGTTCCTATGTACGAGAAGAGGAGAGGCCCCTCGGAAAAGAAAAAGAGTTTCAGCTGCTCTTGGAGAAGTGGTGAACGTAGGTGGCTCCTAGTTCTGGTGCCGCTTCATGTGGAGAGCCAGATGGTCGGAGCGGGAGAAACACCGGCCGCAGGCTACGCACTTGAAGGGCTTGGCGCCCGTGTGCTTCCGGTAGTGCCGGGTCAGCTCATCGGAGCGGGCAAAGCGCCAGTCGCAGCCTTCCCATGTGCATTTATAGGGTTTCTCACCTGCGGGGAAGAGCCACAGGTCACAGGCACAGCACAGCCCCGCCATGCAAGAGTCTTCGCGGACATGCATCTGCCTGGCCTCCCAAACACCCACCCTGTCCTCTCTGAGATGGCCGGTCCTCCTTGGGGCGCCCTGGAGGGCACCCAGGGCTGCCCCGCTGCAGAGCACGGCTCGTGGCCAGGCTGATGCTTTGCCCTACCAGGGCTCACTTGCTGTACGCACTGTCCTCCAAGGGACCAGAAACTGCTGAGCTGCAGTAACCAGGTCTTGTCCACGTGCCCTAGCCCACTTTGCTTTCTAGGCTTGGTTTCTAGTGCTGTTCCTGTTGGATTTTGGAGCATTTCTGGCTAAAAATTTTTCTGAGTTCCTTTTTTTTTTTTTTTAACTAAAAAGCTGAAAATTCCTGTGGAAGGTGTTGCTGCTCATACAGGTGTGGGGGGCATCAGGAGGAAGAAGGGGGTTATGCCACACCAACTTTCCTCAGAGCCTCACATCTTTGAAACCACCATCTAATGCTCTCTGCCTCAAAGTTCAGCCCCGCAGCAGTTCTCTGTACACAAAACATTGTGTTTTCTTTAGAGCGTTTGGGTGACGCAATGCCTCTGCCCTCTCCCCGCTCCCGCCCATACACACCTATTCCCGAACTAAAATCAATTAAATTGTGCAACTTCTCAGCCAGCTGAGAACTGGGCTGGAAAAGCCCGTGCCTGCTTCCAACTCCCTGCGTGCCCAGGTTGTAGAGCTGAACCCTGGCTGCAGCCCTCTCCACGCATGGGTGTGGTGCTCTCAAATATTAGCCCTCGCTCTTAACAGCCTGAACAAGCAGGCAGAGTTCAGGGAATGTGCTGACTTTCCCGACCTCAAATATTTACCGTTTCATCGGCCAATTGCTGAGCGCACCATCGCGGCATGAATGCACGTACACATGCAGCATGCATGCACAGGCATGTGTGTTGTGCTCTGACATGTTTCCCAGTGAACGGCCGTTCCTCCCCACAGTCCCGTGTGCTAGGCAGGCAGTGCATTTGTCCAAGAAACAGAAAACATTCAGCCACGGCAAGATCTACAGTGTCTTACATGCACCGGACAAAATATGAAAGCACAGACACATGAACCTGGAGGAGACGGGGCACCAGGACCACATCCTGCTCCTCAAAAAGCCCCTGGGCTCTGCACCACGGGGAGGAGAGAGGTGTATTTTTTATGGCTCAGGTGAATAAAGAACTTAAAGTCAATTTACAAGCAGCATGCTGGATGTTTTACAGCACGCTGGGGATCTCGGGGTTTGCGTTAGCATGCTAAGACAAAGGCGGGATTTGCACTGTGCAGCCACAGACATTGTCCCAGCCAGGTCACCTGGCTGGGTCAACCCTACCAAGGCCCTTTAGTTTCAAACAATAACAGGTTGATCTCCAGGATAGAAACAAAATGCTTTCCATTGTCCCATGAGCTGGCTCCATCTCCCAGGACAGCACGGCAGGGCAAGCTCAAACAAAGGACCCGAACTGGCATTCCCAGCCCCCGGGAGGTGGGTGAGCAGCCACCAGGTTATATATTTAATCTCACAATGGCACCCAGGAAATGAATGGTGTCTCCAGGAGATGAATACTGCCCAGCCCATAGCAACAGGCAAACCACACGAAAAGATCTTAGAGATCATGTACTTAGCCCAGCTGCCATCAGGCAAGGAATCGAGAGAAAGGGCGTTATTAACCCTTCAAGCGATGGAGCTGAAGTGGCATCGAGCGTACTTAGCTGGCAGGAGTTGGGACAGGCCCCGCCGCTGCAGCTCCGGTGCTGCGCTCAGCGAGGCTGAGGCCTCAAAAGCAAAACATGAGGCTTCAAAAATTGGACACAGACACCCTGAGGCTGCCTGCATGTGGCTCTCTGTTTTGGATTCCCTTCTTTTTACCCGCCCCACAACACCACCGGTTTTCTTGGCTACTCTGGTCGCATCCTCCTTCGCCCCTCTGTCCTCCCCTCTTACAGCAAGTGAAGCGAGAGGAGCCAAACGCACTTGGATTTCCAGCCCAATTACTGGGAAACCTGGAAAAATGACTGCATTTTACTGGGTTCAAAAACCACCCAAGTTTGCCTGGATGCGTCTTTATATTGTGACTTGTAAGGGAGGTGCATGTCCCAGCTGGGTCCCGTCTCTGGGCACAGAGCTAAGACCCATGCTCCGAACGGAAGGGGAAAAGAGATATTTAATTTTAAAGCGAGGGCCCTAGCGTAGCCCTGAATACAGATTTCTGTTGTGACAAAAGCTTATCACCACCCAGCTCTCGGAGCCAGGACAATGTCCTTCCTGTTCCTTTCTTCCACCCCTTCCGTGTTGTTCTCCAGCCCGCTCCTAGCCAGGCCCTGCCAAAAAAATATTGTACCTCATGCACAAAGAAAAACTCTTTGCTGGCTTGTTTGAAGGACTGATAAGATGAAAACGGAACACAGCCAAGTGCAAGAACTGATTCCCAGCCTCAGGATGGGTTTTGTTCGTTGTTAATAAAAAAGAAAAGTGAACTCTGGGCCAGCTTAATTGCATTCAGTAAAGATCAGCCCTTCTATAAAAGAGATTTATGAGGGCACTGATGGTTCCTGGACTACCTGGGGATCTGATAAAGTTTCAGGTATAATAAATGCCTTAATGAGAAGACCTGTGCTTGAACGCACAAGTGCCACCAAGCTAGGTTTACCCCGGGGAAGCTGGATGTGGTGGGAGCTCCTCTGTGCTAGTGACCACGTTTAGAGCAGCAAGGGCAGCCCACGGCACCTTTGCCCTCGGGAATGAGGGCACAGCCCTTCTGCACGTGTGTTCGGAGCCCTTCTGCACATGTATTCGGCAGGTCCAGCGATACACCACTGGCAGCTGCTAAGGGGACAAGCACTAGGCGCGAGTGGTCCGTGTGCCTGGTACACGAGGAGATGTGAGGGGTACCTTCCTCTCCTTGGGATCCACAGGGGCACTTGACACAAAAGAGACAGCCCTTGTCTCCTCAGAGGTCATATATATGCACCACATGCCTCTACACAATCTTTCTGTAGGCTAAGCAGGATCAGACCCGGCTAGGATCTGGGAGATCTGAGAGGAAGGGCTCAGAATGACAGAGGTTTTGGGGGCACTTCCTCCTCCCAATCCAGCGACTCAAGAGCCTCCAAGAGTTCTCCTAAATTCCAGACCATCCTTCCAGAAGGCAAGCAAGTGCACAGAGCAGTGTACAGTCACTATAAACCGGTGCAACCATTGGACTTTTTTTTAACATTAACATCGATAGGCTTAACTGTGCTCCTTACCCCAATAACCACCCTAGATTAAGGTAATCAGCTACTTTATCACCGCCATTAACAGGCACAGTGTTAGAAGTGCAGGCTGGCAGAGTTTCCTGGTGAAGTGGTGCTCTTTCTTACCTGTGTGAGTCCTCTGATGTGCCTTCAAGTGGGAGCTCTTCGTATAAACTTTTGAGCAACCTGCAAAAACAGAAAAGACACAACTTTCCTGTGAGAAAGGGGCCCTTGCTCAAACAAACCCAGAACATTTATATTTGAGGTTAGGGACAGAGCAGGCCTGAAAAGCACTCTGGGTAATAGTATGCAAATAAGCCTGGCTATACCCATTTTGTTTCAGCAGTAACTAAAGAGCATCTGTTCTCCAAGACAGACAGACCTTTACAACGCTCCATCTCTTGCCATGCAATCCTGACACCTGTGGGCATTGTGCTGGGAATTAGGGATGTGGAGGGGAAGAGTCAGGCGCAGACTTTCAAATCCTCCCTTCCTCAGCCAGGTCTTCGAGGCAGGATGAAAGCATTAAATTCACCACTGTTAGCTGCTGGCTTTGTGCTGCCATTTGTCTTTCTGGATTCCAGATGAAACTGATATCACTACTGCAAGGATGGAGGGAAGATGTATTTTGTAATAGTCCCAGCCCCAGCAGATGTGGGGAAAATGTTGCAGGAAGCAGGAAACACCAGGTACACTCTGGAGCCACAGCTTGGCTTTCAGGATCCAGAATAAAGCCAGTGGGAAGTTTTTTCAGAAGATCAGCAACAACAAGTTTAATTAAAGAAAGGCTCTTAACAGAAACGCTGTGACTTTGGCAAAAGTTTCAACAACAGGCATCTCAAAATGAATCATTCCTACTTCCTCATTTCAGTTAAGATCTAGAAAAGCTTCTCATGCTGCCTTTATGGCCCTGCCTTATTGTGTTTTGACAAGTATATTTAAATATGAATTTGAATTTTTATGACCTGCATAAGCAACATAGTCATAATTTTCATTCCAGTGTTTCCACACAGCCTGAAGAAGCCTCTTGCACGAGATCAGCTCTCGTCCTGTCCTGCTCAGGAGGTGCAGGAGCAGCTAGCTGCCCTTCCCCTCCACAAGGTAGGAGGGATAAGGGTTGGTGACCCAGTTCAATTTTGCTTGTGAAGCCTCAGAGGTCACTCACACTCAGGAGAGAGATGAGTATGCATGAGACCAAGGACTGCCTCCCTGCTGGGCAGGGAAACAAAGCCAGCTGAGAAGCCAGCGCAGGGCATGGCTGAGCTTCATTTCCCCACGAGCACACAGAGGTAAAAGGGCTGGGGCCACCACCTGGAAACCTGGATCAGGGCATTGCAAACAGGTCTCCCCTGTTCTTCCAGTTACCGGTGTGAATTCAGCATCCCTCCTGTCGCTGCCTCACGCAGATCACGTCACTAAGACCTGCTGCCCCTGCCATCGGTCCTGACTGGTTTCACCTCTAGCTGAACCTCAGTGTGAAGGATTAGAAGAAGCCCTCCACTGTCTCTGCATGTACACACTATCCAGCCACCCAGGGTTTATTCAGCACAGGTTGGTTGGTTGGGTTTTTTTGCACCACAGATGTGTTCCTGCCTTCCTATGCAGGCCAAAATCCTGCTGAAAACAGGCGAGCTTTGCCTTAGTAATGCATCCTGCAGGATGAGACTCTTGCTCTGACCAGTTCTGACAAGAGCAGAGGGGTCTGTCTCAGAGCACTTACACCCTTAATCTGTCTCCCACCGTGACCAGCAGGAGGTAAAAAATTCAGCACAAGCTGTTAACCACAAAAACATGGGTGAAGCTTCTGGCTCAGAGAGTCCCTAATCTGCAGGTTGCCAGAGGGTGGGAAGGTGTAAGCACAGAAGGATCTCTCTAAACATGTCCCATTCTTACATACGCCCTCAGGTCGCTGCTGGAGACAGGATCTGGGCTAGACGGGCCTCTGGGCTGACCTACTACAGCCACTGTCATACCACGGAAAGAGCACACAAATCTTGCAGGAGGCAGTTAGGAAATTACTTTCGCCAGTTCACACACCCCCATGGGAAAACTGTTTGCTAATCCCCAATAGCTCGACGGCTGGGGCTCGGCCCAGGAAGTGGGAGGTGTGTGTCCCTGCACGAGGACTGGTGATTTTCAAGCCCTCACGCTGGTGTCACTGGAGTTTCTCACTAGGGACACGATTGCTTGTCTCCCGTGCAGCATGAGCGAGAGTTTGCAGCTGTGGGTCCCACAGGCTCTCTGTGCACGGTGCAGAAAACCCTGCAAGATCTCCTCCTGCCAAGGCATTACAGGTCTTTGGATAGACATGCTCCTGCAATGAGGTGACACACAGGGACCAGCTTCAGCTCCAGGCTGATCATTACCCTGAAATGCCTTTCCACACCATCCTGATGCAGTACATGAAGCCACTGAAGGATATGAAGCAGAGATATTCAGCTCATTGCCTCTTTGGAAGAAGAGAATTGGGGCTACAGAGAGAGACCGTAAAGGCTGCTTATGCAAATTACCCGATGGTTTGCCACCCATTATGGGACAGTGGGAAAGGAAAGGTCAGTGAGAAAGTCAGCATGGTTTCACCTGCGGAGAGCATGTGGCTGCTCGGGGTTAGGCAAGACCAGAGTGAAACGGGCAGCTAAAGCAGCACATTTCCAGGAGCATCCCCATGCTTTGCAGGAGCTCTCTGCCTCTCAGAGTCAGGCTTGCTTTTGCCAGAGTGCGAAGGGAAAAGGGAAGGGGAGAAAAAAGGCATCAGCTATCGCAGGCAGGATTGACCTCTCCTACTCCCATGGTAGTGGTAGGAACCCCACTTCCCTGGGGCTCTCCACCCAACTCCATAGCTCCCTTCACCATGCAGACAGAAAAAGTGATTTCAGATTAAACTCCCGCGGAGGCCCAAGGCAGCCCCCAGCCTCAGTCTGTCAAGAAGAGACTCCCCCCAAAGCCAAGCCAGTACATCAGCCATGAGCATACCTGGGTAATCGCAGTGATGGATCCTCCTTTTCTCCAGCTCAGGGTTATTGCGTCTGTTGTATTTCGGGGGCTGCATGACGATGTGCCCTTGGGAGAGGGTCCCAAGGCCATTGGGGACTGAGGGGACCTGGGATGACTGGACCAGCTTCAGTCCAAAAGTGGCTTCATAGGATGGTGGGGGAGAGATGGTGTTGATGAGCTCGGGTTGATTTTCTGGGCTGCCAGGCTGTGAGTTGGGGGGCGAAGGGGGCAGGTTCACCCCTGGAACAGCGTAGAACTGCCCTGAGATATTGAAGTTTCCCTGTCCCTGGGAGATATGGGGGTACTGCTTAATTGGGCCTCCTGGCTGGACCGGTCTGTGGACCACGCTGGACATGGTGTTACCTGTGGACATGGTGACACCAGTGAGACTGTTGATGGCTGTTGTGCTGTTGGAGGAGGATGTCAGAGTGGTCATGTCAGCGCTTCCGTTGCCAAGAGGCATCTGGTAAAGCTGGGATTGCTGTGGATTGGTGGATAAGGGGATCTCAGGGGGCATCTCCTGCTTGATGAAGATGTTGTTCACTGCCACTGACTGGGGCATGCTGAAGACACTGGTGAAGTCGGGCAGGGTCTGTGTGGGGCCGGAGGCAGACGAGCAGGGCTGGGCAAAGCTGGTGCCAGGCTCTGTTTTGATCTGTGGGAACGGTGTCATGGGTTTGGGTGGCCGGTAAAGTCCAGTGCGCAGGTGCGTCGTGTCTGGCAGAATCACGTTGATGTTCACGCTGTATGGCGTAGAAGTGGGCTTCTCTGTGGAGAAGAACTCATCCACCACCGAGGCGCTCTCCCGGCGGTACTTCTTGTCTGGTATCATTGGGATGGGCGGCACCTCGTTTGAAAGGTACTTATCCATTTCGGACCGTGCCTATGGCAAAAAATACAGGTAAGAGAAGTAGTGAAGAGTGACCTTGACGCACTGGTGGTGGGAGTCCAATGTTCAACAAATACTTAAGCTAGCAGGAAACTGAGAGAGTGGCAAGAATGGCCCAGGAGTCACAGGCTGCGGTGATTTAGCTTCAGGCTCTGACTCAGCCACAGACTCCCCAGGAGTGAATCACTGTCCTCTGTCCCACTTCCCTCCTACCTATCTGCACTGATAACAAAGGATAGGCTAGGCAGAGGATGTTGCTATGAGAGAAATATAGCCTGATAAAGAAGAGCCAAGCTTTAGATACAAAGCTTTGGTCACACAAACAGGAGAATTTAACACTAGAAATGGGATGAAATCAGAAACTGTGCTCCAGTCAGCCTCACGCTTCGGGCATGCTGGATCTGCAGCCCCACCGTAGACATGCTGACACTGGCCTCCTTTAAACTCAACAGCCTGAGATGCGCTGCATTTTATTGTAGGACAATATCTTTAATTAATTGAGAATAATTTGGGGTATAGCCCTAGAAACCTAACTGATGCTCCCAGTAATGCAGTGGAATGCAAGCCTAAAATGGAAACTGCGGGGCATACTATCACTGTCTTACCTTGGTAAAGTGACTCAGCCCTCACTTAACCTTTGGTTTAGTTTTGTAGAACTGTTTTTACAAGTCTGGGTCCTCCAAGCTAACAGGACCTCTAGCTCAGACAATCACCGCTTGCCAGGTTTCTTCCCCTCCTGGTTCATGTCTGATGCGGCATCCCACTGGATCCAGGCCCAATAATTCAGCAACCTGATGGAGCAATCCGCTAGGAAATTCATCCCCTGGCATTTGATGACTCAAGTTCTGCTCTTTGTGGTTTAAGATACCAGTGCTAATGCTCTTCTATAAAGCTACAGCCTTTAATTATGTGGTTATCCATGTGTCAAGCTCATTGCAAAGCCCTCGTAGACTCATTCATATGTAGAGGAGCTGGCAAAACCACCAGGTTTCCCTGGCAGAGCCTACAGCACACTTCAGGAGAGCAAGCTGATCTCACTCCACACCCTGCATGCTTGAGCCCAGGGTTTTACAGCTCTGAACTATGTCACTGGAGTGCAATGGGCCAAAGTCACCCCTGCTGCAACTTCATTGCTCTTAACAAAGCTGGACGGCATCCAAGAGATTTCTTCGCCCTTTCCAGTTGAACATATCACCTGTGCTTCCAGCTAATTCAAAGAGCCCTTGCACCTCTGCAAGCCATACTGGCAATGCATGGGTAAGCTGGCTTCTCCCCAAATACAGGTACATGCCACAAATACACCCTCTTCTACACAGGTGTAAGCTCAGAGCAGCTGGACTTGGAAGTGCTATACTGCACTGGAACTGAGCACCCTGCACTGGGACTGTGTTTTCTACGCTGTGCTCGCTGCACTGGTGTGTGCACACACTGTGCTGTAAATCCTACCCATCCTCACTGAATGTGCAGGCCCTGAAAAGTCCCTGCCCTCATTAAAGAAAGCTATGTGTTGGCACTACAAGCTCATTTGGTGTCACATCCTCACCTACTGCCTCTGCTCAAGGCAGCGCTGCCTCTAGCAACACCCGCCACCATGCTCCAGTGAGGAAACCCTTGCTCAGGCATACCCTAAAGCTCAGACTTCACCAGGAGGCAGGGAAGAGCACCAGAGACCCCCAACTCAGTCCTTACAGACTGGTCCAAAACCTTGATTTCCTCTCTGCTCCCCTCCCCTGCAGAGTCAAGCTTGGGTTCCTGCCCAAGGGAGAACAAAGCCAAAGCTTTGAAGCTGAACCCTGCGTGCTCCTGCCCTGTGCACCCACACTGGCACATTACTGTTACCCTTGGGAGTCAGCTTGCTCGAGGTAGTACCAGAGGCTCTGAATGCCGTACATACCTGAGCAATGAAATGACCCACTTGCCAGGAGTGGGGGCAGGGGGAAGGTGTTGGATGCCTTTTACTTCTACACTTCCCTTATCTCTGGCATTTAACTTTCTCACCTTCAGTTCCCAAGGGAA
Organism: Morus bassanus; assembly: GCA_031468815.1. NCBI lineage: Eukaryota > Metazoa > Chordata > Aves > Suliformes > Sulidae > Morus > Morus bassanus. The sequence goes on from CM062582.1 coordinate 1,747,606, forward strand.
GGTCTCCCCTCCCACAACTCCAGTGGGTCCTTATAGGGCAGGTGACCAGGCAGGTATATTAAATGTAGAAAGGCACGGAGGGCCATAATTTCAGATCCAAACCCTACATTCCCAGCCAGAGTCCCCCTGTCCGCTGCCTGCCCCCCTGTTCAGTGTCTCCCAGCCTCCTTTTCCCTCATACTTGCAGAGCAAAGTCTTCTTCCTGTCATTCCTTTAAAGCATGATAAATCCACTTCTGATCCTGGGGAAAGGGGGTGGTAAGGGGCAGCTGGTCAGCAGAGCAAAAGCAATGGGCTTTCACCAGACAGGAAAGGACACCAGTCCTGTCCATAGCTGCAGCCCCACTGGTGCGTGCAGGACTGGGACGGTGAGGGCCCCACCCTGCTGGAATCCAGGCTGTCATAATGCTGCTGACTGTGTCACAGGTCCCCCATGACCCCAAAGGCCCCAGCGTCCTTCAAAGAGGGAGAAAGAGACATTTTGCTTGCTTGTGGCCCAGAAATGCCTACCAACCCTAGTCCACTCGGGCATTGCTCGTGCTGGGTGCTGACACCTAACACCAAGCCATTTCCCTAAGCGCCTCCCAACCAATGCTCTATCCAAAACCAACTCCTCGGCCCACAGTCAGCACAACTGGGGTGACTAAGTGCTGACATGTCTGGGTGGGATCCAACTCAAGTGTCCTGAACACAGGTGTCTCTATCCGGCTGTCACTCACAGTTCCTTTCACAGTTGATGGGGATCCAGTTAACGGAGACACAAGAGATGTGGAGGGGATAGCTACACAGGTGCCCGGGTGGCTGGCACGGATGGAGACACCATGAGCGAGAAGAAGGCGGGAGGAAGGCAGGAGCAGAGGTGCCGCCATGTCCTGGCCAGCGGACCTGGGCGGCCTGCCGTGGGGCCGGGTGGGTGGGGGCAGTCCCAGCTCATCTCTGAGGGGCCTTAGCGGTACCTCTCACCAACGGGGGCAGACGCGTGCAGAGGGAGGAAGGAGGAAAGCGCTTCACCTCGAGAATGAGCGGCGGCATCCGCTGTTCCATCCTCATCGGGTGCAGCTGTGGGGCAGAGAGGGCTGGGTTAGTGGGGCGGCCTCCCCCCGCGGCCCGGCCTCCCCCTGCCCTCCCCACCCCTCGCGGCCCCCGGGACCTGCCCACCCTGCCCGCGGGCAGGCCCCGGCCGCCATCGCCTCCTCCCGCCCGCCGCCCCCCAGACATGGCGGTTGCCCGCCGTCGGTTGGCAGGCAGCACGAGGCCAGAGCGCCCCCGCGTCGCCCCCTGCAGGCCGGGAGGACCAACAGGGCGAGGGGGTGGAGCCAGCCCCGAAGTGGGTGGGGCGATGCCCCTTTGTGGGCGTGGCCAGCCGGCTGTGGGCAGGGCTGGGCAGGAGCCATGTTTGAGCCGGGCTTGTGGCCACGGCACCTCCCGTAGGACCCCACACCCAGGCTTCGCCTGCAGAAGCGGGGACGGGGGTTCGGAGGCCACAGGAAGAGCAGGCCAGGGCTCAGCCCACCCAGCGAGTGCAGGGGTGACCTCCACTTTCCTCCTGCCTGGAGGTGGGAGCGGAGCGGGCTGCGCCTTGACATCACCTTCTCTCCGCTCACCAACAGGGATTTTTTTTTTTTTTTTCAGTCTTTCTTTCACAGGATCATAGAACCATAGAATCATTAAGGTTGGAAAAGACCTCTAAGATCATCAAGTCCAACCGCCAACCCAATGCTATCATGTCTCCTAAATCATGTCCCAAAGTGCCACGTCTACACGTTTTTTGAACACCCCCAGGGATGGTGACTCCACCACCTCTCTGGGCAGCCTGTTCCAATGCCTGACAACCCTTTCAGTAAAGAAATTTTCCCTAATATCCAATCTAAACCTCCCCTGGTGCAGCTTGAGGCCATTTCCTCGCATCCTATCGCTGGTTACTTGGGAGAAGAGACCGACCCCCACCTCACCACAACCTCCTTTCAGGCAGTTGCAGAGAGCGATAAGGTCTCCCCTCAGCCTCCTCTTCTCCAGACCAAACCCCCCCAGCTCCCTCAGCCGCTCCCCATCACACTTGTGCTCCAGACCCTTCCCCAGCTCCGTTGCCCTTCTCTGGACACGCTCCAGCACCTCCATGTCCTTCTTGTCCCGAGGGGCCCAAAACTGAACACAGTATTCGAGGTGCAGCCTCACCAGTGCTGAGTGTCCTCTTTAACACCACCTGTCCCGGTAGGGGGTGGGAGGAGGGACAGAGCAGCCCGCGGCGGGGATGAGCAGGGGCTCGGTTCCCAGCTCACACAGCCAGTCTCTGTTTTTATGTCTTAATCCTCACCGAGAGGCAGAGCGGGATCTGCCGTGGCATTTGGAGCTTGCCCAAGGAAGACGGCCTCTTGGTGAATCTGGGCAGCAGCTTGGCCTGGCTGCAAGGTTTGGTGAACTCAGGGCTTCTCACAGGGAAATAAAAGATAGCTGAGAAATACAGAGCTTTCCAGAGGAGGCTTTGAGGCATGTTGCAAAGAACTCCAGAGATTTCCAGCCCAGTCAAACCACTAAGTTCTCCCACTTCCCATGGGGCTCCCATCTACAAAGGCCACCTTAGGGTAGGTAGAAACGTTCATGCTGTGTCCCGGGAACAGGCTGGAAACCACCGGAGCAGGCATCAAGGGCTGAGCCCGCAACACTCACTCAAGTCACGCATGAGGGGTTTTTCGGTGCAGACCTGGGGCTGGAGCTGTGCCAAGCCCCAGCACCCCCTCCCTGGAATGGGTACCCGCCACGAGGTGCTATGATAGCCAGGAGACACCATGCTCAGCTGCATGCCCTGCGCCTCAGGCACAACCCCTCTCCTCTTCCCAACGTCTAACATGCTCCCCATGCCACAGGCCATGGCATCTGCAAGAGCAAGGACAGGAGAAGCTCTCCCCAAGAAGAGCCTCAGCCATGCCACCAGGGCTCGGACAGACCGTGCTTCCTGGCAGAAGTGTGGCAGTGCTGCAAGCTAGATCCAGCTCCTCTGAGGTGAAGCTCTAAGGATCACACCATTGCCAGGCTCCTAGAGATGGCTTAGGGGAATCCCATCTCTTCAGGCACAGGACCAGGTACCCCAACCATCCCTGGCAGTGGGGACCCCAGGGACCTCCTCTGCAGTTTGCCTTCAGCTAGCCCATTCCTGCTCTTAGCAATCTCCAAGGTGGAAAGACTTCGCAAGGAATTAAGTCTCCTTTCTCATTCCTCATATGCATTACAGCATGCAGATGTCCTGCACACCTCTCTTCTCCTGCCTCAATTCCCCCCAGCTTTCCACAGAGGTCTGAGGGCTCTTCTCACATCTCTCACCCAGACCCTTTTCTCCAAGGTCAGTGCCCAAAATAGGCCACAGTCCTCCAGCACCAAGTTAAGGGAAAGAGTTATCTCCAAATCCCAAAACAGTATTTATCTGCCTTCTGTGGGTTCAGCGTCAGCCTGTGCCCCATTCTCATTCCACATCCTTCTCTTGCAGCTGCTGCTGCCTGCTTGCTTCCAGCGTGCCCATTTTCTCCTCCACAACCACTAGGTTTCACCCTAACCTCTACCATTTCTCCAGTTCAGCAAGGTTGTAGTAAAGCCTTTTCCCACCCTCCCAGTTTGAGGTCATGCACACGCTGTCAGCCTGGTCAGTCAGACTAGCAAGGGCTAGAAACCAGGCTAGGCTTCCCTCTCTCTCACAGAAAACCAGCAAAACCAACTCAATATACTCCGTTTTCCCATTTTGGGGGTGTTGATAATCTGGGAGTTGCATCTAAATGGAGAATGTTTCTTGCAAGGCCACAATAGACCATGGAGCCACATGGCCTTGAGAGGACGGGTGCCAAACAGGCTGGGGATGCTGAGAGCTGCCATCCCTGGAGAGCCACTGGGCTCTATGTGGTCTTCATGCCTGGAAGCATGAGGAGATGCTTAAACATGAAATCTCCAGGTCAGAGCTACAGGGGTTTTGGGGTTAAAAGCTGTGTCCCATCACCCCCATCAACGGGAATAGCTTCAGGAGCACCTGCATACTTCAGGCAAGCTCCTTCACAGGTAATGCTTGAGCCTGCAAGCGGTGGTCCACCTGCCGGATCCCTCGTTCTGGGGTCAACCACACGAGGAGACCAAGAAAACCCTCTGCTCTGCTAGCCGTCTGCATTCCAGACCTGCCATGGTAAGCAGCACAAATACAAAGGAAGCAATTGAGGGCAAAGCGGGCCCCACCAGGAGGAAGCCCCGTAGATGCCGGGTCTCTGCAGACTCCTCAGCCAGCCCAAGAGAGTCCTCGTGGCAGGCTGCAGCCCTGCCCGGGGTGGCTCCAGAGAGGGCAGCTGAGGACACTGCGGTGGGCTCACATGAGACAGCAATGACCTGGAAAGATCAGCCCATCCCATTTCTCCCTGTCTGACAGCCACAGGCAGGGAATTAACCATTTTCTTGCCTTTTTTGAGAAGGACCGAGCTTATCACATAGCCAGGGAGCTCAGTTCATCTTAATACTGCAAGAGAGATACCCACCATGACTTGATGCAGAAAGCCCCCAGGGCCTTTTAGCTGAAGAGCCACAAGTTCTTTAGTGGGTTCAGCGTCCCAGTTTCCCCTATAGTCACTAGCAATGCCATCATTGCAATCACCGGAGATGAGGATGAGATACAAGGTCTGGAGGCAGGCATGCCCCGTACTCCACCAGCTGCATCGACAAGGGCTCCAGCAGCCGTCATAGGAGTCATAGCTCAGGCAAAAAGTGAGCAAAGGGGAATCACAGGCAAAGCAGACATCAACAAAACTTCTGTGTGAGTTTGGAGGTGTCCAAAACAGGATCTTTGGCGTGTCCAGGAAGAGAAAGACAATAAGAATAGCCTTTCATACAATAAAAGCACTGAACTCCTGTGGTATTTTCCCCTCAAAATCATAGTATCCTTTGCTGACCATGGAGGAGGGTCTTTTCAACTTGCCAGAGAAAAGTAAGCCGAAAAAAACAAGCAGAAAAAGGAAAGGGGTTCGAACAAGCACTTCGTCCACTCCAGACAAGGCCACTGGACATCAGTTTGTGTCACTGGACCAGCAGGAGTGTGCACTGGCACATCCGAACCTGGGACCTGGCAACCGAAAGCCCATGGAGGGCAACATAACCTCAGCAGCCTCTGAAAGAGCTGTATGTTGTGAAGCACCCTGCACACTGAAATCAGTGAAAACCCAGCCCTGCAAGCCAGTTGCTCAATGAAGAAAGCAGACAATGAAGCCCTGCTTCCCCCAGAGTGGATTCTCCTGTGGCTAATAGGCGCTGGGACCAGTCTTCCCCCTCTAGCATCTGCGAATTTTCATAAATCCTGCAGGAATCTCCTGCCTTGGAGACCTCTATCCCTCTTTCAGATGTCGTCAAAGGCAGGGTGAGGCGTTATCAGGACATCGATCAATACATGCAGAATCCAAGACAAACATTTCTTGGGAGGATGCAGAAAAAAAACGATGCTTGAGCCAGCCATGCCATTTTGCCAGTGATTAACCACAAGCATCATTAGAAGAGCGCTAGGCACGGCAGGCTGTCGAGGCAGGAGGCGGGACATGTATTTCCCATGATTAAACGCTTTCTAATCTGAAGTTGATAAATAACAAACCGCCATAGAAACATCAGATGTTGTCACCACACGGGCAGCAGCAGAGAACAAGGAGAGAAATCAATGTTTGCTAAACAGGCGCTGAGCCTGTAAAGTTGGTGGAGGGAGTGGTGCGGGGGGAAGGGCTCGGGGCAGGGGGTTTCTGCAGTACTTAGTAGCTTCGAGCCCTCGCCAGCCCCTGCCTGGCCGCAGCCCCCCATCCTGCTCTGCAATGCTGGGAGGCATCAAGCCCACTTCCCCCCTTCCCAGCTGGGCTCTTGCCCACAGCCAGCCCCAGCCGCAATGCTGTGCCGGTCACCGACGCAAAGAGTTTTCGGGAGAGGGGTGCAAGCAAAATGCCAGCTTTGCCCGTGCAGGTCAGCCAGCAGCACAACCCTGTGATGCGGGGGTTCAAGGGATGGGGGAGCAACAGGGCACCCACTCCAGGTGCAAGGGGAGCCCCTCCTCGGGGTGAGGGACCCTCCCCGAGCACAGGCATGCGTGGGACAACGGTTGCACCTATTGTCCGGGCCCTGGGATTACGCAGTACAGCTTCTTTCTCATACATGCACCTGCATGAAACTCCAGCCTCCAAGGGAATCAGCAAACAATGGAGAGGATAATCATAAATCAAAAACCATGGCAAGTACCTGGCAGTACCCCTTTGGAGGGACATGTTATAAATAGACCATATTTATATACAGATTTGGTTCAATATCAGCATTTATTGTCTCCTAGTTAAATATTGACCTGAGTAAATATTTGTTTCTCTGATCATTTGGTTTTGATATTGACCTCGATCGACGTTATTTTCTGTTTGTTCCTCAAGTCTTCTGGAACTCTCTGCAAAATGGGATTAGCAAAGAAACCCCCAGGGCTCTTCCTTTCAAGTACACACAGGGCCAAATGTTTAGCTGCTGTAAATAAGAAAGCACCGTTGCAGGCAGCAGAGCCAAACTCTGTGCTTATGTAGGTAGGTGCTGTGCTGCGGAAGGCCCTGGGTAGACTCCTCTGCTTGCTCTGTCTCAAAGAGGTTAGGAGCAGCTCCAAGAAACTTGTGCTGCCCTCAAAGCATTCCGCTGTGTCTGCTTTACATGCAGTGGGGCAAGATTCATCTTCGTTACCTTTGGCTACCTGGAAAATGAGCACCTAAGCTGAAGTCTCTGTGCAAGCTCTCTCTAGAGTCTGTGGAGAAGACTGCCAGAGGTGATCTATGCCACCAGCTTTCCATCCTGAAGCTTTCACACCGTTCCACTTGGAAGAGCAACTCCTGGTGCAGGACAAAGCCACAGAGATAAACCCTTTCTCCAGGTTTCTGCCAGGTGCTCATGGATGGCCCAGGAGCCGAGCCATGCTGCTCTGGAGGGTTATTCTGGTACACTTTTCTGCCCTTGTGTTTGAACTACCCAAGGTAATTATCACCTCTCAGAAACAATTAATTTCCTTGAGGCCAAGAGTCACCATCAAGGCAGATGTGGCCAGCTGGGAGGTTGGCTGGCCTGTGGCTGAGCCAGTAGGCAGCAACATTTCCAGCAGACTTGCTGACTCTGTTTGCTATTCCTTTCCTCCGACAACTGATAAAGACTCACTCAAAGGCAATCTACCTTGGTTATTTATCACAGCAATCATGCAACTACAGTCAGCAATCCCAAAGGCCAAAGAAACCAGGAGAAACACCCCCATCCAACTCCAAGGTCAAGTGCCTGGAAGAGGAGCAGTTTGGAGCAGCCAAGCTCCAGCAGGCTTTAAGAGAGCAAGCAGAGACCTTTCACAAAAATAAAGCCATAAATGGACTGAAAAATAACTAGCAGGGTAGACCTTGGAGAAACTGACCTTGGAGAAAGCTCTGGCCCAGCTGCACCATCTCTAGGCCCTACCGAACACAGTGGCCATTCAGCCCGCCTGGCCTTAGGCAGGTCTAGACTGGGGTGGGGGGTCCCAGGTTGATGTTAGAGTATCTCCGCACTGTTTTTGCCTTTTGCAGACCTACCACACACACAACCTCGGCACTGGATGGAGCCCCAAGGCAGGTGGGGAGACGGGGTCAGCCCTCTCTCCTCACCCATTGCCCCCTGCTCTGCCCCAGCAGAAGGGCAGCTCTCAAAGTGTGGGAGGGGAGAACATGAGGACTTGAGTCCTGCCTTCTTACACAGCTTTCTATTTCTGAGCTTCTCTTGCTCGGCAACAGCTGGGGTCAAGCCCATCAAAGCCAACTGGAGGTTTTCCATCAAGCTAAGTGGGCACCCACTGTTGGAGGCAGGAGGCTGAGCTGGGTAGAATTTTGGTGTGAGCTGGTAGAGCCATTTGGGTGGTTCTTCTGGAAAGATGAAATGATCTGATGTTATTTCAACTCCTGGAAGACCAGGAGGCTTGGAGCTACTTCAGCTCCAGCCAAAACATGCAGGATCTCAAATGTCCCCCCAGTTTATGCACGTATATGATCAAAAGTTGAATTTGGATAGCCATTCAGCCCCTGCTGGTACCATCAACTAGAAGCAGGCTTAAAAAAAAAAAAAAAAAGAGAACCATTTCTCCTTCTCAGTTGCAACCTCTACTCCAGCACACCCTCTCCCCTGAATCTGAAAAAGCAGAGGCTCTCAGATGTCACCATTCCCCAGGATGACCTGGACAAATTTATCCACCTGTTCCTAGCTATTGCATGGCCATAGGACGCTGGGCTTGTCCTTGAGCCTTCCAGCTCCCCTCTGGTTACGCATCCGTGCCACAGGTCCTGAACTGAGTGTGACATGGGAGAGCCTGTTAGAGCTCATAGGGAGCTTCCCCAGCTGGGTTACGGGTGGGATTCATTCCACCTCACTCAAACCATCTAAAAGCTCGCACTCATCACCTCGCCTCCTCCGATCAGAAGAAAAGAAGCACATTCCCAGGGCAGGGTCTGACAAAGGCAGAGTGACTCATCCACTGCTTGCTGGGGCTTGTGAAGTCCTCCTGGCATTCAGTAAGCGATAAAACAGGCCAAAAAGCCTGTTCTTCCCAGTACAACGCACAAGGCAGACCCAATACCCCATGCAAGTCTGAGAAAAGCAAGGTCAGGTTTCATGTGCGGACAGCAAATCCCACCGTCCTTCTGGCCCTCAACTTCCTTGCCAAACCAGTTAGCAAAACAAAACAAAACAAACGCTAAGGCAGGTGAAAACATTGTGTTTGAGCGAGTAGGTCTTTGGGCCAACTTCTTTCTTCCAAGCTTGCACAGCACCTAGCACAGTACGAGGCCAAGAAGATACTGGCAGGATCAAGGACCGAGGGGGATGTTGGAGCAGGTCCGCCTGCTGCAGCCCCTCCTGCCACGCAAGCTACCCTATGTATTTCCCAGCATCTGTGCTGCCAGGAGGGTCCTTCTGTTAGCCTGAGAGCAGAAAGCCTCAAAGAGTTTCCTCACGATCCGTTCCCTCAACTTAAACCCTCTCTTTCCACATTTTCCCTATATAGAAATGAATTGCCAATTGCTGTTAATTAAGGGCAAATGATTATGGCCAATAACAGGCACTTGACAGTTCCTGTGGAGAAGGCACCGAGCCCTGGCGAAGCTCCAGGCAGAGCATTTTGGAGCCCGGGGTTTGCCAGCCCCTGGGAAACACGAGGGCTGGGACACTCGTCGTGTCCCAGAGGTGATGTCAAACAGTCAGCCAAGCTAATGATTTTGAGTTCTCCTAAAAGCGCGACACAGAACCACAAAAACGCCAAATACTAAAAGTTTCTCAGAATGAAATGTTATGTTCTGAACCAGCAGTATTTTGAATGATCAATTGGGAAGGAGGGATGCCCCAATTTTTCCATTTGATTTAATAAACTTGGGTCATTTCCACATTTTAGAGAACACCATCAAACCTTCTATTCATTGTGAGAAGGATTGTCATTTGAATATATTCAGCCATCCCTGGGTTCAGCTCCCTAAACTGTCCTCGAGGAGCAGCAAAATGGAAAATTATAATTTAGCAGCATTAAAATGATGGGCTGGATTGGCTGGTGAGTAGGTACCCACACATCTCTGCCCTCTCCAGGATGGGTTCAGATTTATGAAACAAATTGCCTTAGATGTGATAGATGTGATAACGGATGGATAATATTCTTGTCTTCTGCAGGTGATAAGTACCGGTGTTTTCAGACCAGCTATACTGGGACCAACTTCTTGCCATTCCCTTCTCCTGCCTGTACTCGAAATACTACTAAGAGCAAGGTCATTAAATGCATTTTAATACTTGCAAATCCTGTCCTTGGTGGAAACTTGAAGGTCCCCATCACATTAAAAAAAAATTAAAAAATAATAATTTTCAAAGAATTCTCCAAGCATTTCTGAACTTAATGAAAGATTCTTTGTTTGAGTTTCAATCTGAGCTTGGAAGGGGCTGAACCTCTTTGATGTGGTAAACAGCCCATGGGGTTTTTTTTGAGAGTTTTCATGCTAGCTCAAGTTCTGAGAACATCTGAATTGTAAACATTAGCTATCCAATCCCCAAACACCAACTGTACCCTGTCACTCACGTAATTCACCAATGGAGCACAAGAAAAGCAAATATTCTAATCAAGGGGCTCAGCTAACAAGATGGTCGTAAGTGTGATTATTTGCAGTGGATGGGTTAGATAAAAGAACTCACTGGACCAGGGAAGGAGAACAAAATAGCGTAGGTAGCTGACCAAACAGGTTTAGAGGGGGAAATTCACAGTTGATGATGCACTGGCCAGAAATGCACTACCCTAGACATTCGTGAGTAATTTCAGATGTCTGTGTTTGCTTCCCACAGACCGTTCAGGAAGAGCGATAAAGGGAAATCCGTTGCATTTATTATGGAGTCGGAGTCCCCTGCTCATTTCCTCCCTTAAATACCTGCCTTTTCAGCGTTCAAAAAAAAAAAAAAACCAACCCAACAACATGCTTTTCTAGCTAATTTGCAACCTCTCTCATGTCGGCGAGTGGAAAACAGGTTCCAGCGAGGGCTGCACAGGAGGAAAAGGAACAGCACACCTGTAATCTTTTTCTTTCTCAGCACTGTCCCTTTCTCTCGTTCCCCACCTTGCCGAGCCAAACTTCCCCCAGGCAGAACAATCAGCCTTTGTACCACCCGGACAAAGCCATTGTGCTCCAACGAGCTCGAAGTTCGGCCAAGCCGTTTCATCCTACACCTTGTCTGCTTCCAGCAGCACTTGCATGCGCACCCACACACAGACGGGGAAGTCTGTGGGTTTGGGGGATTAAGAAAAATAAAATAACAAACATGGTGGCTGAGATCCCCCAGATTTCCCGGTCTTTGGCTCACCAGTAACACCAGTTCTGTCCAAAGCCTGCTGAGCAGTAGCAAGCTCCCCGCTGACTTTGGACCTGCTCCCACAACAGGATCTGATTTGCAATGAGCCCACCACCAGCACCCTGACACGGGGCTGCGGCGGGCAGGTGTCCTGCCCGGGCACTGTCCCTGACTGTCCCTTCCTGCAAGAGTAGAGGGACAAATTCCTCCCTTCTGGAGACTCTAACTTAATTTCCCATGGCCCTGCAGATACCTGCCAGACAGAAAGCCCATCAGATTTGCAAATCTGTGGGCTGGTCCTGAAAGCATCAGGCTTCAGCTGATCCCAAAGCAAAACAGTCTGAAAGGATCCCTCCCTCCTGAGATCCTTCTAGCCAGAAGCCACGCAGAGCTCGGCCGCGCCAGCTGCCAACCCACCATCTTGACTTGTGCTGAGAGGGATCAAGTGAGCCTGTTTCTCCTTGCCCAGCCTTTAACTTGACATCTTTGTCTCACCAATCTGTTTCTGCACACCCCTCGAGCCTGTACAGGCTGCTGGCATCCTTTGAAAATGAATTTTGCAGAGCATTTTGCACACTTCTACAGAATGCATGGACATTTTTGAACCCTTCTGCAAAGCCCGGAGGATCCCAGAGGGCAGAACATCCCGGCCACCCAAGAGGGAGTGAAGAACCGCAACTTCACACTGCTCACAAAAGCACATTACATGGACCGAGCAGCTCAGAGGAAGAAGGGACTGAGTCTCTGAATCCTCGGCAGATCACACCAGCCTGCTCCTTTTCCACGCCTGTTTGCGCAGTTGTAAATGTGGGATCCTGGCAGAGGCCTGAGCTCAGCTCCTTGCTCAGCTGGTGGAGTAAAGGATGGGTGAGGACTGAGGGCAGCACACGGCTCCTGCCGGTGTTGTGAATCACGGCTCGTCCGACACATGGTGGTGCAAAGCCTGCATGATCCCCTTGCACGGTCACGATCCGGCAGAGATAGGCAGGGGAATACCTTCGCATTGCAACACCACGAGCTCAAAAGCCTGTCCTCAAACAGGGGCACAGCTTTGAAAACTAGCACTGCCCTGTTGAGCTCATGTCTGTGGTGTCCCCATACCTGGGGACACATTCAGCAGCGTGACCACCTTCTCCTGAGTGTGCTGGGCACAAGGAGGGCCCTGGGAGACGACACAATACTTTCACCCCCTGCCCAAGGAGTGACATTAAACTGCAGAAAGATGCCCAGGCTCAGCTACCCCCAGCCAGAACAAGCTGTCAACATCTCGTTACAGGCCCAGAGCAAAACTCCAAAGCTACCATCTCCCCTTTCCCTGCAGAAAAGCTGAATTCATTCATTGCATGCAACTCCTGACAGCCCAAGGAAATGCATCACTCCTTGACAGCTGTGTGGTGGACTTCTACATCTCTACGAATAAATAAAGTAGAGCAGGGCTCCTTTCTGGGCCCGATGCAAACCACATCTCTATGAACCATCACACTGGTTCCAACTGGGCTGTGCAAGATGCTGGACCACTGGGGAGCAGGAAAGCGCATCCCTGGTCCAAGAGCGAGCCACCATCCAGTCATCACCCCAGCGCAGCCACATTCATGACAAGGATGTGGGGTCTCAGACCCGTGAGATGCAGGCCACAGCACACAGGGCCCCACAGGGACAGAGCGGGATTGAAACAGCTCCTGCATTGTCCGGAAAGCTGGAGCACACCTAAAAATACTTGGCCCAGCTTCTCCTGTGATACCAGAAGCAAAGTCCCTGCCAGAATAAAGTCAGAGGAACACCACGGCACATATGTCCACTCTGTTGAAAGGGTCTTGGAAATGCGGTTTGCGGTACTGAGGATCTGAAGCACCAGGAAAAGCTCTCGGGGGAACAGCACCATCCTGATACCATCTAATCTGTTCAAGCACCTCCCAGATGCTGGAGCTGTTTTGTTCCTATGTGAGCCCCCCGCCCAGCCCTCGGGCAGGGCAGAAGGGAGGTGCGCCAAGCACAGGGGTGAGAAACTGCCCGTGGGGCAGGAACCGGGCTTAGAGGGCACAAGGGGAGCCGTTTGCTACCGTTTCTCATCTTGCAGCAGCATAGCCCAGCCAAGGAAAGGGAGGCAGTGAAGGACGAGCTGGCTTGGGGCTCTGCCCAGCCACACTCACCAGGATCTTCCCCGTCACCCTCGACAGCCTCTGTCCCTGCTGGGTGCTCACCGGCCTCAACACAACTGCACTTGGGGCTCCTGCTACAGGTAGGCAAGGGGTGAAACCAGGGGACAGGCTGTGATTTTTGTCCATCTCTCTTCCCAGCAGCTTCTTCGCTGGGTCCTGACCTCACTCAACACTGCTGCAAACCCAAGTGACCCTTCAACATCACACAGCAGCTCTGAATTCATGGCCAGTACGACCCATTGAGACAGGCACTACCCTCCCTGAATCCTCGAGGACAGGCGATTGCACCCAGCAGGCGGTGGCAGGGCTGACACCCCCAATAGCCCCCATTCTCCCCACCCCTTAATTGTGGCAAACCCAACCACGGAGACGAGCGTGGGCCACCCCTTCCACCTCACCAGCACCTCGTGCTCCTCACAACAGCAGGAAAAGCCATTAGGAGCCAGCTCCTGTCCTGCTCATGTTGGGCAGGGAGCAGGGCAAGTGCCATCTCCTTCCCAACCATGCTGGAAATCTTCCTTCTAGAAACACATCCAGGATCATGGAAACCTGGGTCTGTTCTCACCATCTCACTTACCATCACTGCAGCTGTCCGCCCAGGGACAGCTCTCACAAGAGGGCAGGGATCGGGCTTGCACCACTGAGGACCACCCTTACACCCAAGGGAGACCAAGGCATAAAGCCACAGGAGGCTCCAGGAGGCTCAGGAGGGATGGGGGGGCTTAGAGGACTTGGCAACGGGGTAGCTCATGTACCGTGAGGTCAAGCCCAGCCCAGAGGGACACGGTCACCCGTCTGACAAGTGGCAGATGATCCCAGGAGGGTTCCCCAGCCCCAGGTAACAACAAGGTGCCCGGGAGCTACTTTGGCTCATCAGACCTGGAGAGCAAAGGGCAGCAAGGTGGGAGCAGCAGATGAGCCCCGGTGCTCCCCCAGCCCCCTTGCTCATCGGGGGGTACCCAACAGCCACACAGAGGGAACGTCTGTTCCTCTTCCGAAATGCTTCTCTGGACACGCCTTGCTTTTGGTTTCATTTATTATTATTTTTGACCTTCCTTCTAGCATTGACCTCTTGAGATTTAAAGGGGATAATTCTGTTTCTGGCCGATCTGACTCAAATAAGAAAGGAAAAGTGCTTTTCTCTCACAAGCCCTTTTCTCTCCTTTTTTCTCTTTCTGTTTGTTTTTTAATTTGAGGCAGGGTGGCTGGAAAGGCAGAGAAATGAGAAAAACAAATCATAAACTCCACAAAGGATCTATTTCCACCTGACTTGGATCGAATAAAATTTTCGATGGCAAATAGCTCCCACCTTCCACTCTTGTTTGAAAAGCGATTTGTGGAGGCAGAGGGGTGGGGGGGACTTTGCAACCAGTGAGATAAAGAGATTAGCTGCGAGTTTGCTCCTTTCTTTGCGGGAGATCAGCGAGACAGAACTCGGAGAGCTCGAGCAGCGGGAAATGCCCCGTGGGCGATAGCCAGTGCTGGAGCTCTGACAGGTCACAGCCTTTTCTATAAGTCTTGTCAAACTGCTCTGATAAACACCCTCCCGGAGCAAAGGGTTTCCCAGATGTGCAGCCATCCAGCTTTTCCACCCTCCAGCTACAGCAGCTTCTTCAGCATCTCTTACAATGGCCACAGCCTTTGGCATTTGTTAAGAGAAAGGGGGCCAACATACGGAAAACTCCTCCCCGGGAGATGCGGGGTCCAGCCCTGGTCTGTCAGGGTTTTGCCACCCATAACGCTTCACCCTGGGTGGGTTTGCAAAGCAGCCCCGACATGGCTGTTGGGGGCTGACCGGGTGACGCACGGAGCACGGGTGAGCTGGTGCTCAGCTCCAGCCATGCAGCTTTCCAGCCTCCATTGTCCATAAAGGTACACAGGGTGGTCTTATGGCAAAGGGATGACACCTCTGATCGGCCACCCCCAAGGCCCACGCTCGGTTGCCTCCACCCCGGAGGGCTGCCCCAGGGACCAAACCAGGGGGAGAAACCCCTCTTCCCTTTGAAGGGCAGCAAGGATGGCGTCGTGGGATGAAGGCGTTTCCAGCCATGGGTGGGCTCGGCATCACCACGTCCCCCACGAGGAGGACGAGAGGTGCCGTGGGGCTGGCCAAAGCCAGGAGGCACTGCTGCCTGTCCGCCCCCCACAGCCATGGCCAGGGTGTGGGGTTAGCACCAGCCCCACTGCCTAATCCCACCCGGCAACCGGGTTACGAAGTGGGAGAGAAAGCAAACCTCGTCCTCCCCCCAGAGCAAACAGGGAGCTGCCGCCCTTTCGCACCGGGGACGGGCCCCAGAGATAACCCACACCTTTCTGAAGAGCCACCACCCAACCCTCCGACTTCGGATAACCCACCCAAGCCCAGCGCGGAGGGGCAGGGGCTCCAACAGCCCCAGTGTTACGGGAGAAGGCGCCCAGCCGGGACAACCGCAGGGGAAGGAGGAGTGGGCTGCATGGTCTTCTCCCCCCCATTTTGACCCCCACATCCGCGACCACCGCTCGCTGCGGATGCCGAATCACCAGGGCGTCATACGGAAACACGGCAATGGAGACGCTGCCTTCATCTCGCCACGTCCCTCTGAAGGACGGAGCCCCAAAACTGGCCCTTGGGGCATCCGTGCCGCCGGGAGAGGGGAAGCAGGCAGCGGAGACCCAGCCCCAACCCCTGCCCCATGCTGAACCATAGCTGCCCACCACGGGGATGCCTTCCTGGGGGTCCCCAGAGGAACGGCAGCCAGGATGAGGGGGGTCCCTGCGGGGCAGCCGTGGAGCGAGGGGCCGGAGCCACCCTCCCGCCCCGATCAAAATGGCGCTGGGGACACGGGGCGCGGGGTTAATCATTAGCCGCTGGTGGTGCCGGTCACCCCATGCCCCATCTCGCCCCATTCCTCGGGGGGGGAAAGAGGCTGAAGCCACGGCAGCAGGGTGGGGGCAGGCCTGGCTCACCCCCTTTCCCACCAGGAAGAGCGGCTGAAGGCTCTTTGCGGTGGGACGAGGGGTCCATCACCCAAAACACTGCCAAGGAGCCTTGCCCCCTTGCCTGGGATGGGCAGCAAGGCTTGAACATGCTTCTGCCATGGCCCAGGACAGGGGCGCGCGTGCAAGAGGGGCACGCTTGCAGCAATGCCCCGAAGCCACTTATCCGGGTCTTTATCTCCGGTGCGCACAGGGGGGACGCCAACAGGGAATTTCAAGGAGCATTCCTTCCCCACCGCGGCGGCGTAAAATATAAATATTATTAAAAAAAAAAACCAACAGAAAATAACCTCCCATTCCCTCCCCCCCCCCAAACCATGCACAGCCACAGCGATCCCGTTGTCCACGTCTTTCCCAGCGAGCCGGCGGCAGCGCAGAGCCCCTCGGCACCCCCTCACCTGCCGGCACCGGGGGAGAAGGACCGAGCCCTGGCTGTGGGGAGCGAGCAAAACCCAGGCTCTCCTCCAAAACGGGCAACAGGGCGTTTCGAAGAAAGGTAGGAGGAAAAAAAAAAAAAAAAAAAAATGAAACCCAACACGCCCAAGAGAAAATCCGGCAGAGGGGGAAGCAGGAGCGTACAAAGCGACGGAGGTGTTGTAGCAAAGAGCAGCAAAACAAAGCAGAATTAAGTCAAAATCCACGCTTGGGTTTTCAGGAGGCATTAGCAGCCTCCGTGCACCTGAGCGGGCGAAGCTGGCCCCTTCCCGCTGCCCCAAGGCAAACCGCCGGCCTCCGCCTTACCTGCGCCAGGTCAGGCGGGTTTTCCAGGGGCCGGGTGGGGGGTTTGATATCCTCAAAGACGGGGGCGTCTTCGCTGGGTTCCCCTGACATGGTGACGGGCTTCAGCGGCGTAAACGCCGAGGCGTCCTCGGGGAGCGGGGTGCGCAGCACCAGCCCGCTGCTCATTCCTCCCGCACCCCTTGTGCCCGCTCCCCCGGGGGGAAATCAAATCTTATTTAAAAATAATAAAAAAAAAAAAAAAAAAGGAAAAAAGAAAGGGGGGGGAAAGGAAGGGGAGGGGAAAGGGAAAAAAAAACCTGAAGGCAGAGGCGAGCCGGAGCGAGTTGCTAATCCTGGGAGGCCAGGTGCCGGGTCGCGGGAAGGCTTTACCTGGGCTGCGGGAGGAGGAACGCCAACCTGGAAGCAGCGGCGAGGCCGTGCGGAGCCAATCAGGCTCCCGCCGATAGCCCCGCCGGCAGCTCCACCGGGCCACCGGCAGATAAAAGGCTGCCGGGAGCAAGTGGGTGGCCGGGAGCCTCGCCGACAGCCATGCTCTGCCATGGCGCCCGGGCAGCACGTCGGCTCTCGCCGGGACGGAGGGACTCGGTCCCACTGGTGCCACCCCAACCCCAGACCCCCCGCCGGGGACGGAGCCCACCTAAGGGGCTGGCAAAGGGCCGAAACAACCCACAGCAGGGAAACTCTCTCCCATATTGAATCCCCTGCACTGAAACAAGGCGTTTATTTTAGTTTTTAAAGGCAATGGCTTTTTCTTCAATGCGAAAATGCCGTTTTCCAATGAATGGTTGAATTTTGCACAAAAACTGATTTTTAGATTCCTGCTTGCTCGCACTTCTCATTCCCAGGGGAGAAAAAGGGAAGGATCAAAAATAAATAGATTAAGTGAAGGGGAAGCCAGATAAACCTTGGGAGAAAAAAAAAAAAAACAAAAACAAAAAACAAACAACACAACAACAAAGGAAAAGTTTAAAAGGTGCAGATACGAGGACACAATGCTTTCCAGCTTGGCTCCTACGGAGAAACCAAGCAACTGTATTTGGGTTTCTCTTTCTGGGGCGGGGAGGCGGGGGGGAAGGAGTGTAAAAAGCCAGAGCAACAAGGGAATAAAAATCACCTTTCGGGGTGGGGGGAAGCCATTTCTCCTCCGGCCACATCCAGCCGCGAATGTCCCCTGCACCTTCCCGAGGAGCTGTAGTGTGTCAGGCTAAGTAAGAGCCCGGTTGCAGGGTCTTCTCTCCCCCTCCATGCTCATCCACCCCAAACCAGCCTTGACACCTCCCTCCCCCACTTTCTGGTGCCTCCTGGGCAGGATCCCACATAAGCTGCACCCAGGCAGGGGGGCTGCTGCTGTCACCCCCTCCCAGGACATCCCCGGCACCTTCAGGGGACCCAGGGACCACAGAAATAGGGTGGAGCGGGTGGGGGGCTAAGGCTGCTCTACCCACCCTGGCCAAAGGGAAGGGAGCTGAGCTCCCTATTCCCGCGTTGCTGCCACCCCAGCGAGCGCAGGGGGCCACGGGGACTTCACACCAGCCACGCACGTGGTCGAGGGCCGTGGTCGTTCAAACAATGCCAGGAGCCACGGCCAGTGAGTTTTGGTGCCTGGCAGCTGGCATTCCCCCGTGCCGCATCCAAGCCGGGGTCCGAAAAGCTTCAGCTGAGGGGCTGAGCATCGCAGAGAGCGGGGCGAGAGGTGACGGTTCCAAAACACCACTTGGGAAACACCTTCCCCGAGGGCACCAGGTCTACAGAGTTGGCATAAAACATCCTCCAGTTGTGAGAAAACTTTGCCCTGAGCAGGATGAGGCCCTTAATAAACACAGGGAAAGCAGCGTGGGATAGGGATCAGCCGGGTTTTAACAACCCCCGGCTTCCGGCAGCATAAACGCACAACAAATACAAAGAGTTTCTATTGATACGAGATTTTGGACTGACATCCAGGTCCTCCCTAGGAGCTGCTCGTGCTGAACAAGGGAAAGTTCAGCTCTTGCGGCAGGGGGACGGGACAGTCAGAAATGTTGAGTCCTTGGAAAAGCCAACAAAGGGGAACAGCTCGGGCTTTGCCAGGAGCATCTTCCCCGCATGGCTTTGCTTTCCAAGGAAGCCATGCTGCTGCCGGAGCAGATACCAGGGCCCGGGTGGGCTCCTAGGTGATGGCAGGGAGATGGAGCGCATCTCCACCAAGCCTTGCAGAACCATGCATGGAAATTGAAACCCACCACGCAACAAAAGCTTGATGCTCACAGCGGAGAATGGGGGTCCCGGGGTGCGAGGGGCACAGGCAGCAGGGTTGCACCACGCAAAGGCAGGCGTGGGGCTGGCTCTGTAGTGCTATCTTTCCATCTTTGGAGGAGCTGGTAACAACAGCTGAAGCCCGCCTGGGAAAGCGGCTAGACGACGATCAACGTCATAGTCCTCATCATACAGCCTTGAGGAACGCTCTGGTATGTTATTATGAATATAAGAACTTCAGGCAGAAAACACTAGAGTTAATACCTGATGAAAGTCTCGCTGCTGAACTTACTCAATATTCAGATGCAAATTTAGGTATTAGGCTCAGGAGACAATTTTGGTCCCATTTACCTTGCTTAGAATTTGGGAACAATTGTGTTACTGAATGTTTAACATCCTGTGGAACACGGGTAAGAACTCCTGCTGTGCATAGACCACCGAATGCACCCATTCTTTCATCCTTACTTGAGCACTGTCACAGACCAAGGAGTGGAAGATCAAGAACTCCATCTAGATCTCCTAGAAGAAGCAGTTGTTCAAAGTCCCTGCGCAGAAGGTCATCTCCATCTCCCAAAAAGTGATCAGCCCACCTCAGACATCCTTAAGGACTTTGGAAGACTGTATCACAATCCTGAACCAAAATTTAATAAGGATGGGAAAATTCCTCAATTTCCTTCTTGTCACCTAGAAGAGAACTGTAAACTAGCCATACCAGAGAGAAGGCAATCCCTACTGCTGCCTGCGTGCTCATATGTACCAAGTGCAACTTATTTGCCATTATTTCGTGCCATCAAAAGTAAATATGAGGCATCATTACTTCATCTGGTCACGTGTGCTGACTAGCGATGTAATCTTTTTGAGTCTGGTATTGTTTATAGAAAAGGTAGTAATAAGTCCTGGGAGTGCTGGGGAAAACTCTACGCTTTGGAGTGTAGCTTACCGCCTCCGGATGGGAGGCACAACAGGGCTATTAGTCCCTCAGTTTCAAACAGCAAAAAATTGGTATCAACATCAACAAGGATACCAAGGAACTATTCCCAAGATTCCGTCTCAGGAACGGGAACAAGACAGAAGGCGGTATCTCAGGGGATAAATCCTACAAACTTGGACTTGACTGGGGCAAGGACCCAACTGGTACAAGATGCAGCAAAGGTCCTTACTGGACTGAAGGAACCTCCTCCAGCACCACCTCAACCACAAATACCTGCGGGGCAACCGCCCCCATCCGTAGGGAATTGCCCGGGAACAGGGTGGATGTGCTAATGCAAATCCACCAGGATGCTCTGGTATAAGAAGCGGGGTTGGGGGTCTCAAGATTCTTTACAGGTGCCGGATCCGGCAGCATTCCAGAAACTGAAGCAAAAAATGGGAGATGCAAGAAAGGAGGAAGAATTACAAGCAGCAATCAACAGAGCAAATGTGGCACGGGTGAAGGTAAAGCAGACACCCCCAAGAAGTTTCCAATCACAAAACAAATTTGTAAGGCCTGTTGTGAGATCCGGGAATGGTTTATCCTTACCAGCCTCTGGAACAGCATCCCACAGTACCAGAGGGACATCCTTCACGGCGTCACAACAGGAGAGGGGGTCTGCACATATAGAACGTACACCTATCCTAGTAAAATCAGAAACGTCCCCGTGGCTGGTCGGGTTGTTGACAGGGTTACGGGGGGCTGCTTTCTTGTGGACGAAAATCCTAGAAATACTACAGAAGCTAGATTGGTGGTGGGCTTTTCCCAGTTTTCCAGGAAACCCTATAAAGTGACCTGGCCTAAGTTTGGTTGCCCAAACCTCAGGGCATCATCCCACTTATTGCCCTGAGGATTGTCCTGGGCATCGCTGGATGTCTCTGCAGCTTTTTATCATATTCCTTTTAATCCTAACGCTAGTCGCTTTGTTACTGTTGGGGTACCTGGATTACAAGGGTTATATACCTGTATGTCCCCCTGTACTAGATGTGGGTTGTCCGGAAAATTGCATCTCAAATCAGTGCTGCAAGAAAACCCAGAGCAGTACAAACAGCAAACCTTGTTGCTGTTACAAAACTACAAATGGGACCGACTCATGTTGTTGCTGCACCCCACAATCATGGGCTTCAGGAAGATTCCTATGGGGATCGGCCTTCACCCATTTCTCTTTATTATCTACATTACTTGTTCAGTATTATAGGCAGAAATTTGACCATATTTTTGCTTACATGGATGATTTGGCGGGGGATGTAAAAGCCCTATTCATCTCCATGCAGCGGTCCATCATATTGTTCATCATTTATTGTCACTGGGAGTAAGTATAAATAAAGATAAAATCAAGTTTTCAGGAAACTATTTGTATTTTCTTGGTTACCAACTGGGAGGTTTTGGATTTTTACCTAGTTAAAATTTGTAAATCGAAAGAGTTACTTTTCTTTTCTCTCCCTCCCATCACCAGAGTGTGGGCTTGCAGCGACGGGACCGGATGAACCCCACTCCTGGAAGCAGGGCGCACGCCGGGCTGCACCTGCCCAGCGGAGATCAACCCTGCAATGATTTCCCAAGGCGGAGCAGCTTTTCGTTTCAGGGATGGGCCAAAGCCATCTGCAGCACCCTTATCTGCCGCCGGCCCCACAGGAAGGGAAACGGCCTTGAGTCTATCAACGCCACCAGACACTTTGCTCCATACACCCCTGCCGCAGCCTCCAAGGAAGCCCCGCCACGCTGCACCCACAGCGCCAGGTGTACCCTGACCGGCGTTGGTCTAAGGTCCTGTTTTGTCCCCACATGCCACACGACACCGAGGACAGCATGTCTTGCTTGAGCGAGGTACAGCGATAACGGCAGCTCTCCCGTGACCCAGCTACGCAACCCACTTTCCTCCCGCTGTTCCTCGGGTACAGAATCCCCTTCTGCGGAGGAAAGCTGACGCCGAGATGCTGAAGGGGGTTTGGGGCAGGGAGACCCTGTGAAGAGGGTGAAGGAGGGTCCATGGTGGAGCCAAAAGGGGCTCTGAAAACAAGGGCAGTAGCTGAAGTCTCCTCTTTGCAATGCGAAGGAGGAGATGGAACTTGCTGGTGGGGGAGAACTGGGGAGCCAGACCCTGATCCCCCCTGCCCAGCACTGGCTGGGGATCGAGCACTCAGGGTTCATGGGAATGGTGAGGAAGGACAGCCGGGTCCTCCTCTCACCGGTGAGCAGAGGGTGCAGGAGCCAGGAGGTGAAGCCCTGGGCTGCATTACAGACACTTTTAGGCAAGAAAGGCTCCGAACTTTGAGGAAATCTGCATCAGGTTGAGAAATAAATCTCGGCTCCCACCTCCCAAACCATCCCAGGCACCACTGGCAGCCAGAGGCACCCCCAGCCAGTCCTCAGCAGCGCTGGCTGAGCCCCAGGGGCTCACACCCATCCTCAGACCTCACCAGTTGGTGGGGACCCGCCACCACAGGGTTTCGTCACAAGGGAGTCCTGGGAGCTGCCCCACATGGGTGACAGCCCAGCATCACAGCCCTGGTCCCATCCCTGCCTGGGGTCCCAAAGTACATCCCACCGAGGAGGTGGTGGCAGGCACGTGGGGCAGGGGAAGGGGGTGCCAGACCCCGCCTGGGGGTCGCTGGGCCTTGCTTTCCTCCTGCAGCACTTTTCCTCACCCTGCTGCAGCCCCCAAACTCATCCGCCCACCCCCAAAGCAGTGGCTGGAGCACCCACCTCTCGCTGCACCGTGGTGGACATCCCCAAGTCCTCTCTGAATCTGCCTCCCTGGGGCGAGGCCACGCCAAATTTGGGCCAGGAGCTCCTGGTCCAGCCTCGATGCTGGTCGAGAGCCTTGTGGGAGGCACATGCTGGCCAGGGAAGGGGGACACACACACCCCACCCCCAGCTTGCCTTTCACTGCCACCAGGAGACAAAGGTCTGCAAAGCTGCCGCCGCCTCCCCTGCTCCCCCACCGAAACCCAAAACCACCTATTTTTGTCTTTTCCTTTCTCCTCCTCGGGAGGCTTCCAGCCATCAAATCCTTCCTGGGAGCCCTTCAAAGGGAAAGCGGCCGCCCCATCCACTTGCTAAACCAGTCTGAGCAGTGCCGGGCTGGCAGGCAGGAGGGGCCCCCAGCACCCCCCTGCCTGGCGCAAGCTGGGACGGGGAAAGGGCCGAGAAATGGGCTGGAGGGACCTCGGGTGACCCCGGAGCGAGGGGACCGATGAGCATCGCACCCTGCGGCATCGCCGCCCCGTTGCGCAACCCAGGGAGGTGGGGATGCCAGCAGCCAAGCGGGGACCACCCGACAGGCTGCGATCCCCCACGCAGCCATTGCTCGTCCGCAGTGGGGGGAAGTGATTTTAGGATTGCTAAATTTTGAGCCTGGCTGTGACGTAAGGAGAGGCCGGGGAAAAGGGCAGCTGGGTGATGGGGAAAGAGCCCCGTGGAGCCAGGGAGGCCCCCAGTGTCCCCAGCTGGGCAGTGCTGGAACACAGGGAGGTATCGCACCCCCAGGCAAGGAAATTCAGCAGCTACCTCAGGTTTTCCTGGAAGAGGAGGAGGGCGGTGAGGAAGCAGAAGGGCCTGAGGCTGAAGGTGTGTTTCCAGGACAAATGGCGGGGTGTAAGGAAGGGGAAGATATCTGCCTGCCTTCCCGCAAAAACCCAGCTTTGGACATTTGCCAAACCCAGAAAACAACCGGGGGGCTTCCCCGTGCTCCCACCTGGGCTGCAGGGATGGACCTGGGGGGGATCCTGCAACAAGGTCTGTCTCACAAACCCTGCACAAAGCATGAATAAACCCAGAACAAGGGAGACACAATATATACAGAGGGGTTTTAACTATCTTCCCACCCCGATCCCCATCTGGAAAAGCGATGGCCAAAAAATAAAGGCAATGGCAAAAGCTGTAGCAAAACCCAGGCCTGCCTGAACAGCACAGGGAAACCCCTCCAACACCCACCAAAGGAGAAGCCAAGCTGTGAGCACAACCTCACCCAGCCACCGGAGAATCCACCCAGAGGATGCAGTGCTGGATAACCCCCTCATGCCACGGGGTCTGGCAGCTCTGCAGCCACTGAGGGCCTTTGCTGAAGCTCGGGGACCACTTACCCCAAGAAAGGGGGTGGCACAGACTTTCCTGGGGTTCACCTTGCTCTTGGCCTGGGCACAAGCCAAGGTGGGTTCTGGAAGGGGACTTCTTGATGGTGTTGGTTGGACATCAAGAAGGTGTTGGAGGCTCTCAGGCACGTGGGAAAGTCACCTGGGGGGTGTCACAGGGTCAAGATTGAGCCTTGATGTCTCCAAAACAGGTCCTGGACGGCTTCAGGGTTAAGAAGCTTTGCCAACTGCTGCTGGCAGCCTCACCGTGGTGGTCACGAGATGCACGGCCCCACGCGTGGGGCGTGCAGAGGGCCAGCAGCTCCCACAGGAGTGACAAGCCAGCCGGCAGGCCCAGGGCAGCGGCCGTGGTCACAGGGATGAGGCAGGTCCAAGGTCAAGCTGGGGAGCCGGCTGGGTCCATGACCATGATGGGGATGAGACAGCTACAGCACCGCCCAGGGAGGAGCTAGAGGCCCCAGGCTGAGCTTAAATAGGCTCCTGGGCCCGTGGGTGTGGGGTGGAGGTCTCAGGTGAGGCTGCTTAGAGTAATTAAGGCCAATTAGCACCCTCAGGGCTTTGCACAGGAGAGCAGGCTGGGAGGAGGCAGAGCCTGGACCTCACGAGATGATGATATCAGCCCCTGGGGAGGGGTTAGTACCCTGCTGCCTTCTTGGCGAGACCTCAACGTCTTCTTCAACCGCGGGGCGATGCCCGTGCTGGAGAGGGGCCTGACGTCCCTTTGCCACATGCGTTTGACACAGGACCCTGTGTGACCTCCACAACTCTGCGCCTCCTCCCAAGCCCCGGGGGCTTCACCCCACCGCCCACCCCAGCCTGCGCCGACAGCTCAGCCGCCCGTATGGGCTGTGCCCTGCTAAGGGACCGGGAGATGCTGAGGTCCAGGACCACAAAAGCTCTCCGAGAGGCAGGAGAAAGGATGAAGGGGGTGAAATCGGAGCCGGAAGGAGCACAGGGGTCCCACGAAGGGGTGCCAACATTGCGGGGGGTGGTCCGAGGGCTTCCTGAGCTCATCCATCAGCAGCGGCGAGGTGAGCGGGGCCGGGCGGGAGGGATGTTTGCTCAGGGACTGGAGTGTTTGCCTCGCCTCGATAATGACACTCAGGCCGTCACGCTCCAGCCAACCGCCCAGCCCCGGCCACACGCGGGAGAGGCAAAGCGGGACAGACAGACAGACAGATGGACAGAGGGACGGGCAGCCGGCAGCTCCCTCGGTGGTGGTGCAAGGGCAGGGCTGGCTTGGCGCGGTCCAACAGCATCGCCCCAGATATTGTGGGGTGTCCCCGGGCCACGATGGGCTGGGGGAAGCGGCTCTGTGGGAATTGGGGGGCGGCGGAGGGCGCTGCCTGCAGAGACGCGCTGGGCACCCCCCTCTCCCCCCATCACGAGGTAAATATTTACGGCTGCCAGGGCCCGGCGGCGGCGGCGGCTCCTCGGCGCAGGGACATTGCAAAACCCAGAGCACGTTCGCACGGAGCTGTAGGAGGTCTGGCTTCCCCCCTCATCAGCCGCCTCCTCCTCCTCCCAGCCCCCAGGGAGCATCCATCACCCCACGGGCTCCCCGGCGTCGCACCGGCTGTTGGGGGAACAGGGTCAGATGGGGGAAAAACAGGGAAAAAGGTGCTTTGCCCCAAAACCACGTTCCCACCAGCATGGGCTCAGCCAGCGCTGGCACCTGAGAAAAGAGGCTGACAGAGTTTTCCTCTCTGGTGGAATTACAAAGCCGTGGTCGGCGGCCGGGAGGGGCGACGTGGGGACACAGGGGAGCTACGTGCCCCTCGGTTGCAGCCGGAGGTGTCTCCGCCATCGGCGCAGCGAGTTGCTCCCCCAGCAGGTCTCAGCACTCCTTCTGGGCGCAACCCCGGCTCTGTCCCGGCCACCCTCACCACCGGCATCCCTGCACGGGGTGGACAGTGTTTTCTCTGCTTTTCTTTGTTAATTTGGGAGAAAAAAGCAAGCCCTTTGGGGATGGGTTCGGGGGACGCCGAGGCTGAGCCCTGCGGGGCCGGGGG
This sequence comes from Morus bassanus, assembly GCA_031468815.1. Lineage (NCBI taxonomy): Eukaryota > Metazoa > Chordata > Aves > Suliformes > Sulidae > Morus > Morus bassanus. The sequence goes on from CM062582.1 coordinate 1,773,637, forward strand.
CCGTTCTCAGCCCGGTGGCACGCTCCCCGGCAGCCGCAGGTCTTGCCGTGCGGGATGCTGCAGAGCCGAAGCCGAGCGCTCGCAGGCCGCCTTCGTGGCGAAGGGTTTTGGCACACACGAAGGCGCCTTCCCTGGGGAAACAGCGCCTTGGTGCCGCCGGCGCTCTGCCGCCCGCCTGCGAGGGTTTCTGTATCTCCCCTCGCAAAGCCTCGCGCCGCAGGGTGCCAGCGCAGCCTCCTCCCGGGGTCCGGTTCAAGTTTGGGCACAAACAGCTCAAGGTTTGATATTCAAAGGCCAAAACCTCATGCAACGCCATCGCCTTGGGGTTTTTTTTTCTTGGCCGAGAAAACGCCACCTGCCTTCTTGTTGCTGTTTGCAGTTTGCTCCACCAACAGCAAACTGAAGCAGCCGGCAGGAAAGCGGCTCGCATGCCCCAGCCGCTTCCACGGCGGCTCTTGGAGCAACGTGCCTCCCTGGAAAACCACTGCCTGCTCCGAAGCACTTGGGGGGTATTCGGCCGAGCTGCTTTAAAGGTCATTTTTGCCTTTAAAAAGTCATTTTGCCTCTAAAAAGACATTTTACCAAGCCACTGGGCCAATGGATCACAGTAGGAGCCACGGCGGCAGCAGGAGAGGATGTCTGGGAGGGGTTTAGCACCTCTCCCTGCCCGGGGTGTGGTGGAGAACCACCAACCCCCTTCACTGCCACCTCGGAGGGGTTTTTCATCCCCTCTCTCCGCCTCGGGGGTGCGGGGAGGTGGGTTGGGGATGCTGCAGAGGTGGACGAGGGGCTCGCCTCAAGGGGAGCCTCCCCCCCATCGCCGAGGTCGCTGCTGAATCCAGCAGCAGGCCAAGGTGCTGGTGAGCATCCCGCGGGAGATGTTTCAAAGGAAGGAAAAGCCACGCTTTTCCACAGCTCTGAAATTTCTTCGGTTCCTGGGAAAGGGGAGATCATTATACCAAACAACTTCATTTTGCCCAGCTCAGCCCCTCTCCTCCCGGCACAGAGGAGGTGGGAGAGCTCCCGCTGCCCATGCTTTGCCCCGTCCTGGTCCTTCTCCCTGCCCCGCCACTGCGGCAAAGCAAGACACACACGGAGGAAACTCATCTACTTTCAATATTATTCCTGTGTAGAAAAAAAACATCAAACAGTTTTGTATAAATATCACAGCTCAAGAGTTTAAAATTGCATGTTGTTTTGCTTTTTTAACAACAAAATGGAAAACAAGAGACACACTCCCCTCTGCCCCAGGGCTTGGAAAAAAGTAGGGGGGCAAGATGGAGCCTGCGGGGTCCCAGGGGGCCGCCGGCAGTGCTGACCCCAAAGCCTCTGAGGAACAGAGCAGCCCCCAAACCCTGAGGGTTTCCACAGCCGCGCACTTCGGGGTTTCTCGCCTTCCTTAGGCCAGTGCTTCCCGGGAGGATGTGGGGCCGTGCTGAGCGAAGGAAGGACACCGGGGGGTGCAGCCCCGGGAGAAGCTGAATCAGCCGGCGAGCACGGCTTTGGGAGAGGGGAGATGTGGTGGGACAGGGACGCGCACACACACACACACAGACCTCGCCAGAATCATAGCATCGTTTAGGTTGGAAAAGACCCTCAGGATCATCATTTGTCCTACTGCAAACCTAACGCTGCCAAGTCCACGGCTAAGCCACGTTCCTGAGCACCACATCCAAACATCTTCTGAACACCCCCAGGGACGGTGACTCCACCACCTCTCTGGGCAGCCTGTTCCAGTGCCTGACCGCCCTTTTGGGGAAGAAATTTTTCCTATACCCAATCTAAAACTCCCCTGGCACAGCTTGAGGCCATTTCCTCTCGTCCTATCGCTGGTTACTTGGGAGAAGAGACTGACCCCCACCTCACCACAACCTCCTTTCAGGCAGTTGCAGAGAGCGATAAGGTCTCCCCTCAGCTTCCTCCTCTCCAGATAAACCCCCCCAGCTCCCTCAGCCGCTCCCCATCACACTTGTGCTCCAGACCCTTCCCCAGCTCCGTTGCCCTTCTCTGGACACGTTCCAGCACCTCCATGTCCTTCTTGTCCCGAGGGGCCCAAAACTGAACACAGCATTCGAGGGGCGGCCTCACCAGTGCCGAGCACAGGGCACCCTCCCTGCCCTGCTCCTGCTGGCCACACCATTGCTGACACAAGCCAGGACGCCGTTGGCCTCCTTGGCCACCTGGGCCCACTGCTGGCTCGTGTCCAGCCGGCTGTCAGCCAGCACCCCCAGGGCCTTCTCCGCCGGGCAGCTTTCCAGCCACTCTTCCCCAAGCCTGGAGCGTTGCCTGGGGTTGTTGTGACCCAAGGGCAGGACCCGGCACTTGGCCTTGTTAAACCTCACACAACTGACCTCGGCCCATGGATCCAGCCTGTCCGGATCCCTCTGCAGAGCCTTCCTGCCCTCCAGCAGATCAACACTCCCGCCCAATTTGGTGTTGTCTGCAAACTTACTGAGGGTGCGCTCAGTCCCCTCGCTCAGATCATCGATATTAAACAGGACTGGCCCCAACGCTGAGCCCTGGATAACACCGCTTGTGACCGGCCGTGCCCAGCCCCAAGAGCATCAGGCTCCACCGCGGGGCTGGGAACAAGCTCCGCCCCATGAAACACCTCAGCCAGCAGATGGAAAGCAGAGAGGAAAACTTGTTTCCCAAACATCTCTCAGAGTAATTTTCAAGGAATGGGTGTCTCTGCCCCCCAGGCCCCCCCACCCACCGGTTCCCCCCCCCCAAGCAGCCCAGCGCCCCCCGAACCAAAGGCACAGGCTCAAAGAGGAAGCTTGGGGAAGCCCCCCCCGGCCCAGCCAGCCCCATGGGTACTGGTTGGGGAGCTGGGGGGGTGTCACAGCCCCCCATGACCCTTCCCACCACCCAACAGCCCCAAGGCTCCAGCCTCGAATCCTGCCACCCTCCCAGCACGAGAGCAGGGCCACCCCTGCCGAAACTGGGAGGGGTTTGGCTGGTGGGGGGGGCAGGCACCCCACAAAAATAATAATTACAATTAAGAAGAAAAGCGTGTGGCCACAGTCTGCCTTTTTAACTTAGAAACGGTTGAATTGTCCCATAGTCTTCAAAAAATAATGGAGAGCTGGCGGCCCCTGCCCTCCCCACCCCATCCCGCCCCTTAAAACTCCATAAAAATCACAGTTCCACGTTCCGCAAAGTTTCCCTTTTTTTTGTTGGTGGTGGTTGTGGTGATCTTGTTTGTGGGTTGCTGGTTGGTTTGGTTTTTTTTCACCCCACTTCTTGCTTTTTGTTTTCTTCCTGGCCCTCCTGTGTGCCCCCGGCACCTCCGGTGAAGCCCAGCACATGCCGAGGGATGGAGAGAGAGGCAACATGCCAGAGTCCCTTCTCCTGTGGGGACGGGGACACGCAGTGGCCGGGGACGGAGAGGCAGTGGCTTTCTGGAGAAGAAAGAGGCCGGCAGCTATTGCGTGGGGGCGATGGCAGAGCCCCCCCTCCCCGCCTCTGTCCTTGCCGTGGCTCCCAGGTTTTGCCCACGGGGACTGGGAGGGGGGCAGGGGACAGTGAGCACACGAGATGGAGGTGGGCGAGAGGCTGAAGAGGCAGGCACGCAGGTCTGGAGGCAGCTGCTGGGTGAATCCCGGGCGAGGAGTCAAGGAGAAGCCTCTGGACGATGCGAGTGGGGAGGAGAAGCCCCGGAAAAACAAAAAAACGGGAGCAAGGGAGAAGGAGGACCAGTCTGGAAACCATCTTTTTACATTTTGTGCCGGTGGGGCTTGCGGAGCTGCCACAGTTCACTCGCCGCCAGGCAGAGCTCAGACTCTCCACTCCCACAGTTCCTCCACTGCACATGGAGGAGCGAGGCGGGGGGATGCGCCCCCGTTTTCCACCACCGTCCCCCCCCATCCCAGCCAGGCGCCCCAGGGACTTTGGCTCCTCACATCATGATGTGCCGCCGGCGGTGGAGGGCCAGGTGGTCGGAGCGGGAGAAGCTGCGGTCGCAGTCCGAGCAGCGGAAGGGCTTGATGCCTGTGTGCTTGCGGAAGTGCCGGGTCAGCTCGTCGGAGCGGGCAAACTTCCAGGTGCAGCCTTCCCAGGTGCATTTGTAGGGCTTCTCACCTGTGCGGAGGGGAGCAGAGACGGGTCAGCACTGCAAAAATTACCGCCGCACGCCTTATGGAAAAAAAGAAGGCGGCAGGGTTTCTTGGCGCCAGCCCTCGCCCGCCTCGGTGCTCGCCCAGCGCGGTCCATTGGCGCCACCGGGTGCACGAGTGTTGCTTTTAGGCGTAACACAGCACCGCGCACCCCACCGCCTGCAGCACTGCCCACTCACGCTGCGGGGGACAGCAAAGGGTACCCCACTGGGTTCACTACAGCACACCCGTGCACGAGTTGGGGGATCCCTCCACCCACGGCACCCTCCCACGGGCAGCATGCGACTGTAGCGGCAGCACCCCACTGTCCTCCCCGGGGCCCGCCGCAGGGGCACCCCAAAGCAGAGCCTGGGGTCCCACAGGGCCCCGGGATGCCAGCCCACGGCGGGGCCAAGCACGCGATGGCAGGGAGCCCTCCCCAGCAGAGGGACCCCAGGGTGCTGGGGGGTGGCAAGGAGGGGGGAGCCCCAGCAGGGCCACCCAAGGGAGTACCCCGTAACCAGACCTGGGGGCGGGGAGCAGGAGGGTCCCTGGGGCATGGCCTTGGGTACCAACACCCCCAAAGGGCACCCTCCAGCCGTGACACAGGGTGCCAGCACCCCAAAGACACCCCTGAACACCCAAAGGCGCTCCCCAGTCTCTGGCAGAGGGTGCCAGCACGGCCAAAGACACCCCTGAGCCCCAAAAGGTGCGCCCCAGTCTCTGGCAGAGGGTTCCAGCACCCCCAAAGACACCCCGGAGCCCCCAAAGGGCACCCTCCCCGTTTTCTGCAAAGAGTGCCAGCACCCCAAAATAGCTTTCCTGCACCCCTGAAGTACCCCCCAGCCCTGGCACAGGGTGCCAACACCTCCAAAGACCCCCTCGCCAAGCCCAGGGATGGACCACCATCCCCCCCCCCCCCCCAACCCACTGGGAGCTGGGGGCACTGATCCTGACCCTCCCGGGCAGGGGGGGTGCGGCGCCAGCCCCTACCCGTGTGTATCCGCCGGTGAGCTTTGAGGTGGGAGCTTTTGGTGTAGACCTTATTGCAGCCTTCAAAGTCGCACTGGTGGATGCGCCGCTTCTTCAGGTCAGGGGAATCGGCTCGCTGCCCCCGCGCCGCCGGCCTGCCGGGAGGAGGGAGGGATGGAGGGTACGGCCCCCGCGCCCACGGCCCCCACGGGGCGCCCGGGGACACGGAGGGGGACAGGGTAGGGAGACACACAGACGAGGAGACTCACTCTCTCTGGAGGTCCTGGAAAGGGGCTGGGCCGCTCTCGGAGGCGCTGTCCTCGCTGTCGCTGTTCATGTCCAAGGGGTACATGGAGCCCGGGTCAATTTTCACTGGTGGGGGGCGGGAAAGAAAAGCTATTGAGAAACAAGGAGGGAGGGGATGAGGTTTATGAGCAGAGAACAGAGAAACCCCCCCAAAAAAACCCACCCCCACACCAGAGAGACAACCATCCCCTTGCTCCCGCAGCGCCCCAAATGCTGCTCCCCACCCCCAAAAAAAAAAAAAAATTAAAACCAAGCTGGGGAGATGGAGAAGCCCCCCACGTTGTGGGGCACAGAGATGGGGGGTACACGACTTGGGGGGGCACTCCTTTCAGCTGCCTGCTTCTGCCTGGACGACGGGAGATGTGGGCCCCCTACCCGGGATGAGGTGGGAAGCTGGGAATGTCCTGGGGAAAGGGATGGGGGAGGGCACAGGGTGGGGGACACAGCTGAACTGAAACCGGAGCCACCGGCAGCAGGCAGCCAGAGGGAAGGGCAGGCAGGCTGCCAGCAGCGGGATGGGTGGCGGGCAGGGCCAGGCAGGCAGCGCCACGCCCCGTGTATCCCCTTCCCCTCCCGTGTCCCCTCGGGGGCACAGCCTGGGGGCTGAGGGGGGGGGCTTTGGGTGAAGGTGGCAGATGTGGGGAGGCAGGTGGTGGGTGGGTGAGGGGGACATGCCAGGGTGGAAAAATCGGGTCCCCTTCAGGGGTGCCGCTCCACGAGGTGGGACCACCCCCCTCCCAATATTTCAGGGTTTCCCCCCAAAATGTGCTCTTACCGGACCCAGCGTTCTTGCCGTCCCCCCCGATGAGGGGTACGGTGATGGCGGTGACGCCATCGGTGGGCATGGTGGTGTAGACGACAGGGAGGGACTGGACCACCACGGGGATGGTCTGGAGGTTGCCCATCTTGCTGGGCAGGTTGACAGAAGGGATGGCGTGGATGACATGGAGGATCTGCTGCCCGCCGCTGCCCTGCGTGGAGGCCAGAATGGAGCCAGGCGAGAGGACGGCCGGGATGGCCGAGGTGGAGCTGAGACCGGAGGGGGAGATGGAGACGGTGGCGGGAGCGGGGAGCGGGGGAGCCACCAGCAAGGGGGAGGACTGGATCGAGGTGGGGGGCGGTGGCGGCGGGGCCGAGGCCGTCACCACCGCCTTGGACTTGTTGAGGGAGAGATCAACGGGCTCAGCCTGGGGCTGGCCGCAGTCGCTGGCCAGCAGCTCCTCGGGGGGCTCCGTCTTGATGTCGGCCAGCAGCACCGGCGGGTCGAGGGGGCCCTCAGCCAGCAGCGCCGACGAGCTCATGGCGGGCGTCGCCTTCCCCAGGCCCTGCGAGAGACCCAGGGCCCATGAGGAGACGGGGACACGGAGGCGCGGCGGCGAAGGGCTTTCGCCGGCTCCGCGCGGCCGGCGGCGAGGGGTGCTGCCTCGGGGCGGGCCCCGCGGCCCGGGGCGGGTCAGGGGACGCCGAGGGGTCCCCCCGCATCCCCGGGCCGGGGCTCCGTCCCCCCGCCGCCTCAGCCGGGGCCGCCCCTTCCCTCACGACGGCCGCGGCGCGAGCCGAAGGCGGGAAGAGGAGACCCCGCCCCCTTTCCCCCCGCACGCCCCGCCCACCCTC